>CM032773.1:168598-882691 GCA_019155195.1 Avicennia marina | reverse complement strand
GATTATTAAAGGAAAAACACCTCCAAAGGTAACATGTTTCCCCTCAGTAAAACAACCTCTGGATCTTTTAAGCTACACTACCCAGCAGGGATTTTTCCATCAGGCAGATCTTTAATTCAAGAAAGTAAGAAGGCCGTGCTTCTGTGTTAGCTCAGGCCTCGGATTTCTACTCAAACCAGTCTAGACCAAGCGAATGTAAAATTGTAATCACGGACCCACTTGTTTATCTTCGTGGATGTATGGTATAATTTGCTTGGTAATCTCTGGGTTTCAATCGTCGTGGTAATGGTTTCCTCTCATGGGGGGTGGTTGCACGAACCAGGGTTGAATGAATTTATGGGGTTTTGACAATAAATTTAACTATTGGTGTAGGCCGCACAAGATTAAAGCACCTATTATTGTTGGAAAAAGATTATGTTGTATATTTCTAATAATTCAACATTGACTTGGACTGAAGCATGTCAAGTCAAAGTATTGTTAGACAAGACATAATTTATTTATATTGAAAATAATGTGTGGAAATAGAAGCGCAATAATTTATTTTGCCCCCTTAACTACTTTAGATACCTCTATATAATTTGTTAATGTTATATAGGATATTAGAAGAAAATTACAAGTCATTGTCGGAAAAGACATAAAAGTTCAAACTTTTTAAAAACATATTATTTATATTGAAAATAATGTGTAGAGATAGAAGTGCCACAATTTATTTTATTCCCTTGACGACTTTAGATACCTCCTTGAAATATCCCAATGTTATAAAGGATATAGGAAGAAAATTACAATACATCTTTTGTTTTTCCTTTAGTAGTATGTGTACGTGCTTTGCACGAGTATTGATAATCTAACAGGTATTTGTTTTTATGTACCTGGTAATTTGGTTGTTGCTGATTAAGTTTGACAGCAGAGTAATGTGAGAACATAGTGCAACATTTCCTTTAAGTACTACAGTATATCTTGTCATTTTAATTAATTAAACATGACGAAGGGTGTGAAGTCAGTAACAGTAGATATCCTTCAACCTATTATCATTATATATTTCTGGTATATCATACTAATTATGTTAAAGAGTTTATTTCAAAGATATGCCAGGGGGGGGGGGGGGGGGGGGGGGGGGGGGATATCAACATCAATCAAAGTTCTCATAAGTTTCCTTTGAGCAGAAGGGACGGGAAACAGCTTACCTAACGCTTTAACTAGCATTGGAATTACACCACTACGAAACCGAATTAATTAGACAATAGAAAAAAGGCTTTTAGTAAGAGTCCTTCCCTGTTCCTTAAACAAACAACTGCGCCTACAAGTTTTGAAAAAACACCAGTTATAAAATTTCTCCAACTTTTAACGGTAAATTACTTGATTACAACTACTTTTAGAACCCAAAAAACCCATTTAAAGTAAAACAAAATTAAATTTCTTGGAGACTAAGAATTTTAATAGAATTTGATCTCCGATTTGTGAGTCAAATCCCAAATATTTCACCATGAGATATTGTTCAACTAGAAAATAGTTAGATTGGGACAACTTTTGAACAGTCTTGAAATAAATAAAAAATCGTCCCAAATTGTTCCAAAGTTGTCTAGAATCCGTGTCTTTTCGTAGACTGAAAAACCATTCCAAAATTGTCTTAGGTTGGGACGGACTTTATAAGTTGTCCTTAAAGTTGGTAGGGTTTTTTGTGGCTGTCCCAACTTTAGGAATGGCTTTCAGAGGTCGTTTCATAGTTGTCCCAATTCGCGGGTTTTAAAATAAAGTCAAATAAGACTTTATTTCATCTAAAACTCTAATTTTTCTCTCCACCATTGCTAAAAAATATCAAAGCCAATTGAAAACTCCATGAAATTGCTAGGATTTAAAGACTTCATTAGAAAATTTGGCCAAAATTATAGAAAATTACAAAAACATATATATTTTTTCTATTTGGAGACATGACATATACACACTACTAGTACTATAATTATATCATACTTTGATATAACAATCTTTTAAAAAATCATATATAATGTATAAAAAAAATTGAATATATCAATTATTGAAGGAAATATAGCCTTTTAAAGATGATTTAGTTTTTATAAAAAACATCAAAAACACATATGGGCATTTTAAGAAATAAATATAAAATAAAATTGAAGCAAGAGAATAATTTTAAGAAGTAATTAATTTTTAGGTTAGTGATTAAAATTTTGAAATTCTATGGTTCCTTTGCTGGATGATTGTGATACTGCCACTTTATATCTCTATTTTAGTTTCATAAAATTCTTTATGCTTTACTTTATGTATTTTTATACTATTTAATTTTCTTCCATCCTTTTATTGTAATCACTTCATATTTCACTTTTACTAATATAAAAATATTATAGCACTTACTTGGCAATAACAAAATATCATCAATATACATGCATGTGATGAAATTAAAATCAATAGATGCAAAATTGAGATAAATAATGGAAAACATATAAAAGCAAAATCTACATATGCATTTCCTAGGGAAAAATTATGTGCATGGTGTAGCTTTGTCATTCAAAAATGAAATTCTGTGTCTTTGATGCAATATTTAAAATACCAAGTTCTATTGTTCACATTAGCAAAGATTCTATCAAACAACTCTAAAGCCAGCGATGACTTGGACCACAAAATAGTGAAGTCAATGTCCAAAAGACTTCCAAGTTTCAGCTTAGTCTAATTGTCAAATCATACTAAGGACTCTGAAAATAATTTGTAGAAATAGGCCAGTGCTGGGCCATTTTTGAATAATGACTTCCACTTGTTTGTCTCCTGCCTATTGTGTCATCCACATAAATATAATTATTTGCCAATGTTTATTTTAGAAGAAATGAATTATTATGTGACAAAAGTTTTTTATCAAGAAAAAGGACAAAGGCTATGAAAAATGATATATTATAATGGTTCAAGGACTATAGCAAAGAAATAAAAACGCCAGAGAAAGAAAAAAGAAATAAAAAATTTAAATTTCATATCTTGTTTGGTTCAAATGGTTTTAATGAAAAAGGGTAATAAAATTATGTATTTCTTGTTGTTCGAGAAAAATGTAGAAAAAACAATGGAAGCGGAAGAAAAAGGGAAAGTGGATTTGTCGAAATTTATCAGCCTAATAATCTGGTCTGTTTACTGAATGTAGTTGTCTAGTCTATTTGTGAATGGACACACCTAACAAGCCAAAATTGAACAATTCAAATGACTTGATTTTGAAAGATAATTACACAGTTACGATTTCAACTTTTTTAGTCCATACATGTTAAGAAAAGGTGTGGATGACTATTAATATCTTCTACTTGAATTTTTCTCCAAAGAATTAAATAGCATCTCCAAAGCAGTAATTAGAATCTCGAAGCAAGAAATATATTTGTATTTCTAAACCACAATTAAATTGATTTCAAATTTTGGTATATCAATATCATTTGTGACATAGAGTGGAACTTAAACTCCTAATTCGAGTACTGATAAACTACTAATTGAAGGCTAAGTCATAATATTATTATTGTTCTTAATTTCCTGCTCAACCTTAGTAAAGGGGTGTTAATGAATTTTATACAACTCAACTTGAACTTAGACTCAAAAATGCTTTTAAATCTAATTAAGCTTGAACATGATCTTTGGCTTTTTTTTCAACTCAATATTATTGTTTGACTTAAGTTTGAAGTTGAATTCAAACTCTACAAAATTAAGTCAAGTTAATTACCGAGCTCAACTTGTTACTCAAACTTCAATCAAGAACACCTAATAAACTAAAAATAACATGTCAATGTGATGTTTAGAAATTTATAGATAAATGAACTACACACACTCAAGATCAATTTATAATGCAAAGATAGGATCAATGGTACAAAATTGGAAAAAAAGGAGCTAATTTAAAGACTTATTTTGACAAGAAAATGGCCACAATGTGTACATATATAGCTAGCTAATTTTGTCTGCACATTAAGCAAAAGCACTATGCAAAAATAAAGAAATTGAGACAAATAATTAAAAACAAAACCACATGCACTGTGCTGCATATATAGGGTAAGAAAAATTCTAATAGTGCTGCTTCATGCTTCAAAAATTTAGTTCTTTAATTTTGATGAATGCTAGCAAGATCAAGTTCAATTATTCACACTAGAGAACTTTCCCTCATATAGTTGTAAAGCGAACCTTGACTTGGACTAAAGAAAGTGAAGTCATTGAACAAAAGGCTTAAGTTTCAAACTAGTATAATTTCCAAATTGTAGGCCATTTTGTCCCATTTTCTTTACTATCATCCAGTATGTACCTAGCTTATATTAAAAAGCAACAATGATAAATAGAAAATAATATAACTATATCTTGTTTCCGAAGGCTTCGATTATTTCGCTTACGGATTGATCAAAAGACTAATTATCATCACACACTAGCAATCCAATTTTTTTTATAAAAAAAGTTTGATTCGGTCTTATAGTCTCATTATGATTACATCAATTAAAAATACTTCTTTGCATCTTTAATAGCTAAAAGTACTTTGTTATAATATAACTAATTAAACAATAATATATTCTAAAAACAACCCAAGATATCCAAATAACAATCAATTGCATTATTATTGTCAATATTTCCATTAGAATATCTCTTTTGATACAATTCAAACCAAGACAAATTTCAAAGTAATCGTAGACTTACAAAGTAAATACATTTTTGAAAGATACAATACTCCAAGTAAAAACTTTTCCCCTTCCCTTATCTATGGAAAAATATTTTAGAAAAAAAACAATCATTATTTCCCCAAATATCAAATCATTACCATAGAAACACACACATGTTTACATATATTTAAACCTCAACTACTGAATATATATATCCTAATAAAAGTAATTAGTCTCTCCTAACAAAGAATATATTTGTACTTCAAAAGAACGACAAGATTAACTTGAAATTTTGAAATATAATAATCATATATAATAGAAAATAGAAATTAAAAAATTTAATGGTGCACTTATAGTAGACTAATGAGTAAGTTTAATATTATTAGTTGTTTGTCCCTAATATCATACAGATATTTTTTATATATAATATCTAAAAACAATAATTATCATATTACTTTTCTTTGGAATGGATATAATCTGCCTCAGTAGTCTCCACCTCCTACTACAAGAAATTTCTCGTACTGATGCAATTTTCGCTGTAATTTTTTCAAAAGAATCCTGTTTTGTTTCTCGCGGTACAATGGAGCCCTAGAGATTCAAGTAACTAAACCAACCCAAAAAACAACAACAAATCTCCAAAAAACTAAATATTTCGAGAATGACTGCAGCCCGACAATTCGTCTGATCCAAACGAAAATAATATCCCAATATTTAAAACTTACCCGACACTCCAAACTGGTTTAACAGAAACACAACTCAGCCTAGAACATAAACCCATCAACCATCAACACATTCCAACCAAAATCGGCCCAACCTAAACAAACATCTCGTCCGAAACTCCTCAGCCTACCAGATTTTTCGGCCTAGCCCAGAAAATGTTTTATTTTTATTTTATTTTATTTTAGTTTTTATTTTCGTATTTAGCCCCTCTTCAACCCGTTTACGATTTCTTTGGCGGATGCTAGGTAGCGACGCTTGGCGACGGTGAACAGTGACACTGGAAGCTGATTGGTAGGCAGCGAATCCTACGATTAAGATCTTAGAAGCCGGTGGCGCGGAGGGTGTGCACGGCGAGGGAAAACAAGTGGCACCAATTGTGGCATTTTTGGAAGAAATCATCACAGCTTCGACCGTCCTGGCTTCCGAGTGACGGCGGCACGGGTGTCGGCTAAGGACAGCGACCCTCTTTCAGGCGGCACAGGGTTGTCGGATGGGTGAACGCCAGCGACAGGGGTCTGGGTTCTGCTGTAGTGCTACCAGCCTTCCTCTATTATTTTTTTTCTTTTTTAATTTATTATTTTTTCCGTAATTTCCTTTCTTGTTTTGAACTTTTTTTTTTAATTTTCTGATTTTATTAAGATCTGAATTCTAATTATCAAATTCAGAAATTCAATATGGCAAATGATGTCTTTAGATCGTTGAAGTAAATTAATTACCAATCAGAAGAAGTAAAAAGAACAGAAAGTGTAAAAAAATAGTAATAGTTTAATGTTAAATCAATTAATATGTCGTAATTTAATAATAATCATTCTTAATTAAATTAATTTTAATTTGATTCACCAAATCTTAAAATTACTCAACAAATTAAAAAAAAATTTGGAAAGAAGTTGTAGTATATGTTTCAAACGCGAAAATCTAAAATTTTGTAGATTTTGTCATGTACAGCATAAAACAACATTATTTTTATTTTTTAAAAACATTATTTTAATATTTTATCCAAATAATTTCAAATAATTTTTATTTTTCTAAATAATTTGGATTATTTGTAATGGTAAAAGTATTATTTAACATGTAGCTATAATTATTTGAGTTATTTTCTTATTTTAATTAATATATTTTGGAAGTTTAGTTTAATATATTTAGTGATAAGTTTTTGTAAACTGGGATTTTTTGCTTTTTATATCACTCCTTTTTTTTATTAGTCTAGGGCTTAATCATATATGCACGATCCATGATGTCCATCACATCAGTTTTTTCCACAATATCTGATCAATATAAATTTAATTAACCTTTATTTCAAAAATTTTATAGATCATATGATTTAAATTTTTTCAATTTCAGTAAATTTATTCTTTCTTAATTAATTATATGTGATAATGAAAAAGAAAGTTTAATTAAAGATATAAATTACTTTCCATAGAGCAAAAATACCTAGATGAAACCAATCTATAGAATAAATCAATCCCTTTATACTAAGGTTTGGAATCCCCGATTGATTTGCCAATCTGGTGCAAAAATTTTGATAAGATCATATTAGACATGTTTCTACTTGTAAAAGATAATCTAAAATAACGTACAGTTGTGCACTTACACTTAGGCTGTCAGCCACTCGATTTGCCATCCTCGAGAGACAATTGATAACCAAGTCATAACCCTTAATCAATTCTAGTTAATATTTCCATGTCATGTTTAACTCTTTTAAGGTAAAGAGGTATTTAAGGCTCTTGTGATTAGTGTATATTTCACATTTTTTACAATAAAGATAATGTCTCCAAATCTTTAGAATAAATAGCATGGTTGCTAATTCCAAGTCATAGGTCGAGTAATTTAGTTCATACAGTTTTAACTGTTTTGATGCACAAGTGATTATCCTATCATCCTATGTCAAAACGTACTCCAAAGTAATTCTATTGGCATAATTGTAGATGGTGAACCCCTACTCTCCTTAGGTAGGACAAAGACTAGTGTCAAGATTGACTTCTCTTTGAGTTCCACAAAGCTCCTCTCGTACTTTGGACTCTACTTGAATTTCCTCCACTTCTATAAATGTTAATCAGAGATGTCACTATTCTAGCAAATCCCACAATGAACTTTTGATAATATCCTGTGAATCCTAAGAACTCTATTTTTTATTAATGTTCGTGGGCTTTGGTCACAACATGATTTCTTCAACTTTCTTAGGATGCATTTAGATTCTCTCCTCGAATATTATGTGTAATAGAAATGCCATGCCCCTTAGCTCAAATTCGCACTGGTTGAACTTCTCATACAATTGCCTTTCTCAGAGTGTCTACAAGACTATCCTTAAGTGTTTCCCATATGACTGCTTTTCTTAGAGTGTTTGCAGGTCTGTCCTTAGGTGTTAGCTAAAATATTATTTATGAACAACACCACCAAATTATCTAAATACGGCTTGAACACTTAGTTCATGAAATCTGCGAAAGTAACAGAGGCATTAGTTAATCCAAAAGACAACACCAAGATTTATAGTGTCCATATGGCATCTTAAGGGTTGTCTTGGGGATATTCTCAATTGTTTCTTTAGCTAAATGTGCCTTGATCTTAAATTGATCTTGGAAAGTACCCTACCTCTCTTAAGTTGGTCGAATAAGTCATCAATCCTTGGCATAAGGGTACTAATTTTTTATTGTGACTTTATTACTCTCCTTGTAATTGATATACAACTTCAAACTTCTATATTTCTTCTTTACAAATAGTACAAGGGCTCCTTGGGATGGCGCACTTGGTTAGATTTGCTTCTTATTTAGAAGTTCTTGCATCTACACCTTCAGCTCCTTTAGTTTTTCCGGTGCCATTTGATATAGAGCTTTTGAGGTGGGTGCCATTCCTAGAATAAATTAGTTTTGAATTCAATCTCCCTATCCGGAGATGGTCTGGGTAAGTCAACAAGGAAGATTCTGGAAATTCTCTAATTATGTAGATATCTTCTACTTTCAATCTTTAATTATATGTGTTTATTAAACAGGTGGGATAGACTTTGCATTCCTTCTTTATGGCCTTCTTAGCACAAGCTACAAAAATCAAAAGATTGAGCTTACTAGATCAGTTCCTAAAAGGGTACTATATCACCCGACGATGGACGGAAATTCATGACCTTCTTCCTACAGTCTACATGAGTGAAACTTTTTGCTCATCAATCCATCCTTAGAATGACATCAAGTTCCCTCATGTTAAGCCATATCAAATCAGCCTTCAATCCTTGATTCCCACCAAAGTCTAAGTCACTATCCTCATATATTATGTTAAGTATCAAGATCTTACTTCTCAATGTGGCTACTTTATAAAATTGTTCTAACAGTTTGGGCTAATACTCTAAGTGTTTAGCAAAGCTTTTAGAAACAAATGAATGTCAAGCACTGAGATCGAATCAAGGCATAAGCACAAAGCAGGTTAACAACTATGTTACCTACAATTATGCCCTTGGCATTCATAGCAAACACTCGGGTATTTTCCTTTAGCCTTGCACTTGACTAATAAGGCTTGGGGTTGCTACTATTGCTATTAGTGCCATTCTCATTATTAGTGTTAGTGGCAATTGGACTCGAAGTATCGAGTGGGCACTCAGCGGTTCACTAACCTTGCTAGCTACATCAGAAACATGTGTCAATTATCATTCAACACGCTCTGCTATACCCGCAGGTGCCATATGGCACACTCTGACAGTTAAGTTAGGGGATGACCATTATCAGCCCTATTAGCCCTATGTTGCCCAGTGGTCTAGCCTGGAGTTCAGTTTGCTTATTCCTAGAACTTGGGCTTAGTTTAGGCATTTTCAAGTTATTCTCAACTTCTTTGCAGTTGATATCAGCTTCAACTTTTATAAATATCCCTAGTAATTCGTAAAAATGTTCTAGCCTCATATAAAACCAATGCCATTTGAATCCGACTCTTCAATACCCTTATAAACCTTATGCATCTTTAAGGCAGGATTGGCCATCACTATTGACAAATACTTTCCCAACGTGTGGAACTTAGTGACATACTCCACTTCCATCATGTTGGGCACCTACACCAAATTATCAAACTTCACCATCTTTTGTAGGCGAATTGCATTAGGAAAGAAACCATTTAGGAATACTTCATGAAAATGGGCCCAAGTACTGGGTCCCTCTTCCAGCAATGGTGAGATACCTTTCCCTCACATGGTAGCCTCAAGTATCAAAAAGGGTACTACAACCCTAGGTCGTACCTCAACTAGCACTTCCATTGGCTCGAAATTATGTTTCATCTCTTTTAGACATTTTTGCACAACTTCAAGGTCATGTGAGCCATAAAACATGGGTACGTGGGCTCTTCTCAGTGCTTCGTATAGGCTTTGGTCTCTCAATGAGGTTGGGCCTGAGTTGGGGCTAAGGCTTGTTGCTAGGCCCCTGCCACTTAGGCCACCACAGTTGAAATGGCCATTAGGTCTTCTAGCCTTAGGTTCATTTAGCCCATAATTGACTATGGTTGTGGTTGAACAACTGGTGGAGGCAAATGATACACATATATTTGCTTATTCAAGTCATCCATAAGGGTGGCATATTGTGGATTTTGCGTAGTGCGACAAGGTTTTCAACCATTTTCTTACATAAGGGAAATTGTTCAGCGGTTTAATTAATAATACAAGCTTGGAATTCATATGCATATAGAATAGTAGGACACTAATTAAAATAGCAAGACAAACAATTATCGAGAAGAGGCAATTTTATTCTTATTATGACTTAATATAATTGACAACAAAGGAAGAACCCATCTTATTGCATGGCAAAAATTTCCTGTAGTCACATAACTCCTAGTTTAGAATCTCTAGTCTATAATTCAATGTCCATTATTTGGGTCAGCTTCATTAGGCTCTTCTTCTTTAAGGTCATCCTTGAGGTCCTTTCTTGGGTCTTTCTCCTTGAAGTGGTGGCGGATCATTTCATGGAACTCGTAATTCGTGCGGCGCAGCTACTCCTCCTACTACACCATCCCATGATGCTCCTCTGGAAGAAGGGCCATGCAATGTTGGTAGTCCATCTTAACACTCTTGTGCATGTCAATAAGGCACTTTGTCCTATCTTAATTTCTTCTAGTTTCCTTTTAAGTGTACTTTAATACTTTCTCATGTTAGTGTTCTTGTTTCTTAAATCCTTATTTTGGCCTCAAGTTTAGCACACTACCGCTAGGACTCTAATAGCATGGCGAATACCTTTTCTAGTCGAATTAGTGTGATAATAAGCAATCCATCATCTCCTTAGACAAGTTGTTGCTATTGGAAGGCACACATCTCCTTGACTCATTAGCCCCATCCATTTCCTATGTCAAAGTGTCAATTTTAAATCAAAGTAAACTAATCTAATATCTTATGCATTAATGAAAATGCAAATAGATTCTATATTCTCGCAATGTGATTCCTATAGTTCGTTCTACGTTACATGTCGTACATTTCTAGCATCAAAGCCTAAGCTCTAATACCACTCTCTGTCACACCCTCAATCTGGGAACACAATATGACAGTACCCATAAGATAAACATCTAAGTAAATTCCAAAGTCCAAATATCAGAGTAAATACTCCCTAAACTTCATTTATCGTAAATGACAAGGTCTGTTGCATTGAAGTGAAAAAATAAATAAATCTATTCAATTACATCCTTTCTTTTATTCATTTGGCAAAACTATAACTAAGCTTTTCATTTCTCATGCCTTCTATCATTTCCACATTTGCTCTTCCTCATGAGATTTTTTGCAAAAGAAGTTTACAAAATACATACATTCAATTGAAAGCTAGTAAGAAAATAAACAAATAAGAATTCATATGTACTTTATCACATATTCATTTCACATGAACTATTCTTTGGCATGCCCAGGGACTCAAATAGTTGTGTATCATTTTTACTAATTAAGATCTTAATATTTCACCCTAACTAAATAGGGTTACATACAACCTTGCAACTATCTCAATTTATAAACCTAATTGACAAGGTCATGTATCTCAACCTATAACCCTAGTTAAGGGAGTCACTTGACTCAATATTTCATCCCAATTGATTGGGTCATACATCCTACCTATTTCCTAGTGAGTGAATGGAATAGCTCCTACACACTGCTTGGTCTCCAAAGTCATCATATTGCAATATTCCAATATACTCAATTAACATGTTTAAAACAGTTTAATAATACAATTCACGTATCACTTGTTCATACACAGAAGTATTTCAGAGTAGCATTTTGAATATTTCAATAGGAAAACATAGCAAAAAAATATTTCAGAATATGAATAAATGAAATACAAAATTTCATAAAATATTTTAGCAATAGACAAAATTTCTAGGAAAATAATTGATATTAAAAGGCAATTATAAAAGTTTATGCAAGGTAATTCACTTACTCAGTATTCGCTTATTGATCCTGAAACTCACTATTTTAGTTTTCTCAGTTCCCTGTACAAATCAAAACAATTTCCCCATTCAATCTTAGCTCAGTGGAAACTAAATTCCCATATGCTTCTTGATAAAGTCTCGGAGCCTTAAATTATGAGTTTGTTTTTTCCTATAGGTTTCATGCTAAATTCCACTAATCTTTGAGTAATACTCATTCATTGAAAGGATTTCTAATTAGGCTCTTGTATTCACAACTCTCTATGTCTCATGAGGCCTTATTGCAACTAATTCCGCATGTTTTGGGGTTAAAATCGATAAAATTTTAGATTAATCATTAAAAATGAATTCTAGCCATTTTCTAGGTCTCACCTTTGTGAAAATATCGTTCACAACAGTGAAAATAGGTTTCATGACTGTGTGACGAACCGTAGGACATTTTGGACATGTTTGCCCTTTGCCTTGCGATTGTGTGAAGCAAGTCCACGCTCGTGAGAAGCTTCCCCATGTCCGCAACACCAATAACAAAGTGTTCTAGAATTCACTTGCTACGTGCTTCATGACTGCGAAGAGTAGAGTCGCAATTGTGGTGTGCACTGCCATGCTTGCGGTGTTGATCTCAAGGCGTACTAGAATTGCCCGTAGTCTTGTTTGCATATGCGTGAATCCCTACCACGACTGCAACAAAGGGCAGCACAACTGTGGGTTATAAATGTGATAAAGGTCTGCATGCGCAGTAAGGCCATGTTTGATCATTTCTTTTGTTCTACCCAAATCTTGACATCCCAACAAACAATTAAACATTCTTCAAGGGTTTTAGGAGGTTTTCAACCAATATTTAAGTCACAAAACACTAAAATAGAGTGGAAACAAGAATTAAACCGGTAAAGTTTATACCTTTTGTTCTTAATATTTGTAACTAATTCCCATATTGTGTTTCCTATATCTAATTACAACTTGGTTCTTTCACATAATTTCACCATTTTAGTCATGTATTAACCTAAACACTCATGATTTTTGCACCCATAATGTGTGAAACTCAATTCCTGGCATTGGGTCAATGGATTACCTTGAACTTCTACGTGTTCTTAGGCAGAAATATTCGTTTCTCCCTCTTCATCTCTCTTTCTAGCTAACTGCTACTCTTTCTTAGGTGGGAGAATTCTTATTTCTCCTTGGTTTGATTTGATATGTGTGTGTGTGTGTATTAGGGTGTACTGAGGGTGTTTATGGAAAAGTGGGACTCCTACATTTTTGGAAGGAATTCCACTCGAATTTCTTAAAAATTTTCAGACCCAAATCAGCTACAATTCCCCTAATTTGGTCCCCTTTTTTGCATGGCAAAGCTTCTTCATCATGTATCAAAATTTGGTAATGTTTGATGAGCATAATTATGTGCATATTGCCTTTCATGTACACTTAATATTACCCACTTTATTCACACAAAAATAAATAAATAAATATATAGACACTAGAACATTAAATAATTCATAACAAAATATTTTTATGATTATTCTCATTTTCACCTAAATATTTAGGGGTATTACAAAGGCTGCCCAATGGATCGCAAGGGCCTCGGATTGTTACTCTAAAATGCCCACTGACCAATTACTGTGTGCATAGATCGATCCAAAAATGCCATAATTGATCCAAAAGCTACATAAATCAATCCAAGGGTCTTGACATTGATCCAAAACCCAGTTTTTGTGATCTTTCCATGCATTTCACGTTCCTAATCACCATGCACCCATGCATGTTCACCATAGACCCACATAAAACACCATTCATTTGACCTAGACATTTGAAACCCAACAATGACATAGGAATTGAAGGAATACATGAGAAATTACATGATCCACGTAAGAAAGAGCCAAATGGTGTGTCAAGGATTTTAGGGTGCGCTTAAGGCAAACATAGGATGTTCAATTTGTTAATTTATGAATTAAACGGGAATTAGTTTGATTGAATAGAAATTCCAAAACTTGTGAACAGTGAGTAACCAAACAAGCAAAGTTAACACCAAGTAGGTTTGCCTTTCCAAGTTTTTACTACCTTGCGAAAACTTGATTTTCTTGCAAATTTCTAGTTTCCTTGTAAAATTTATGTTTTCAAGATGAAACCTTTACTCTATGGTTTTCCAAAGAATTTCCCTCTTATTTGCAATTTTTACTGTTTTAATAAAGGAGACATAATAGGCATTAAACTTAAATTGCTTTTACCAAGAAAAGATATTTCAAATGTAACAGAGTATGACTAACTGTTTATACTGAATTTCAAATTGAATAGTTGAACTTAGAAAGGTTTACGTTAAGATGCTTATTAGAATGAACACTAGTATAGAGGCGCTAGTTTTGATTCTCCCAATTGTAGTAGAAGTATTAGACCCTCGAGTTCGGATTAATCTAACCATCTCAATCAAGATTAAAGATTGATATAGCTAACAAGCTACACATAATTCTCTCAATAAGGGTAAAAAATTAACTATAGAATCTTCTTAACTGAGATTAAATATTGAGACAATCAGTAAGTTTACTTGTGACCATCCTTCGTTGAGATTATTGATTATGGCCTTAATTAGTGGTTTGATACATGAAGTGTTCAAAACTATGAACAGATTAAAAGGATGTGCAAATGAAATGGTTGTGACAATAATATGGATTGTTTTATTTTTACTGTAAAGTGAATTTTCTAATGAATATGTAAATGCTAACTGTTTTTCTACATTCACATCCTAAAAAGGTAGTTGAATCCCTTATTGAGTGATCAATCACTTATCCATTTTGAAAATCCCTTATGTAGATGACACCAATGGAGATGAATATGTTCAGAGTTGGTAAAGTGCCGAGATACACTCCTAGTTATGGTTTTATCTTTGATAATTAAGAATATGCGATGTAATTGACTTTTTATTATTTCTACTGCAATAATGTAATCAAACTTCTTGTTTTGTAATGATTATTATTATCTATTGAATTAGCTACTCTAATATGTAGACTTTGACATCCTTTAAGATAATTATTTCAAAAGTATTGTCATGTCATACTCTTAGATTGGAGACATGACAGTCTTAACTTTTAAATTATATTTAGTAATTAATAATAAATAAATTATGTAATTACTAAATCTAATATTTACTCATATGCAAATGTGTTATATGTGCAAAGCACATTCTTTTTTTCTAGTATTATGAAAATATATAAATACTCAAAAATAGATAAATCAAATATACATATTATATTATTTATGCTTTTGATAAAGCATACACATAATAAGCACACCATTACTTTCATCTTCCAACAAAATTCATAAATTCATGCTCGGATATTGAAATTTACCATCATTGCATGAAACAGTCTAACAACAAAGTTGAACGACAATAATTGGTTGATTATTCAACAGCACATACAAGCATCAAGAGTATAACATTGAAACAAGGCTAGGACTAACTCAAGAAATTGATTCAAAATGCATGCTTGGATTATATACTGCATCATCATTCCGTGACAAACGGAAACAAACAAACTATAGACACAAGTACTTAGACATCGTGGATCTTGAATGACGAACATATTCATCCACCTCATTCTGATGCCCATTCCACATAGGCCTTGACTATTTGAAGAGGCAATTACATAAAAACAAATGCTCCAATGGTTAAATAAAAGTTGTGTGAAAATAACTACTTAACATACCAAACCATTATGACTACGGTGATCAACAAAAGCATTAGTGGTCAAATAAAGTTGTGTGAAATTGCTCTGCTTCGTTATCCATGCTAATAAATAATGTCCTTATCTCTAAGAACAAAAAGAAAGAAAAAGCATTTTTTTTGGGTCATAAAAATTTATTTTTCTACAAAATTAAAGAAAAAAGGTACCATGTGAAATAGAAGTTGCCCACTAAGTAGATATCGTTTCGTGTTATATGAACTTATCCCAATGACTTTTTTTGGCCCCATACTAGAGGAATTTCTTTGAATTTTGAAGAACTATAAATTGAGAGATGCTACTAAAGGATAAATGAATAATATAATAGACAGTCTAGACCGATGAATCAATTATTTGACAACAGAAATATGTGGCCACATTTTTGACGAGTTTAAATTATGATCAACTTTTAAGTTTTCTAACAAGTAGATTCCAATCTTGAGCTTTATCCAGTTAGCGTAGACAAAATTCTGTTATAGAGCCCTTAGTCTAAGGAATTTGATTTATTTTCTCCCGTATTAAGCTTTTTCAGTTAACTTAACATAATTTTCCTCCTCACCAACCAAATTTCCTCATTTTATTTGTGAAAAGGTTGGGCAACACATGGCATATTCCTAGAAAGGTTGCGTAAGCTTCTTTTTCTTTTTCCTTTTTTTGTCCTTGAAGTTAGGCATTTTTGCCGCCGTGTATCATGCATGGCAATAAATTCCCCATACCGAAAGAAAACAGGTCAAATCATGTAAATCTTACATCTCTATTAATTATGTCATTAATGCTATTCTATAGCGATATAATTATTATATATTAAAAATATTATTTCTATCTCAATATTATTTTTACATAATTATTAATAAAATCATATTTAAAAACATAAACTAAAAATTAAAACAAACATAAGCCATTAAATTCAAACAAATCAATGAATATCTTGCGTTTTTACTCGTAAAATCATAAACAATTCAATTAACAATTTTTCTCAACTTGGTCATGATCATGAATGTTGCACAAAATATTGATTAATAACAAAATTATTTAATATTAGATGCATAAAATAAATGAAAACTAAAGAAAAAGAGGGAAAATATGAGAGAAACCAAAATAAGAGCACAAGAATAATTTAACTCAACGCAATCAAACTAGGCCCTTAGTGTGGGGAACACACCTTGTGGTGCAGCTTTTTGCCGTCAAGTGCTTCGAGACAACGTGGTAACTTCAACCTGTCAATGATTTATGTGCTTTAATACGATTTTTATCAACCAATACAGCGGCAGAGCTGCCGTTTGGCAGCACCATGCAGTCAACCTAACTTTCATAATGAAAATAAGGATTCACAGTGAGGAATGATACCGGCGTTTGTAGTTTTTGAGCTTCTTTCGAGAAATATTTTTAATTAGTTATTGATATTATATCAAAATAGTTTTAATGACGAATGGATGTCATGTTACAAATCTGTTGATGAAGTACATTGCTGCACTTTACCCTATCTGTACGCGACAATTGTATTTCTATTCAAGGCAAAGACATATAAACCTAATTAAATAAATCCCTTTCCCTCAAAACCTAGAAGGTTATTATTGTTCATAGAAAAACAATGTACAAAAAAATTATTCTTTTAATAAATTGTTGGTATTGTGACCATTTTAATTACATTGTCAAATGAAACCTTTAATTAGTTTCTTCCATTTTCGTCTCATCGATCCATCTTTTGTATTAACTTGCTGTTTAATATTCCATATATTAGTTGTTACATGTGAATTTTTAAGTTTCATTCCATTTCATCAATGACATTGAGATGGTAATATTTTCAATTAATCCATTTTTGCTTTTGAACTACAAATTTTATATTGTCTATAAGAGATTAATTACCGTTGGATTTGGCATTTTGATTTGTTTGCTATATTATCGCAAAGAGTTAGTGGATACTGTATATGTTGTGGTGTCCTTATTTTGTAGGACTGTTTGCTGTAGGTTTTCCAGCAGGTTATGGAAGTTGTGGTTTGTTTTTAATGGAGTCAGCCAGCCAAAAATTTGATGAGGATAAACTAATGGCCAGCAGCTGAAGACAAACTCATCAAATTTATTGTGGATAAAGTTGATAAGTTAAAGGAGAAAGAATCCAATATCAAAGAAGAGTCTCGATTAATGCTGCTCACAACCGAACTTCTGCAGAGTAAGATTTATTTTACTGATTTTTGTGGAAGATCTGTTTGTTGATCTTGAAGAAGATTTTTACCTAGCTTATCAAGAAATCCAAGCTATAAAGAAGGCTGTGTAAAGTAGGCTGGATGAGCCTTAATACATCCTTTAAGTGAGATGTGTAGTCATTCTTTGTACTCACCCATTCCCTACTAGAATAGGGGATAGCATACCGTTCCAAAATTCCAATCTAGTTTGGAATAATTTTGGTATAGATCTAAAATAAAAATCTTGTGATATAAAGAACTCATTTCAAATCTATTCTGGCCATCTTAGATTCAAAACGGATTATTAAATATCATTCCAAGTTTAGAATAGAGTCCAAAAGCTATTCCAAATATGGAATGGTTCCTAGAAGCTGTTCAAGATCTATAACAAAAGGGAAGCCCTTCCAAATCTAGAACGGAAGGAAAGCCGTTCCAAATCTAGAACAATTTAACGAAGTCGTTCCACACTCTGGAACAGTTTTGTGAAGTCATTCCACAAACTAGAACGGTCTTGTGAAGCTATTTCAAATTTAAAATAGTTGCATTTCAAAGCTATTCCACATTCCAGAATAGTTTTAAAAGCTGTTCCAAATTTTGGAACTTTTTTTTTTTGTAAGGTCATCCCAATTTTGCATATTTAATTTCAAACTTAAGACTCACCCAACTTGTTTTGATACTCTTTCACCCTAAAATACCTTAATAGTAGTCCCAAGACAATGGTAGAAGCTTCTAATTTATTTTACAAGTTATCTTGCTAATTTTTGGATATTAGTGTATTGTTGGGTTTGAAATGTTGAATGGTAAAAGGTGTATATACATATATGATGAATGTTTCTCTTTGTCTAGATTTTGTCTACTTTGGTGAGTTAATATATTACGTGAAACCTAGTAAATTGTGAGGATATAGAATGGTGATTTGTGGCTGATTGCATACATTGAATTGTTGTATATTGATGGCTATGAGGAAGCTTTTTGTTTATGTTGTATATGAACTTGTTGATATTTAATTACAAGTTTGTTTTGACTTAGATTTACAGTGTAAATTTGAGAAATATTAAAGTATAGATGTATAATAAAAACCTCCTTGATTGTCAAAACTTGGTTTAGAAATTCATGATCAGTGTTGATGATTTTGTTGAATGGACAAGGTAGTAACACAATTATATGGATGGTTCTATAATTAAGTGCCTTTGTTATCAATGCAAAGACAATAGATTCTTAGAGTTTAAAGAAGTGAAAGTCCTTTTTTTTCATAAGAGAATTTGTGAAGAATTATTTCAATTGTATTAATTATGGTGAAAATGATTACTTTAACAGCACCTCCCCCCAGCCTAATAAGTTGAACATGCTGTGACGTGAGTACAGTATTGGATAAGGTAATGATCAGAGTATTCCATAGGACTAAAAGATGATATATGATGCTCAGAGGCAGCAAACAGCCTCATGTGTGTGGGAAGTAGGTGGTAACGGTTCAAACCATTGGTACAGTGATGATGAAGGTGGAGATAGCACTAATGATGTTGAAGCATGTGATTTAGATGGGCTAACAAATAAATTTTTGAACGTGCTAAGTGCGGCAAACAAACTCTTATATGAGGGATGTAAATTTCATCTCAATTATCAACTATGGCCTGAATGATGAGTCTAAAAGTAGAACATAGCAATTCAAAAAATTACTTTGATGAAATACGCAGTTTAATTAGGGAGATTCTACCTCATGACCATTGAATGCTATTCAATTACCATAGCATGAAATAACTTATAATAGATTTGGGAATCCTAGTGTAAAAGATAGATTGCTATCTAGTTGGATGCATGGTATATTGAAAATTTGACAATAATATTCATAAATGTAAATTTTGTGTCTCGCCTCGATATAAGCCCAGGTTAGGCAACAAATATTCCAGAAAAAGGTATCATTTGCTCTTTTGCATTACTTGCCTTTAATTCCTCAGTTTTAAAAATTGTATGCATTGGATACGACAGTAGACTAGATGATATGGTATACAACTCACATGACTAAAAAAGGATCCATGTGCCATCCCTCAAATGGTGCAACTTAGAAAAATTTTAGTAGGGCCAACCTAAGTGCACTGAAGTGCCACACAATGTAAAGCTTGGTCTTTGTGCAGATAGATTTGCACCACATGGATCGTGCAAGAAGATGTAATCTTGTTGGCTAGGTTTGTATATAAAAAACCCAAACATGTTTCTATCCCTACTGATTCTTAGTTCAACAAACCTTAAAAGACTTATCAACATTTACCTTCAACCTTTAGCTGCTAAATTACTCATATTGTGACGTCAACGAGTTTCAATTTATGATACATCTACGTAGAGTACCTTTAATACTTTCTTGTGAATCATTCATGACTTGCCTCCTAACTCTAATTTGTGGGTAAAGTTCTACTAAGCTAATAGGGTGTCTAGCATGCATAGATAATACTAAGGCATCCTACCTTCTACATGAAAGGAAGGCGAATAGGTTTGATTGTTACCATCAATTTCTCCCTCTATATCATCCTTATATAAGAACTAAGAAAAATTTCACAAAAGAGCGTGTAGAGTGCCGTGCCCCTCCTCCGATTGAGTCAAGAAGATGTGTATGAGAAAAGGTGCATGGACTCTCTTGAGTCATTGAAAATCTTATCTTGACCATAGCTAGTTACAGTCTTGAGCATAAGTGAATAAAAAGAAGCATTATATGGAACTTGCATTATTGGAAGAATAATATGTTGCGCCAGAATCTCAATATTATGAACATTCAAAGGAATGTCTTTGAAAATGTGTTCAACATAATTATGGATGTTGAAGGGAAGATAAAAGACAATCTAAATACTCGTAAGGACATTCGTAGGATCTGTAATTGCCCAAAGATTGTAGTTCCACCAAATAGTGACGGGCGTAAGCTTAAGGCAGCATACACCCTTAATTGAATATGGTATGTGAGGGGTTTGTGCAATTGTGGTTTTTGAATCGTCATGCCTTAAACATTAGGCGGTATGTTAACATAATAGAATTGAAATTACATAGTATAAAAAATCATGATACACACGTGTTCAAGAAGAAGCTATTCCCCATTGCATTCAGGGAGTTGTAGCTAGGATTTGTACGGAATGCGTTGCTAGAGTTGAGTTTGTTCTTCCAACAAATTTGCTTACCTGTTTAGAATGCAAGTAACTATAGGAGCAGGAGGAAAAGGTCTCAATTCTTATTTGCAATCTTGAGAAAATTTTTCCCCCATCATTTTTTTGACTTAATGGAACACTTGTTTATTCATCTACCACATAAGGTAAGAAGAAGTTTGAGCGAAATGAAGTATAATTAAATCAACTACTGAAATGGGTCAATGCGAACTATTCTCAATTTTTCAATTCAATTGGGCCATTACATACCCCAGATGACGATGCAGATAATAATGATGATAGGATCAACATGGATGAATAGTGGAATGTTGCTTCTTCACGTGTTACCCCCCCTATCTAAAACAATTTCAAATATTTTATTGTATATTACTTTTGGATTCAAGTATTGATTGCCTTGAATTAATAGGCATTTTGCATATTTCCTATATTTTAAATGTTGGAATATTAGTGCTTAATAATAATTATCTTCATAATTATACAGGAAATTATAAATAATGCTTAATTTCCCAAAAAAAAAATTTAAAACTAAGCCACTTTCGTGCTAAAATCGTGCCAATTTAATGTTGAAAATGTCCCAAATCTATTCTAAAACCATGGGACTCCACTTATAACCATGCCATATCTATTCTAGAAGAAGTCGTGCCAATTTCATCGCAAAAAAAAAAACACTGTACTAAATCTGTTCCAAAATAAACCATGCCAATTTCATCCAAAAAACACCATGCAAATCTGTTCTAGGAAATCCCATGCTAATTCTGTCTCAACATAACCATGCCAAATCCGTTCTTGAATATACTACGCAAAACTCATTCTAAAAAATGTCGTACAAAATCTATTCCAGAAAATGACATACCAAATCAGTACCAAAATGACTATGCGAAATCTATTCCAAAAAATGCTACACCAAATCCATTGAAAAAAACCGTGCCAATTCCTTCACAAAACAAAACTATGCTAAAGTCATTTCATATTTTAACTATGCCAAAATGTTTACAAAATGTCAGTCTCAAAACTATTCTTAAATCATCATAGAAAAGCTTGTATTAAAATTTCTATTCCAAAATAATTCCCCAAACATTCCAAACATTGTGTCCTAAGCTTGGCTTAGGAAAGACTATCTAAAAGTCATTCCAAAACCTAGAACAAGTACAAGAACCCATTCCACAGTTTGGAATGACTCAAAAAAGTCATTCCAAGTTATGCAATGGCTTAGAAAAAGTCGTTCCTAATGAGTTGGAAGGGTGTTTTTTGAAACAATTATTTTTCTGTTCATGGAACGGCTTTTCCAATGAAAGCCATTCCAAAAAGCTGTCCCAATTTGAAAGATTTCTTGTAGTGATTTATCTTTATCCTTGAGTGTTAATCATTAAAGGATGAAGTCAATATGACGTAAAATCAAACCTAAAGGGTTTTAGGTCTAGAAACAAAATAAGAATGTCTTGTAATTATTGCTTTAATTTTGTTTATTGGAATAGCCAATTTGTTTGAGAGAATTGATTTATGTATTGGGTGTAATCACGCCACTTTGATAGGGTAGGAAATGTTTGATTTGGGCGAGAATCCACAAATGTAGGAAAATTAGCTCCAAATCGTGTAAACACATCTTGTGTCTCACTTTTTATTTCTTATTTTGCTATCCATTGGTGTATGCTGCAAACTTAGTTCCAACATTGCTTCACATTGCAAACATCTGTTGTGTGTATTCTTGACATTCAACCCAATTCACAATTTGTTATTGTACTTATAAGTCCTGTTAAAGAATCATAGTTTGGCTTTTGAGTTTCCATGATATAAATTCATTGATTCTTTGGCCAAATTATTATTATTATTATAAAATCAAAATACAAGTAATAAAAATCATCCATGCATTTTTTTATATGGTCGTTCATGGCTGTTTTCTTTCCTAGACTGAGCATATGAGATTAACAAAATACTAATGGTAACTATACAACAACTATTTAAAACGGAAACGTTTAAATTGATCTATCTCAACTTATCTAATGGGCCTATTCAAAGACTAGGTATCGGTTATGTTTGGAAGGATAGTTTTGTTGGGAGATGATGTCATGCCCTAAACTCGGGTCAATACCCGCAAACAATTTTAGCGGATATCAAAGTCAACAAATATTGAGCCAACTAATCCATTAAATATCAAACAATATCCAAAAGGAAATAATATCATATTCAAAACAATAATCTTAACAGTGTTTTGTAGCAGAAGATAAAATTCCCTAACTGTTATATCATTTAGGTCTGATTTGGTCATGAAGATAATAGAAATAAAATAAACTAGTATAAAGATCTTTGTCTTTCTCTCTAGGTCCTACCATCCCTATGTGAATTCCTCTTCATTTACCTTCTTTGCAAAAATGACATTTAAAATATGTGAATGACAACTCCCCCAATAAATGGTACATTTTACCTTTTTGGTTTTCATAGGATGTGAGCAAAAAATAACAATAACAATTTATATAAAATACCATTTTTAAAACAGACAATATGAATTACATTTTGAAATAGACAATAATAGTTCATGAAAATCAAAGCATTCTAAAATTAATCCAACCATTTCATCATTCATATTATCCACAGGTCCATATTCATCAACTTGCTCATAGTGATATACACTTCATGTATTACTTCTACTGATCAGCATTTTAATCTTAACTCCCAACTAAGGAAGGTCACAAAAAATCAACTGTGCTGTTGTGGCCCAAGTGCTTCAACCTCAATTAGGAGGTATCCCAATCTATACTCCGAATTGATAAAATTACGTATCAGTTTCAATTGCTTCTAGCCCCAATAATTCAACTCGATTGGGTGGGTCCTACTCTATTACTCGATTGGTGAGGCAAAACTCATTTCACACTACCGTCGGTATCAGGTGAGAGGTTTTTCATATTTTATTTCATGTATTTCAATTTTTGAATATTTAGTTTAAAATAATTTTCGTTTCTCAAATAACTCACACCTATGTTCTAGAAAAATAAATAATTTCGGTTTCACAGAAGATTGATTTGTCAAATTATGCTTTCATAAATGAGAATAATATTTGAAAATAATTTTAAACACCTAAGGAAATTCAGTTGTAATACAAAAATAGTTTATCAGATAATCTTATTGACTAACTGGCTTATTAGATATCAATTCTTGACTTCCTATTCAATCAAATAATTTCCTATTTAATATTCAATGCAATTAGAATCCTATTCCTTTAGACGTAAGTTGTATACCAACATGTCTCATTTATTATTGTTTTCGTCTATCACGTAAGTTTTTCTACCTGGATTCATTTAGTTACTAGTTTCCACTCTCTGTTATATTCTACACAGTATGTTTAGGCCTATTCCAATCTTCAAGTTGGAAAATTTGGCCTTAATGTCATCAAAATCATATTTTGTTTAGATTCTACACTCAGTTTGTAATTGCAGAAGGCATTCCCATGACCCTGATAAGTTTGTCCATGCCTATCTATGGTAGTGATCACATAGCATTTTGACTCACGTTGTGGTTGTGTGTCACAACGATGTAGACATAAGGTCTACAACCACAAGGGTTCTCATCGCAACTACGGTTTTAACTGCGGAGTGTTATGTTTTTATGCCCAAGCCTCACAATCTTGCTTCACAAGTGTGAACACTACCTCACATTTACACCATAACATCCCATGACCATGGCAGTGGAGCAATGAAAGATATGTACCTTTGTGAGGCATTGTTTGTTTAGTTTTTCTCATTCTACTCGATTCCAATCACCAAGATTTGTTCTCATGAGTATTACATTCGGTGTTTAAGCATATTTCCATGAATCCTAATTATGAAAAATCTAACTTAATCATGTTATTCAATTTTTGAATAATTTGGAATAAGTTTCAAAACTTCATGTACTTTATCATTATGCACTTTTAACAATTTCCTAGATATACAACTCGAATTCAACATCATATCCATGAACCACTCCTTATGTAGGCTACCTAAATTCATATTGTTTGTACCCACAACATGCTTATTAATATTTTCTAAGTGTATTCATATGACAAAAGTAAAATTTGGTGAAGAATTTACCTCTAATTATCACATTTAAAAGCCGAAAGAAAATTTTCCTTTTCCTCTGCACGGCTGTTGTTTCTTGGGTGGAGAATTTTAATTTTCTCTGCCTCGCAACCCTATCTATATTTGGGTTATAATTAAGAATTTGAGAGGGCTCAAATTCTTGTATTTTAAGAGCCTTAAACCTTGTTTACTTAAGTTTCTCACATTTTACAGATTTTTGCATGAAAGTGCTCTTTTCTCTAGTATAATAAATTCTATTTTTTGATCTTCTTAATGACAGCAATCTATTTTCTTGATAATTAATTTATTTGACAAAATTTGGTTGGAAAACTTTATGTGTACCCTATTCCAATTATACTTTACTATATTTAATTTTATTTCATAAAAAAATAAATAGGTAATAAAGAAAATTAGTTTATTAGCCATTTCGACTTAAAATTTAAGTCATTAATAATTACTTACTAAACTTAAATTTTGAAGTATTACAATGATGTTTGATAAGACGCATAATGAGATGCGTGTTAGAGTCAATACTATAGAAGAATATTTTGAATGGATGAATAAGTAATTTGCTTAAATTTGTGTATTTATATCTGTAAAAAGTGTATAATAATAATTAAATAATATAATCGTATATAAAAGTAATAATTAATTTTTAAGAAATATATATATATAATATTCAAAATTAATTAATTATATATATATATTTGTAGGACGAAATTCTTGAATTACAAGAATATTTGGAATTTGACTGAATAATTCAAATAAGCTTGAATTTTTCGTGGGTTCTACTCTCTAAATTTGATCCTCTGATTCTTCCTTCAAAAAATGCTCGACTTGAAATTTGATCAATCTTCAAGGAAAGGGTTTGCGCTTGATCTTCCTTGAGAGTTGTTGATTTCCCAGCAACACTGATCTTCGGGTTTAGCACCACGATCTTGGATCAAATGTTGAATTTTGGGGCCTTTGGTGAAGAACGTCTTGAATTTGGCGATGAACTCCTTGGATTTGGTGAAGAACACGATGAACTTCTTGGATTTGGCGAAGAACACGATGAACTTCTTAGATTTGGCGAAGACACAGCAAACTCTTGATTTGGCAGACACGGCGAACTTCTTGAATTTGGCGAAGAACCCGCGACTTCTTGAATTTGGCGAAGAACCCCCGGCGAGCTTCTTGAATTTGGCGAAGAACCCGGCAGACTTCTTGGATTTGGCGAAGAACACAGCGAGCTTCTGGAATTTGGCGAAGAACACGGCGAACTTCTCGAATTTGACGAAGAACACTTTGAATGTTCTTGGGGATTCCAGAGAGAATTTGGAGAGTTCTTCGGCTGCTTCCCTTCTTCTTCTCCTACTTTTTTTCCATGGGGTTTGACCCCTATTTATAGTTTGTAGGAGAGATAGAGTGCCTGCTGACGTGGCGTGATTTTATTGGCCATCAGAGTTTGTACTCTACCCAACAACTCGATAGAGTCTTCTTTGCTTAGACTTCTGGCAGGACTCTGCTACTTAGAGTCCTTGTTGTTTGGACTTCTGGCAGGACTCTACCACTTGTCGTCATTTGATTGGCCAATAAAATATTAATTATTCATTTATTTATTTTAGGAATTTTATTTGTTTAAATTCCTAAAAAAAATTATTTTAATTAATATTTTTAATGCCATATTTTCCATGTGGCATTATTTGATTGGGCATTAATTTTTGTGTGTCTACAATATTAAAAGAAAATTTTAAATTTATATTTGTATAAAAAATTTTGAGTCGCACGTGTAATAATATAAAATCTGAGCAGATTGGGTAAAGAAGAAAACCATGGATGAAAACAAATACGTAACAAAAGTAAATGGTCTTAGCAATAATTACAGATTGACTATTACGTCAACGAGTCCCCAGCAGTTGGTATGCTGCTGCTGTCCCATACATACTTTAAAACGCGTGAAGAATGGCGCGATGCTTTTGCTTTTCCCGACTTTTCTCCTGCCTCTCATTTTCTACGTCATTCTTATTCATATTTTCCACTCTTTGTCCGCTTTTGCCGATGTAAATGTTTGTGACATAATAATTAATACCCCTGTATTATAAATATTTACAAATAACAAAAAGGTAGAAAGAATTCAAAATTTAAAAAAATTATCAGCTTGAGAGGCATTTGTGGATATCAACAGTTTATGCAAAAAATAAATTCTCAAAAATGTCACTGTTTCATAAATATTCTTGGTTTTAAGATCTAATTGTAATCAAGTGTGAGTTTAATAAAAGACGGTCCATTAAAAGAAAGTTGGTGAAATGAGCAAATATTGAATAAGTGGAGCCCCATTACATGGTCTCTTGCAACTCCATAAAAGTTTTGTTTTTAAAATGGGTGTTGTACTTGAATTACGGTCAAAAAAAGCCAGTAATTTGAACCAAAACTAGTGGATATTTTAATATTAAAATGAAAGAACTGATGTAAACATAACGAAGCAATCAATTGCCAGTTAATTACCTTCTTTAAATGGTCCAATATAGAAATTAATGCATGCAGTTTCTCAAAGCCTGTTACTTGTATTCTTTCACACCCTTAGCTCTATATTCTGTTTCGAAAAATTAAACTTAGTATACGTGAATATGGTGAGGTTCTGGCCAATTTTCCAACTCCTAGCACACTTGCTAGTTTGTTGTCCTTTACGTGTCCAAACCGAAACTGGTCTGAATATGGATCAATTCTCACTTCTTGTGTTGAAATCCCACATCAACTCTTATGGTTCCTTCTCCGAGGTTTTGTCAAGCAATTGGGCTGCAAATACATCTGTTTGCAACTGGGTGAAATGTGGCATGCGCTATGGCCACAGTAGGGTGGTTGGATTGGATCTCTCATACATGGACCATGAGGGGATCATCCCTCCTGAAATAGGAAACATTTCTTTTCTTGTTCCTCTAAATATGCGTTGGAATTTTTTCTACGGAGATTTGCCCAAGGAGTTAAGTCATTTACAATGGCTTAAAGATGTTGATTTATCTCATAACAGTCTTGGTGGAGACCTTCCAATGTATTGTTTTTGGAATATGACAAGACTTCAGAAACTAAACCTAAATCGCAACAATTTCAGTGGTATGATCTTGCCTCTTGAATGAATCTCATATTCAATTTCATGTTTGAGTTCAAGTTTTTTACTTAGTGGCATGTTTATTTGATTTATATATGCATGCATTAATTTTTTTTTCCTTTTTTGTTAAACAAGGTAAGTTGCATATCAATTATCACATTCAAGATAACTAAACCCTATCAAGGAATTGCAAAGTTGAAATGGTTCGTAGTCACAAATATGAAGTGGTGTTTGGCTTATAAGTTTATTCCTCTTGTTATTTGAATATATGTATATCGAGTTAGGAGAAACGTGAACTAATAGTTAGTAGAGACTATTGGGCAAAGTATTAGTTATATGCACTGGTCGTGTATGAATTATAATTATTTTACGTCTACATGCAGATAGAATTTCAGAAGAAATTAATCATCTCAACAATTTAAAGTTTCTCAACATGGACAACAACAAGTTGAATGGTCCCATTCCTCTCTCTATTTTCAACATAACATCTTTGGAAATTATTTCCTTAATGAACAATGGGTTATCAGGAAGCCTGCCTATTGGCATGTGTACCCATAATCTTCATGCTCTTATAGGGATTTATCTGGATTACAACATGTTCACTGGAAGAATTCCCTCGAGCTTGTCTCAATGTTCACAACTTGAAGAGCTTTGGCTAGATTCCAACAACTTTACAGAAGATTTGCCAAGAGAAATTGGAAACATAACAAAGCTTCAAACTTTGTACATATTCAACAATAATATAAGTGGTATGAAATACTTTTTCTACCAATTTATCTCTACTCTCTATTTATTGTTGTCTCAAAATACTTACTGATGTGAAATGATTATCTAATTTCTATATCAAACAGTTTTAAGTGAAAAAGAAGAAAAATAGAAATGAAAACTTAAAGAAATTAAAACATTAAATATATTATATCATAGACATAGTTAATCTAAATTAGTTATTTCATAATTTATTGGGTTGAATATAAATTGCTCCTGTCTAGATGTATTTTGTCGTGGTATGTCTATAAAACTTGGAAGTTGACAAAAAATTCCACGACAATGTGGCTGCCCTTTGACTGAAGCCTTTTGGCTGAAAAAAGCCTTCTTGCACTTATTTTATAGATATATTTGACTTTAAATTTATTTATTTCTATTTAAAATTTAAATTCTTGTATCAATGATATAATAAACTATATAGAAGTCCCTTACATAGTTTATTGTATGCCGCATATATCATGCAACTCTGTGTATTATGCACATAGTTCCACAACTATGACAATCTATTTTCTATTAGAAATTAAATGTATATAATTTAAAATAAATCACAGATGAGTTATTTGTCACACAAACTAAAACACATAGTTTAATGTATGTATGCACATAAACATACATACCTAGAAATGTTATAATTGTGGATTGTCATTTAAGTATATGCTTGTTCGTGCGTATAATTAATCAAATTTATTTACCTGTGTACTGTATGATTATTTTGAAAGTAATGTTTGTATTGATATTCGAAATCAAGTGGCTCACTTTTTTATATGTAAATATATATGTAATTACCTTAATATATGAAACTTTTTCAGAAAATATTTACCCACTACTTTTTTTTGTGCATGAGAAATTAATGTATTAAAAGCAAGATGATTATCTCATAAATATTGTGAACGAAACAGCAATTTTTACTTCAATTTGTGGATTTCTGAAAGAACAAAATATGAGGAACATGAATTTTTTTAAAATTCTCACGTTTATATGCTAATTTAAAAAAATATTTTTAAATAATAGTTATTTTATTAAATTCAAAAACCTATTAAATTTTTGGTGGTGAATATTATGACTATAATTTAAAGGTGCCAAATGTATTAAACTTATATTTTCAGTAGAATCCTCCAAAAAAGGGAACGTAAATCAACTATGTCATTGTTCAATTCAACAAACTTAAATTCAATACTACTATTTGTATTTTATGGCTTAAGAGAAACCTATACTACAGTGCCTCTATTATGATTGCTTATGTTTCTATTTGAATTTATCTTTTAATGAATTCTTAATGACATTTGAAATATTTATTTTTGAGGTTAACTATATTCCTCAATTATTCCAAATGAGATATAATATCCTATGTTCATCATACATGTGAACTTCTAAATTTGAACTTGTTCATATACAAATAATAAATTCTACAATTGAAGGAGAATTGTATTAGCTATGAAGGTTTATGTATAAAATTCAAGATGATATATTTATTTTTCTATTGTATTATATTTTAAGGGCAAAACACGCATGTTTTATTAGTTCCATAAAAGAAGTGATATCAAAATAATTTGGATAGAGAAAAATATGAGAAGAAGTGGAATAAAACATCCGTTAGGAAATTTGAGATAAATAAAAAATTATATAACATACTAAAGGCTATTTCTATAAATGTGCTTTTAATCAATTAAGAACTTTGATATAATAGTACATGCATACACACTTGTAATGTGCATGCGCACGCACACACACACATCAGTAACAAAGCATACTCTATGTGATAAATTGGAAGTGAGAAAATTAGAAAGAAAACAAAAATAGTGATAAATCAAATGACGCACAAAAATGAAGGATCACGAAGAACAAAGGAACTTAAATTAAAGGTAAGTGTATAATTTTATATTATATAAGTAAATAGTATAAATGTGTTATTTTACATTGTGCAACTAAAATGAATCCACAATAATATAGTACAAACAGATTAGTCATTCTGTTCACGACTAATTTATATATATGCAGGTACACTTCCACAAGAAATTAGTAATCTCCATAATTTAAAGTTTCTAGACGTGATATCTAACAAGTTGATCGGTACTATACCCCCCTCCATTTTCAACCTATCTTCATTGGAATTTGTTGGCTTGAGGAAAAATGACTTATCAGGAAGCCTGCCTATCGACATGTGTATGCATGATCTTCATGCTCTTAAAGAGCTTTATCTAGATTACAACATGTTTGGTGGAAAGATACCTTCAAGTCTAACTCAATGTTCACAACTTCAAGTGCTCCGCTTGTCATCCAACAACTTTATGGGAGATTTGCCTAGAGAAATTGGAAATATAACCAGCCTGGAGTCTTTTTCCATCAGAGACAACAGTATAAGCGGTATGAAATACTTTGCTAATCTTAGTTCTCTCATTTTGTTGTCATAATGAAATACTTAAATATTCTAACTAATTATTAATTTTTATGTCAAGAATAAAATTTTATTTTCTGAAATTTGAAATTTATTCTCAAAAGTCATCTAAAAAACACGAATGTGAACATCTAAATTTGATAGCGTGTACAGAGTTGCCTAAGACTTTCTCATGTTATCAAAATAACAATGATGATGATGATAAGGACAATGATTTTTTAGGATCAATACCACCAAGCATTGGGAAACTACATAATTTGCTGTACGCAGGCTTTTCATTGAACAAGCTTTCGGGTCCAATACCTCCGACAATCAGTAATTTATTGAGGTTGTCTATAATACATCTCTTTGAGAACAATTTGGATGGAACAATTCCAAATGACATTGGTGATATCTCAAATTTGTCTTCTCTGGGATTAAACTCCAACAACTTGATCGGACAAATTCCGCCTACTATATGCAATTTGAGTTTTCTTTATTTTATTCAATTGTCCGACAATAATTTGCAAGGTAGTGTTCCGCAGTGTTTGGGAAACGTCAGTGCATTGGGAATCCTGGCTTTAAAAGAGAATCGTCTTAGTGGCCATATTCCATCAACATTTGGAGAGGGTAATGAACTGTGGTACCTCAACTTGAATGCCAATACATTGAAAGGCTCATTACCAAAGTCCCTTCTCAATTGTGGAGTATTACAGGTCCTTGACGTCGGTAACAACGAAATACAAGACTCATTTCCTTTTTGGATGGAAAGGCTTCCAGAACTCCGAGTTCTTGTTTTGAAGTCCAACAAATTCCATGGCCAAGTGCGACCCTCTTTAAAGACTAAGTTTCCTTTTCCTAAGTTGCAGGTTCTCGACATATCTCATAATAAGTTTACTGGACCGTTGCCTGGTGGGTATGTGAAGAATTTTGTGTCGATGATGAAAGCACCCATAGTTCAGATTAAAAGTAGAAACACCTCAAATTATATCGAGCCAGTAACGCTAGTTATTAAAGGATTTGAACAACAGGTGGCACGACTCTTGGTATCCTTCACAGTTGTTGATCTATCTAATAATGAGTTCAATGGGAGTATTCCTCATTATATAGGAAATCTCAGCGCACTTGTATATCTGAACTTGTCCCACAATAATCTCTCCAGATCTATCCCTGAATCTTTAGGAAATATAGCTGCACTTGAAGCATTGGATCTGTCATCGAACCGACTAATAGGGGAAATCCCAAGGGACTTGATTAGGTTAACATTTCTCTCAGTGCTAAACCTCTCATGGAATCATCTTGTGGGACCGGTGCCTCCATTTATTCGCCAGTTCGCTACCTTTGAAAATAGCACATATATAGGAAATTCTGGATTGTGTGGGTATCCATTGACGAAGAAGTGTGATAAAGGCCATACAGCACAACCTGTTCGTCCGAAGTTGCCAAGCGAAGGTGATCACAATTCTGAGTTGCTAGATGGATTTACTTGGCAGGCTGTCGTCATGGGCTATGGCTGTGGATTTATTGTGGGAGTTGGATTGGGTTATCTCATTTTTTCCTATGGAAGGCCGAGGTGGTTTGTGAAACTCTTTTTTAACATTTAATCCCTAGTACAGGATATTAGGATCAAGATATTTGGGATGTAAAACTTATTGGGGATTGATGAAGTAGCTAAATGCAACCTTGATATCAAAATAGCTTGATTTTGGAACTTTTTGATTTGATGTGTTACAACTGAAATTTCTTTTGGATTGTATTTACTCTTTCAATATTGTGATGACTATTTGTTAGATTGATTATTTGGTTATTTGTTGTTATGTGATTTTATTTGGTCTATACCTTATAAAGAGTATAGTGGAAACTTTGAAATTGTGCATAGATTTCGGAATTCACGTAAACACATTTGCATTTAGGGTTCTTCATCAGACTTCTTGTCACGTGATGAAGCAGTCACAAAAAGTTCTCAACCACAGTTTTTAACCATTTTTAAAGAAAAATTCTTCAAGTACATTGCCATATAAACTACAATCCGGGCAGTTGGAAAATTCAAGCTCTTCAAATTTCTAACACAACTTACAAAGTTAAAATTGCTCATTTCTGTAATTTTTGTTAAATATATAGAAATTAAAGAAAATTTCCAAAAAGAATTAAAGCTATTAGATATTGACAACAACAAAGATTAAAAGAAAAAAAAAGAGCATAGAGTTTTGGGGCACGAAATGAGTATTCTATGCATGCTTCCAAAAATGATAAAAAAAATAATTAATTTCGTTGTGAATAATAATACATCAAATACATATATCATATAATGCATAATCCGCTAACACTATATTAACAACAAAATTATATGTTATACTTAAAGAAGCAAAAATGTCATAACCTTTGAATGTGAAACTCCTATTTGTTAACCTAAAAAGATAAAATAGAAAGACAAAGTAGAAAATTTGGACCTAAATAACCCCCCACAATATTAGTTCTGTTAAAGTTCTAGATACAAAGTCTCAAAATACTCAGGCAGTTCTTTACAAATTCCCTTTCAATCTAAGTGACAAATTATTACCCATCATCACCCTGCTCATCAACCACCTCACCAACTGGGCTTGATGGGTCAACATCACATCGATACATATAGGGTGGCCAATAGGACAGTCCAACTTCATGGCCTCCAAATGTGCATGCAACTCTTGGGAAGGACATACTGCTCTGTCCAGCTATATATATCATATATCACTCAATGCAGTCTAGCAATGGACTTAGGGCTGCCCTACAATGACTTGAATGTATAAGGTTGAATGGAAGAGTAAAAATGCAAATGAAGGTGTGTAGAGTGATGTTTTATACTTGATCATCATTCGGGTCATTGCAGCTAGCAAACGGAAAAGAAAAAATTTTGAAGGACATCGTCTTTGATGTTGGGACGATAAAGGACAATGCAATTTTCATCAGGCACATTGACTCTTTTGTCGAGATGATGTATGCAACATTTACTAAGAGACTTATGTATGCAGCATCGCCGTGATGATGCAAGCATGGCTAAACTCTGTATGTAGAGGTCAAGTGCTTTGTCGCGATGATCCACTCATGGTAAATCTCTCTATCTGCAAGTCGAGTGCATTGTCCCATGACGTATTCATGGCAAAACTCTTTCTTTGTGTGCAACTTGCAATTAGACAACAAAATCATCCGTGACATTGTCCTCGATGTTGACAACAAGGCTTAAAAGAATAACTTTTAGTGCTGCATTGGGATGGTCTTTCACCTCCACGCCAAAGTGATATAAAATTTTGAAACATAAAATATGTGCTTGTATTCATGTGTCTATGTCTGCATTTCATAAGAAAAACTACGTTAATTTGAAATTTAACATCTCATTGTCATTTCTAACTTGGAAAGAAACTGATGATTCACTTGTAACAACTAACAAATGACAAAATTCATAAGGTATGACATCATTTGTTATTTTTTTCAGTATAGCTCTACCTACTTTGTACTTAACCAAACTAATATCTGATCTAAAAAGTTGGTTGGTAAAGTTGAATCTAGAAAGTGCAGAAAAAACAGGAAGGAAGACTTCAGTTCCCAGCAAGGTTACTATCCCATCAATTTCTGAACAATTCCCTTAGATTTGATCTACCTATTTTCGTGTGGAATATCTAGATTCAACCAGCAATTAATTAGTGCAACAAAGAACAAATAACATGCATGAGGATGCATGATTTAGATATAGAAAATAGCAAGCAATGCTGAAGAGGTGTAGACAAGGTCAATTGCACTGTTTTTATTGAATACTTCTGCATTACATAACCAAACGACTAACCTTGGTATTTAAACTAAACAAGGCTAAGCTTACTAACTAAAAAACTGCTAGTAACAATAGAAATAACTAACTAAGGCCAAATCATCCTCTGAGCATCAAAGCTGTTTCCAGGCTTTCTTCTCTAAACTTCCTTACTAGTTTTATCACCCCCCCGCCCTCCTCAAGAGGAGCGTGAATATCTCTCATGCTCATCTTGTTTAGTAACTTCTTAAACTATGATATGCTCAGTAGTTTAGTGAGTAGATCTGCTGGTTGATCACTACTAGGAATGTATATCACTTAAATGATTTTCTCCTCCACCTCTCTTACAAAATGAATGTCCAAATCGAAATGTTTGGTTCTTTCATGATGAGTGGGGTTTTTGCTAATTTGGATAGCACTTTGATTGTCACAGAATACTATGATAGGCTATGATGTCTTAAGTTCAAAGTCTTTTAGCAAATTGTCGATCCACAGTAGCTCACACACACATGCTCGCAGAGCTCTATATTTAGCCTCAATGGAGCTTCTGGCCACTACCTGTTGCTTCTTGCATTTCTAGCTCACCATTGCTTGACCAAGATATACACAGCAACCAATCAAAGACCTCCTAGTCTTAGAACAACTCCCACAATCACTGTCCGAGAAACCCCTTAACTCCAAATCAGTTTGTGATGAAAGAAACATCCCTTTCCTTGGTGAGCTTTTAAGTATCTCAATATTCTGAAGGCTGCTTCCATGTGACAACATCCTTAAGCTGGCATGTACTAAGAAAGGACTTGTATCGAATGTGCAAGATCTGGTCTTGTGAAAAACAAGCAAATCAGCTTCCCTATGAGTTGTCAATAAGATGTAGCATCTACTGCTGTTGTGCTTTGTTCTTCCTTGAAATTAACATTGACCTACATAGGTGTTGAGGTTGTTTTTCACCCGAGCATTCCATATTGTTCCAACAAGTTTAGGGTGTATTTTCTTTGGTTTAGGCATATTCCAGCATGAGAGTTGGCGATCTCAATTCCTACAAAGTACCTTAGGCTTCTCAGTTTAAACTTTGACTCCAAATATGTTACCAACTTTTCTATTTAAACTTCTGATTTGCAACCCACTATAAAATCATCCAAATACAGCAACACCATCATCTTTTCTTATGTTCAAATATCCATGCAAAAAAGGGAGTAATCTGCCTTGGATTGAATGAAACCATAAACCATTAAGGCCTGTGTAAATTTGCAATTTCATTATCTTAAGGCTTGCTTTAAGCTATAAAAAGACTTTTTCAATCAATACACCTTCTGTGCTGAAATTGATCCTCCCCTGAATGATGATCCTGATGTCCTTGTTCTTTTAAACTGTAGCCTTGAGGTAATACTATAAATCTCTTCTTCAAGTTCTCCATGCAAGAAAGCATTGTCAATATTAAGTTGTAGCATTTTCCATCCAAACACAGTAGCTAGTGCAAAGAAAAGCCTAACTATTATTGGTTTGACCACTGGGTTGAATATGTCATGGTAGTCAAAACCTTCTACTTAGCTATAGCCCTTGGCAACCAAAGGAGCCTTACATCTCACAACTGAGCCATCTGATCTCAGCTTCACCTTATATACCCACTTGTTTCCTATTGCATGCTTCCACTTAGGCAGTGGCACTACCTCCCAAATATCATTATCTTCTAAAGCTTGCAGCTCCTAGACCATTACTTCCCTCCATTATGGCTCAAGAGCAGCCTTAGAGAAGGATGCAAACTCCTTAACTTTATTAAGTGTAGATAGGAAACACAAGTAGTTTGGAGATAATTGGCCAACATTAAGAAATCTTGATATAGGGTGATCCATGCTAGTCTACTGAGCAGAAGATGTTTTAAGGTTGTGATGGTACATTTCTAGATACTTGTAGAGTTGAGAGAGTTGTAGAAGAATGACTTTATAAATTGAGTTGAGAAATATAAAAAATTTTGAGTGTTTTTCCTCTCCACTTTCTTATCTTTTAATTTTTGTCTTTCTAAGTTGTTTGTAAGCCCACCACACAACAAAATATGACTGTAGCAATAAGAATTGAGTTCCACTTGCATAGAAGTTATAACAAACATGTTATTACTAAATGCACCTTAAAGTTAGTTAGCAGTCCGTGCTAGTTTTCATTTTTTTAGCTTTGGTCTTCAACATGGGCTTTTTCCTTTCTTTTTCACAAGCTTTTAAGAAATATGATAATCGCAATGGCATAAACTCTGGTCCTATATGGATTCTTTGAGTGTCATTCTTATCTTAATCGATGGTATACTTATCACAAAAATGTAGTAGTTATCTGTAGATTGATTTTTAGTTGGGAGGTATCTGAAAGCAAGATACTGCATAGGTTGCTTGTGCCTTTGATGCTGGGCCAAATGCAGTGCTAATTTCATGGAACAGAAAGGTCGCAGCCCTTCTGCTTCAGAGGTTACTCTTTTACTTCCTCCCTCAATCAGACACCGATTTGGACAGGTAATCTCAAGTTAGGAGAATTTCATCTACAATTATTGGGATTTTTATATTACATTTACTATTGACATAAGGCCTCTTATATGGTCTTTAATGATGTTTCCCTCCACCACAGTTATGTTATTGGTGACAAGACAATATTAAAAGATGCTGGCATTTAGGAAATGAAGGGTGTAGAAGCTCTGTCTCCACCTCTACAAGTTCAGGAGAATACTCCAACCCAGAGACACAAGGGAGAGGTCAGTGACTTTCTCTGCTCAAGAATTGGGATTAACTGAGGAAAGTTACTCTTTCAATAACCCTGAAACTGGACCGCCCAGGTGAAAAGGGTCAAATTTTCAAGCTGTGTGCCTGTACAATCTTTTGTGTTAGAAAGTCTCGAAAGTATTATGACAATGTTGAGTTCCTCGGAGTAATTTTAGGTTTAACAGGGTGTCCTCGTGTTTCCTTCAAATTATTGCTCAAATTTCCATAAACATCTTGTCCACAGGGATTATTAAAAAATGGCAGTTGTTGAGTTTGTCGCAGTTTCATTTTCCATTGCTGCAATTAGCACTACACATTGACCACCATCCATGAATTGAAAGGAACTTGGAACCACATGGCTCTAACAATCAATCTTGTTTTTTCCTTGGGCAAACTGCTATGATGGGTTGACACTAATCAGTGATTTTAAGGTAGCCTACTTGATACTTCCATTAAGATCGTATTGCCATCGAAGGAACTTCCAAGAAAATCAGGCTCCACTTGAAGCTTAATGATGAATTAATTATGATTGCTAACATTTTCAATTTGCAGTCATTCTACTTTCACTTCCCTAAACCTGTTGCTTGACTCGAAACAAGTCCAGGCATAAGAATAAGGTTAACCACACAGTACATCAATATCATCTGTGTCATCACTCTCCCCTATTAAAAGTGAGCTCAAAATGGCATCTTTGGCATTATCAGCAAATACAAACAGATGTCCAACATCTGGTACTTCATGATATCGTATCCATGGAAGCTTATGAGCAATGTACCTTTGCAGCGTGACAGGCACAAAGCCATCTTCAACTCCATGCCACACATGAATAGAACCTTGGCCGTCAAGGAAAGGATTGTCAAGATTCATAGGATCAAAGTCCCAATGCCCAAATCCAATCATCATATCATGGTGCAATGACTCGTACACACCCTATTGCATTGCATATTCCTGTCGACGAGTGACCATTAATTGGAATCAAGAGAGAGAAGCTATTTAATCACAGATTAGATGAGCAAAAGCTTAAGAACAAAAATGGACAAGTATTGCCATATTGTGAAGATAAAGTTCAATCCCTTGAAGGCGCGTTCACTTAAAATGACAAAGCAGCATTAGATTATTTTATCTAAGCTTGATTGATTAAACATGAGCCCGCCATAAAATCACAAAATTCTAAGATAAATAATCCTATGAGAAAACTATGATTAAATAATTAAGATGTTGGAAATTACTTATGTGTTATTAATTGAATAATTTCAATACTAAAGTTATAATAGAAAAGTAAATATAATCATCTTAAATAGTCAACTTTACTGAATATAATTGTTGAGAATTAACTAATTCATAAAAACTATTTTGTCACTTAAAATAATCATTTAGACTATAATCCTATCCAAATAAAGGAACAAACGGCTACATAATCAGAAAACACAAGTAATCACTTTTAGTTACATAATGATATCATTCCATTCTCAATGAAAGACAAAGCACTCATGTAAAAACGGCTCTCTTTAGACATCACCATGGTAGAAGAGAAAAAGCATACCCTGTTAAAAGATCTATCCACTTGTTCTGAAAGAACTTTAAGATCTAGCGCAGTGAGGTTTGGTGTTCCTGCCACAACACTAGAGGGGGGAAGCCATTTCTAAGTGTTCCACCAGTAAACAAGCCAGGGAGCATGGTGGGCCACGCGCAGTGCCCATTGATCTTGGCAAAATTGCTGATTGTATGCTTCTGTACATACATTTGAAGGAAAACTAGGCCACTAGTAATTCACAACTAGAGCTATCATTGTTGCTCCTGCCAGCCTGTCATCATCTCTCAAGACAATTATACAAATGAAAGGTGAAAATGCATGTCTTTCATATTGTTATACTACAAATCTTTACCTAAAAAGGAGTGGCATCACATCTTCGTTATAATTGAAAGCTGTGGCTTCAGAAAACACTCTTATTGAGACATCCCAAAAAAAAGAAAGAAAAGGGTGACGAGTTCAGGATACAATCAATTTGTTGCCACGAATGAATTTGTCAATGAATCCTGGAAAAGTGCTCGACATAAAATAAAGTAGGTGAATGTGGTGAATGATAACCTATGAGAGATGTGCTTGAGGTATCCCTAGACGACCTGTCCTTCCATGGAAATTCCAATAATGTAGAACTTGGGGCCGAGTTCAAAATTTGCCCCCAAGCTCTTCTATGTCGAGTGCTGTGCTTTTTATTGTTTGCTTCGGGTGAGGATCGCTCTGTCCATAGCCTGGTCTATCAAATGACATGAAGTGGATCCCTAGTTTTCAACCAATTCCTGAAATTTAGGTACTTGGAAGTCAATTAAATTGCAGTCTTCAACAAAATTACAATAGATTGGTGAAAGCAGAAATAAATTTCTGAAAATCAAATCGGTTAGAGTGATACCGATGTGGCAATAGAGACATCATTTCTACTAGATCCAAAGCCATGAACCAAGATAATCTTATATTGAGCTCTCTCTTTGGGAACACCATGCTCCTTGTAGGCCAAGTATCTTCCATCTCTAAGTTTGATTCTAGGTCCTTCAATGGCTGGGCCACTGGTTGAACCACAAATGCGAGGAGATGGAGGGCAAAAGGTTCGGTAAGCCCACACCAGAAACCCGACAAACAACGCTGCTACAACTTCCCAAAACATGGCTGAAAGAAAACAGAAAAAGAGGTACGTGAGGTTCTCATGCAAAAAACGCTCATTCAAAAGATACCTTTGCTCAAATATATGTCAGGGCTATGTTTGGTTTCATATTTACCAGAAAAATACACACTTCAATCATTATACAAGTTTTAATACACACACCCGTAAAAATGCATACCAATAAAACAAAATCAAACATAGCAATGACTTTTCTGCTTTGACAGAAAATAATACAAAACTAGTACAGGAGAAATTTGAGAAGTATGATCAGTTTTCATATCTTCCGTTCGAAAAAATATGAAATATAAGATAAATTACATAAATAAACTGTTGTTCCAAATATGTACTTCAAGAACACCATAAGATCATTTCCCCACACACACGCAAACTAACCCCGATAACAAATCTATCTTATAATTAAAATAGGAGAATAAAGATGTGATGAGAACACACATCATGCTTATCAGAGGAAAACAGAGATGCTTATCAGAAGTCTATTGTCCAAATAAATGATGAGATCGGATAACACCATTCTGCAGCAACACTCTATCCAACATCAACAATCCCTTTTAGCAAATGGAATACTGAAACCTGAGAAACTAAAATATTGCTTGACCATAGTTTCCTAAAGCCAAAATTATCTATGTTACCTACAACTATTTTTTGCAGAAAATGAAGCAACCCTTCTGAACCATTAAAATAACGCAGATTCAGAGAAGTCAATTTCAATAATCCAAATTCCGTCACCTACTCTAGATTGAACTTCAGACAACTTCACATCATAATCCATAAATAAAATTTCAAAACACAGGAGTTCAAGAACATGAAAAACTTAGCAACACACATAGGTGTTTCCCAGTAGGCCTACAAAGTAACACACACACAGAGAAAGAACAATAATCCATAATGGGTTCACCTGCAAGAAGTGAGAATTAGGAGATTAATCCGGCCGTGGCCCGTGGGAATGGGAAGCCACCAAAGTCTTCAACTTTAGTTACACCACAGCATAGATTACTAAAGTCGACGAACGCTTGTTGGTGTTATCAAACTGACGGAGTCCGAGGAAAAGGTGGGCCACGGGATCGTGTGGAGGCAATTTCTACACGCGTGACGGGTCATAAAATTGATGAAAAAGAAAAAGGTCGGTGGGTTTCCGGATTGTGGATGTTGAGAAGTCATTGCTTCTACTGCCCAGCTACGTCAGTCGATCCACCATTCTTGTTCCCTGCCTCACCACTTTTGACTTTGATGTCCTGAAGCCCGGTTGGAATTTGTATGCTTAGGTCTGCGTATCCTACACATCCGAGTCGCAGTGCAGAAACAGCGACATGCATTTTTTTTTCTATTTTAATTTGTCCTTTTTTCTTACTACTATCCTTTTCTATTTTATTTTTTATTTTCTTCTCATTTTTCATTTTCTTTATTTTTGCATATCTTCACCACTTTTTCATATTATTATTATGTTTTCCCTGCTCTTTTACTTCATCTTTTTGTATCTTTTATCCATTTTCATTTTCTCTCTCTCTCTCTCCCCCTTTCTCCTTCTAATTTGTTTTCTTTTATTTTTTGCTTTATGCTAGTTTCTTTAAATTATGTTTTATTGATTATTTCAAAGAAATTTTAATTGAAACAAATTAAAAAATGAATAAAATTCAAAAATCAAACATGAAGATATGTATACACACACACACACACAAAGTTAGAACAAGTCAATGAAAAAGAAAAAATGAAAGAGACAATTCAAAATTAATTTGAGAAAACAAATAATAAAATACAAAAATATAAATTTTCAAATACATAAAGTTATTTAAATTCTCAAATACATAAAATTTTTATTTATAAATTTTCACTAGTAAAATTTATTTAAAAATTATAAAGTTATTTTATTCTATTAAATAAAAATAAAATTAAAAGTATAAAAATTTTAAAATAAGAAAATTAAAAATCAAAAGAATTTGAAAATAGTAAAAATTGAGAGAGAATACAAACAAAAGTAAAAAGTTAAACAAAAAGTGAGAAATAGAAACATAGGAAAATGAAAAGAATTTTAAATAACGATAATTATGGTTATGTTGGTTTAGATTTTTTGGTGTGTGTTTTTAATTATATTTTTCTTAAAAAGTATATAAAATTAACAGAGAGATAGAGATAAAATTTAAAAAATGTAATAACTACTGCGTATTTTTAGAGTACAAAAATGAAAACAAACAAAGCCTATGCAATTTGACTTTGTGTAATAAAATATCATTACCAACATAATAATATAATACAAATATAACTAGCAATTTTGCACACTCATTGCATGTAAAATTAAAAAAATATTTTTCAGAAAGAAGGGTTTAACATTACACTTAGGTTTGTAATTTATAAACCTAGTTGAGTACCTAATTGTGTTAAATTTTTACTTTTTATTCTACATTTCTACTTATTACTTTATATTTATAGTTAGGGATATTTTTATAATTGAATTATACGGAAAGAGAAAAAAAACAGTTAGGCTATTTGAGTATTATAAATAACGGAAGATACAGAAATCGACATGCCAAGTAACATTTCATCCCTTGCAGGGTAAGATGTTTGAATTTACCTTTTTCAAGGTTCATAGTTTACAATTTATTCTTGGGCAGCAATTCATAATCTGTAATCCTAAGACACAACAGAAAAAGGGATTTTGCACCTGGAGGAATGATTCACATTGACTCAACCTTACCTCAATCTTCTCTGGGATTGTTTGAGATTGGAAGACTTAGTCTTTTCATTAACGTTATCACCAATGGATTTGTTGGCCAACTCCAATTAAGACTTGACACGTGGAATCATGAATTTCAGAATAACCGACAATTAGGTGTGTTAGATGATAATATAATCAAATGACCCCAACCTCCATGGAACGTTTGAGTAGATGGGTAGGCCCTTTATTTTCAACATTACCAATTTTTTTTTTTTTCACTCTCGAACCCTTTCTTCATTTGTCTGATATGATATCAAGACAAATTTCCTTCAGTGAAAGCAATTAATTGCTGACCAAGACGGGGATTGTTTTGGATGTTCACACTTTCATCTCTTATTCTGCACTTTCATCTCATATCTTATAGTTATATAAAATGGGGTCATTTTTGTAAATAAATTTAGTGACCAAGACGGCTTTTCTAAGGGTCATAGGGATACATATAGAGATTATGTTATAATAAAATCATGTAGAACATTTGACCTTTTCACAAAAAAAAATATTAAGTTGAAAGAAAGGCAAAAGATAGAATGCAAAAATGTCAAGGCAAGATCGCGTGTCATGGGTGCAAAATGACGGGCACCATAAAATTAGATGCACACCAATGATGAAATGCGTTTGGATACCAGGCCAAAGGTACAATTTCATTATATTTTCACAAATGTTGTTATATTTTTACTCATGATAATCTTTATGTTTTTTGAGAAATTATGATATGTTATATACAATGCTTATTATAGTATTTTATGAGACAAAAAACACTAATGACTAAGACATGGCATTAAAAAAGTCACCCACCCAAGCTAAAGTTGGGAAAGCGGTGTCATATCCATCATTATTAATCTCCAATTATTTGTATTAATCACTATTGTTATTTGTTAGGGAATACAACACCCTCTTTTAGAATTTGTAGTATATATAGCAACCTTCCCTAAAAACACAAAGAATTACAATCTCTTAATTACTTCTTCAGCTAACAATTTAGTCCATCTAACAAGTGAATGGCTCAAAAATGATAATGTAAGCAAAAAAATCATGCAAAAATTCAATTTTACTCTCTGTAAACTTTTGGATCGGTTGACCAATTTTTTCTTAGGGAGTGTCATGTAATAAAAAGCTTAAACTTCAAGGGATAGCTCCATAATTATCTCATTATAATTTTATAAAATATATTTCTTATATTATTTTGATAACGTTGTTGAGAAATATTATAAAATCTAAATTTTATATTTTTTTAAAAAATTAAATCTTTATCTTTAATCTTTTAGAAAAAAATTTTAAAATTTTAAATTTATATTTTCAAATTTAAAATTTATATGGTAGAAAATAAATTTTCTAAGATCTTTAGACAATAAATTAAAAAAATTATATTTATAATTTATATTTTATTAAATATTTTTGTACTTTTGAAATTTTTATTTATTTTGAACATTCTATAACAAAGGCATACCTCTAACATTTATTTCATATAATAAAATGATTTCTAATTTAGAATTAAAATAGAAAAAAAATTTTAAGATTTATTTTATAAGAGCATAAAATTTTATTTTCTAACTCACAAAAATAAATTTAAACTTTCAATTTTAAAATTTCCTAAAAATAAAAATAAGGATTTATATTTTATAAAATTTAGAAAATTTTAATTTAGAATATTTTTCAATAAAGATATTATAATATATTTTTTGAAATATATAAAGTATTTAAAACATAAGCTTTATGAAAAAAAAATATAAAGATAAATATTTATATCTTTAACATGTAAACTATAAAAATATAAAATACATACCTTAAAAGGCAAAAAAATCTTTCGAAAATTTCTAAATTTTGTGTTTTTTATTTCATTTCAGTCCTTTGGCACTAGCATATTAGTATTTCATAAATTTTGATCGGAAGTTGGTCAATAAGTTGAATTTGATAAGAGATTCCTAAAATTACTCATATATGAAGAAAAGTTAGTGCACATATCCCAAATTCTAAGAGACAACGGTGTGATAGTCCCTATTTGTTATTAAGTGTCCTAATTGTGGGAAAGTGGGGCAGAATTTTTAGGGTGGGGGAGAGTTTCTAAGACAAGAAAATTATAAAGAGGGGTGGAAAACGAAGCAGGTCTTCTCCTCCTTCATGCTTACCTTTAGTTTGAAGGTTTTATTCTATATGACTTTATTTATTTTTAAATTTTAGTGTGATTTTTAAGGTATTTTTGCCTTAAGAATTGTGTAAAAATATGAGAGAGAAAGAGATAAAAAAAAAAAAGAAGAGTAATAATTAAGTATATATTTTTAAAGTGTATAATTACAAAACAAACATAGCATATATATTTGTAATTCATCTTATCTAGAATAAAATATATGAAAAATACCCCTTTCGACAGAGATTAAACCACTGGTCAAGTTACCAAAATCTATTTCTTTATTTTATTTTTATGTTATTATTTTATGTTTGAGCATATTTCCATAATTTTAAATCACATCATCTAATCATTCAATACTTCTTATCTATACTATTAATAATGTGTGAGCATAGGATGAAAACTATTTTTTGGTCTTAAAATCAATTTACGAAAATCATCGCATTGTCAATAAAAATTTTGTATCTTTTAGAGTCAATTTGCCTTTCACCCATTGCAACGATGGCATGAAAGAAAGGGAAAAAAAAAAATGGTGTTCCAAAGAACCCTGTTATGAGTTCTCCCACTTCTTCAGGTCTTGAAGCTGAAAGATATATGTGAATAATCAACGATTATTAGGGTTTAGATTTTTAAGTTTTTGACCTTTTTATATTTGCCATTTTCAGCCTTCTTAACTAAAATTAGATTTACTTTTATTTCTTTTATTTTTTATTTAACTTCTTTGTAGCTTATTTTCTATTATACATTTTGATGCATTTTTTACTTTTAAAGAATTTGTTTTCATTTTTAAATTGTATAAAAAATAATAATTTATAATTTACAATTTACATTATTAACATTTAATTTTGGATAGTTATACGCACACACGCATATAGAGAGGGCAAATTCTACTAAATGATTAATTATAAAATCAAATAAAAGTACAATATAAATTTTAAAAATTATGTATTAAATCAATTTATTCACACAATACATTATTTTTAAATTTTATATGTACATCCATTGAACGTGATTTCGTAGCTAGTAACAATAATACATCTAACCATAACTGAGCATACTCGCTGCATGTGTTTAAAAAATTAAATCACACATGTACTTATGCAAAATACATTAAAAAAATGCAGTAACAAACAAAATAAAAGTTGAACATTGTTCAAAATAAATTGAAGTTATTATTTAGAAGGTGACGACTCCCAAAACAAAATGTTGTATTTGTCCATTCAGATCTTTTACTATATAATAATATCAATATACAATATTTAATAGTACACTTAAAACATAATTTTTATATGCTCAAAAATGTTCATTTAAACGTATTTGTAAGGTGAGCCTTATGTATATCTTATTATATTTCTACAGTCAAGTAACAAATTCTTTCATTTTTTCATTACCTCTAGTAATGTTTATCCTAAAAACACATAATAAAATCATTACAATTTTTAAAATTTATTTCTATCTCTCTTATTTTTATATAATTCTCAAAAAAAATATACTTAAAACCAAACACTCAAAAACCTAAACAATCATTGCCTCTATGTTTAAGTCCAATGAAAATCGAAATTTAGCACACCACAAATCCCCTAAAGGAAAAGAAATTGAAAAAAGAAAAAAAGTGAAGAGAGCCAAGAGAGATTTTATTGAACAGACACATCTTTTCGTTAAATGAGTTTCTAAAAAGTATCAATACTTCAAATTATTTTACTTCTATCTTCCCATGCATTTCTGCCAAAGAAAACACATTATATGATAGGTTTAACGACAATTCCTTATGTTTACTTCAAATCATTGCTCAAATTTGAGCAAACATCTTGTCCACAAAGATTATTAACAAATGGCTATTATTGAGTCTGTCACAGTTTCATTATCCATTGCCTGCAATATGTCCTTCACATTAATAACTATCCACGAATTGAAGGATACTTTCAACTATTATGGCTCTAACAACCTATCATTTTTTCTCGAAACAACTGATCTTTTTTTCTCGAAACAACTGCTGTCACAAGGGTCCACACAAATCAGTGATTTGAAGGTAGGCTATTTGATACTTCCATTAACAAAGGAAGCAGCAACTATAATTGGACATTAAGATCATTTTGCCATGGAAGGAACTTCCAAGGCAATCAAGCTTCACTTGAAGCTTAATGATGAACTAACTATAATTGCTCATATCTAACATTTCCTATTTGCAATCTTTCTGCTTTCACTTCCCTAAACCTCATAGTACATTAATATCATTATTTGTTGTCACTTATCCCCCATTAGAAGTGCAATCAAAATAGCATCTTTGGCATTATTGCCACCAAATGCAGACAAATGTCTAGCATTTGGTACCTCATGATATCGTATCCACGGAAGCTTCTGGGCAATGTACCTTTATAGTGTGACAGGCACGAAGCCCATCTTCGACTCCATGCCACACATGAACAGAACCTCAGTCGTCAGGGAAAGGATCGTCAAGACTCATAGGAGCGAAATCCCAATGCCTGAATCCAATCATCATATCACTGTGCAATGACTCATACACTCCCTGTTATGTCGCATATTCCTATTGATAAGCAACCACTAAAATGGAATCAAAAGGGATAGGCTATTTGATCACAAAGTAGAAATGCAAAAGCTTAAGATGGAAAATGAACTAAAATGGCCATATTGTGAAAATAAAGCTCAATCCCCTCATAGGACTGCATAATGGGAAAACACAAGCAATCAGTTTTTAGTTATATAACGATATCTTTCCATTCTTAACGAAACACAAGTACTCATGTAAAAGTGTCTATTTATAGGCATCACCATGGTAGAAGAGAGAAAGTGTACCCTATTAAAAAGTCTTGCCGCTCGGTTCAAAAGAACTTTAAGATCTGCTGTAGTGAAATTTGATGTCCCAGCCACAACACTAGAGGTGGGAAACCATTTCTGAGTGTTCCATCGGAAAATGAGCCGGGGAGCTTGTGTGCCACCCAGAGTGCCCACTAATCCTCGGGGAATTGCTGATTGTACTCTTTCGTAAATAAATTTGAAGGAAACCTAGGCCATTAGTAATTGACAACCGGAGCTATTATTGTCGCTCCTGCCAGCCTGTCATCATTTCACAAGACAATAATACAAATGAAAGCTGAAAAGGCATGTCTTTTGCATTTATACTACTAATGTTGGCCTAACAAGCAGTGGCATCACATGACAAGTTCAAGACATGGTCAATGTGTTGCAACGAATGAAATTGTCGAAGAATCCTGGCAAAGTATTCAACATAAAATAAAGTAGGTGAATGATAACCTGTGAGAGATGTGCTTAAGGCATCCCCAGACGACCTATCCTCCCATGGAAATTCCAATAATGTAGAATTTGGGGCCGAGTTCTAATTTATCCCCAAGCTCTTCTATGTCGAGTGCTGTGCTTTTTATTGTTCGCTTCGGGCGAGGATCGCTCTATCCATAGCCAGGTCTGTCAAAAGACACGAAGTGGATCCCCAGTTTTTCAACCAGTTCCTTAAATGTTAATACTTGGAAGTCATTTACAATGCAGTCTTTAGCAAAATTTACACCAGATTGTTCAAAGCATAAAGAACCATTTGAAAATCAAATTAGTTAAAGCGATACCGATGTAGCAATATAAGCCTCATTTCTACTAGATCCAAAGCCATGAACCAAGATGAACTTATATTTAGCTCTATCTTTAGGGACTCCATGTTCCTTGTAGGCCAAGTATCTTCCATCTCTAAGTTGGATTCTAGGTCCTTCAATGGCTGGGCCACCTGTTGAACCACAAACGCGAGGAGATGGAGGGCAAAAGGCCTGGTAAGCCCATGCTAAAAACTCGATAAAAAACACCGCTATGACTTTCCAAAACATAGATGAAAGCAGAAAATAAGATAACTTCCCCCAAGGGGCCAGCGGGGCCATAAAGCCGCAGAGTGTGCCAACAAGGTTGTCAAGCTCGCAACTTCCCCTAATAAAGGAAATAATGCTAATACCAACAACACTGGGCTGGGGGAATGACAACCGACCTAGGGCAAATCTACCCAATGGGGGGGCAAAGAGGAAATGCTAGGGTGTTCGCACTAACCCAAGTGAAAGCTAACAACGCTGAGGTAGTTGTGGCGGGTAATGTCTCTATCAATGGCTCTCTCGCGTATGTTTTATTTGATTGTGGGGCTTCCCACTCGTTTGTGTCAAGGAAATTTTTCAGGAGCCTAGGCAGGATACCACTAACCTTAAAAGTGCCTTATGAAGCAACCACTCTAGGAGGAGAGGTCATGAGCTCTAGCTTAATGTATGAGGATACCTAAGTGAGAACTATAAGTTAGTTGCTAACCTAATGAGACTATATATGGTTGACTTTGACGTTATCTTCAAGATGGATTGGCTTACGAAAGGTTTCGCCCACGTTGACTATCGAAACAAAGTAGTTAGCTTTTGTCCACCTACAAGTGACAGATTTTGCTATAAGGGAAATAAAAGGAATTGAACCCTTTGGGCCAACCTTGTGACAGTGACTCAAGTGCAAGTTTGGCATGATACAAATCAAGTGGCCATTCTTCACCTTCCTTATATGAATCCCTCTCTTCCAATGCAAACTCCAAACATGCATACATATTCCACTAAAAAGAATAGCTGATATATAAGAACATTCTCCCTTATACGTTAAAAGCAAATATTTTCCTGAACACAACCTTCACTGTCTTCTCTAAAACTTTCTTTTCCTCTCTTCTCTTCTCTTCTCTTTGTTCCTCTTATCATTCTCCCACTGTTTCTCAATGTACAATCAATCCTTTCAAGCTAAGGATGGTGATAATGGTGCAAGTGTGATGCGACGACTCCAAGATATAAAGAATAGCTATTCCTAGTCTCATCATAACAAACAAGCCAATCAAATCACCTTAGCCTTGCAAGTACTACATGAGATATAAACTTCCTGTGCAATTGGGTTGGCAATTCAAAATCTGAAAGAGAATTAACACTAGATACGTAGGATACTTTAGAAAGATAAGAATGTGACCTTCCATTAAGTTGGGAAATTAAACGTAAATTATTTTTGTTGATTAGGAACTTAATGGACATTAATCAATAAGAGTATTGAGCAATGTAATTAATATCAAGTAAATGGATATACTTTACTAATTTTTATAAATGTTTTCAAAAATTACTTTTTAGTACAAAATGAGAATTTTACTGCAAATAGTTGTGCTTTATTCCAAGTTTTTGATGTGATTATTTTTTTATTAAAATTTGAAATGTTTGGCTTTCTTGAAGAATGGATGTGAATATTGCGAACTAGTTTCTGAACTGTTTTTATATGAATAGAATACATGTGATAAATGAAAATAAGCCGCTCATAATTGGTAATCGATGATAGTGCGGAAACAAGTTCTGATATTACCAATTAGGTAATAAATTACAAACTTGTCGAATTAGAATAGAAATATTGAGATCGATAACGAATGAAGTTGATACGTGACTTTACCAATTAAGAATATATATAGAAATACCATCCAATTGAAATTGAAGTATTGGGGCTCACGATGAGAATAGCCGATAATTCATATAAACCTTCTTAATTAGAAGTGTAAATTAATATCTTAATTAATGGAAATAGTACATGAAATTTGTAACCCATGACTATATAACTAAATATGTGAAGATTTGTGATATGTTAAGTTATCCTAAATATAAAATATGTTGTGATATTTTATTGTTTACTTTAAAATGTATTTTATATAAACATGCTACAAAAATGAAAGATAGGTGAATCTATTTATTATATGACTCATCATTCATATTTTTCCTTCGCATCTCTTCTATAGAATACATTAGAATTTTAGATGGACATTATCGAAACAAGGACATAAAACTCAACACTTTTTTATGGACAGCCCGACATTTTATTAGTTTTAGAATTTTGCCTCATTAGCTTATTTTAATTTTACTTTACCAGTTAAGTGCTAAATTAATTTTACATTAGTTTTTTTTTTGTTTTTTTGCTAATGAGTTATATTAAATTAGGCAATTGACAAGAAATGCCAAATTTAAATTTTCGCCCAATAAAAGAAAATGAGAAAAAAAAAGAAAAAAAAAGAAGACAAACAAATGTTGTCTCAACCTTACGTGGCATCACTCAATGAGGTTTCACTGCTGACGACATAAACCTTCAATTGTCACCTCGAGAAAAATGATCCTCGCCTATGTATGATTTCTTCTAATCGCGGACTGAAAAGTAGTATTCTGTAAACATGGCAATGGCGAACGCCTTCTCCTTCTCCTTCTCCTCTTCCACCGCCCTTCCTTCAAGAGATTCTGACTACTGACTATTCCCTTTCTCTGTGGAGTTACTCTTAGCCCATCCCGAAGCCTATTTTCGACTTTTCGCTCGCACCCTAGTCTAGTGAGGTGCGGTCCAGAAAAGGCAAGTCCAGGGGTTTGAGGGGCTTTGGACATTAATCCAAAATCTCCTTTACAATAGAAACGCGTGACGTCACTTCACCTTTAATGACAATTCAAACTTTTACTCTTACCAGGCCAAGTATCAAGGCACTATTTTACTTGGCTGCGAAGGGCAGAATAGTATTTTCGTCTATTAATTTTTGTGGTGCAACGACGCAAGTCTTATCAAATTTAAAAATAGAAATTAAGGATAACAATTTAAAAATTTTAGTGTATTGAGCACAAATTTATCTCATTTGGTCAGAAAAATGCACGTGTTGGTCACATGCAACACGAAAATTGGAGATTTTCATATTTTCTGGTAGACTCTGCTTGTGTGGCGGTGGCTCATTCGCCATGGCATGCCAACTAGACATTATGTTGGATAATAACGCTAATTAAAAATAAAATAAAAAACTACAAATTCTAAACAATATAATATAAAATAATTTAAATAATAAATTTATTTATTTTATTATTTGAAATAATAAATAATTAGAAAAAATAAATATTTAAGATTAAAATATGTGCGCATAAAATGAATTAAAATACATTAAAAATAATATGAAATATTTCATTCGAAACAGAAATATATTATCATTTTAAAAAATAAATATTTAAAACTGAAATATATATATATATATATATAATGCGATTGGAATAATTGGAAAAATATACAATAAAAGAACAAAATTTTTAACATAAATTAGGAAAAATTTAAAATTAAAACATGTTAAATATATATTTGATAGTCACTCATAAAGCTATTTCATTTGAAGAATCATTATTTTCGAAAATGTGCGATAGATGATAACATCAAAACAAAAGTATAGAAAAATGTAACACATTTCTTCAATATTTTGAATACATTTTTCATGAAAAATATTTTGATCTAAAAAAATATGTTTTATCATTTGAAAAATATTAGAATATAGTTTTTAATTTTTTGTACGTTTTAAATAATTTCAGTTATTTCAATAATATTTCTTTAATTATTGAAAATATATACACATGCTCCTTTTTTCCCAAAAAGAAATTTTTGACATAATTTTTTAAAAACTAGAGTAATATTCAAAATACAATTTTAACTCAAGAAAGAGTTTCAGAATAAAATTTCAATGATTTGTTCAATTTTTAAAAATTCATAAAATTTTAAATGTTATGCACAATGAAACAAAAACGTAAGTAAAAGTAAACACTACTATAATATTTATTTAGATTTGTAAATACAACTTTTATATACTTTCCATTTATTTAAAATATTTTGATATATAGAGATTAAAATGAAAATTTAAATATTTTTAGATTTTAGGTATTTTTAATATTTATTAATATATTATTAATTTTGAATATTTTTAACTTTTAAATGTTTGAATATATTCCACATGTATTTTAGTTTTAAATGTCGCATTTATTATTGAAATAAATTAGAAAATGCATTGTACAGCAAATTGTAAAATTCAATTGTATTCCATTATTTTAGAATGATTATAAAAATAAAAAAAATTAATAAGTTAAAGTTACTTAAAGGAAAAGAGTATTTACTTATTTTTAGCAATGATAAAAATATTCTTCAAACATCTAAATTTATGTTCAACATATATAATTAATTAATAATAAAATTCGAATATATTTGGAATATTGAATAATATTTTGATATGTATTGAAATTATTCATGTACAATATTTGAAAAATGTTTTCTATTTTTTACTATACCATTTGATTTACTGATGTTTCCTCTTACACAGTTTTGGAAACGATGATTTTTCTTCTCCGGAAAATGTTTCAATAACATTGTCTAACTTTTTAAATATATTTGAATCTTTATACTCATTTTCAAATATATTTTGAAATTATAATTATATGTTAATGTATTATCTCAACTATTTCAAATTTGTTATATATTCAAATTTGAAAGATTTATTTTTGAAAATTATGACATATTTCCATTTTAAATAAAATATTTTTATTATTTCAAATATATATTACATTATTTTGTATATTTTTGAGTCTTAAAGATTTATAATTTCCATCTTTTGTAATTATTTTATTTTTGAAATGATGAAAAAAATAAATATATTAACTAAATTGTTTTATATAATATTTTAGATAATTTATTTTGTAATTTTGTGCCATCTTACATTATTGTCCAGGCTAGCTTCTGATTGGCTTACCATGTAGAATTTTCTATCAAAAAAACTGAAAATTCTCAATTTTTTGCATTACAGGTGATTGACACGTGCATTTTCCAACAAAATCTCACAATTCAAACAATTTTGTCCTCAAATTGTCTAATGTTTTCAATTGACATATTTTATTTCCATCTTTAATATAGCGGGACTTAAGATGCCACCTCAAAATGCCTCCTCTAAAGTTAAATGGACGAAATTGTATTTTGCCCTAATCATGTTCCTCATCCAGAGGAATTAATCCAAAAATTAAGAGCATGCATGGATTGAATGAAAAAATGATTACATATAGTATCTATTAGATAAAAAATTATTGACCAATTTATAAAAATGAGTTACATTTCTTTGCTAACTAATTTTGTAGAAATGAATTGAGTTTGTCACAACATGTTCTTCTATTCCCCACACTTGGGATCGATGTAGACTTGTGCCTCACCATCAATTGTAAAGTCCCCATGCCACGTGCCTATTGTACAAAATTTAATTGGACAAGAGCTTTTTGAGAAAATTTGTTTGAAAATGTAATGGCTTGGTTTCTTATCATTTTCAAAAGGTTAAAATTTAAAGTGTGTTTTGGGTTTGAATGTTCATAAATAGTATAAAAATAATAAGTGTACATATTTTGATCGGTTGTTTTGGGAACTTGTACATGTGATGTTATATAATAATTGAATAATATGATATTATACATGAACAATGGTTTATTTTTAGGTATAAATTTATATTCTGTATAAAAAAGGTAAATATTGCTCACATTGTAATATGACACGTATATTCTTAATTAATTTTTCATATAGATTAACAAATAAGGTTAGTTAAGTGAAAACAAACTTCTAAAACATTTCAGTAACAGGAAATTAATAAAATTCTGAATTATCCAAACCAATTATATAATTACTTATAACTATAAATCATCTATACTATATATAAAGCTGTATAATTATATATATAGATAATTGATAATTAAAAATAAAAACATTAAGAATGAATAGAAATTTTAATACGAAGTTACGCAAATAAAAATTATACACTATACTAAATAACTGTTTACAAATAATACAGTTACGTACCAAATATAAATTTACAGAGTTTGTTTTCATATATAATTCACATAATATAATATCGTAATATTGCTATCACATATTTTTCAAAATTAAATTATTTGTTGAATATAAATTAAATATGCAATAAATTATTATAAAACGTATTTAGTTGGACTCAAACTCAAAATAATTCGACGAGTCAGATCACAAACCAAATCAACAAATCTTGCAGTCTATTCTCCACCAATTATACTAACTAATTGCAATTCCTCAACCACAAGCAGAGAGATATTCAATTTTAATGATATCAAAAACAAATCTTAGCGTTGTGTTTGTCTAATAGTAATAAAGTTCACTATAATTTAGTTGTTTAGATGTCACCATGTCATGATTTCAATGGGCCATGTCATTTCGCAAAAGATACCATTATCCTAAGGGGAAAGAAAATACTACAAAAATTGTAGAATTGCAAAGCTTGCTTTTCTCTATAGTGCTAATTGGCTTGACGAAAAGGAAATAAAATTTTTGCAAGCACAAGATTTTATTATTAGCCAGTCTCTATATACTGAAAAAGATGTCAATCGATCACATGTGTCTCTAAAATACTTTATTATTTCCTCATCTATAGTTAATTATCGTATTTATGTACTTCTTCTAGAAAGATGAGTTGTAATGCAATTGTTGTTTCACTTTCAGAGATTGTAGGTCAAACACAACATCATGATCATGACCAATCTTCCCTTTTCCTTCATGAAAAACAGCCAATCAAATCTCTTCATGTCATGTCATTACCTAGCAAAATGGTTTTTGAAAACTTCAAAAAGACTACTAGTTTGGAGGGGAAAATGAAGGGTGTAGCAATTGAAGCAGAAGATATTGTTGAAAGTTGGAATAGAACCTTCAAATTGGGACAGCTACCAATCAGTTTGATTTTTTGAAATTATATTAGAAGTTACAGAAGCTAATACAAGAAATTGACTCACTTTTCGCAGAGGGCATTGAGATAAAAAAAAATGTTGTCAGAATCGAAGACATGACAACTTAGTGATTCTTCTTTTGCTACCTCTCACTAAGAATTGGACTAAGTGCTGGTGATCACATGGTGACATAATCAAAGGTACCAATAGATATGAAATCGACGTAATAGAATGGTCAAAATTGATATTTAAAAGAAATCGATTTAAGTGATTCACAAGAATTTGGAATTACTTAACAAATTCTAAAAATTCAAAGAAATTTTCATTAATCTTAACTGTAAAATAGTAATACTTTGAATCTTGATAAAATATAAAATATTATTTATATTAAACCATAACCCTCATATGCTCCAAAATTATATGAAAAGTATAAATATATTAAAAAGTCTAAAACAATTAAATTAAAAAATAAAATAATGTAAGTAGTCTTAGGTTCACTATTAGCTTTAGTTGATGATCGCATCAATAGGCCATGAAATTGTGGTTGATTTTGAGGATGGCTTGGCTGCAATAAAGACTTGGCTTTGTCATGCAAATCTCAAGTAATCCCAACTTTTGGGAGGGGGGCATTGGTAAGACCAAACTTGCCAAAAAAGTCTTTGATGATCCTTTAAGTGTCGAGCATTTTGATACTTGCACTTGAAGGACAATATTTCAAACTTATACTGTACAAGAAGCTTTTCAAGCCTGCTACTTTTTGTGAAAGTATATAATGTTAGCTCAAGTTTAGAGAATGTGCACTAATGCTTCAAGCACAAGACGTATCTAGTTGTGGTAAACAACATGCAGAGTACAACAGTTTGGGATGACATAAAAAGAGTGTTCCCTGAGATGCAAATGGAAGTTGGATCATCTTAACTGCAAGGCTACTAGATGTGGCTACTTATGTTGATTCTTTTAGTCCTACCCATAGGATGCACTTAGTGGATGACGATCTAAATTGGAATTTGCTTAAGGAGAATGTGTTATTGGAAAAAAAACATTGCCTTCTTGAGTTATCACTAGGAGGATGATTGGAAGAAATTTGGCATGATCAAGCGTACTAGCAAAAATGAGACTAGATAGCTAGCATAAGGTGATTAATATGCCATGATTCAAAAGAAATCTTTCTCAATTGGATTGATTTAGGTGGTTTACAAAAATTTGGAATCCTTTAACAAATTTTAGAAATCTAAAAGAAATTTCATTAATTTTAATCGTAAAATGACAAAACTTTGAGTCTCGATAAAGTATAAAACAATATTTATATTAAATCTGAACTCTCTAAACCCATATGACCCAAATTATATGAAAGTTCAAGCATATTAAGTCTAAAATAAATATAAAATATAAAATAATAATTAAGTAGTCATAGATCCAATATCGACTCCAACCCACACTCACGTCAAAATTGTGGTGGGTTGCCCTTTGCGATTACCGTGGTTAGAGGACTCCTTTCAACAATAAGTCAAACTAAAACTTCTTGGTACAATATTGGGAAAGATGTTGAGTCAGTTGTTAGTACAATGGACATACATTTGGCATTGAAAATAATATCCTAAAGTTACACTCACTTGCATCATCATTTGAGACCTTGTTTCCTATACATGGCAAGTTCTGCAAAAGATGGTGAAAATGTTGTTTTGAACTCTTCAAATTATGTGTAGCCAAAGGTTTTGGAACCAAACGCAACTAAAAGTTTGGAAAAGGGGGCAGAAGGCTATTTGGAGGAGCAAGTGAAGAGAAGTCTTGTTCTGGTCGGCAAAAAGAAGCCTACTGGGATATTGCTTTTGTTGGGATAATCATCTTCCAAGAATAAAGTCGTGAGCGAACTAGACAACCTCAAAACTAGGAAATCATCATTTAAAGATCATCTATCTATCAGTCGATATGAGATGTAATTTATAAAGGTACATGATTGGTTCTACTTAAAAGCTTGTTCATGAAGTGAATGATGATGCTGTTGTACATGCCATAAGGCAGAATGGAAGTATTTGTGAAGCTCTTCGTTGTGAAAAAAATTATTACATGGACTGTGTTCTGTAATCATGTATGAATATATATTTGTGCTCCATTTAGTGATTGAATTTGGTTCTTTTGCTCTTGAGAGTCCTGTAGCTACATATCAAATAGGATTAAAGGAATCTCACAAGATTCCTTCATATCTCTTCTAATACAGTAGAAACCAAACAATCCTCGCAGTTCAAAATCAAAAATTTACGAGTTTGGAACATTAAATATGTCATATCTATAGAACATCTGGCGTAACATAGATAACAAATAAATAGGAGTTAATAGACAGCACTGAATCATCGTTGGACATTAGGAGTGGGGCCTCTTTGGTGAATTTAAGGCAAAAATAGAAAGAATTGTGAGCACACTTACCCTAAATTTTGGCACTTTCCCATGAATTTCCTCATATTTGTATTTCGCTTTTTCAATTGGGAGTTGAGAGGCTTGTTACAAGAAATTCGCCACACTCTTATCTTTCTTCATGTATTAAATAATGTGGGTATTATTCTATTTTGCACCAATGGTATATTATATCCCATTTTGGTGGTTGAGGGAACAAAAAAGTGGGATTTATGATGAATGGATGGGCATGGGATTTGACTAGGGTTGACATTTGGTTGCAAGATGATTTGATGAGGATGGATGGATAGTTAAGGAATTAGGCGACACAATTGCTTGGTTGAAAAGGGGAAAATTCTTATCTTTGGTCAATTCTACTATAAAAGTGCATAGATTTTGTAGTTATGCATTAATACATGTCATTTACAAATTAATTATTATTAAACAAAGTATTCAGTGTATTTATATCGATTACATAATCTCATGACTAGCTAATTCAATTTTCTCGTTTAATATGTGTTATATTTCTTTTAATTTTTGCATATTTTAAATTATTTAAATGCGTTTGATGTTTACTGGACAAATGATCATCCGGAGTAGAAAAAATGATATTTTGAATTAATTTATGCACTTGTGAAATGTGAGAAATTAGGTTTAAGTAAATACTAAATAATTTATCATCAGTCAAATCTCAAGCCATGCCATTTTATTACCAGCAATCATTTGATGTTAGAAATGAAGGGGTGGGGAACGAAACAAACAAAATAAATATATAATTGCATAGAGATGTCGTGTACGTTAACTTCAAGCCTGGTGTAGGTCCATTAGGGAATCAAAACTTCGTTGTTTCACTTTATTAATGAATGTGGAATATTCATGGGATGGATTGAAATGAGACAAAGACGGATAAAGTTGACTATTCGTTGTATGTGAGCATTATGCCTTTTCATGTAACGAGAAAATGGAAATCTCAACAACTTTTTCCCCATGACCTTTTCGATGTGAAGATAATAAAAACATAAAAATCAGAGGCCTTCATGTGATGGGTGTTGGGTGGAGGCAAGCCTAGTTAACGAGTTCTAATTTGAATTCGTTGACAAAGCGACAAAGCCAATAAAATTAGAAACGTCGTCACACTTGTTGAGTTTAGAGTGGAGCTTAATTAAATTAGAGGGAACGGTTCACAAGCCTACACATGAGTGTGTGTGTATGTATATAAGTAAACTTTACACTATATATTAACCCAAACTATTAATTCTTTGAATTATTGGTTACATATTTATTCATATACAAGTCACATTTTCCGTTGTAGAGTGCAAGTGGATTTTAAATCATCACATTGGCGTAATTGGCAGCAATACATTATCATAAGATAAAGAGGAAAAAAACTTTAACTTGCTCCCTTCAATCAGAAACTTTTGAATATCTCACAATCTCACCAAATTATTCATTTATATTCATTAATTTTATAGGTCTTCCTTCATGATATATGAGCTTCCTGTGCAATTGGGTAGGCAATTAAAAATTTAAAAAAGAATTAACACTAGATATGTAGGATACTTTAGAAAGATAAGAATGTGACCTTCAATTGAGTAGGGAAATTAAACGTAAATTATTTTTGTTGATTAGGAACTCAAGGGACATTAATCAATAAGAGTATTGAGCAATGTGATTAATATTAAGTAAGTGGATATACTTTATCAATTTTTATAAATATTTTCAAAAATTGTTTTCCAGTACAGAATGAGAATTTTACTGCAAATAGTTTTGCTTTATTCCAAGTTTTTGATGTGATTATTTTTTTATGAAAATTTGAATGTTTGGCTTTCTGAAGAATGGATGTGAATATTGCGAATGAGTTTCTGAACTGTTTTCATATGAATAGAATTCATGTGATAAATGAAAATTTGCCACTCATGATTGGTAATCGATTATGGCGCGGAAACAAGTTCTAACATTACCAATTAAGTAATAAATTAGAAACTTATTCAATTGAAATAGAAGTATTGAAACCGACAACGAATGAAGTTAATATGTGATTTTATCAATAAGGAATATAAATAAGAATACCACCCAATTGGACTTGAAGTATTAAAACTCATGGCAAGCGTAGCCAATAATTCATAAAAGGCTCTTTGATTGAGAGTGTAAACTAATGCCTTAGTTAGTGGAGATAGTATGTGAAATTTGTAATCCATGAGTGGATAACTAAATATGTGAATCTCTGTGATATACGAAGTTATCCTGAATATGACATATGTTATGATATTTTATTTTCTACTTTAAAATGTATTTTATGTAAACATTCTACAAAAATGAAAGATAGGTGAGTTCATTTATTATATAACTCGTCGCTCACATTTTTCTTTCACATATCTTTTGTAGATTACATTAGAATTTTAGATGGACATTATCAAAATAAGGACATAAAACTCAACACTTTTTGATGGACAATCCGACATTTTATTAGTTTTAGAAGTTTTCCTCAGTAGCTTATCTTAATTTTACTTTACCAGTTAAGTGCCAAATTAATTTTACATTAGTTTTCTTGCTAATGAGTTCTATTAAATTAGACAATTGACAAGAAATGCCAAATTTAAATTTTCACCCAATAAAAAAAATGAGAAAAAAAAGTTTAAAAAAAACAAAGACAAACAAATGTTGTCTCAACCTTACGTGGCATCACCCAATGAGGTTTCACAGCTGACGACATAAACCTGGAATTGTCACCTCGAGAAAAATGATCCCCGCCTATATATGATTTCTTCTAATCGCGGACTGACAAGTAGTATTCTGTAAACATGGCAATGGTGAACGCCTTCAGCTTCTCCTTCTCCTCTTCCACCGCCCTTCCTTCAAGAGATTCTAACTATGCCCTTTCTCTGTGGAGTCACTCTTCGCCCGTCTCGAAGCCTATTTTCGACTTTTCGCTCGCACCCTGGTCTCGTGCGGCCCGGAAAAGGCAAGTCCAGGGGTTTGAGGGGCTTTGGACATTAATCCCAAATCTCCTTTACAATAGAAATGCGTGACGTCACTTCACCTTTAATAACAATTCAAACTTTACTTGGCTGCAAAGGGCAGAATAGTATTTTCGTCTATTAATTTTTGTGATGTAATAATACAAGTCTTGTCATATTTAAAAATAGAAATTGGGTATAACAATTTAAAAATTTTAGTGTATTGAGCACAAATTTATCTCATTTGGTCAGAAAAATGCACGTGTTGGTCACATGCAACACGAAAATTGGAGATTTTCATATTTTCTGGTGGACTCTGCTTGTGTGGCGGTGGCTCATTCGCCAATGCCAACTAGACATTATGTTGGATAATAATGCTAATTAAAAATAAAATAATAAACTACAAATTCTAAACAATATAATATAAAATAATTTAATAATAAAGTTATTTATTTTATTATTTTAAATAATTAGAAAAAATAAATATTTAAGATTAAAATATGTGCGCGTGAAATGAATTAAAATGCATTACAAATAATATGAAATATTTCACTCGAAACGGAAATATATTATCATTTTAAAAAATAAATATTTAAAACTGAAATATGTATATAAAATACGATTGGAATAATTGGAAAAATATACAATAAAAGAACAAAAGTTTTAACGTAAATTAAGAAAAATTTAAAATTAAAACATGTTAAATATATATTCGATAGTCACTCATAAAGTTATTTCATAAAGCTATTTCATTTGAAGAATCATTATTTTCGAAAATGTGCGATAGATGATAACATCAAAACCAAAGTATAGAAAAATGTAACACATTTCTTCAATATTTTGAATACATTTTTTAAGAAAAATATTCTGATCTAAAAAAATATGTTTTATTATTTGAAAAATATTAGAATATAATTTTTAATTTTTTTGTACGTTTTAAATAATTTCAGTTATTTCAATAACATTTCTTTAATAATTGAAAATATATAAATATGCTTATTTTTTCCCAAAAAAGAAATTTTTGACATAATCTTTAAAAACTAGAATAATATTCAAAATACAATTTTAACTGAAGAAAGAGTTTCAGAATAAAATTTCAATGATTTGTTCAATTTTTAAAAATTCAAAAAATTTTAAATGTTATGTGCAATGAAACAAAAACGTAAGTAAAAGTAAATACTACTATAATATTTAACTAGATTTGTAAATACAACTTTTATATGCTTTCCATTTATTTAAAATATATTTTGATATATAAAAATCAAAATGAACATTTAAATATTTTTACATTTTAGGTATTTTTAATATTTATTAATATATTATTAATTTTGAATATTTTTAACTTTTAAATGTTTGAATATATTCAACATATATTTTAGTTTTAAATGACGCATTTATTATTGAAATAAATTAGAAAATGCGTTGTACAGCATATTGTAAAATTCAAATGTATTCCATTATTTTAGAATGATTATAAAAATAAAAAAATTAATAAGTTAAAATTACTTAAAGGAAAAGAGTATTTACTTATTTTTAGCAATGATAAAAATATTCTTCAATCAACTAAATTTTTGTTCAACATATACAATTAATTAATAATAAAATTCGAATATATTTGGAATATTGAATAATATTTTGATATGTATTGAAATTATTCTTGTAAAATATTTGAAAAATGTTTTCTATTTTTAACTATACCATTTGATTTACTATTGTTGCCTCTTACACAGTTTTGGAAACGATGATTTTTCTTCTCTGGAAAATGTTTCAATAACATTGTCTAAATTTTTAAATATATTTGAATCTTTATACTCATTTTCAAATATATTTTGAAATTATAATTATATTTTAATGTATTATCTCAACTATTTCAAATTTGTTATATATTCAAATTTGAAAGATTTATTTTTGAAAATTGTGACATATTTCCATTTTAAATAATATAATTTTATTATTTCAAATATATATTACATTATTTTGTATATTTTTGAGTCTTAAAGATTTATAATTTCCATCTTTTGTAATTATTTTATTTTTGAAATGATGAAAAAAATAAATATATTAACTAAATTGTATTATATAATATTTTAGATAATTTATTTTGTAATTTTGTGCGATCTTACATTATTGTCCAAGCTAGCATCTAATTGGAATACCAAGTAGAATTTTCTATCAATAAAATTGAAAATTCTCAATTTTTTGCATGGCTGGTTATTGACACGTGCATTTTCCAACAAAATCTCACAATTCAGACAATTTTGTCCTCAAAATGTCAAATTTTTTTAATTGAAATATTTTATTTCCATCTTTATTATAGTGGGACTTAAGATGCTACCTCAAAATGCCTCCTCCAAAAGTTAATGGACGAAATTGTATTTTGCCCTAATCATGAACCTTATCCAGAGGAATTAATCCAAAAATTAAGAGCATGCATGAATTGAATGGAAAAATGATTACATATAGTATCTATTAGATAAAAAATTATTGACCAATTTATAAAAATGAGTTACATTTCTTTGCTACCTAAATTTGTAGAAATGAATTGACTTTGTCACAACATGTTCTTCTATTCCCCACACTTGGGATTGATGTAGACTTGTACCTCACCAGCAATTGTCATGTCCCCATGCCATGTGCCTATTGTACAAAATTTAATTTGACAAGAGCTTTTTGAGAAAATTTGTTTGAAAATGTAATGGCTTGGTTTGTTATCATTTTTAGAGGGTTAAATGGGTTTGAATGTCATAAATAGTATAAAAATAATAAGTGTACATATTTTGATGGATTGTTTTGTGAACTTGTACAGTGTGATATTATATAATAATTGAATAATATGATATTATACATAAATAATGATTTATTTTTAGGTATAAATTTATATTCTATATAAAAAGGTAAATATTGCTCACATTGTAATATGACCCTTATATTCTTAATTAATTTTTCATATAGTTTAACAAATAAGGTTAGTCAAGTGAAAACATACTTCTATAACATTTCATAAACAAGAAATTAATAAAATTCTGAATTACCCAAATCAATTATATAATTACTTATAACTATAAATCATCTATGCTATATGTAAAGCAGCATAATTATATATATAGATAATTGATAATTAAAAAAAAAAACATTAAGAATGAATAGAAATTTTAATACGAAGTTACACAAATAAAAATTATATACTATACTGAATAATTGTTTACAAATAATATAGTTATGTACCAAATATAAATTTACAGAGTTTGTTTTTATATATAATTCACATACTATAATATCTTAATATTGCTATAACATAATTTTCAAAATTAAATTATTTGTTGAATATAAATTAAATATGCAGTAAATTATTATAAAACGTATTTAGTTGGGCTCAAAATCAAGATAATTTGACGAGTCAGATCACAAGCCAAATCAACAAATATTGCAGTTTATTCTCCATCAATTATACTGACTAATTGCAATTCCTCAACCACAAGCTAAGAGATGTTCAATTTTAATGATATCAAAAATAAATCTTAGCGTTGGGTTTGTCTAATAGTAATAAAGTTCACTATAATTTGGTTGTTTAGATGTCACCATGGCATGATTTCAATGGGCCATGTCATTTCGCAAAAGATACCATTATCCCAAGGGGAAAAAAAATACTACAGAAATTGTTGAATTGCAAAGCTTGCTTTTCTCTATAATGCTAATTGGCTTTACGAAAAAGAATTAAAATTTTTGCAGATACAAAATTTTATTATTAGCTAGTCTCTATGTACTAAAAAAGATATTAATCAGTCACCTGTCTTTCTAAAATACTCTATTATTTTCTCATCTACATTTAATCATCGTATTTATGTACTTCTTCTAGAAAGATGGGTTGTAATGCAATTGTTTCACTTTCAGAAACTATAGGTCAAATACAACATCATGATCATGACCAATCTTCCCTTTTCTTTCTTGAAAAACAGCAAATCAAATCTCTTCATGTCATGTCATTTCCTAGCAAAATGTTTTTTGAAAACTTCAAAAAGACTATTAGTTTGGAGGGAAGAATGAAAGGTGTAGCAATTGAAGCAGAAGATATTGTTGAAAGTTGGAACAGATCCTTCAAATTCGGATAACTACCAAGCAGTTTGATTTTTTGAAGTTATATTAGAAGTTACAGAAGCTAATATAAGAAATTGACTCACTTTTTGCGGAGGGCATGGAGATCAAAAATCTTGTCAGAATTGAAGACACGACAACTTTGTGATTCTTCTTTTGCTACCTCTCACTAAGAATTGGACTAAGTGTTGGTGATCACATGGTGACATAATCAAAAGTACCAATAGATATGAAATCAACATAATATGACGGTTAAAATTGACACTTTTGTGCCAATTGATATTTAAAAGGAATTGATTTCAGTGATTCACAAGAATTTGAAATCACTTAAATTCTAAAAATTTAAAGAAAATTTCATTAATCTTAATTGTAAAATAGTAATACTTTAAATCATGATAAAATATAAAACATTCTTTATATTAAACCATAACCCTCATATGCTCCAAAATTATATGAAAAGTATAAATATATTAAAAAGTCTAAAACAATTAAATAAAAATAAAATAATGTACGTAGTCTTAGGTTCACTATTAGCTTTAGTTGATGATTGCATCAATAGGCAATGATGTTGTGGTTGATTTTGAGGATGGCTTGGCTACAATAAAGGCTTGGCTTTGTCATCCAAATCTCAAGTAATCTCAACCTTTGGGATGGGGGCATTGGTAAGACCAAACATGCTAAAAAAGTCTTTGATGATCCTTTAAGTGTCGAGTATTTTGATACTTGTACTTGAAGGACTATATTTCAAACTTATACTATATAAGAAGCTTTTCAACCCTACTACTTTATGTGAAAGTATGTAATGTTAGCTCTCGAGTTTAGAGAATGTGCACAAATGCTTAAAGCACAAGACGTATCTAGTTGTGGTAAACGACATGCAAAGTACAATAGCTTGGGATGACAAAAAAGGGGGTTCCCTGAGATGGCAAATGGAAGGCGGATCATCTTAACTGCAAGGCTTCTATATGTGGCTACTTATGTAGATTCTTTTAGCCCTGCCCACGGGATGCACTTAGTGGATGACGATCTAAATTGGAATTTGCTTAAGGAGAATGTGTTTTTGAAAAGAAACATTGCCCTCTTGAGTTATCACTAGGAGGATGATTGGAAGAAATTTGACATGAATAAGTGTACTAGCGAAAATGAAACTAGATAGCTAACATAAGACAATTAATATGCCATGATTTAAAAGAAATCTCTTTCAATTGGATCGATTTAGGTGGTTCACAAAAATTTGGAATCATTAAAAAAATTTTAGAAATTCAAAAGAAATTTCATTAATTTTAATTGTCAAATGACAATACTTTAAGTCTTAATAAAGCATGAAACAATATTTATATTAAATCCTAACTCTCTAAACCTATATGACCTAAATTAAATGAAAATTTCAAGCATATTAAGTCTAAAATAAATAAAAAAAATAAAATAATAATTTAAGTAGTCATGGATCCAATATTGACTCCAACCCACACTCACGTCAAAATTGTGGTGGGTTGCCCTTTGCGATTGCCGTGGTTAGAGGATTCCTTTCAACAATAAGTCAAACTAAAACTTCTTGGCACAATATTGGGAAAGATGTTGAGTCAGTTGTTAGTATAATGGACAAACATTTGGCATTGAAAATAATATCCTAAAGTTACACTCACTTGCATCATCATTTGAAACCTTGTTTCCTATACATGACAAGTTCTGCAGAAGATAGTGAGAATGATGTTTCAAAATTCTTCAAATTATGGTAGCTAAAGGTTTAGGACTCAAACGCAACTAAAAGTTTGGAAGAGGGGCAGAAGGCTATTTGGAGGAGCAAGTGAAGAGAAGTCCTATGTTGGCCAGCCAGAAAAAGCCTAATGGGATATTGCTTTTGTAGGGATAATCGTCTCCTAAGAATAAAGTAGCGAGCAAACCAAACAACCTCAAAACTAGGAAATCATCATTTAAAGATCATCTATCGGTTGATATGAGATGTAATTTAAAAAGGTACATGATTGGTTCTACTTAAAAGCTTGTTCATGAAGTGAATGATGATGCTATTGTACATGCCATTAGACAGAATGGAAGTGCTTGTGAAGCTCTTTATTGATTGTGTTATGTAATCATGTATGAATATATATTTGTGCTCCATTTAGTAATTGAATTTGGTTCTTTTGCTCTTGAAGTCCTGTAGCTACACATCAAATATGATTAAAGGAATCTCATGATTCCTTCTATCTCTTTTGATACAGCGAGATTCCTTCTATCTCTTTTGATACAGCAGAAACCAAACAAGTCTTGCAGTTGAAAATCAAAAAAATTACGAGTTTGGAACATTAAATATGTCATATCTATAGAACATTAGGCATAACATAGATAATAAATAAATAGGAGTTAATAGCATTCAACCCAAATTTACATATGGAAATTTTATTTATTACCTAAAACAAGTCCTTCTTTATTGTTGTGGTTGTGAATTGGCTAAATAAAACCCAATACCGAAGTTTCATAAGGAGACTGGAGCAAGCTATTATATCTATCATTTCATTTGATCTGTTAGGTCACGACTTCAAGATTTGAGATGCTGAGTTAGTCTATTTTTATAGTGTATTTAAATCAAATTAATTAACTTTTTTCAACTTATGACAATATATTTAAAATTTGGGACAAAATGTAAAAAAGATAAATAAAGAAGCAAGACCATATTTTATTTTTATTATCATTGAATAAGGGATAGAAATCTAATGAAATACTTTCTATATATGAGTTGGAAAATTGTCATCAGCAACGTTGGAAGTTTCATTTGGGTTAACGTTGTGACAAATATTCTTGCTCTTATTCATTGATTAGAATATGAGTTATCACTACCTAAATTTACTATATGATAACAAATAAATAAACACAGGAAATAATTGTATACTATGATAACTTTTAAAATCCAAATCTCTGATAAATTAAGTTAGTAGTAGAATATAGACAAAATGAGATTGACCAAACTACTATAAAAGCAATGAAACTAGAAAATAAATCAAGAAAATAATAGAATATGTTAGGGATGGAAGAGAATAAATTTTATGTAAAAAAATAAAATTTGAAGAAAAATATATAAATAGATAAACTAAAAATATATCAAAGGAGTTTGAGCTTTGACCATTTTCCTTTTTTAAATTTTTATTTATTTATTTTTACGATTGATCGAAATCGGGGCGATTCCTATTATATTTAACCAAAAAAAAAAAAAAAATCAAAAGCTTTGCTTACAGTTTGTTTACTTTTCTAGTTTTAATTCTAGTTTAATTCCAATATAGATTGGTCTCGTGTGCCTTTTAGTTTTAGATAAACTGTGGCCATTCCTAATTTTAACCAACCCCATATTTTCTATTTTAGTTGATATCCACTGCACATTTTTTCTATTTAATTTGTTAATCCCTTTTCCACTTTTAATAATTCTTTAATAAAAAGGCAAACCCAAATATTAAATAGATACATTCAACAGGCGCAGGCAGTTACTAGCACCAAACCACTAGCTACCCCAATTTCCAGACCTAATTTTTAATAACGTACTCTCTATTTATAATAATAATAAAAATATGACAACAAAAGACCTCGATGCAATAGATTGGAATTGAATTTACGGCCCTTTTTGAATGAATGGTCATGCCCCTTGAATCTTATTATTAAGACAAATATCTTATTATTAATTCTTTATTTTGTGTTTGTTAATTTTTTATACTCTTTTGTTAAGGGAAGATCCATAAAATAACTATCTATTTTTTAAAAATATATTTGTAAAGTAATAATTTATTAATATAAGGCTATTGAAATTTTATATTACCATAGAAAGAGAAGAAAACGAATTTTATCTATTGAAATTCATAAATAATTTGTTTTGCTAGTCATTATATAGTAATAAAATATTGAACGGTTCAACATAATGGCCGGTTTTCCGTACCACCGGTTCACCCTGAGCGGTTCATCTCCAACAAATTACTTGGAATTCCTCAAACCCCAAGCTCTCAAAACCCCGAAAGAGCCCATTGCTCGGGACCAAAAGCAAAGAGAGAGAGGGGAAAAAATTTGCTCCAGTGCCGCCATGGTTGAAAACAGAATGATTTTGCTTTTGAGGAAGACCAAATCCCTCGCCCTCGCCCAAAGATGTTCCTCATCAAATCCGACAGAATGGAGGGCATTTTCCACTCCTTGTGGGTTCTCAGGTCAACCCCGGTCAAGGTTTTACTCTTCATTTCATAGATTGATTCCTGCTGCCAGAACCCCTGTCGCGAGAAGTTCCATTGCCTATGGCTTAAGATCGTTGCTTCAAAATAATTGTAAGGTATTTGAGTTGTTTGCTCCTCTTTTGAATTATTGCTTCTAGTACGTGTTATTGTTGATTAAGTTAATTCTAAGGTGAAGTAACCTGTAATACATACATATATACATGTCTGTGTGTGTGTGCGTGTATTGTGTTTTCTTTTACAGGTACATGAACATGATTAACTGGTTGGTTTGTTGGAGTTCAGTGTCTTCATAGTGGTTGAATGTCGAAGAACATTTATTGGTTGTGTTTTATTTATTTGTTAGTTTTCCTAAGGTTAACTTTCTTTTCCAAGTCAAGTTGGGTTTTGGTTTTTACATTTTTCATTTGTTAATTGGTGAACGTGAAGAACGGGATTCTTTTTTTGCGATCATTATCCTTTTTATAAGACTTTAAACCATTAAAATAGGATTTTTAACTGTTTTCAGAACTTTTACAAGCCATCATTCAGGAATCTCTCCACTGCTGCAAGTGCAACTGTAAGAGACACGGAAGGGTTGAAGCTCCTTGTAACTGCTGGGCCCCATGCTCAGAAAGCGGTGGGTATTTGGCTTTTTGTATCTGCCGCTTGGGTCTTTAGCATGGTGGTACTTGGTGGTGTCACCCGACTTACTAGATCTGGCCTTTCAATGACTGACTGGAAATTCAGTGGCAATCTTCCTCCACTTTCTGATGAAGAATGGTTTGTTGAATTTGAAAAATACAGGCAATCCCCTGAATACAAACGGTAAATCAAGTTGCTTTTGTTCTATCTAATAGTTTACATTTCTTGTTATAATTTAGGTTTGCACACTTGAGAAGCGATACATATGCTTTATGAACTATGCATATCTTTTTCTCAAAAAATCTTTTCGCGAACTAATACATTTGTTGCATAACATGTTTTGGAATTACTACAAATATTTGTGACTGCTGTGTTTTTAGTGTTACGTAATTCTGCGACAGTTGTGCTTTGTTTGGTGTTGGTGTCTGTAATCCTCTCATTTCTGTTTCTGTTGCAGTGTAAATAAAGGGATGAGTCTTGATGACTTTAAGTTCATATATTGGATAGAGTATGCCCATCGTATGTGGGGAAGGGCACTGGGCATAATGTTTGCGGTTCCATTCTCGTACTTTCTTCGAAAGGGATATATTACACTCCAATTGGGACTTAGGCTCTCTGGACTATTTGCTCTTGGTGCTGGGCAGGGACTAATAGGCTGGTGGATGGTCAAGAGTGGTTTAGAGGTAACAACTAACATTTGAACTATTATGTTATGATACCTTAACTTAGATACAGCTTATTGGAATATTTTATTTCATGTCTTAGGAACCTGTATCTGAGTATGTAGAACCAAGAGTAAGCCCTTACCGCCTTGCAGCTCATTTGTCTTCAGCATTTGTTATTTACTCTGGGCTCCTTTGGACGGCTCTTTCTGTTGTTATGCCTGAACCTCCTGCGGAATCTATAGCTTGGGTCCAGGGGGCAACCAAAGTCAAGCGACTTGCTCTCCCTGTAAGTGTTCTTGTTGGGATCACTACTGTTTCAGGAGCATTTGTTGCTGGAAATGATGCTGTATGTAACTAGACTCTTCCCTTTTTAACTCTATATATGCATTCTTCTGGAATGGACTCATAAAATACGTAATGACTGCATTTTATATTTCCAGGGTCGTGCCTTTAATACTTTTCCAAAGATGGGTGATGTATGGATTCCGGAGGATATATTTAGCCTGAAGCCGCTAATTCGAAATTTCTTTGAAAATACATCTACTGTGCAGGTATTAATCCTGTTGAATAACACCAGTCTTGGTGATTCATGGTATACGACCAAAATTGGTCCATACATTGTAATAGCTTACCTAATATATCTACAGTTTTTGGGATATATGTTATCTGACTATAAATACAATGGAAGGTTCAATTACTTTAGAGATTTAGATCTGAAACTTTCCTCTAAAGGAAATAATCCAGCAAGCTTGAATTCTTGATCTACAAATATTTAGAAACTTGAATTCTTAAACATTTTTCTACTAGACCTTCAGATCATGATGTCTTGCTAAACATGTACGGTATATTTGACTGTGAATTAAAAATGAATCCTCATAGATTCCCCTGGGATTTTTCATTTGTGAGGATATAATTATATTTGAGTTTTTGATGTGATTTAAAATAGGTTAGAGCCAACAACTTTGAATTTCAAATCAGCTGAGATGATGTCAATTGCTACATAACATAATTTGTGTCTGTGTCTTGGAGGTGGGTTGGTTTTTGGTGCCATTCCAAAATTTTAGTTAGAAATTTAACCAGTGAAAGTGGAAAGTACATGAAATTTTATCTACCACTTTAACCTGACTTTTTTCTTCTTGCTTCTTTTTAGGAATCTTAGGTTATTCAAGCATTACTAATCAAACCTGACAAGTAACAAAATTTGCATGGTGGTCAAGCTGACAATCATGGTTGATAAATGGTTTGAGTCATGCAATTGGAAGTTGGTTAGATCTCCTTTTCATACTAGTTGATGAAAGATTCTTAAATAACTTTGTAAGTTCTGGCATCATCATTTAAGTTCACACCTTCGGTTCCATTTGCTTTTCTGCTTAAGGAAAGGTTCTTATTTATCATATTGGCAACTTTGCAACTGTCAACTCTACTACTTTAAATCTCCTTTTCAGACTAGTTGAGGAAAGATTCTTAAATAACTTTGTAAGTTCTGGCATCATCATTTAAGTTCACACCTTTGGTTTCATTTGCTTTTCTACACAAGGAAAGGTTCTTATTTATCATATTAGCAACTGTGCAACTGTCAACTCTACTACTTTAAATGCAAACTCAATCTGTTTCAGATATCATGTTGCTGATGTTTCATTATGTTCTGTATGTCAGCTTGATCATCGAATACTTGCTACTGCAACTATATTTTCTATCGGTGGCTTGTGGTGGTCAACAAGAAAACTCGATGTACATCCTGCCATACAGTCTTTAATTCGAAGCACTGTGGGCATGGCTGCTCTTCAGGTACTATGTTTTATCTCTTTGTCTTGCCTGTGGAAACTCTTCCCCTTCTATTATTCTATCACGCTATATTAATTTTAGTTCTGGTTTGTCATGGGCGTTACTCTAGATGAGTTGTGTGATGAGATACCTATAGATTGTAGTTAGGTATATAACTCTTCTGGGGTCTGTCTTTTGACTGGTAAAAGGGTACAATGTTAATCTAATGTTCAGTAAAAAGGTACAGTGTGAATCTAATGTTCAAGCTTTATAGTTAGAAAAGGTCTTATCTACTTCTAAGATTCATATTCAGTATTTGGCCAAGCTTTTTTTAAGATGCCTCAGAATGTATGGTACTGCTTGGGACATGAGCTTATAAGTTCCCATGATTATCCACTAATATCTTATAAAGTTCCTGTGAAGAAATGAACAACTAATTTTTCAAGATCGTACTGAACTCCTTTAGTTTGGTGGGAATTATCACAGAATTGCTATTTCTAATATTTTATGGTCTTCATAATTTTATTTTATTCGAAAATTTTAAAAACTTATTTCTATCTAAGATATAAAAGCTTACAAGTTCAACAAATATCTTGTCTTAAATAAGTTTTTCACAAGATGACCCTTGAGTTGTCGCACCTGTTCTTTAGGGATTATGGATCTATACCCAAGATTCCTACTTGAAAACTGAATACATTATTCTTATGTGTCGCAAATTCTCCCAGGCTAATGTGGCTTTTTGAACCACATGGGGGTTTTGTTTCTTCTTTCTCCTCCCTTTTTCTTTCATTCACATTATAATTTTTGGACTGTGGGTATGCAATTGTCCACTCAAATTGTCTTTTCTTTGCTTCCTTGCAGGTTACCTTGGGGATATCAACTCTTCTCTCATATGTACCGGTGTCACTAGGAACTGCTCATCAGGCTGGAGCACTGACTCTTTTAACTCTAATGATTCTTCTCAACCATACTTTGCGACGACCTTCATTACAACTTCTAAAATTGCTTCCTTCTGTGGTGAAAACGGCCTGACTGGTTAGGCTCTGATTACATAGTTACAATAATTTATCTTCCAGTTCTTTCCTTCTGCAACAGTGGTCTTCCAATTTTGTTAGTTTTCTTTAAATCGTTGATATAGATAATAGAGTCTTGGCTGTCAACTCATTCTGAGAGCCTTCAATTTTTGTCCTATAACTAGGAAATGCCAGAGCTGTATTCAGCACGAATAGTTATTCCAATTTGAAAGTTCTTTATTTTATTATTGAATGTTGCCGTATCTTCTTACCTCAAAGCTGAGTTGACTAGATTAGGCTACGTCTGCACATTTTTGAGTCCTTTTCTGGAGCTGTTACTACTAGCTGTGGCTGTACAGAAGTGTTAAAAAGCCCTTTCCTCAATCGTCTTGATTTCTTAATCAACATGGACAAATTATCTTCCAAACGAGCTTGATGTGGGTTGGATTGATCCTCCAATTTGAATGTCAGTAAGTCAACTACAAGGGATGAAGGTTTCGCAACAAATTGTAGCAGTGTAGTAGGCCGGTTCCCTGTGCTCTCACTGTATCCAACTTAAGCCTTCATGATTAACGACTTGATACTGAATTGTAGATACTGAAAAAGCTCTTAAAATAAGGTATCTATGTTATTCTAAAATCCTCTCCCCTGATGTCTCAAGTTGCGGAATCCTCTTATCGCATTTGAATTTGGAATACAAATGTAAATTGTAGAAGTTCAATAATCTACAACTATTTTTTTATATCCAGTTTTTTAGCTCAATATAAAACTTATGCTTTAATATTTGCGGAGAAAAAGACTACTTCAATCTTAAGTGATAGAGTCAATTACCATCTGCTTCAGAAACCTTCACCAACGAGGAGTGATATTTTGTGACCTCACACTCCATAAAATGCTCATCTAAATTCTAATACAGTAACAAAGACATTTTTTTAAATCTAAGATACAAGAAACAAAAAGCTAAAATTGGCCAGAAGGGAAGTTCACCTGCCTATTTGTGATTCAAAGAAATACCTCTCGTATACCACATTTAAGCTTTCCAACCTAAAGAAACATTAACACCAGATTTCTCTCATGACATAGTGAATTGAGAAATTATCATATTTGAAGCATGCACTTTGTTTCTGCTCTTCCTACGCCAGGATGAGGAAGAACCAAAAAAGCATCATTCTTGTTCCACCATAGTTTAATATCATTCAATTCTTCATGTTCTTTTTTTATTTTACTTTCTCAACATCTGTCTGCTGACCTAGCCTATTGTTTCTATAAATCTGTTGCCCTCATGATTCATTATTCTTATTCAAAATGCATTCATCTTAGCGTGGTTTGTATGCAATGACACAATTTTGTTGTAGCAAAAACACCAAGAATAAGAATTCATGAAGATCTTTTCTGACATTTTGAACACCAATAAGAATTGAAGGGCCCATTTTATTCTTTTTTTAACAAAACAATTTAAACGCTCTAAATCTTATGTCTAACATCTGAATTAGGATATAACTTGTTTACTATTGCACATTCATTCACTTTAGTTCTACAAGTCTCATGTGGTGTATCCACCTCCAACAAGCTAATATTTAAGCCTTTCCTACAACTAGAAATTGATGTGAAAATCCTGATCTCATTGAAATATATAAAACAATTCCTTGTGCTCCCTTCTAATTAATCAAACATATGTTGAAAATGGTGAAGGGCTGCTCACACCTTTTCTTTGTGTAATCACCAATGTAGCAGTTTGTTCAGTTAAAGAAGTTTATTCAACAGGATGTCATGAGCAAAAAATCAAATGTAAGATTCTGTAATTGAAACAAAGACGTGGAAGTCTATTGTGTTTTTGGGCCACTCTAGTGTTCTAGCATGTACATGAATGAGGCTTTTATATCCTCTTCAAGATCGCTTCCTTGTTGATTTTTGTGGTTCTCCAATGCATACTAGAAGCTGATGTTTGATGTTTTTCAGTGTTGTAAGAACACTTGTCATATCTGTTCTCTCTCTTGGAGATTCTGCAGTGTAATTGAGCCAATTCCAAGAAGGACTTTAAACAATTTAGTTTTCCTGCATAATGTTGATCACTTGGATCTAATAAGTTGGAATCCATGATTTTCTATATACCATTTGGAAGACAATCTTGGACCCATCTTTTCATCGTCATATCTCCAACGAAGTGTTTATCATTGGGTTTTGTTCTCAGGAAAACATCCATCAACAAAATGCCATAACTATATACATCACATCAAGGTGAAATAATTCCTTTAATTCCATATTCTAGAGGAAAAAAATATTATCGGCTATGAATATATATAATGAGAAGGCTAAGAAAATTTACGGACCGAAAAAGCAATTTATTCTTGGGATAGCTCAATCTATTTGTCCCTACACTAACCTGAAAAAGCAAAGGTAGGACCATGCCCTAGAAATTGTTTAAACCAAAAAGCAATCACCAAATTGCTATCATGCTACCAATTTCTTTTGGTACAAGTCCCACAAAGTTGTATGCTAGGGATAGAGCCTGAAGTTGTGAACACCAACACTGAGACAAACTCGATGGTACTTCTCCTTAAAAATTTGTTGTGTGATAGATTGAGTACTCTGAATTTGAGAGGTCGCTGGCTGCACATGTCCATAGGCAAGCTTCCTGATAAACTGTTATATCTCAAGGAAATAAATTCCAATGACGACAGGTTAAAAATTGTTGCAGGAATAGGATCAGAAAACTTGTTGTTTTGGAGTCTCTGGAGTCTTAAATCCTTCAACTTAGGAAGGCTTCCAATCTCTTTTGGAATCATCCCCTGTCCTAAGTTTCCATATAGGTGAAGAATCTCACGTTGAGGTGGTCATCCAAACCAAGACTTTGGAAGCTCGCCCATGATGTTGTTCCAAGTGAGATCGATGACTCTTGGCCATCTTGAACGAGACAACTCTTTTTGAAAGATTTCCTCATAAGAGGTTCCCACTTATGTTTAGAGAAACAAGAAAAGAAAGGTTGCCAATCTCGGGGGGAATGGTGCCTTTAAGTCCAATATTTAGGATGGTTAGTGCAGCCACCCTAAAGTGGCGAGAACTGCAAGTGACACCAGTCTAGTTGTGAGAGTGAATTTCTATCTTATTTTCAATATTTTAACTGTACATGCTAAAGACTTCTTATCAAGCGGGGATGTGTGATTCTTTGCCCGTATTTAAAATTTGACATTATTATCAGATAAATGTAAAATATAGGGTATTTTTAATTTTGCTTTCTTGAGGTTAAAATGTGCATTTCTAATGGATTTTGTAAATTTACTCTGAGAAGCAAAGACTATGTTTGTTTTCAAATTTTTCACATTAATACACATATTATAATTAGTATATTTTTTAAATTTTATTTTTATTATTTTTTAACTTTTATACAATTTCTAATAAAAACACACTAGGATTTAAAAACAAACATAGTCAAACGAAAGCTATTTTTGTTGGGTCATATTTTTGGAGTTTGTGTTCTAATTTTAACCAAAAAAAAAACTCAAACACAGCGAGAATGATCCAATATATGTGTATACATATGTTGGCTAATACAATATTTGATTAGGTATAGGTTCAATTGTCAAATACAACAAATACAAATTAACTGACATCGACTATATCTCTTGAATCTCTACATACCTACACATATAAACTTATTCTAAATAAATAACTTATGTTTCTCAAACATCAATCGAGCACCAATTGAATATGTATAAGATGAATATCTCAATAAAGTTAAAAATAAAAACTATATAAATATTTATTTTATAATAAAAAATTAAATTTCAATTATACAAATCTGTTCAAGTATCTGCTATGTATACAAACATATAATTTTTATTTTCAATAAATTTTATAATATGCTGTTTTGCATAAATATAAGTATGTATTAAATATCTACACATACATAACCATATAACCAAAATGTAATATTAATTTAATATTTTGAAATAGTGCCCTTTTTATTTAAAAAAATTTATTTTTAAATATTGTTCATAAATATGAAATAAAATAATAAAATGATAATTTCACTCCCTTTTCATTTCCAATATAATTTTTTGTCCACATTAAGCAAAGGATATATTTAATCATTTCATTCATTTCATAGGTCATTCTATTTTTAAATGCATTGTATTCTCACATTATTCAATTTATATATACCAATTATATTATTGTATATTTAGCAAACATCTCAAACAACATAATAATAATTGCAAAAGGATTGATAAGCATCACAAAATGAGAAACGGACACGACCAAGTTTCCTCTTTTAGGAGAAAATAATGAAAATCAAATAAGAAAATTTATTAGATGTTTAACAAGAGCAAATGCTGTTTCCAATGATCACATATATGCATTTTAACACACGACTCACTTCTAATTCCCAAATCTAGTTTTGATTAAGCAAAAAAATTGAATTACTACATATTCAAGTCAATATGAGTCGATAAATGCTTGTTTTTGCTGGGAATTGAGAGATGGGAAAACTACGTGATTGGAACCATCCAAATTGTCCTTTCTCTCCCCATCTCTCTCTCTCTCATAGTCAATTTAACTATTTGTTAATTCTTTACACTAATAGGATTACACGCATGCAAGAACTAAAATTAGAAAAATTCTAACTTGATCATTCAAAACTGTTGATATTTTATATTTGAAAGGTTCAATACTATTGTATCATTAACACTGATATACATGTTATGTGAGCAATTTTATTATGGATTAATGGAGATCAAATGATGAATATTATATTTTTTAAAATAAAAATTTGGGAGTGCCAAATTTGTAAAGAATTGAATGGGAGAAACTGAAATTGACCAGCAAGTAGATGAGAGACCAACAAAATAATTATTTGGAGGTTGGGTTGTCAAGACATATGTTTATTGGTTACCGAGCAGCTACTCTAAGAGAAATGTTTTTATATGGTACTAACAATTTATTAACTATTTTTGTAGCTTTGGAAATTTTGAATTTATTCTCCTACCTATTATTTGGATATAGCTAATATTTTAATTATGTTGAAAAAATTGTTACTTCAAATTCATATGTGTAGTGAAAAAATAAAAGAAATATCAACAATTTGTTTATGTAATTTGGAGATAACTCTCTAATATTTGAGGAGTTACACCTATAAATTTTCAATAATAAATCATCTAAAAAATGTTAGAACAATTGATCCAAATTCATACAAAAACTCTCAGCTAACTCAAACTTCTTTTGGGATAAACTTGCTAAAATGTTTATAGCCTAGTTGTCCTAGGCTGTAAGCCTCTCTTGCCTCTACTTTGTCAAAATTCCTTCTTAACCCCAATTACTAACATTGATCGACGAGTCTTCCTTTCTTAGAGATGGTTTTTTCACTTGATAGTGTCATTGGTTCGATAGATGAATGGAAACTTTATAATTTATTTGGCCTCCTTAATTTTTTTTTCAACGATGTAGACAATAAAAAACAATTTGAATTCTTGAAGAATGATCATTCGAATGAGTTTCTTAAACAAAATTGAAAACTTTTCTGAAAGGTATATGATTTCTCTTCATACAATTCTTTAATTTTTCTTCACACTTGGCCATCTAATATAACCAACCTTATCAAGCTCTAAAGATGGTAACAACCTCTCTTGAAATCTAATTGAATATCTTTAAAATACCAGAATATGTTGCTTTCCATATTGAACATCTATTGCAATATATTTAAGATTCTCATCCATCTTAGATTTTAAGCAAATAAGCAATATTTCCCAACCGAAATGATTTTCAAGTCATTTGCAAATCTTCACTTAAATGGCCAGAATATATTTCATGTAAATAATTTAAGATATGATTAAGTATATCTCTTTATATCTTTATGGATAAGGTAAATTAATTATATCCAATCTAAGCTCAAATTGTTTAAGTCAATAGAATATAATTATAATTTAGGAAGGGATAAATTTGATAAAATCTACTTAATATATCTGTTAGATTCTATAATAGATTTTTTTATATCTGTTAGGATTTATTACCAAATTACCAAAATTTCAAAATTTTCACGAGAATTTGATATGCTATGTTAGCTATTATTATTTGCTCAATTCATCCAACGATAAAAAAAATAAAGGAGATAAAAGAAAAGAAATAAAATCATATTTGGCAGATAAAATTTTAGGGATAAAATCAAACAATTTTTCAAATTATTTCGATATTATTTATAAATTTTGTACCCATGATAGGAGTGTCAGTGGTAGGGTGGGTGTACACATAAATTATGTTTTATGCTTATACTCATGCGAATTATAATGTAAAGTTCCTATATCTATACCCAATGAAATAATAGTATAAGTAAAATTTTTTGATCAACTTTAAACAACAATTCAAATAATCTAATAAACTAAATCATAAAGAAATCAAGACCTAATGCAATACAAATAGAAGACTAAGTAGTAATTTAAGAAGGGAATGGTCATTACAATACATTAAAATATAAGTTCACAAGACAAAACAAACTTAGTATTACTGCTTCACTTAGATAAATCCTCATACCTTACAGTTATTTATTTATTTTTTTCCATCACAAATACTTGGAACTTATCGCCCTTTACCTTGGATCAAATATTGAAAAAGAGATTCACAAGCCACCTTGGCCTTCCATATGAGATAATGAGATAACCCAATCCAACTCCCACTATAAATCCACAGCCATAGCCCATGAGGACAGCTTGCCATGTAAATCCATCTAGAAACTCAGATTCATCATCATCGTCATTTCTTGGCAACGTTGGAGGCACAGGTGGTGCTTCACGACCCTGACCGTTGTCACACTTGTTTGACAATGGACATCCATACAATCCGGGATTTCCGATGTATGAGGTGTTTTCGAATGTACCAAACTGGCGAACAAATGGAGGTACGGGCCCCACAAGATGATTCCACGAAAGGTTTAACATCGCCAGAAATGTCAACCTGATCAAGTCTCTTGGAATTTCTCCTTCCAATTGGTTTGAAGATAGATCTAATGCTTCAAGTGCAGCTAAATTTCCGAGGGACCTAGGGATAGGGCCAGTGAGACTGTTATGAGACAAATTTAGATATACAAGTGATCTAAGATTTCCTATAGAAATAGGAATGCTTTCGTTAAACTTATTATCAGATAAATCAGAAGCACGAAATTTATCGAGATACTTGGCACCTCCAGCTCAGATCCTTTTAGAACAAGTGTCACTGGCTCTAGATAATGCAAGGAATTTATGATTCCAGTTTGATCCATGGTTGCATGCATCATGGATACAAAATTCTTCAAATACTCAGCAGGCAAAGGTCCTGTAAACTTGTTGTGAGATATGTCAAGAACCTGCAACTCGGAAAAGGAAGCTTTGTCTTTAAAGAAGGCAGCACTTGTCCATGGAATTTGTTGGACTTCAAAACAAGAACTTTAAGTTGTGGATGACTGTCAATCCAAGAGGGAAATGAGTCTTGTATCTCATTGTTACCAACATCAAGAACCAACAGTCCTGTACAATTTAGAAGGGACTCTGGTAATGGGCCTTCCAATTTATTTCCATTCAAGTTGAGGTATTCCAACTCATTGCAATTTTCAAATGTTGATGGAATAGGGCCACTAAGGCGATTCTCTTTTAAAGCCAAGACTTGCAATGCTAGGTGGCTTGTCAAGTGGATGACGATCTAAATTGGAATTTGCTTAAGGAGAATGTGTTTTTGATAAAAAAAACATTGCCCTCTTGAGTTATCACTAGGAGGATGATTGGAAGAAATTTGGCATGATTAAGTGTACTAGCAAAAATGAAACTAGATAGCTAGCATAAGGCAATTAACATGCCATGATTCAAAAGAAATCTCTTTCAATTGGATCGATTTAGCTGGTTCACAAAAATTTGAAATCATTAAACAAATTTTAGAAATTTAAAAGAAATTTCATTAATTTTAATCGTAAAATGACAATACTTTAAGTCTTGATAAAGTATGAAACAATATTTATACTAATTCCTAACTCTTTAAACCCATATGACCTAAATTATATGAAAATTTCAAGCATATTAAGTCTAAAATAAAAAAAAATATAAAATAATAATTTAAGTAGTCATAGATCCAATATCGATTCCAACCCACACTTATATCAAAATTGTGGTGGGTTGCCCTTTGCGATTGCCATGGTTAGAGGATTCCTTTCAACAATAAGTCAAACTAAAACTTCTTGGCACGATATTGGGAAAGATGTTGAGTCAGTTGTCAGTATAATGGACAAACATTTGGCATTGAAAATAATATCCTAAAGTTACACTCACTTGTCTCATCATTTGAAACCTTGTTTCCTATACATGACAAGTTCTACAGAAGATAGTGAAAATGAAGTTTCAAAACTCTTCAAATTATGGTAGCTAAAGGTATAGGAACCAAACGCAACTAAAAGTTTGGAAGAGGGGGCAGAAGGCTATTTGGAGGAGCAAGTGAAGAGAAGTCTTGTGCTGGCCAGCCAGAAAAAGCCTAATGGGGATATTGCTTTTGTAGGGATAACCGTCTCCCAAGAATAAAGCAGCGAGCAAACCAGACAACCTCAAAACTAGGAAATCATCATTTAAAGATCATCTATAAGTTGATATGAAATGCAATTTATAAAGGTACATGATTGGTTCTACTTAAAAGCTTGTTTATAAAGTGAATGATGATGTTGTTGTACATGCCATTAGGCAGAATGGAAGTGCTTGTGAAGCTCTTCATTGATTGTGTTATGTAATCATATATGAATATATATATTTGTGCTCCATTTAGTAATTGAATTTGGTTCTTTTGCTCTTGAGAGTCCTGTAGCTATATATCAAATATGATTAAAGGAATTTTGCTTCATATCTCTTTTGATACAGTGGAAACTAAATAAGTCTCGCAGTTCAAAATTAAAAAAGTTATGAGTTTGGAACATTAAATATTTCATATCTATAGAACATCTGGCATAACATAGATAATAAATAAATAGGAGTTAATAGCATTCCGCCCAAATTTACATACGGAAATTTTATTTATTACCTAAAACAAGTCCTTCTTTATTGTTGTGGTTGTGAATTGGCTAAATAAAACCCAATAACGAAGTTTCATAAGGAGACTGGATCTATCATTTCATTTACTCTGTTATGTCACGACTTCAAGATTTGAAACGTTAAGTTACTCTATTTTTATAGTGTATTTAAATCAGATTAATTAATTTTTCTCAATATGACAATATATTTAAAATTTGGACAAAATGTAAAAAAGATAAATATAGAAGCAAGACCATATTTTATTTTTATTATCATTGAATAAGGGATAGAAATCTAATGAAAATACTTTCTATATATGAGTTGGAATATTGTCATCAGCAATGTTGGAAGTTTCCTTTGGGTTAATGTTGTGACAAATATTCTTGCTCTTATTCATTGATTAGAATATGAGTTACCACTACCTAAACTTACTATATGATAACAAATAAATAAACACAGGAAATATTTGTACACTATGATAACTTTTAAAATTCAAATCTTGGATAAATTAAGTTAGTAGTAGAATATAGACAAATTGAGAGTGACTGAACTACTAAAAAAGCAATGAAACTAGAAAGTAAATCAAGAAAATAATAGAATATGTTAGAGATGGAAGAGAATAAATTTAACGTAAAAAAATTAAATTTGAAGAAAAATATATAAACAGATAAACTAAAAAAATATCAAAGGAGTTTGAGCTTTGACCATTTTCCTTTTTTAAATTTTTATTTATTTATTTTAATGATCGAAATCGAGGCAATTCCTATTATATTTAAAAAATAAAAAAGAAATCAAAAGCTTTGCATATAGTTTTTTTACTTTTCATAGTTTTAATTCTAGTTTAATTCCAATACGGATTGGTCTCAGGCGCCTTTTAGCTTTAGATAAACGGTGGCCATCCCTAGCTTTAGCCAACCCCATATTTTCTATTTTTATTTGATTTTCATTGCACATTTTTTCTATTTAATTTGTTAAACCCTTTCCCACTTTTAATAATTCTTTAATAAAAGGACAAATCCAAATATTAAATAGATACATTCAACGGGCGCAGACTGTTACTAGCACTAAACCACTGACTACCCCAATTTCTTGACCTAATTTTTAATAATATACTCTCTAGCTGTAATAATAAAAAAATTATGACAACAAAGGATCTCGATGCAATAGATTGAAATTGAATTTACGAGCCCTTTTTGAATGAATGGTCATGCCACTTGAATCTTATTATTAAGACAAATACCTCATTATTAATTCTTTATTTTGTTTTTGTTAATTTTTTATACTTTTTTGTTAAGGGAAGATTCATAAAATAACTATCTATTTCTTAAAAATATATTTGTAAAGTAATAATTTATTAATATAAGGCTATTGAAATTTTATATTACCATAGAAAGAGAAGAAAACTAATTTTATCTATTGAAATTCATAAATAATTTCTTTTGCTAGTCATTTTATAGTAATAAAATATTGAACGGTTCAACATAATGACCGGTTTTCCGTACCACAGGTTCACCCTGAGCGGTTCATCTCCAACAAATTACTTGGAATTCCTCAAACCCCAAGCTCTCAAAACCCCGAAAGAGCCCATTGCTCGGGACCAAAAGCAAAGAGAGGGGGAAAAAATTTGCTCCAGTGCCGCCATGATTGAAAACAGAATGATTTTGCTTTTGAGGAAGACCAAATCCCTCGCCCAAAGATGTTCCTCATCAAATCCGACAGAATGGAGGGCATTTTCCACTCCTTGTGGGTTCTCAGGTCAACCCCGGTCAAGGTTTTACTCTTCATTTCATAGATTGATTCCTGCTGCCAGAACCCCTGTCGCGAGAAGTTCCATTGGCTATGGCTTAAGATCGTTGCTTCAAAATAATTGTAAGGTATTTGAGTTGTTTGCTCCTCTTTTGAATTATTGCTTCTAGTACATGTTATTGTTGATTAAGTTAATTCTAAGGTGAAGTAACCTGTAATACATACATATATACATGTCTGTGTGTGTGTGCGTGTATTGTGTTTTCTTTTACAGGTACATGAACATGATTAACTGGTTGGTTTGTTGGAGTTCAGTGTCTTCATAGTGGTTGAATGTCGAAGAACATTTATTGGTTGTGTTTTATTTATTTGTTAGTTTTCCTAAGGTTAACTTTCTTTTCCAAGTCAAGTTGGTTTTGGTTTTTACATTTTTCATTTGTTAATTGGTGAACGTGAAGAACGGGATTCTTTTTTTGCGATCATTATCCTTTTTATAAGACTTTAAACCATTAAAATAGGATTTTTAACTGTTTTCAGAACTTTTACAAGCCATCATTCAGGAATCTCTCCACTGCTGCAAGTGCAACTGTAAGGGACACGGAAGGGTTGAAGCTCCTTGTAACTGCTGGGCCCCATGCTCAGAAAGCGGTGGGTATTTGGCTTTTTGTATCTGCCGCTTGGGTCTTTAGCATGGTGGTACTTGGTGGTGTCACCCGACTTACTAGATCTGGCCTTTCAATGACTGACTGGAAATTCAGTGGCAATCTTCCTCCACTTTCTGATGAAGAATGGTTTGTTGAATTTGAAAAATACAGGCAATCCCCTGAATACAAACGGTAAATCAAGTTGCTTTTGTTCTATCTAATAGTTTACATTTCTTGTTATAATTTAGGTTTGCACACTTGAGAAGCGATACATATGCTTTATGAACTATGCATATCTTTTTCTCAAAAAATCTCTTCGCGAACTAATACATTTGTTGCATAGCATGTTTTTGGAATTACTACAAATATTTGTGACTGCTGTGTTTTTAGTGTTACGTAATTCTGCGACAGTTGTGCTTTGTTTGGTGTTGGTGTCTGTAATCCTCTCATTTCTGTTGCAGTGTAAATAAAGGGATGAGTCTTGATGACTTTAAGTTCATATATTGGATAGAGTATGCCCATCGTATGTGGGGAAGGGCACTGGGCATAATGTTTGCGGTTCCATTCTCGTACTTTCTTCGAAAGGGATATATTACACTCCAATTGGGACTTAGGCTCTCTGGACTATTTGCTCTTGGTGCTGGGCAGGGACTAATAGGCTGGTGGATGGTCAAGAGTGGTTTAGAGGTAACAACTAACATTTGAACTATTATGTTATGATACCTTAACTTAGATACAGCTTATTGGAAAATATTTTATTTCATGTCTTAGGAACCTGTATCTGAGTATGTAGAACCAAGAGTAAGCCCTTACCGCCTTGCAGCTCATTTGTCTTCAGCATTTGTTATTTACTCTGGGCTCCTTTGGACGGCTCTTTCTGTTGTTATGCCTGAACCTCCTGCGGAATCTATAGCTTGGGTCCAGGGGGCAACCAAAGTCAAGCGACTTGCTCTCCCTGTAAGTGTTCTTGTTGGGATCACTACTGTTTCAGGAGCATTTGTTGCTGGAAATGATGCTGTATGTAACTAGACTCTTCCCTTTGTAACTCTATATATGCATTCTTCTGGAATGGACTCATAAAATACGTAATGACTGCATTTTATATTTCCAGGGTCGTGCCTTTAATACTTTTCCAAAGATGGGTGATGTATGGATTCCGGAGGATATATGTAGCCTGAAGCCGCTAATTCGAAATTTCTTTGAAAATACATCTACTGTGCAGGTATTAATCCTGTTGAATATCACCAGTCTTGGTGATTCATGGTATACGACCAAAATTGGTCCATACATTGTAATAGCTTACCTAATATATCTACAGTTTTTGGGATATATGTTATCTGACTATAAATACAATGGAAGGTTCAATTACTTTAGAGATTTAGATCTGAAACTTTCCTCTAAAGGAAATAATCCAGAAAGCTTGAATTCTTGATCTACAAATATTTAGAAACTTGAATTCTTAAACATTTTTCTACTAGACCTTCAGATCATGATGTCTTGCTAAACATGTACGGTATATTTGACTGTGAATTAAAAATGAATCCTCATAGATTCCCCTGGGATTTTTCATTTGTGAGGATATAATTATATTTGAGTTTTTGATGTGATTTAAAATAGGTTAGAGCCAACAACTTTGAATTTCAAATCAGCTGAGATGATGTCAATTGCTACATAACATAATTTGTGTCTGTGTCTTGGAGGTGGGTTGGTTTTTGGTGCCATTCCAAAATTTTAGTTAGAAATTTAACCAGTGAAAGTGGAAAGTACATAAAATTTTATCTACCACTTTAACCTGACTTTTTTCTTCTTGCTTCTTTTGAGGAATCTTAGGTTATTCAAGCATTACTAATAAAACCTGACAAGTTACAAAATTTGCATGGTGGTCAAGCTGACAATCATGGTTGATAAATGGTTTGAGTCATGCAATTGGAAGTTGGTTAGATCTCCTTTTCATACTAGTTGATGAAAGATTCTTAAATAACTTTGTAAGTTCTGGCATCATCATTTAAGTTCACACCTTTGGTTTCATTTGCTTTTCTACACAAGGAAAGGTTCTTATTTATTTATCATATTAGCAACTGTGCAACTGTCAACTCTACTACTTTAAATGCAAACTCAATCTGTTTCAGATATCATGTTGCTGATGTTTCATTATGTTCTGTATGTCAGCTTGATCATCGAATACTTGCTACTGCAACCATATTTTCTATCAGTGGCTTGTGGTGGTCAACAAGAAAACTCGATGTACATCCTGCCATAAAGTCTTTAATTCGAAGCACTGTGGGCATGGCTGCTCTTCAGGTACTATGTTTTATCTCTTTGTCTTGCCTGTGGAAACTCTTCCCCTTCTATTATTCTATCACGCTATATTAATTTTAGTTCTGCTTTGTCATGGGCGTTACTCTAGATGAGTTGTGTGATGAGATACCTATAGATTGTAGTTAGGTATATAACTCGTCTGGGATCTGTCTTTTGACTGGTAAAAGGGTACAATGTTAATCTAATGTTCAGTAAAAAGGTGCAGTGTGAATCTAATGTTCAAGCTTTATAGTTAGAAAAGGTCTTATCTACTTCTAAGATTCATATTTAGTATTTGGCCAAGCTTTTTTTAAGATGCCTCAGAATGTATGGTACTGCTTGGGACATGAGCTTATAAGTTCCCATGATTATCCACTAATATCTTATAAAGTTCCTGTGAAGAAATGAACAACTAATTTTTCAAGATCGTACTGAACTCCTTTAGTTTGATCGGAATTATCACAGAATTGCCATTTCTAATATTTTATGGTCTTCATAATTTTATTTTATTCGAAAATTTTAAAAACTTATTTCTATCTAAGATATAAAAGCTTACAAGTTCGACAAATATCTTGTCTTAAATAAGTTTTTCACAAGACGACCCTTGAGTTGTCCCACCTGTTCTTTAGGGATTATGGATCTATACCCAAGATTCCTACTTGAAAACTGAATACATTATTCTTATGCGTCGCAAATTCTCCCAGACTAATGTGGCTTTTTGAACCACATGGGGGTTTTGTTTCTTCTTTCTCCTCCCTTTTTCTTTCATTCACATTATGATTTTTGGACTGTGGGATGCAATTGTCCACTCAAATTGTCTTTTCTTTGCTTCCTTGCAGGTTACCTTGGGGATATCAACTCTTCTCTCATATGTACCGGTGTCACTAGGAACTGCTCATCAGGCTGGAGCACTGACTCTTTTAACTCTAATGATTCTTCTCAACCATACTTTGCGACGACCTTCATTACAACTTCTAAAATTGCTTCCTTCTGTGGCGAAAACGGCCTGACTGGTTAGGCTCTGATTACATAGTTACAATAATTTATCTTCCAGTTCTTTCCTTCTGCAACAGTGGTCTTCCAATTTTGTTAGTTTTCTTTAAATCGTTGATATAGATAATAGAGTCTTGGCTGTCAACTCATTCTGAGAGTCTTCAATTTTTGTCCTGTAACTAGGAAATGCCAGAGCTGTATTCAGCACGAATAGTTATTCCAATTTGAAAGTTCTTTATTTTATTATTGAATGTTGCCGTATCTTCTTACCTCAAAGCCGAGTTGACTAGATTAGGCTACGTCTGCACATTTTTGAGTCCTTTTCTGGAGCTGTGGCTGTACAGAAGTGTTAAAAAGCCCTTTCCTCAACTGTCTTGATTTCTTAATCAACATGGACAAATTATCTTCCAAACGAGCTTGATGTGGGTTGGATTGATCCTCCAATTTGAATGTTAGTAAGTCAACTACAAGGGATGAAGGTTTCGCAACAAATTGTAGCAGTGTAGTAGGCCGGTTCCCTGTGCTCTCACTGTATCCAACTTAAGCCTTCATGATTAACGGCTTGATACTGAATTGTAGATACTGAAAAAGCTCTTAAAAGAAGGTATCTATGTTATTCTAAAATCCTCTCCCCTGATGTCTCAAGTTGCGGAACTCTCTTATCGCATTTGAATTTGGAATACAAATGTAAATTGTAGAAGTTCAATAATCTACAACTATCTTTTTATATCCAGTTTTTTAGTTCAATATAAAACTTATGCTTTAATATTTGCGGAGAAAAAGGCTACTTCAATCTTAAGTGATAGAGTCAATTACCATATGCTTCAGAAACCTTCACCAACGAGGAGTGATATTTTGTGACCTCACACTCCATGAAATGCTCATCTAAATTCTAATACAGTAACAAAGACATTTTTTTAAATCTAAGATACAAGAAACAAAAAGCTAAAATTGGCCTGAAGGGAGGTTCACCTGCCTATTTGTGATTCAAAGAAATACCCTTCGTATACCACATTTAAGCTTTCCAACCTAAGGAAACATTAACACAAGATTTCTCTTATGACATAGTGAATTGAGAAATTATCATATTTGAAGCATGCACTTTGTTTCTGCTCTTCCTACGCCAGGATGAGGAAGAACCAAAAAAGCATCATTCTTGTTCCACCATAGTTTAATATCATTCAATTCTTCATGTTCTTTTTTTATTTTACTTTCTCAACATCTGTCTGCTGACCTAGCCTATTGTTTCTATAAATCTGTTGCCCTCATGATTCATTATTCTTATTCAAAATGCATTCATCTTAGCGTGGTTTGTATGCAATGACACAATTTTGTTGTAGCAAAAACACCAAGAATAAGAATTCATGAAGATCTTTTCTGACATTTTGAACACCAATAAGAATTGAAGGACCCATTTTATTCTTTTTTTGGCAAAACAATTTAAACGCTCTAAATCTTATGTCTAACATCTGAATTAGGATATAACTTGTTTACTATTGCACATTCATTCACTTTAGTTCTACAAGTCTCATGTGGTGTATCCACCTCCAACAAGCTAATATTTAAGCATTTCCTACAACTAGAAATTGATGTGAAAATCCTGATCTCATTGGAATATATAAAACAATTCCTTGTGCTCCCTTCTAATTAATCAAACCTTGTTACAGAACCATATGTTGAAAATGGTGAAGGGCTGCTCACACCTTTTCTTTGTGTAATCACCAATGTAGCAGTTTGTTCAGTTAAAGAAGTTTATTCAACAGGATGTCATGAGCAAAAAATCAAAGGTAAGATTCTGTAATTGAAACAAAGACGTGGAAGTCTATTGTGTTTTCGGGCCACTCTAGTGTTCTAGCATGTACATGAATGAGGCTTTTATATCCTCTTCAAGATCGCTTCCTTGTTGATTTTTGTGATTCTCCAATGCATGCTAGAAGCTCATGTTTGATGTTTTTCAGTGTTGTAAGAACACTTGTCATATCTGTTCTCTCTCTTGGAGATTCTGCAGTGTAATTGAGCCAATTCCAAGAAGGACTTTAAACAATTTAGTTTTCCTACATAATGTTGATCACTTGGATCTAATAAGTTGGAATCCATGATTTTCTATATACCATTTGGAAGACAATCTTGGATCCATCTTTTCATCGTCATATCTCCAACGAAGTGTTTATCACTGGGTTTTGTTCTCAGGAAAACATCCATCAACAAAATGCCATAACTATATACATCACATCAAGGTGAAATAATTCCTTTAATTCCATATTCTAGAGGAAAAAAATATTATCGGCTATGAATATATATAATGAGAAAGGCTAAGAAAATTTACGGACCGAAAAAGCAATTTATTCTTGGGATAGCTCAATCTATTTGTCCCTACACTAACCTGAAAAAGCAAAGGTAGGACCATGCCCTAGAAATTGTTTAAACCAAAAAGCAATCACCAAACTGCTATCATGCTACCAATTTCTTTTGTATAAGTCCCACAAAGTTGTATGCTAGGGATAGAGCCTGAAGCTGTGAACACCGAACACTGAGACAAACTCGATGGTATTTCTCCTTAAAAATTTGTTGTGTGATAGACTGAGTACTCTGAATTTGAGAGGTCGTTGGCTGCACATGTCCATAGGCAAGCTTCCTGATAAACTGTTATATCTCAGGGAAATAAATTCCAATGACGACATGTTAAAAATTGTTGTAGGAATAGGATCAGAAAACTTGTTGTTTTGGAGTCTCTGGAGTCTTAAATCCTTCAACTTAGGAAGGCTTCCAATCTCTTTTGGAATCATCCCCTGTCCCAAGTTTCCATATAGGTGAAGAATCTCACGTTGAGGTGGTCATCCAAACCAAGACTTTGGAAGCTTGCCCATGATGTTGTTCCAAGTGAGATCGATGACTCTTGGCCATCTTGAACGAGACAACTCTTTTTGAAAGATTTCCTCATAAGAGGTTCCCACTTATGTTTAGAGAAACAAGAAAAGAAAGGTTGCCAATCTCTAGGGGAATGGTGCCTTTAAGTCCAATATTTAGGATGGTTAGTGTAGCCACCCTGAAGTGGCGAGAACTGCAAGTGACACCAGTCTAGTTGTGAGAGTGAATTTCTATCTTATTTTCAATATTTTAACTGTACATGCTAGAGACTTCTTATCAAGCGGGGATGTGTGATTCTTTGCCCGTATTTAAAATTTGACATTATTATTATCAGATAAATGTAAAATATAGGGTATTTTTAATTTTGTTTTCTTGTGGTTAAAATGTGCATTTCTAATGGATTTTGTAAATTTACTCTGAGAAGCAAAGACTATGTTTGTTTTCAAATTTTTCACATTAATACACACATTATAATTAGTATACTTTTTAAATTTTATTTTTATTATTTTTTAACTTTTATACAATTTCTAATAAAAACACACTAGGATTTAAAAACAAACATAGTCAAACGAAAGCTATTTTTGTTGGGTCATATTTTTGGAGTTTGTGTTCTGATTTTAACCAAAAAAAACTCAAACACAGCGAGAATGATCCAATATATGTGTATACATATGTTGGCTAATACAATATTTGATTAGGTATAGGTTCAATTGTCAAATACAACAAATACAAATTAACTGACATCGACTGTATCTCTTGAATCTCTACATACCTACACATATAAACTTATTCTAAATAAATAACTTATGTTTCTCAAACATCAATCGAGCACCAATTGAATATGTATAAGATGAATATCTCAATAAAGTTAAAAATAAAAACTATATAAATATTTATTTTACAATAAAAAATTAAATTTCAATTATACAAATCTGTTCAAGTATCTGCTATGTATACAAACATATAATTTTTATTTTCAATAAATATTATAATATGCTGTTTTGCATAAATATAAGTATGTATTAAATATCTACACATACATAACCATATAACCAAAAATGTAATATTAATTTAATATTTTGAAATAGTGCCCTTTTTATTTAAAAAAATTTATTTTTAAATATTGTTCATAAATATGAAATAAAATAATAAAATGATAATTTCACTCCCTTTTCATTTCCAATATAATTTTTTGTCCACATTAAGCAAAGGATATATTTAATCATTTCATTCATTTCATAGGTCATTCTTTTTTTAAATGCATTGTATTCTCACATTATTCAATTTATATATACCAATTATATCGTTGTATATTTAGCAAACATCTCAAACAACATAATAATAATTGCAAAAGGATTGATAAGCATCACAAATTGAGAAACGGACACGACCAAGTTTCCTCTTTTAGGAGAAAATAATGAAAATCAAATAAGAAAATTTATTAGATGTTTAACAAGAGCAAATGCTGTTTCCAATGATCACATATATGCATTTTAACACACGACTCACTTCTAATTCCCAAATCTAGTTTTGATTAAGCAAAAAAATTGAATTACTACATATTCAAGTCAATATGAGTCGATAAATGCTTGTTTTTGCTGGGAATTGAGAGATGGGAAAACTACGTGATTGGAACCATCCAAATTGTCCTTTCTCTCCCCATCTCTCTCTCTCTCTCATAGTCAGTTTAACTATTTGTTAATTCTTTACACTAATAGGATTACACGCATGCAAGAACTAAAATTAGAAAAATTCTAACTTGATCATTCAAAACTGTTGATATTTTATATTTGAAGGGATCAATACTATTGTATCATTAACACTGATATACATGTTATGTGAGCAATTTTATTATGGATTAATGGAGATCAAATGATGAATATTATATTTTTTAAAATAAAAATTTGGGAGTGCCAAATTTGTAAAGAATTGAATGGGAGGAACTGAAATTGACCAGCAAGTAGATGAGAGACCAACAAAATAATTATTTGGAGGTTGGGTTGTCAAGACATATGTTTATTGGTTACCGAGCAGCTACTCTAAGAGAAATGTTTTTATATGGTACTAACAATTTAATAACTATTTTTGTAGCTTTGGAATGTTTGAATTTATGCTCCTACCTATTATTTGGATATAGCTAATATTTTAATTATGTTGAAAAAATTGTTACTTCAAATTCATATGTGTAGTGAAAAAATAAAAGAAATATCAATAATTTGTTTATGTAATTTGGAGATAACTCTCTAATATTTGAGGAGTTACACCTATAAATTTTCACTAATAAATCATCTAAAAAATGTTAGAACAATTGATCCAAATTCATACAAAAACTCTCACCTAACTCAAACTTCTTTTGGGATAAACTTGCTAAAATGTTTATAGCCTAGTTGTCCTAGGCTGCAAGCCTCTCTTACCTCTACTTTGTCAAAATTCCTTCTTAACCCCAATTACTAACATTGATCGACGAGTCTTCCTTTCTTAGAGATGGTTTTTTCACTTGATAGTGTCATTGGTTCGATAGATGAATGGAAACTTTATAATTTATTTGGCCTCCTTAATTTTTTCCTTTTCAACGATGTAGACAATAAAAAACAATTTGAATTCTTGAAGAATGATCATTCGAATGAGTTTCTTAAACAAAATTGAAAACTTTTCTGAAAGGTATATGATTTCTCTCCATACAATTCTTTAATTTTTCTTCACACTTGGCCATCTAATATAACCAACCTTATCAAGCTCTAAAGATGGTAACAACCTCTCTTGAAATCTAATTGAATATCTTTAAGATACCAGAATATGTTGCTTTCCATATTAGAACATCTATTGCAATATATTTGAGATTCTCATCCATCTTAGATTCTAAGCAAATAAGCAATATTTCCCAACCGAAATGATTTTCAAGTCATTTGCAAATCTTCACTTAAATGGCCAGAATATATTTCATATAAATTATTTAAGATATGATTAAGTAGATCTCTTTATATCTTTATGGATAAGGTAAATTAATTATATCCAATCTAACTAATTGTAATCTTATTAAATCTCTTCAAATTAGGTCAAATTGTTTAAGTCAATAGAATATAATTATAATTTAGGAAGGGATAAATTTGATAAAATCTACTTAATATATCTGTTAGATTCTATGATAGATTTTTTTATATCTGTTAGGATTTATTACCAAATTACCAAAATTTCAAAATTTTCACGAGAATTTGATATGCTATGTTAGCTATTTTTATTTGCTCAATTCATCCACCGATAAAAAAAATAAAGGAGATAAAAGAAAAGAAATAAAATCATATTTGGCGGATAAAATTTTAGGGATAAAATCAAACAATTTTTCAAATTATTTCGATATTATTTATAAATTCTGTACCCATGATAGGAGTGTTAGTGGTAGGGTGGGTGTACACATAAATTATGTTTTATGCTTATACTCATGCCAATTATTTGTAAAGTTCCTATATCTGTACCCGATGAAATAATAGTATAAGTAAAATTTTTTTGATCAACTTTAAACAACAATTCAAATAATCTAATAAACTAAATCATAAAGAAATCAAGACCTAATGCAATACAAATAGAAGACTAAGTAGTAATTTAAGAAGGGAATGGTCATTACAATACATTAAATATAAGTTCACAAGACAAAAACAAACTTAGTATTACTGCTGCACTTAGATAAATCCTCATACCTTACAGGTATTTATTTATTTTTTTCCATCACAAATACTTGGAACTTATCGCCCTTTACCTTGGATCAAATATTGAAAAAGAGATTCACAAGCCACCTTGGCCTTCCATATGAGATAATGAGATAACCCAATCCAACTCCCACTATAAATCCACAGCTATAGCCCATGAGGACAGCTTGCCATGTAAATCCATCTAGAGACTTAGATTCATCATCAACGTCATTTCTTGGCAACGTTGGAGGCACAGGTGGTGCTTCACGACCCTGACTGTTGTCACACTTGTTTGACAATGGACATCCATACAATCCGGGATTTCCGATGTATGAGGTGTTTTCGAATGTACCAAACTGGCGAACAAATGGAGGTACGGGCCCCACAAGATGATTCCACGAAAGGTTTAACATCGCCAGAAATGTCAACCTGATCAAGTCTCTTGGAATTTCTCCTTCCAATTGGTTTGAAGATAGATCTAATGCTTCAAGTGCAGCTAAATTTCCGAGGGACCTAGGGATAGGGCCAGTGAGACTGTTATGAGACAAATTTAGATATACAAGTGATCTAAGATTTCCTATAGAAATAGGAATGCTTTCGTTAAACTCATTATCAGATAAATCAAGAAGCACGAAATTTATCGAGATACTTAGCATCTCCAGCTCAGATCCTTTTAGAACAAGTGTCACTGGCTCTAGATAATGCAAGGAATTTATGATTCCAGTTTGATCCATGGTTGCATGCATCATGGATACAAAATTCTTCAAATACTCAGCAGGCAAAGGTCCTGTAAACTTGTTGTGAGATATGTCAAGAACCTGCAACTCGAAAAAAGGAAGCTTTGTCTTTAAAGAAGGCAGCACTTGTCCATGGAATTTGTTGGACTTCAAAACAAGAACTTGAAGTTGTGGATGACTGTCAATCCAAGAGGGAAATGAGTCTTGTATCTCATTGTTACCAACATCAAGAACCAACAGTCCTGTACAATTTAGAAGGGACTCTGGTAATGGGCCTTCCAATTTATTTCCATTCAAGTTGAGGTATTCCAACTCATTGCAATTTTCAAATGTTGATGGAATAGGGCCACTAAGGCGATTCTCTTTTAAAGCCAAGACTTGCAATGCTAGGTGGCTTGTCAGATACTTTGGAACACCACCTTCCAGATTGTTTTCGGAGAAGTCCAGTGACTCCAATGATGATAAATTACCGAATGTTGAAGGTATTGTACCTGAGATCTTGTTTTGTGACAAGTATATCCTCTGTAAATTTTTCAGTTTTCCAATCCCAGGTGGTATTGAACCTGAATAATCATGAATTTTTAGATAACAAATTATCCAAACTAACTATGTACTACTCAATACTACTATGGATATTGTGATTAATTGTAAGCAAGAACTTTTCTAAGTGGAAATAGTAAATTGCAATCTCATATCATGTACAATAAGTACCCTGGCCCTCTTAAGTAATTGAAAAGTCATACATGACAAACTAATATTCCATTCAGGTTAATATTAAAATTCACTCGCTTTGGATTAGATATCTAAAATTTGTCCTGTTAACCGTTATAACCTTTTAATAGCAATTGTCATCTTAAATTTTGATCAATGAGATACTCCTCCCAATAGTGTATCATTGTGTCAATCCTATCTGGTCCTACCCTACTTTTCAGTACTAAAGGGATTTGAATGAATTTATAAGTTTTTCCATAAGTGTTTAATAATTTTTTTAATAAAAAAAATTATAAATTTTAAAAACAAGATATTTAGAATTTATAAACTCTTTAAAATGAGTTAGTTATTTTCAAAATCTTATAAGCTATTTAAAATTTATAAGCTCCTTAAAATAAGTTAGTTACTTTCAATTTGTTTTCAAAATCTTATAAACTACTTTATATTATATATTAAAAATGAAATAAATACATTTAAATTACATTTTATTAATGATATTTACATTATTTTTATCATTATTATATTAAAAAATTATAATCAACAACAACTTAAATTTCAACAAAATTTTTTTTATTACTTTAACCTAAGCACTTTATTAGCTTATTTTAAAAATAAGATATATTAACAAATAAGTTCTAAACATATATTATGAACTACATTATAAAGAATTAAAAATAATCTTAGCCAAACACCCTCTTAACCCAGAAAGTCACTATTTTTGTTGAACCGTGTGAACTACACCCATTATCAACTGAGTCGAGGTTAATATTCATCGCGCATTCCAGACTTGTTCTGTTTTGAAAGGCTTGTACGGCCCAGTTCCTTAATTATTGGCCTTATCAATTCACCATGCTGAGTTGTTTCTCATTATTTGAGCAAATCAGTCTACATAAAATGACATCTAGAAGGTGTTTGGCTAAAGTTACTTTTAATAGATTATTAAATACGAGTGCATAATATCTTCTTGCCTTATTTTAAACTAAACTTTTAAAGTGTTTTGATGAAATAATATCATCACTTTATAAGATAATTTTTGAAATTTATTAGTATAAATAATTGTAATTCATAAAAATTAAATAAATTGCATTAATATAATTAAGGATTTTTATGTAATTTTAGTACATAAAATGAGATAACTTAGAAGATGTTACTAAATGAGTTGAAAAGAGCTTACTCGTTTTTTTGATATGTTATAATGAGCTCATTTCAAGAACTTATAAACTATTTTATCAAAAAAATTATCAAATACTTTTAAAAGGTTCATAAACTATCAAACTTTTAATTTGAAATTCAGTTTTTGCTTTATGTTTTATTTTTATTTACTGTGGTTTAGGGTTTATTTTATATTATTTTCAAATAAGTATTGTTTAATTGCTTTATTATTTTTTACCAAATTTTCTCATACATTTAATTAAAGATTTTACTTTAATTTTTAATTTTTATTAATCATAGCCATTATATATGTTTTAGGATACATTTCAAATTTTCTTTAATTGTCTTATAACTGAACAATTGCAATAATATATAAAAACAAATTATAATCAACTATAAAATACTACAAAAGTATATTAAAATCATGCTTTATTTTATTTTATTTTTTATTTGTAATTAATTGTAGTTAATTAACATCCTTGCACGTAGATAGAGGTCAAACTTATATGACCCTTATTATATATTTTAATGTGTGCCGGAAAGAATTAGTAAAAAATAATACATGAATTAAGAAATACTAAATTGAAAATAAAAAGTAAAATACCCTAAATCCCAATTGATAAAAATAAATAGAAGTAGCATTTTAAATTAAAGTATTTAAAGTGTTTGAATAAAAATAATATCATCACTCTATAAGATATTTTTTAAATTTATTAGTATAAATAATTGTAATTCATAAAACTTAAATAAGTGCCACTAATATAATTAAGGATTTTTTTGCAATTTTAGTGCATAAAATGAGATAACTTAGAAGATGTTACTAAATGAGTTGAAAAGAGCTTACTTGTTTTTTTGATGTGTTTTAATAAGCTTATTTTAAGAATTTATAAGCTATTTATCAAAATAATTATCAAATACTTTTAAAAGGTTCATAAACTATCAAACATAATGTTCAATGAAACTTGTAGCAAATGCAGACAAACACTTAGTAAGCTAAGCTAGCCTTCCATGATGAGCTCATGAGCACGAATGGGGCCTGTAATGGGATTGAATTGGGATGATTTGGCCTATAGGATTTCCTGAATGGAGTTTTAACTAGATAATGTGTACACAAGTATAATTAACAAGTATTATAATATTTAGGAACAAATTATTTGACTAGCTTTTAAAACTAAATATCACGATGTTTATTCTTATACAATTGAAGGATTATAAATAAAAAAAAATGACAAAAACCCCACTGTTATAGTATAACAGGAAGTATTATACAAAAATAATACTTATCAGTATTTCATGTTGATTAAATTGTACCTAAATTTTACTTATGTAATAGAAAGTTTAAGGGATACTTTGTCTAATTAGCTTAAATATAATTATAATGACGATATCATTAAATTTAAAATTTTAAAACAACACCAAAAAGAGTAATGAGACAAAATTATATGAATTGGTCAAATAAAACCTACGTCAACAGAGACAGGATATAGTTATATTATTGAGTCTTTATTAGGTACACTGAAAAAATTCAATAGCCTGCTTAACACACACGTGCACAGTTGAGCACTTGTCCTTTTCCTTCTATTTAGCTACTATGTCTAAAGATTGGTTGGGTTATCGTCTATAGCCACGTTGCAACAAAATTAGGCTTCACTCCACTTTTAACCCACACTTTCTCACTGATAGAATAATGGACTGTTGTTTAATTGATTAGGTAGCCGCCTTCCCTCGAGTTAGCCTAGACGCTATGCTTGACTCCCATCTATCATTTGACTTGCGAGAATGAGAGAGCTATTCGTTCATCTCAAGAGTGGGATGCCTGCTGGGGTGTTACCACAAATAAGCCATGTGTGCATTGGAGGACCCCATTAAGTGGATACATATTTTTAGGATTATATCATTATTTCTTTAGGTTCACGCTAAAGGTTGTATCCCGTTAGTTTAATTTTTTGATAGAGTTACCCCACTTTTTGAATTATTTCTTTGACTTCTATATATTATAATCTCTTTTTTTTTTTGTAAAAATGTCAAATTGTCCTTCAGCAGTCCCCTTTCCAACAACCATGGCCCGCCCCTTGCAACTAACATGGCAGAAGGATTGAGTTCAGGAATTGGGGGTGGAGAACCTTAAACTGATGCGGGAAAACTATGAACCCATGCTCCATGCCCTCTTTACCTATGGAAATGAGTCTACCCAAGAAAAGTTGGAGCATACCTATCACCAATTTTGAGAGCATCAAGCATACTGTCGATAGATGCAAGATGCGTTGAGAGAACTTTAGTGAGACTATGACAATTTGTCTACTCGAATGTGACAACTAGATAATATGGGTAATGGGAGCTTTCATAGCTCTTAGAGATCCCCTGCCTCTCTCGAACAATGATGTAGAGCTCCATTGGAGGGAGAGAGTTCTTAGACTCACTTTGGGAGTGGTGCCTGTTTGAGAATTGAGGCTTTCTTGGCAGAGAAGACCACGCAAGAGAGCAACAGTTCTAAAGAAATTTTCATAACGCCTTCCATCAATTACATAATAAAGGCTTAACTAGTTAGGATGTTGACTTCTCGAACATCTCTTAGTAAATAGCTTGTGATGAAAACCACCCTAATTTTTGGAAGAGCCAGCTGTCTACTAGTTCCTTGAAAGATAGTGAATAATATTGTAAATATGATTTAGGAAAGCAATAAAGGAATTATTCTCCCATTCTTTGTGTGCATAATGACAATGCACATAATAAATTCGCTTGAACTCTGTAATCCTAAGATACGATAATGAAAAAATGATTCCAACTTAGGCAACTGAATTAGACTCAAATACATATCAACCAAATATCAAAATATAAATAATTAGATGTTCTAATTAAACAAATTATTTTCTGTTCATCTTGAGTCACTCGAATTCTCATTCAGGACATCGTATGGTTGCACACAACCAACTTTCTTATGTCTTGTCAACTTTGCAAGATAACTGCTAGGTTCTTGAAGAAGCCATCAAAAATTCCATTGCACACAAGGATAGCCCGCATTCATCCGTTGTTTCTATAGAACCGTTGCTTCTACTCTAAGGGTGCACTTTTCACGACCTATGAACCTTGTCTTCTACAATGATTCAACAATTGTCACTTTGCCTTCTATTAGAAATTCTCCTCTAATATTACTCTCCCATCTATCTACTTGGTAGGTACCTCTACCACTACTTCTATGACTACTCCTTGTCTCCCGTTTTATCTTAGTGTTTCAAATAGTTACGTATGTCAATTCCCTAACATGGGGGAACATTTTGCCTCCTCGCTCCCACAGACTGTCCAGACTAGCCTTCTTTTGGTTATATTACTGTTTTTCTTCAGCAACTCAGGTTTGGGTTGTCTTTTGCTTTATTTAATTTCCATACCTCTATAGTAAAATTGTACGTGGTTTGTCTATCACAATTGGCCCCAAACTATTTTAAGAGTCTAGATGATTCCATTATACTTTGTCGGGAATTAACAATAGCGCCTGGGACAAAGTCTTCTTTTTTGTTCCCCGCATTTTTAGGATCCGCTCCTTGGAGTGGTTGCCACTTCTTAGTAGGACTTCCTCCTTTTAATAAGGATTAGAATGATGAATTGGACTTCAACAAAAGAACTTCAAGGAAGGCAACACTTGACCGTGAAATTTATTGGATATCAACACAAGAACTTTCAAGTTTTCTAGATGTTTCCTCCCAAAGGGAAATGAGTCCTGTACTTCATTGTCATTGATGTCAACAGCCATCAATCATCCACAACTAAGAAGAGACTTGGGCAACGGGCCATCCAATTCACTGCCTTTCAAGAGGTACTCCACTTTACAAACCGCTTCAGATGCTAAGAGATTAGGACCACTAAAGTGATTCTCTTTCAAAGCCAATACACTCTAAATTGTGCTGTTTCCCAAGTACAGGAGAATAATTCCTTCTAGATTATTGTTGGACAACTCAAGAAAACCAATGCTCAAATTGCATATAGAAGCTAGAATTTGTCCGATCAAGCTATTGGACCATAGCTAAAAGAAATCCAAATTTGTGATATGTAATAGCTGAAAAACCCTATACAAAGTTTTTGCAATATTATTATTATTATAGTATTATTGATAACAATAAGCATTAATTTGGTCTGGAAATTGGAAATAGGAAGTAGGAAGGATTGGGCTAGAGAATCATGTCATAGTGGCGGATTGTGGGTGGATTGGAGAAAGAATTATGGCTTAAGCTCATAAAGGCGTGAGGGGTTTTGGTGTTGATTGTTGGGGAATTAACGCTGATTTTGGGGGGATGGAGGCTGATTGTTGGAGAATAATGAGTGATTAGTATGGTTTTGGGCAAGTCAAATTATATGCGAACTCATCCTAGCCACAAAAAAGCCTAAGGACCACTTAAAAGTGATGTAATAATCAAATTCCATCACCCTCTAAAACCCCTTGGTCAGCCGCAAGGTAGAGAATGAAGGAGGGAACTTTCCAAATCAAACATCGAGGTAACTACCAAATCAAAATTTAAAACATACTGCCCAAATTGTAATATGAAACTAATTAAAATCTAAATATCAACTACAGTTATATTAGACATTAAACAAATTAAAGTAATGCTTCTTCACATATTTGTAATATATTTATCTTTTTACATAGATTGATCAGTTGAAGTATTTAATTAACTTTTTAATCTCTTTAATAACATATACAGAAAGATACACACGCATAGAATAGGTTCGGAAACCCATCAACACCTATTTTTTCTTTTATCATGAGTTCACAATTTTGTATAGTGATCAACTTCACATAAAAATATTTCTTTGATATGAAGTCCTCTATCTAAGGTATGACATGTATATTGAGAAAGGCCTCAAAATATTTTCTATATGGAATTGGGTAAATTATAAAAGTTAAAGAAATTATTAGGAATTATAAAACATCAAAGAAATTATTTTTTTAAAGCCCACATTTTAAATTATACAAATACTTTTGATATAATTTTAATAGTTGAGTAACTTCATTTTCGTAAATAAATTTACTTAAAATATAATAAATTTGTAATGTTTTATAATTAATAAAAATAATATAACTATTCCATAATTGTTAATAACACAAATTCATTTTTGGCTAGTGTGTTTGAGTAAGAATTTGGTCCAATAGAATTCACTAATAGTTACTTCACATGCTTGCCCTTATTCTGTGAAAATGTTTTAAAATTGCTAGAAAAGCCAACTTATAACTTACATTGTTCATTAGAAAATATTTACAATAATTAATTATTCTTATAGAATTAAACCCCCCAACCCTCTAGAAATCTATACGACGAAAAGAGAAGCATGAAATTGGACCAAAGATTCATCCAAGAGACAAGATCATGTGCACACAAGTAATGGAATAGAATTTGAAGATTTGTCACAGACGATGCCATATAATAAAGAGTTTAACTACATATTTTGTTCTTGCAGTCAAGAAAAGATTATAAAATATTATAATGTTTATGCACAAATATTTGACTATGAAGAGTAGTAAATGAAAATAAAATCAGAAGAACACTGGTATCATAATACAATTAGAAGAAACATCTAAGACAAATCACACATTGGTACTAAATTAATTAGATTGAATTCAGATTTTTGTAATATAATTAACAGTTCAAGGAATACTCTATTTAATTTGGTTTTGTCAATACATATTTTCATGAAAATTCATCCTCTCTGTTACCAGGGAAAAATGAGACATTGTTTAATTACCATACAGTATTAACTTCTAAAGCCTTTTAAAACAGTAGCTCCTACTTAAACAAGACAAACATAAGCATAAACAAGACAATAAAACTTATGACTGTCTGCATCTCTAGTTTATTAAGAGATATAGCTTTGAATAATAGTAGCAAATGTGAGAAAGTTATAGATAGCTTTAAACTACTGTCCTTGAGAATAGCCGTGGAGAATTAGTAGGTATGGTATCACATTGTATCACTTATCCCAACCTCAAAATATAACTTTTTTTTATTATGTATGTAGGAATTAAAAGATCATCTCTCATGGCTAATCTTTTCAATTTGATAACAGATATGGTAGAGTTAAGTAATTCATACCGCTTATATTATTGGATGATAGATCCAGGAATTCAAGTTGTGAATACAAGCACAACGTCGAAGGAATTGCTCCCTGAAGCATGTTGTCAGATAGATCCAGGTGTCTAAGATTATGGCTACCCATGCCGACATGCAATCTTCCTGATAAGCGATTCATGGACAAGTCTATACTTTCCAAAGTAGACATGTTGAAAATTGAGGGAGGAATTGTACCTGAGTGCAGAAGTAAATTGTCAATGAAAGCAATGAATAGTATGACAATTATTCCTCTATTTTTTAATGGAAAACTTGTAATTGACTCGCTGGCAGGGATCCATATGGGGTTGCTGCGTTTATTTGGACTTCAATTTAATAAAATAAAGAAAAAAAGAACAATACCAAAGAATGTCCATGTACAATTGAATTACATTGCATGAATTGGATTGATTTACCTCTAAATTATGTGAAATTATGAAAATCTTGCTATAAGATGAAATATTATGGAAATTGGAAAGAAATATTATAAATATGTTGGACTTTACAAAATGATTATTTTAATGGTTTTCAAACATCATTTATGAATAATGTTCTGGGCTACATATCATAGACCAATAAAAGTAGATTTTTTTGTAAATTTAAAGAAGTCAACTATTAATTAGTTACTCAAATATTAGAGGAAATATGGAAAGAACACTTCGTAGATAGCTTATAAGGGAATTTTGATATGTTCATTGATGTTTTATGTTTAGAAGCAATGATGATCACAAGAACTTCGTAAAAAGATATCGAATTAAAACTAAAGCAACTTCTATGCAATAAGTAAGGGATATGGTTTAGGCTTTAATCAATGGAGAATAATTGATTATTAAACTGGATAGCTAATTAGATCACTAGATCTCCAGTCCATTTTTTAAAAAATGGATTGTTTCAATAAAAATGGATAGTGTTAAAATAATGTTATAAAATTAATTCATGTTGATCAATTAATATATCAAGTGATAAGTTTTACATATAATACAAAAAATTTAATAATTCAATAAAAATTACAAATATTACAAAAATATAAAAGAAAATAAATTAAATTCAAACCTAAACATAAATATTGAAAATGAGTTTTGGAAAATAAAAACAACACAACTAACTAAAATTTTTAAATTTCAAGATGCAGTATTTAAATTTTCAATGACTTTATTGGAAATATATATCTATAAATTATAAAATAAGTACAACTAAAAAAATAAAAAGTGAAACGTTTAGAAAATAATAAATTATTTAGGTGGTAAAAATGAAAATTTAAAATAACTAAAAATATAAATATAAATATTTTGAGTAGGATTTTATGACTATATATTGTAAAAGTTTTAAAGTTATAAAATTCCAATTAATACAAATAAATGATAGTGTATTTTCTAAAAATGTTCTGGAAAAAATAAAAAAATTGATTTTGTATATTAAGAATTGCCATCTATAAAATTGATACATGTTCGTTAAATCAAAAACAAAACAAATAAATCCAAAAGTCAAAATTTTCTCAAAAATTAAAAATGGATTTAATTTTCCAAAATTATCAAATTAAAAATTTATCATAATTATATTCTCTATAAAAGGGAAAAATATATTTTCAAAATATAACATATACATATCAAAAATTCTTTAAAATTTTAACATAAATGCAAAAATGTACATTCAAATTTTCATTTTCATATTATATTTTTTGAAATGCAAATTTGGTTTATTGTAGTTTTTGTCAAATATTTTTATAAAATATATTATATATTTTTTATGAAAAATTTTACATATTTTTAGAAAATATGTATTTTTTATATATTATAAATAATTATTTTACGGTTTGGAAAATATATTTCTTATTTTTAATGAATGACTTTATATCTTATTATTTTGTTGAAAACAATATTTTCCTTCTACATGTCCCGAAATTACTTCAAAATTTGAAAGTTAATGTCCTTTCTCGCTAAATTAACTTGGCTTGATGTGCGAAACATTACCCAGTCACACGCCATGCAATGGCTGATCATTAGACCAATCAAATTATTATTATTATTAGTTGTGGTAATAATGCTATTGAATCCTAAGAAGGAGCATTTAAGTGGGTCAATATGGCTTAAGGATTGATGAGAAGCAGATTAAGGATGTAAGAACCGAGTGAATGACTACAAAATGAGATTATAATGATAATTAAATGCATTAAAGACAATAATGAATGGTGTTAATGGGGTCATGAATGACCGGATTTATTGAAAAGATTTCTGGATGGCCGGTAACAGAAGAAGAGTAGGAAAACTCTACAACACCAACCTCATGGTAATCAGTGGGTCGAACCTTTTCAATTCAATTTATGAAAAAGAAAGTTAGGACTTGAACCATAGGAGGATGTATAGGTAGATTTTTCCTACACATATGTAAAATTTTCATGATGATATATGTAGAAATTTAAAGGCGTATGCATAATTGTAGAAGGGTGACATGGACTTTAGTGATTGAACCGTGTTCATTAGTATTTTATCAATCCCCGTCCGATATGAATAATCATTGGAAGGATGAATTGGACTTCAACAAAAGAACTTTAAGGAAGGCAGCATTTATTGGACATCAACTCAAGAACTTTCAAGTTTTCTAGATGTTTCATTCAAAAGGGAAATGAGTCTTGTACTTCATTGCCACCGATGTCGTGAACCATCGGTCATCCACAATTAAGTAGGAAGGATTAGGGCTAGTCAATCATGTCATAATGGCGGATTGTGGGTTGATTGGAGGAAGAAACATGGCTAATGGGAGAGGATTAAGCTCTTCAAGGCCTGAGGGGTTTTGGTGCTGATTGTGGGGGGATCGAGGCTGATTAATTAGTGAATCATAAGGTTTTGGGCAAGTCAACTTATATCCAAACTCATCCTAGCCATAAAAGCCTAGGGACCACTTAAAAATGGGGTAAGAATCAAAATTCATCCACGCTCTAAAACCACTTGGCCAGCTGCTTGGTGGAAAAAGAAGGGGACTTTCCAACTCCAACATCAAGGTAACTACTAGATTAAAATTCAAACCATACTACCTAAATTTAAATATGAAAGTGATTAAATTCTAAATATCAACTACTGTTATGTTAGACATTAAATAAATTAAAGTAATGTTTCTTCACATATTTGTAATATATTTATCTTTTTACATAGATTGATTAGTTGAAGTATCTAATTAACTTTTGAATCACTTAGTAACATTAACACCAAGATACACACACATGGCACAGGTTTAGATACCCATCAGTTAATATCTTTTTTTTTATCACGAGTTCAGAATTTTGTGTAGTGATCAACTTTATATAAGAGTGTTTCTTTCATATGAAGTCTTCTGTGAGAGATATGATATATATATTGAAAAAGACCTCAAAATATTTTCTATATGAACTTGGGTAGATTATAAAATGTAAAGAAATTTTTAGGAACTACAAAATATCAAAGAAATTATTTTTTAAAACTCATATTTTTAATTATACAAATACTTTTAATATAATTTTAATCCTTTAGTAACTTCATTTTTGTAAATAAATTTATTTAAAATATAATAAATTTGTAATGTTTTATAATTAATAAAAATAATATAATTAGTTCATAAATGTTAATAACGGATATTGATTTTTTGGCTAGTTTGTAAAAGTGAGAATTCTGTGTAAATGTTTTAAAATTGCTAGAAAAGCCAACTTATAACTTAGAATGTTAAATAAATTTGTATGTTTTAGGTTATAGAATGAACATGTTGTTTCTATATTAATACTCAAAATATGATTGAAACTAATGGAATCAATTTTACAAAATTACAGTATCAAATAAAAATGATCATATTATTGCATTTAATCCAAATTCTAGTTTATATTAGAAATGCAAAGGACAAGAATATTATTGTATGATATATGCCTGTATGAAAATAAGCTTTTTCGTAAGTGAAATAAAGATTTCATTCAAGCAAAGATATTTTGTAATCCAAAATTAGGCAAGGTGGCATGCCATATATTAGGCGAAAATATATTGTGTAGCAAGTTTGGAAAGGTAGATTTTGATAGGTAAAATGATAGTAAATTTATATCTAATTGTGGCTTTTATAATATGCTCTGGTCTATGAAGTTGTGAGAAACTACAATAATGGTGATGATGATGAACTCCTTAAGTAGACAAGGATAATTAAATGACATAACAAAATCTACATTCTTTATGTAAGGAATTTTCGTCATATGTAGCAAGTAATTGTACAGAATTTGAAGTCATCGGGTACAGAGTTTGAAGTAAGAATGATTTTTATTACATATTCTTTATGTTCCAGTTTGGATCTTATTTTTGACATAAAATTCAGAGTCACTCCCGAATTTATTTTACTCTATTTTTTCTATATACGTACATATATACACTATATTCAAAATTAAACTACTGTTTCAACATGAATTCGAAATAATTTGATATTTAATAATATTTTTAAAATTAAATAAAGTAAATGGAAACAATCGAAATAAATATACAATTCATCATTTTGAAACTATTTTTAAACTTCAAAATCTAAAAAAAACACGTATCATTATCCCGAAAAAACAAGAACCAAAAACTTTATATGATTATGGTGGGAAAAATTTTATAATATTTATGTACAAATAATTCACAAGAAAAACAAGTGAATGAAAGGACAGTAACGCTATCATGAAAGTAAAATGACAATAATACCATAATGCAACATCTCAAAAAAGTTCACATTTTTGAAAGCACAAGAGAAGTCTTAGTCACTTTACACTACTGTTTTAAACTTAATTGTTTAAAGTTAGCTAGTGTCATAACTTAATATTACTTTCGAAAGTAGAAGCTCACTTTTATAAAATAAGACTCCATTTTGAACATAGAAATTAAATGATTATTTTGGATTGGCGAGCACTTCAATATGATAATAAAAAAGAAAGAATAACCAAAATTGGCAGAGCATTTCATGTTGCTTATATATTGATGAACGAAAATTCAAGGCTCATTACATTGTCAAGTTTCTTCCGTCAAATCTCTAGTAAATTCATTGAATGAAACCAAGAGATGCCAAATCAAAGCTAAGGTACCTTCTATGCTACGTTGAAGCTGTGGGAAATCACAGAGATGGTTTAGACTTTGATCAACAGAGAATATTCTTATAATTTTTTAAAATGTTTAGAAAAATGTAGAGTAAAATAATGTTTTCGAAACCGGAATGGTTCTCAAATTGGAGAACTTAAACTGGTTTTAAAAATCTAGTTGTTTCAAATTATATACAATATTATTTGTACACATATAATAGTTTTAAAATAAGGTTATAAAATTAATTCATGTCTATCAATTAATATATCAAATGATAAATTTCACATAAAATACAAAAAATTTCATGATTCAATAAAAATTAAGAATATTACAAAAATATAAAAGAAACCAAATTAAATTCAAAGCTAAACATAAATATTGAAAATGAGTTTTGGAAAATAGAAATGACACAATTAATTGAAAATATTTAATTTCACGATACAATATTTAAATTTTCAATTACTTTATTAGGAAATTTTGACAAAAATTATAAAATAGGTACAATAAGAAAATAGACAGAAAAAATTTTGTATAATAATAAATTATCTAGGAGGCCAGAAAATTATAATAAGATATAAAAATATTTTATTTATTTTTAATTATTTGAAAGGCATGTTTATATTTTTAAAATTTTTATCAATAAAAAACAGTTTCTTGACCAGTGTGACCAGTTCATGCCAACATTCAAATTTTAAGAGGTATCCAAATGTACAAAAGGAAAAAATTGTATTTTAAAAAAACTGAAAGATATAAAATTAATCTTGAAAAATAGAAAAATATTTTCCGAATAGTAAAATGTTAAATATGAAATATAAATTTAAAAATCTTAATACGCCAAAAGAATGAGGAAAAAATGGTTTATATTTCTAAAACTTATAAAATTTGTAATTTATTATGTTGACTGCATATATTCTTTAAAATCATATAAAAAATTATATCTTTTAAAACGTAAAAGACAATTTAAAATAACTAAAAGTAAAAAATATAATTTTTTTCATAGGATATTATGAATATAGATTCTAAAATTGTTATTTGTTTTTTAAATTGAAAAACAAAACTGATTTTAAAACAACACAAAAAATAGAAATGGGACACAAAATTATGTGGATTGGTCAAACAAGACCAACGGTGGCGAACAGAGGATACAGTTATATTATTGAGTCTTTCTCAGGTATAGTGGAACAATTCAATAGATCAATAGCCAACAGTGTTTCGGGTCCAATAGATCCTGATACTTGTTAAGCTCTGAATTTTCAATCCTTTTTTTACTTTTTGAATTTTTTAATAATTGTGGTGAATTAAATTTTTTATTTTAAAATTCTGTTTTCTTTCTTCTATTTTTCTGTATTTTAAATTTCTTATTAGTCAAAGTTAATTATATATTTTAATTTGAAATTCAGTTTTTGCTTTATGTTTTATTTTTATTTATTGAGGTTTAGGGTTTATTTTATATTATTTTCAAATTAGTATTGCTTAATTGCTGTATTATTTTTTACCAAATTTTCTCATACATTTAATTAAAGATTTTACTTTAATTTTTAATTTTTATTAATCATAGCCATTATATATGTTTTCGGATACATCTCAAATTTTCTTTAATTGTCTTATAACTTAACAATTGCAATAATATATAAAAACAAATTATAATCAACTATAAGATACTGCAAAAATATATTAAAATCATGCTTTATTTTATTTTATTATTATTTTTTTTGTAATTGATTGTAGTTAATTAACATCCTTGCACGTAGATAGAGGTCAAACTTATATGACCCTTATTATATATTTTAATGTGTGAGGAAAAGAATTAGTAAAAAATAATACACGAATTAAGAAAAACTAAATTGAAAATAAAAGGTAAAATATAGAAATAGAATTTTAAATTAAAGTATTTAATTAACTATAAATTATAAATATTAAAAAAAGAAAGAAAAAGAAAGAGCAGATCAAGACAAATGTCAAGGTCTACTACTGCACTCGAAACGTTATTTTGGGTGCACCTTCAAACAAACCTTGGTTTAATAAATAAATAAATAACAACACTGCAAGGGTGTCCATGTATAAAGGATACTTAAGGATCTTAGAGACTGGTAAAAGCAGAGTATTATGTAAATTTGAAAGAGTCAATAATTAATTAGTTATTCAAATATTAGAAGAAGTAAGGAAAGAATACAAATTAAATAGTTTATAAGGGAATTTTTGGTAAGATGTATTAAGTTTAAAAGCAATGATGATCAAGTAATTGTACAGAATTTGAAGTCATCTAGTACAGAATTTGAAGTAAGAAAGATTTTTATTACATATTCTTTATGTTCTAGTTTGGATCTTATTTTTGACATAAAATTCAGAGTCACTCCCGAATTTATTTTACGTACATATATACACTATTTCAAAATTAAACTACTGTTTCAACTTTAATTCCAAATGATTTGATATTTAATAATACTTTTAAAATTAAATAAAGGAAATGGAAACAATCAAAATAAATATACAATTCATCATTTTTATACTATTGTAAACTTCAAAATCTAAAAAAAAACACACGTCATTCTCCTGAAAAAACAAGAACCAAAAACTGTATATGATTATGGTAGGTAAATTTTTTTAATATTTATGTACAAATAATTCACAAGAAAAGAAGGTAAATGTAAGGACAGTAATGCCATCATGAAAGTAAAACGACAATAATACCAGAAAGCAACATCTCAAAAAAGTTCATATTTTTGAAAGCATAAGAAGTCTTAGTCACTTTACATTAATGTTTTAAACTTAGCTGTTTAAAGTTCGCTAGAGTCATGACATGATATTACTTTTGAAAGTAGAAGTTTACTTTTATAAAATAAAACTCCATTTTGAACATAGAAATTAAATGATTATTTTGGATTGACAACCACTTCCATATGATAATAAAAAAGAAAGAATAACTAAAATTGGCAGAGCATTTAATATTGCTTATATATTGACCAACGAAAATTCAAAGCTCATTATATTTTCAAGTTTCCTTCGGCAAATCTCTAGTAAATTCACTGAATGAAACTAAGAGCTCTTGAATTTGTGAACATTCAGACAAATTCGCATATAGATTTCTTGAAACTAAACTTTTTTGTTTCTCTCATGTGAGTTATTACTCTACTTTAATAACAAATGTTTCCTCTTCTATTCTTATTAGGTTTTTTTATATAATACTTGGTGGATTAAGTCATATTTAAAATTCATGATTTAAATGTGTTATATTCACTATATTGATAAAAAAATATTTACCTACATGAATTATCCTTCTAAAATTGAAATTCTTAGCCCCCTTCAGCCCCAACAACAAAATAAAAATATAAAAAAAACAGATACACACATATACAAAAAAATTTTAAAGAAGCGCAAGTAGGAACATGATAAACGAGCATGGAATTAAATATGTAAGTTCATCCAAGAGCAAGGTCATACCACTGAAACTATTGTAACTTAAATCTAGTGTCTCAAGCATTGTCAGATTCGCCAGCCAACTCCTTGGGAAGCTCTCCTGTGTTTTTGTAGTACTTTGGTTTAATAAAATAAATAAATAAATAAAAATACCAATGGATGTCTATGTACGATTTAATTGCATTGCATGAATTGGATTGATTTATTTGAATTCCATGAAATTATGAAAAACTTGCTATAAGATGAAATATTATGGAAATTGGAAAGAAATATTAATTTGTTGGACTTTATAAAATGATTATTTTAATAGTTTTCAAACAGTATTTACCAAGAATGTTGTGGGTTATGCTACCAAACTTGGAGACTTGTTGATATTAGAGACTAATAAATGTAATGTTTTTTTATAAATTTGAAGGAATAGACAAGTAATTATTTACTCAAGTATCAGATGAAGCATGGAAAAAATACTTAGTAAATAGCTTGTAAGGGAATTTTGATATGATCATAGATATATCAAGTTTAGAAGCAATGATGACCATAATAACTTCACAAAAAGATGCCAAAACATAACTAAGATAGCTTCTACGCAGTGTCAAAGCTGTTGGAAATAAAAAACCGGAATAGTCCTCGAATTGGAGAACTTAGCCTGTCACAAGTCCAACTAGTTCAACCAGTTTTAAAAAACTGGTTTTTCAAATTATAGAAAATATTATTTATACACATATAATAGTGTTAAAATAAGGTTATAAAATTAATTCATGTCCATCAATTAATATATCAAATGATAAATTTGCATAAAATACAAAAAATTTCATGATTCAATAAAAATAAAAAATATTAAAAAAATATAAAATTTTGGAAAATTAAATTAAAAGCTAAACATAAATACTAAAAAATGAGTTTTGGAAAATAAAAATGACACAATTAACTGAAAATATTTAATTTCAAGATACAACATTTAATTTTCAATGACTTTAGTAGAAAATGTTGATAAAAATTATAAAATAGGTACAGTAAAAAAATAGATAGTGAAAATTTTGTATAATAATAAATTATTTCGGAGGTCAAAAAATTATAATAAGATATAAAAATATTTTATTTATTTTTAACTATTTGGAAGGCATGTTTATATTTTTAAAATTTTTATCAATAAAAAACGGTTTTTTGACCAGTGTGACCTGTTCACGCCAACTTTCAAATTTTAAGAGGTATCCAAATGTACAAAAATGAAAAAAATTGTATTTTAAAAAATCTGAAAGATATAAAATTAATCTTGAAAAATAGAAAAATATTTTCCAAATACTGAAATATTAAATATGAAATATAAATTTAAAAATCTTAAATGCCAAAAGAATGAGGAAAAAATGGTTTATATTTCTAAAACTTGTAAAATTTGTAATTTATTATGTTGACTGCATATATTCTTTAAAATCATATAAAACATTATATCTTTTAAAACATAAAGACAATTTAAAATAACCAAAATTAAAAAATATTTTTTTTTGCATAGGATGTTATGAATATATATTCTAAAACATTTAAAGTTATAAAATTCCAAATAATATAAATAAATGATTATATTTTCCAAAAAAACATATTTAATAAAAATGTTCAGAAAAAATTAAAAAACTCGATTTTGTACAATAAGAAGTGCCATATATAAAATTTTTATTTGTTTTTTAAATTGAAAAACAAAACAATTGAATTTAAAAGTCTAAATTTTCTCAAAAGTAAAAATTGTATTTATTTATCTAAAATTATAATATTAAAAAGTTATCATATTTATATTCTCTGTAAAAGAGAAAAGTATATTTTTAACATATAACATATATGTTTCAAAAATTCTTAAATGTTTAAAAATAAATATAAAAGTATACATTCAAATTGTTATTTTTGTATTATATTTTTTTGAAATGCAAATTCTGTTTATTGTATTTTTTCAAATATATTTATAAAATATATTTTTATTTCTTTTGAATAATTTTACATTTTTTTAGAATAACTTTATCAAAGCAGTTAGAAGTCATGGATATGGTTTAGGCTTTGATCAATAAAGAATAATTGATTATTAAATTGAAAAACTAATTAGATCACTAGATCACCAGTGTGACCAATTCAACCATTTTTGAAAAAATGGATTGTATGTAAATGGATAGTGTTAAAATAATGTTATAAAATTAATTCATGTTGATCAATTAACATATAATACAAAAAATTTAATAATTCAATAAATATTACAAATATTACAAAAACATAAAAGAAACCAAAATAAATTCAAAGCTAAACATAAATATTGAAAATGGGTTTTGGAAAATTAAATCAACAAAACTAAATGAAAATTTTTAAATTTCAAAGTACAATATTTAAATTTTCAATGACTTTATTAGAAAAAATATATATATAAATTATGAAATAAGTACAAGTAAAAAAATAAAAATTGAAAATTTTATATAATAATAAATTATTTAGGAGGTAAAAATGAAAATTTAAAATGACTAAAAATAAAAATATAAATTTTTTGAGTAGGAATTTATTGCTATATATTGTAAAAGTTTTGAAGTTATAAAATTCCAATTAATACAAATAAATGATTGTGTATTTTCTAAAAATGTTCTGGAAAAAATAAAGAAATTGATTTTGTATATTAAGAATTGTCATATATAAAATTGATACATGTTCGTTAAATTGAAAACAAAACAAATAAATCTAAAAGTCAAAATTTTCTCAAAAATTAAAAATGGATTTAATTGTCCAAAATTATCAAATTAAAAATTTACCATATTTATGTTCTCTGTAAAAGGGAAAAATATATTTTCAAAACATAACATATACAAATAAAAAATTCTTTAAAATTTAAAAATAAATACAAAAATGTACATTCAAACTTTCATTTTCATATTATATTTTTTGAAATGAAAATTCGGTTTATTGTAGTTTTTGTCAAATATATTTATAAAATATATTTTATATTTTTTATGAATAATTATACATGCTTTTAGAAAATATGTATTTTTTATATATTATAAATAATTATTTTACGGTTTGGAAAATATATTTCTTATTTTTAATGAATGACTTTATATCTTATTATTTTGTTGAAAACAATTTTTTCTTTTTACACGTCGTAAAATTACTTCAAAATTTGAATGTTAATGCCCTTTCTCGCAAACTTAACTTGGCTTGATGTGCTAAACATTACCAAGTCACACGCCATGCAATGGCTGATCATTAGATCAAATTATTATTATTATTATTATATTACTGGTAATAATGCTATTGAATATTAATGATGAGCATTTAAGTGAGTCAACATGGCTTAAGGATTGACGAGAAGCTGATTTCTGGATGGCTGGTCAAAAAACAACCAAGACAGGGGAGGGAATGGTGAATGGAATTAATGGTTGATGGCCAAGAGCATGTATAGGTAGATTTTTCCTAACGTATAAAATTTTCATGATAATATATGTAGAAATTTAAAGGCGTATGCATAATTGTAGAAGGGTGACATGGACTTTAGTGATTGAACCATGTTCATTAGTATTTTATCAAGCCTCGTCTGATGTGAATAATCATTGGAATGATGAATTGGACTTCAACAAAAGAACTTTAAGGAAAGTAGCACTTGACCGTGAAATTTATTGGACATCAACTCAAGAACTTTCAAGTTTTCTAGATGTTTCATCCAAAAGTGAAATGAGTCTGGTACTTCATTGTCATCGATGTCGTGAGCCATCAGTCATCCACAATTAAGTAGGAAGGATTAGGGCCAGTCAATCATGTGATAATGGCGGATTGTGGGTTGGTTGGAGGAAGAATTATGGCTAATGAGAGAGGATTAAGCTCATAACGGCTTGAGGGATTTTGGTGTTGATTGTTGGGGGAATTAACGCTGATTGTGGGGGGATCAAGGCAGATTGTTGGAGAATAATTAGTGAATAATAAGGTTTTGGACAAGTCAACTTATATCTGAACTCATCCTAGCCCTAAAAGCCTAAGGACCACTTAAAATTGACATAAGAATCAAAATTCCTTCACACTCTAAAACCCCTTAGACAGGTGTGAGAGTGTTTCTTTCATATGAAGTCCTCTATATGAGGTATGACATATACATTGAGAAAGACCTCTAAATATTTCTTATATGAACTTGGGCAGATTATAAAATTTAAAGAAATTTTTAGAACTATAAAATGTCAAAGAAATTATTTTTAGAACTCATATTTTGAATTATACAAATACTTTTAATATACTTTTAATCGTTTAGTAACTTCATTTTTGTAAATAAATTTACTTAAAATATAATAAATTTGTAATGTTTTATAATTAATAGAAATAATATAATTAGTTCATAAATGTTAATAACGCATATTCATTTTTGGCTAGTTTGTTTAAGTGAGAATTTGGTTTAATAGAATTCACTAATAGTTATTTCAGGTGTTTGTCCTTATTATGTGTAAATGTTTTAACATTGCTAGAAAAGCCAAGTTATAATTGACAATGCTAAATAAATTTGTATGTTTTAGGTGATAGAATAGACATGTTGTTTCTATATTAATACTCAAAATATTATTGAAACTAATGGAAAATCAATAGAGTAAAAGTAAAAGAGAAAAAAAATTAAAAAAGAAATATTTTCTTGTGTAGCAAGTTTGGAAAGGTAGATTTTGACAGATAAAATGATTGTAAATTTACATCTAATTGTGACTTTTATAATATGCTTTGGTCTATGAGGTTGTGAGAAACTACAATAATGATGACGACGACGATGAACTCTTTAAGTTGACCAGGATAATTAAATGAAATAACAAAATCTATATTCTTTATGCAAGGAATTTTCACAATATGTAGCAAGTAAGTGTACAGAATTTGAAGTTATTGGTACAGAATTTGAAGTAAGAATGATTTTTATTACATATTCTTTATGTTGCAGTTTGGATCTTATTTTGACATAAAATTCATAGTCACTCCCGAATTTATTTTACTTTATTTTTTTTTATATACGTACATATATACACTATATTCAAAATAAAACTACTATTTCAACATTAATTCGAAATGATTTGATATTTAGTAATTCTTTTAAAATTAAATAAAGTAAATGGAAACAAGCAAAATAAATATACAATTCATCATTTTAATACTATTTTTAAACTTCAAAATCTAAAGAAAACACGTGTCATTATCCCGAAAAAACAAGAACCAAAAATTGTATATAATTATAGTGGGTTAAATTTTATAATATTTATATACAAATAATTTACAAGAAAAAAAAGTAAATGAAACGACAATAATGCCAATGTCATGAAAGTAAAACAACAATAATACCGGAAAGCAACACCTCAAAAAAGTTCACATTTTCGAAAGTATAAGAAGTCTTAGTCACTTTACACTACGGTTTTAAACTTAATTATTTAAAGTTAGCTAGTATCATAACATCATATTACTTTTGAAAGTAGAAGTTCACTTTTATAAAAACAGTAAAAAACAGTTTCTTGACCAGTGCGACTAGTTATTGCCAACTTTCAAATTTTAAGTGATATCCAAATGTACAAAAAGGAAAAAATTGTATTTTAAAAAATATGAAAGATATAAAATTAATCTTGAAAACTAGAAAAATATTTTCCAAATAGTAAAATATTAAATAGGCAATATAAATTAAAAATTTTAATCTGCCAGAAGAATGAGGAAAAAATGGTTTATATTTCTAAAAGTTATAAAATTGTTAATTTGTTATGTTGACTGCATATATTCTTTAAAATCATTTTAAAAATTATGTCATTTAAAACATAAAAGAAAATTTAAAATAACTAAAAGTAAAAAATATAACTTTGTGTATAGGATGTTATGAATATATATTCTAAAACTTTTAAAGTTATAAAATTCCAAATAATATAATAAATGATTATATTTTCCAAAAAAACATATTTAATAAAACTGTTCAGAAAAAATTAAAAAAATCGATTTTGTACATTAAGAAGTGCCATATATAAAATTTTCATTTGGTTTTTAAATTGAAAAACAAAACATATAAATTTAAAAGTCTAAATTTTCTCTGAAGTAAAAAATGTATTTATTTATCTAAAACTATAATATTTAAAAGTTATCATATTCATATTCTCTGTAAAAGAGAAAAATATATTTTTAACAAATAACATATATGTTACAAAAATTCTTAAAACTTTAAAAATAAATATAAAAATGTACATTCAAATTGTTGTTTCATATTATATTTTTTCAAATTTAAATTCTGTTTATTCTATTTTTCAAAATATATTTATAAAATATAATTTTTATTTCTTATGAATAATTTTTCATTTTTTAGAATAGATATATTTTATATATTATGAATAATTATTATATTTTTTAGAATACATTAAATGAAACCCAGAGCTCTTGATTTTGTGAACATTGAGACAAATTTGTATATAGATTTCTCTAAACTAAACCTTTTTTCCTTTTCTTATGTGAGTCATTAGTCTACTCTAATAACAAATGTTTTATCTTTCTGTTCTTATCTGGTTTCCTTATAAAATATTTAGTGGATTAATTCATATTTAAAATTCATGATTTAAATGTGTTATATTTGATATATAATCCACCATATTAATGAAAAAATATTTACCTACACGAATTACCCTACTAAACTTGAAATCCTTAACTCCCTCCAGCTCCAACAACAAAATAAAAATATAGAAAAAATAGACACACACATATATAAAAAATTTTTAAAGAAGCACAATTAGGAACATGATAAATCAGCATGGAATTAAATATGTAAGTTCATCCAAGAGCGAGGTCATACCACTGAAATTGATATAACTTAAGGTCAGTGTCTCAAGGCTTGTCAGATTCGCCAGCCAATTTGGGAACTCTCCTCCAAGGTTAGTATCTGATAAATAAAAAGCTTTCAGCCGTTTCAAAGGACCCAACTCCTTGGGAAGCCCTCCTGTGTTTATGTAGTACTTTGGTTTAATATCAAATGAAGCACGGAAAGAATAATTCGTAAATAGCTTAAAAGGGAATTTTGATATGATTTTGGATGTATCAAGTTTAGAAGCAATAATAACCACAAGAACTTCATAAAAAGATGCCAAATCAAAACTAAGGTTGCTTCTTTGTAGTGTCAAAGTTGTAGGAAATCACAGAGATGGTTTAGATTTTGATCAGCAAAGAATACCATTCTTATATTTATTTAAAATGTTTAGAAAAATGTGGAGTAAAATAATGTTTTCAAGACCAGAATAACCCTGTTAATAGTCCAACCAATTCAACCGATTTTAAAAATCTTGTTGTTTCAAATTATATATAATATTATTTATACACATATAATAGTGTTAGAATAAGGTTATAAAATTAATTCATGTCCATCAATTACTATATTAAATGACAAATTTTACTTCAAATACAAAAAAATTCATGATTCAGTAAAAATTATAAATATTACAAAAATATAAAAGAAACCAAATTAAATTCAAATCTAAACATAAATATTGAAAATGAGTTTTGGAAAAATAAAAACGACACAATTAACTGAAAATATTTAATTTCAAGACACCATATTTAAATTTTCAATGACGTTATTAGAAAATGTTGATAAAAATTATAAAATAGGTACACTAAACAAATAGATAGTGAAAATTGTATATAATAATAAATTATTTCAGAGGTCAAAAAATTAAAATAAGATGAAAAATATTTTAGTTATTTTTAATTATTTGAAAGGCATGTTTTTATGTTTAAAATTTTTATAAAAAAAAAACGGTTTCTTGACGAGTGTTATCAGTTCAGGCCAACTTTCAAATTTTAAGTGGTATCCAAATGTACAAAAAGGAAAAAATTGTATTTTAAAAAATCTAAAAGATACAAATTAAACTTGAAAAATTGAAAAATATTTTCCAAATACTAAAATATTAAATATGAAATATAAATTTAAAAATTTTAATACGCCAAAACAATGAGGAAAAATGGTTTATATTTCTGTAACTTATAAAATTTGTAATTTATTATGTTGACTGCATATATTCCTTAAAATCATCTAAAAAATTATATCTTTTAAAACATAGAAGACAATTTTTTAAAAAATATATATGTATAATTTTTTGCATTGGATATTATGAAAGCATATTCTAAAACTTTTAAAGTTATAAAATTTTGAATAATATAAAAAATAATTATAATTTCCAAAAAAAACATATTTAATAAAAATGTACAGAAAAATTTAAAAAATCGATTTTGTACATTAAAAAGGGCCATATATAAAATTGTTATTTGTTTCTTAAATTGAAAAACAAAACATATAAATTTAAAAGTCTTAATTTTCTCGAAAATAAAAAATATATTTATTTATCTAAAATTATAATATTAAAAAGTTATCATATTCATATTCTCTGTAAAAGTGAAGAATATATTTTTAACAAGTAACGTATATGTTACAAAAATTCTTAAAACATTAAAAATAAATATAAAAATGTACATTCAAATTGTTATTTCATATTATATTTTTTGAAATTTAAATTCTGTTTATTGTATTTTTCAAATATATTTATAAAATATATTTTTTATTTCTTATGAATAATTTTACATTTTTTAGAATAGATATATTTTATATATTATGAATAATTATTATTTTTTTTAGAATACATTAAATGAAACCCAGAGCTCTTGATTTTGTGAACATTGAGACAAATTTGTATACAGATTTCTCTAAACTAAACATTTTTTCCTTTTCTCATGTGAGTCATTAGTCTACTCTATTAACAGATGTTTTATCTTTCTATTCTTATCTGGTTTTCTTATAAAATACTTGCTGGATAAATTCATATTTAAAATTTTTGATTTAAATGTGTTATATTTGATATATAACCCACTATATTAATGAAAAAATATTTATCTACATGAATTACCCGACTAAACTTAAAATCCTTAACTCCCTCCAGCTCCAACAACAAAATAAAAATATAGAAAAAATAGACACACACATATATAAAAAAATATTAAAGAAGCACAATTAGGAACATGATAAATGAGCATGGAATTAAATATGTAAGTTCATCCAAGAGCGAGGTCATACCACAGAAATTGATAGAACTTAAGGTCAGTGTCTCAAGGCTTGTCAGATTCGCCAGCCAATTTGGGAACTCTCCTGCAAGGTTAGTATCTGATAAATAAAAAGCTTTAAGCCGTTTCAAACGACCCAACTCCTTGGGAAGCTCTCCTGTGTTTATGTAGTACTTTGGTTTAATAAAATAATTAAATAAATAAAAATACCCATGGATCTCCATGTAAGATTTAATTGCATTGCATGAATTGGATTGATTTACTTCTAAATTCTATGGAATTATGAAAAACTTGCCGTAAGATGAAATATTATGGAAATTGGAAAGAAATATTATAAATTTGTTGGACTTTATAAAATGATTATTTTAATGGTTTTCAAACAACATTTACCAATAAAATTGTGGTTTATGCTACCAAATTTGGAGACTTGTGGATATTAGAGATCAATAAAAATAAAGTTTTTTGTAAATTTGATGGAGTCGACAAGTAATTAGTTACTCAAATATCAAATGAAGCACGGAAAGAATAATTCGTAAATAGCTTATAAGGGAATTTTGATATGATTTTGGATGTATCAAGTTTAGAAGCAATAATAACCACAAGAACTTCATAAAAAGAATACCATTCTTATATTTTTTTAAAATGTTCAGAAAAATGTGGAGTAAAATAATGTTTTCAAAACCAGAATAACCCAATTACTAGTCCAACCAATTCAACCAGTTCAACCGATTTTAAAAATCTTGTTGTTTCAAATTATATATAATATTATTTATACACATATAATAGTGTTAGAATAAGGTTATAAAATTAATTCATGTCCATCAATTACTATATTAAATGACAAATTTTACTTAAAATACAAAAAAATTCATGATTCAGTAAAAATTATAAATATTACAAAAACATAAAAGAAAACAAATTAAATTCAAATCTAAACATAAATATTGAAAATGAGTTTTGGAAAAATAAAAACGACACAATTAACTGAAGATATTTAATTTCAAGACACCATATTTAAATTTTCAATGACATTATTAGAAAATGTTGATAAAAATTATAAAATAGGAATACTAAGCAAATAGATAGTGAAAATTTTGTATAATTATAAATTATTTCAGAGGTCAAAAAATTATAATAAGATGAAAAATATTTTAGTTATTTTTAATTATTTGAAAGGCATGTTTTTATGTTTAAAATTTTTATAAAAAAAAAACGGTTTCTTGACGAGTGTTATCAGTTCAGGCCAACTTTCAAATTTTAAGTGGTATCCAAATGTACCAAAAAGGAAAAAATTGTATTTTAAAAAATCTAAAAGATACAAATTAATCTTGAAAAATTGAAAAATATTTTCCAAATAGTAAAATATTAAATATGAAATATAAATTTAAAAATTTTAATACGCCAAAACAATGAGGAAAAATGGTTTATATTTCTGTAACTTATAAAATTTGTAATTTATTATGTTGACTGCGTATATTCTTTAAAATCATCTAAAAAATTATATCTTTTAAAACATAGAAGACAACTTTAAAAAGTATATATATATATATATATATATAATTTTCTGCATAGGATAATATGAATGCATATTCTAAAACTTTTAAAGTTATAAAATTTTGAATAATATAAAAAATAATTATGCTTTCCAAAAAAAACATATTTAATAAAAATGTACAGAAAAATTTAAAAAATCGATTTTGTACATTAAAAAGGGCCATATATAAAATTGTTATTTGTTTCTTAAATTGAAAAACAAAACATATAAATTTAAAAGTCTAAATTTTCTCGAAAATAAAAAATATATTTACTTATCTAAAATTATAATATTAAAAAGTTATCATATTCATATTCTCTGTAAAAGAGAAAAATATATTTTTAACAAATAACATATATGTTACAAAAATTCTTAAAACCTTAAAAATAAATATAAAAATGTACATTCAAATTGTTATTTCATATTATATTTTTTGAAATTTAAATTCTGTTTATTGTATTTTTCAATATATTTATAAAATATATTTTTTATTTCTTATGAATAATTTTACATTTTTTACAATAGATATATTTTATATATTATGAATAATTATTATATTTTTTAGAATAAATTGAATGAAACCCAGAGCTCTTGATTTTGTGAACATTGAGAAAAATTTGTATACAGATTTCTCTAAACTAAACCTTTTTTCCTTCTCTCATGTGAGTCATTAGTCTACTCTAATAACAGATGTTTTATCTTTCTATTCTTATCTGGTTTCCTTATAAAATACTTGGTGGATTAATTCATATTTAAAATTCATGATTTAAATGTGTTATATTTGATATATAACCCACTATATTAACGAAAAAATATTTATCTACATGAATTACCTCACTAAACTTGAAATCCTTAACTCCCTTCAGCTCCAACAACAAAATAAAAATGTAGAAAAAATAGACACACACATATATAAAAAAATTTTAAAGAAGCACAATTATGAACATGATAAATGAGCGTGGAATTAAATATGTAAGTTCATCCAAGAGCGATGTCATACCACTGAAATTGATAGAACTTAAGGTCAGTGTCTCAAGGCTTGTCAGATTCGCCAGCCAATTTGGGAACTCTCCTGCAAGGTTATTATCTGATAAATAAAAAGCTTTAAGCCGTTTCAAACGACCCAACTCCTTGGGAAGCTCTCCTGTGTTTATGTAGTACTTTGGTTTAATAAAATAATTAAATAAATAAAAATACCCATGGATCTCCATGTAAGATTTAATTGCCTTGCATGAATTGGATTGATTTACTTCTAAATTCTATGGAATTATGAAAAACTTGCTATAAGAGGAAATATTATAGAAATTGGAAAGAAATATTATAAATTTGTTGGACTTTATAAAATGATTATTTTAATGGTTTTCAAACAACATTTACCAATAAAATTGTGGTTTATGCTACCAAATTTGGAGACTTGTGGATATTAGAGATCAATAAAATAGAGTTTTGTGTAAATTTGATGGAGTCGACAAGTAATTAGTTACTCCAATATCAAATGAAGCACGGAAAGAATAATTCGTAAATAGCTTATAAGGGAATTTTGATATGATTTTGGATGTATCAAGTTTAGAAGCAATAATAACCACAAGAACTTCATAAAAAGATGCCAAATCAAAACTAAGGTTGCTTCTTTGTAGTGTCAAAGCTGTAGGAAATCACAGAGATGGTTTAGACTTTGATCAGCAAAGAATACCATTCTTATATTTATTTAAAATGTTTAGAAAAATGTGGAGTAAAATAATGTTTTTAAAACCAGAATAACCCTGTTACTAGTCCAACCAATTCAACCGATTTTATAAATCTTGTTGTTTCAAATTATATATAATATTATTTATACACATATAATAGTGTTAGAATAAGGTTATAAAATTAATTCATGTCCATCAATTACTATATTAAATGACAAATTTTACTTAAAATACAAAAAAATTCATGATTCAGTAAAAATTATAAGTATTACAAAAAGATTAAAGAAACCAAATTAAATTCAAATCTAAACATAAATATTTAAAATGAGTTTTGGAAAAATAAAAACGACACAATTAACTGAAGATATTTAATTTCAAGACACCATATTTAAATTTTCAATGACATAATTAGAAAATGTTGATAAAAATTATAAAATAGGAATACTAAACAAATAGATAGTTAAAATTTTGTATAATTATAAATTATTTCAGAGCTCAAAAAATTAAATTAAGATGAAAAATATTTTAGTTAATTTTAATTATTTGAAAGGCATGTTTTTATGTTTAAAATTTTTATAAAAAAAAAAAACGGTTTCTTGACGAGTGTTATCAGTTCAGGCCAACTTTCAAATTTTAAGTGGTATCCAAATGTACAAAAAGGAAAAAATTGTATTTTAAAAAATCTAAAAGATACAAATTAATCTTGAAAAATTGAAAAATATTTTCCAAATAGTAAAATATTAAATATGAAATATAAATTTAAAAATTTTAATACGCCAAAACAATGAGGAAAAATGGTTTATATTTCTGTAACTTATAAAATTTGTAATTTATTATGTTGACTGCGTATATTCTTTAAAATCATCTAAAAAGTTATATCTTTTAAAACACAGAAGATAATTTTAAAAAGTATATATATATATATAATTTTTTGCGTAGGATAATATGAATGCATATTCTAAAACTTTTAAAGATATAAAATTTTGAATAATATAAAAAATAATTATGCTTTCCAAAAAAAACATATTTAATAAAAATGTACAGAAAAATTTAAAAAATTGATTTTGTACATTAAAAAGGGCCATATATAAAATTGTTATTTGTTTCTTAAATTGAAAAAAAAAACATATAAATTTAAAAGTCTAAATTTTCTCGAAAATAAAAAATATATTTATTTATCTAAAATTATAATATTAAAAAGTTATCATATTCATATTCTCTGTAAAAGAGAAAAATATATTTTTAACAAATAACATATTTGTTACAAAAATTCTTAAAACCTTAAAAATAAATATAAAAATGTACATTCAAATTGTTATTTCATATTATATTTTTTGAAATTTAAATTCTGTTTATTGTATTTTTCAAATATATTTATAAAATATATTTTTTATTTCTTATGAATAATTTTACATTTTTTAGAATAGATATATTTTATATATTATGAATAATTATTATAGTTTTTAGAATACATTAAATGAAACCCAGAGCTCTTGATTTTGTGAACATTGAGACAAATTTGTATACAGATTTCTCTAAACTAAACCTTTTTTCCTTTTCTCATGTGAGTCATTAGTCTACTCTAATAACAGATGTTTTATCTTTCTATTCTTATCTGGTTTCCTTATAAAATACTTGGTGGATTAATTCATATTTAAAATTCATGATTTAAATGTGTTATATTAACGAAAAAATATTTATCTACATGAATTACCCCACTAAACTTGAAATCCTTAACTCCCTTCAGCTCCAACAACAAAATAAAAATGTAGAAAAAATAGACACACACATATATAAAAATTTTTTAAAGAAGCACAATTATGAACATGATAAATGAGCGTGGAATTAAATATGTAAGTTCATCCAAGAGCGAGGTCATACCACTGAAATTGATATAACTTAAGGTCAGTGTCTCAAGGCTTGTCAAATTCGCCAGCCAATTTGGGAACTCTCCTCCAAGGTTAGTATCTGATAAATAAAAAGCTTTCAGCCGTTTCAAAGGACCCAACTCCTTGGGAAGCCCTCCTGTGTTTATGTAGTACTTTGGTTTAATATCAAATGAAGCACGGAAAGAATAATTCGTAAATAGCTTATAAGGGAATTTTGATATGATTTTGGATGTATCAAGTTTAGAAGCAATAATAACCACAAGAACTTCATAAAAAGATGCCAAATCAAAACTAAGGTTGCATCTTTGTAGTGTCAAAGCTGTAGGAAATCACAGAGATGATTTAGACTTTGATCAGCAAAGAATACCATTCTTATATTTATTTAAAATGTTTAGAAAAATGTGGAGTAAAATAATGTTTTTAAAACCAGAATAACCCTGTTACTAGTCCAACCAATTCAACCGATTTTAAAAATCTTGTTGTTTCAAATTATATATAATATTATTTATACACATATAATAGTGTTAGAATAAGGTTATAAAATTAATTCATGTCCATCAATTACTATATTAAATGACAAATTTTACTTAAAATACAAAAAAATTCATGATTCAGTAAAAATTATAAATATTACAAAAATATAAAAGAAACCAAATTAAATTCAAATTTAAACATAAATATTGAAAATGAGTTTTGAAAAAATAAAAACGACACAATTAACTGAAGATATTTAATTTCAAGACACCATATTTAAATTTTCAATGACATTATTAGAAAATGTTGATAAAAATTATAAAATAGGAGTACTAAACAAATAGATAGTGAAAATTTTGTATAATAATAAATTATTTCAGAGGTCAAAAAATTAAAATAAGATGAAAAATATTTTAGTTATTTTTAATTATTTGAAAGGCATGTTTTTATGTTTAAAATTTTTATCAAAAAAAAACAATTTCTTGACGAGTGTTATCAGTTCAGGCCAACTTTTAAATTTTAAGTGGTATCCAAATGTACAAAAAGGAAAAAATTGTATTTTAAAAAATCTGAAAGATACAAATTAAACTTGAAAAATTGAAAAATATTTTCCAAATAGTAAAATATTAAATATGAAATATAAATTTAAAAATTTTAATGCACCAAAACAATGAGGAAAAATGGTTTATACTTCTGTAACTTATAAAATTTGTAATTTATTATGTTGACTGCATATATTCCTTAAAATCATCTAAAAAATTATATCTTTTAAAACACAGAAGACAATTTTTTAAAAAATATATATATATATTATTTTTTGCATTGGATATTATGAATGCATATTCTAAGACTTTTAAAGTTATAAAATTTTGAATAACTTAAAAGATAATTATACTTTCCAAAAAAAAACATATTTAATAAAAATGTACAGAAAAATTTAGAAAATCGATTTTGTACATTAAAAAGGGCCATATATAAAATTGTTATTTGTTTCTTAAATTGAAAAACAAAACATATAAATTTAAAAGTCTAAATTTTCTTGAAAATAAAAAATATATTTATTTATCTAAAATTATAATATTAAAAAGTTATCATATTCATATTCTCTGTAAAAGAGAAAAATATATTTTTAACAAATAACATATATGTTACAAAAATTCTTAAAACATTAAAAATAAATATAAAAATGTACATTCAAATTGTTATTTCATATTATATTTTTTGAAATTTCAATTCTGTTTATTGTATTTTTCAAATATATTTATAAAATATATTTTTTATTTCCTATGAATAATTTTACATTTTTTAGAATAGATATATTTTATATATTATGAATAATTATTATATTTTTTAGAATACATTAAATGAAACCCAGAGCTCTTGATTTTGTGAACATTGAGACAAATTTGTATACAGATTTCTCTAAACTAAACATTTTTTCCTTTTCTCATGTGAGTCATTAGTCTACTCTAATAACAGATGTTTTATCTTTCTATTCTTATCTGGTTTCCTTATAAAATACTTGGTGAATTAATTCATATTTAAAATTCTTGATTTAAATGTGTTATATTTGATATATAACCCACTATATTAATGAAAAAATATTTATCTACATGAATTACCCGACTAAACTTAAAATCCTTAACTCCCTCCAGCTCCAACAACAAAATAAAAATATAGAAAAAATAGACACACACATATATAAAAAAATATTAAAGGAGCACTATTAGGAACATGATAAATGAGCATGGAATTAAATATGTAAGTTCATCCAAGAGCGAGATCATACCACTGAAATTGATAGAACTTAAGGTCAGTGTCTCAAGGCTTGTCAGATTCGCCAGCCAATAATAATTCGTAATAATTCGTAAATAGCTTATAAGGGAATTTTGATATGATTTTGGATGTATCAAGTTTAGAAGCAATAATAACCACAAGAACTTCATAAAAAGATGCCAAATCAAAACTAAGGTTGCTTCTTTGTAGTGTCAAAGTTGTAGGAAATCACAGAGATGGTTTAGACTTTGATCAGCAAAGAATACCATTCTTATATTTATTTAAAATGTTTTGAAAAATGTGGAGTAAAATAATGTTTTCAAGACCAGAATAACCCTGTTAATAGTCCAACCAATTCAACCGATTTTAAAAATCTTGTTGTTTCAAATTATATATAATATTATTTATACACATATAATAGTGTTAGAATAAGGTTATAAAATTAATTCATGTCCATCAATTACTATATTAAATGACATATTTTACATAAAATACAAAAAAATTCATGATTCAGTAAAAATTATAAATATTACAAAAATAATAAAGAAACCAAATTAAATTCAAATCTAAACATAAATATTGAAAATGAGTTTTGGAAAAATAAAACGACACAATTAACTGAAGATATTTAATTTCAAGACACCATATTTAAATTTTCAATGACATTATTAGAAAATGTTGATAAAAATTATAAAATAGGAATACTAAACAAATAGATAGTGAAAATTTTGTATAATTATAAATTATTTCAGAGGTCAAAAAATTATAATAAGATGAAAAATATTTTAGTTATTTTTAATTATTTGAAAGGCATGTTTTTATGTTTAAAATTTTTATCAAAAAAAAAACGGTTTCTTGACGAGTGTTATCAGTTCAGGCCAACTTTCAAATTTTAAGTGGTATCCAAATGTACAAAAAGGAAAAAATTGTATTTTAAAAAATCTAAAAGATACAAATTAATCTTGAAAAATTGAAAAATATTTTCCAAATAGTAAAATATTAAATATGAAATATAAATTTAAAAATTTTAATACGCCAAAACAATGAGGAAAAATGGTTTATATTTCTGTAACTTATAAAATTTGTAATTTATTATGTTGACTGCGTATATTCTTTAAAATCATCTAAAAAATTATATCTTTTAAAACACAGAAGACAATTTTAAAAAGTATATATATATATATATATAATTTTCTGCATAGGATAATATGAATGCATATTCTAAAACTTTTAAAGTTATAAAATTTTGAATAATATAAAAATAATTATGCTTTCCAAAAAAAACATATTTAATAAAAATGTACAGAAAAATTTAAAAAATCGATTTTGTACATTAAAAAGGGCCATATATAAAATTGTTATTTGTTTCTTAAATTGAAAAACAAAACATATAAATTTAAAAGTCTAAATTTTCTCGAAAATAAAAAATATATTTATTTATCTAAAATTATAATATTAAAAAGTTATCATATTCATATTCTCTGTAAAAGAGAAAAATATATTTTTAACAAATAACATATTTGTTACAAAAATTCTTAAAACCTTAAAAATAAATATAAAAATGTACATTCAAATTGTTATTTCATATTATATTTTTTGAAATTTAAATTCTGTTTATTGTATTTTTCAAATATATTTATAAAATATATTTTTTATTTCTTATGAATAATTTTACATTTTTTAGAATAGATATATTTTATATATTATGAATAATTATTATATTTTTTAGAATAAATTAAATGAAACCCAGAGCTCTTGATTTTGTGAACATTGAAAAAAATTTGTATACAGATTTCTCTAAACTAAACCTTTTTTCCTTCTCTCATGTGAGTCATTAGTCTACTCTAATAACAGATGTTTTATCTTTCTATTCTTATCTGGTTTCCTTATAAAATACTTGCTGGATTAATTTATATTTAAAATTCATGATTTAAATGTGTTATATTAACGAAAAAATATTTATCTACATGAATTACCCCACTAAACTTGAAATCCTTAACTCCCTTCAGCTCCAACAACAAAATAAAAATGTAGAAAAAATAGACACACACATATATAAAAATTTTTTAAAGAAGCACAATTATGAACATGATAAATGAGCGTGGAATTAAATATGTAAGTTCATCCAAGAGCGAGGTCATACCACTGAAATTGATATAACTTAAGGTCAGTGTCTCAAGGCTTGTCAAATTCGCCAGCCAATTTGGGAACTCTCCTCCAAGGTTAGTATCTGATAAATAAAAAGCTTTCAGCCGTTTCAAAGGACCCAACTCCTTGGGAAGCCCTCCTGTGTTTATGTAGTACTTTGGTTTAATATCAAATGAAGCACGGAAAGAATAATTCGTAAATAGCTTATAAGGGAATTTTGATATGATTTTGGATGTATCAAGTTTAGAAGCAATAATAACCACAAGAACTTCATAAAAAGATGCCAAATCAAAACTAAGGTTGCTTCTTTGTAGTGTCAAAGCTGTAGGAAATCACAGAGATGATTTAGACTTTGATCAGCAAAGAATACCATTCTTATATTTATTTAAAATGTTTAGAAAAATGTGGAGTAAAATAATGTTTTTAAAACCAGAATAACCCTGTTACTAGTCCAACCAATTCAACCGATTTTATAAATCTTGTTGTTTCAAATTATATATAATATTATTTATACACATATAATAGTGTTAGAATAAGGTTATAAAATTAATTCATGTCCATCAATTACTATATTAAATGACAAATTTTACTTCAAATACAAAAAAATTCATGATTCAGTAAAAATTATAAATATTACAAAAATATAAAAGAAACAAAATTAAATTCAAATCTAAATATAAATATTGAAAATGAATTTTGGAAAAATAAAAACGACACAGTTAACTGAAGATATTTAATTTCAAGACACCATATTTAAATTTTCAATGACATAATTAGAAAATGTTGATAAAAATTATAAAATAGGTAAACTAAACAAATAGATAGTGAAAATTGTATATAATAATAAATTATTTCAGAGGTCAAAAAATTAAAATAAGATGAAAAATATTTTAGTTATTTTTAATTATTTGAAAGGCATGTTTTTATGTTTAAAATTTTTATAAAAAAAAAACAGTTTCTTGACGAGTGTTATCAGTTCAGGCCAACTTTTAAATTTTAAGTGGTATCCAAATGTACAAAAAGGAAAAAATTGTATTTTAAAAAATCTGAAAGATACAAATTAAACTTGAAAAATTGAAAAATATTTTCCAAATAGTAAAATATTAAATATGAAATATAAATTTAAAAATTTTAATGCACCAAAACAATGAGGAAAAATGGTTTATACTTCTGTAACTTATAAAATTTGTAATTTATTATGTTGACTGCATATATTCCTTAAAATCATCTAAAAAATTATATCTTTTAAAACACAGAAGACAATTTTTTTTAAAAAATATATATATATATATTATTTTTTGCATTGGATATTATGAATGCATATTCTAAGACTTTTAAAGTTACAAAATTTTGAATAACTTAAAAGATAATTATACTTTCCAAAAAAAAACATATTTAATAAAAATGTAAAGAAAAATTTAGAAAATCGATTTTGTACATTAAAAAGGGCCATATATAAAATTGTTATTTGTTTCTTAAATTGAAAAACAAAACATATAAATTTAAAAGTCTAAATTTTCTTGAAAATAAAAAATATATTTATTTATCTAAAATTATAATATTAAAAAGTTATCATATTCATATTCTCTGTAAAAGAGAAAAATATATTTTTAACAAATAACATATATGTTACAAAAATTCTTAAAACATTAAAAATAAATATAAAAATGTACATTCAAATTGTTATTTCATATTATATTTTTTGAAATTTCAATTCTGTTTATTGTATTTTTCAAATATATTTATAAAATATATTTTTTATTTCCTACGAATAATTTTACATTTTTTAGAATAGATATATTTTATATATTATGAATAATTATTATATTTTTTAGAATACATTAAATGAACCCCAGAGCTCTTGATTTTGTGAAAATTGAGACAAATTTGTATATAGATTTCTCAAAACTAAACATTTTTTCCTCTTCTGATGTGAGTCATTAGTCTACTCTAATAACACATGTTATATCTTTCTATTCTTATCTGGTTTCCTTATAAAATACTTGGTGGATTAATTCATATTTAAAATTCATGATTTAAATGTGTTATATTTGATATATAACCCACTATATTAATGAAAAAATATTTATCTATATGAATTACCTTACTAAACTTGAAATCTTTAACTCCCTCTAGCTCCAACAACAAAATAAAAATATAGAAAAAATAGACACACACATATATAAAAAAATATTAAAGAAGCACTATTAGGAACATGATAAATGAGCATGGAATTAAATATGTAAGTTCATCCAAGAGCGAGATCATACCACTGAAATTGATAGAACTTAAGGTCAGTGTCTCAAGGCTTGTCAGATTCGCCAGCCAATAATAATTCGTAATAATTCGTAAATAGCTTATAAGGGAATTTTGATATGATTTTGGATGTATCAAGTTTAGAAGCAATAATAACCACAAGAACTTCATAAAAAGATGCCAAATCAAAACTAAGGTTGCTTCTTTGTAGTGTCAAAGTTGTAGGAAATCACAGAGATGGTTTAGACTTTGATCAGCAAAGAATACCATTCTTATATTTATTTAAAATGTTTTGAAAAATGTGGAGTAAAATAATATTTTCAAGACCAGAATAACCCTGTTAATAGTCCAACCAATTCAACCGATTTTAAAAATCTTGTTGTTTCAAATTATATATAATATTATTTATACACATATAATAGTGTTAGAATAAGGTTATAAAATTAATTCATGTCCATCAATTACTATATTAAATGACATATTTTACATAAAATACAAAAAAATTCATGATTCAGTAAAAATTATAAATATTACAAAAATAATAAAGAAACCAAATTAAATTCAAATCTAAACATAAATATTGAAAATGAGTTTTGGAAAAAAAACAACGACACAATTAACTGAAGATATTTAATTTCAAGACACCATATTTAAATTTTCAATGACATTATTAGAAAATGTTGTTAAAAATTATAAAATAGGAATACTAAACAAATAGATAGTGAAAATTTTGTATAATTATAAATTATTTCAGAGGTCAAAAAATTATAATAAGATGAAAAATATTTTAGTTATTTTTAATTATTTGAAAGGCATGTTTTTATGTTTAAAATTTTTATAAAAAAAAAACGGTTTCTTGACGAGTGTTATCAGTTCAGGCCAACTTTCAAATTTTAAGTGGTATCCAAATGTACCAAAAAGGAAAAAATTGTATTTTAAAAAATCTGAAAGATATAAAATTAATCTTGAAAAATAGAAAAATATTTTCCAAATAGTAAAATATTAAATACGAAATATAAATTTAAAAATTTTAATATGCCAAAAGAATGAGGAAAAAATGGTTTATATTTCTAAAACTTATAAAATTTGTAATTTATTAGGGGTGACTATGCGTATTTCTGTAGAAATCAATCTAAAGAAATTTATATCTTGTAACAAACATAGAAGACAACTTTAAAAGGTAAAAGTATTATATTATATATAATAATATATATAATTATTTGCACTAAGGATAGATAATGCATAGTCCGTCTAAAACTTTAAAGTTAAAAAGTTTGAATAATAATAAAAAATAATTATGGCTTTCCAAAAAACATTTTAATAAATGTACAGAAATTAAAAAATCGATTTTGTACATTAAAAAGGGCCATATTAAAATTGTTATTTGTTTCTTATTGAAAAACAAACATATAAATTTACAAGTCCTAATTTTCTCGAAAAATAAAAAATATATTTAAGTAGCTAAAATTAGAATATAAAAAGTTTCATATTCATATTCGCTGTGCAAGAGAAAATATATTTTTTAACAAATAACATATATATGTTTACCAAAATTCCCTTAAACCTTAAAATAAATATAAAATGGACATTCAATTGTTATTTCTATATTTTTTGAAATTTAAATTCTGTTTATTGTATTTTTCAATATATTTATAAAATATATTTTTTATTTCTTATGAATAATTTTACATTTTTTACAATAGATATATTTTATATATTATGAATAATTATTATATTTTTTAGAATAAATTAAATGAAACCCAGAGCTCTTGATTTTGTGAACATTGAGAAAAATTTGTATACAGATTTCTCTAAACTAAACCTTTTTTCCTTCTCTCATGTGAGTCATTAGTCTACTCTAATAACAGATGTTTTATCTTTCTATTCTTATCTGGTTTCCTTATAAAATACTTGGTGGATTAATTCATATTTAAAATTCATGATTTAAATGTGTTATATTTGATATATAACCCACTATATTAACGAAAAAATATTTATCTACATGAATTACCTCACTAAACTTGAAATCCTTAACTCCCTTCAGCTCCAACAACAAAATAAAAATGTAGAAAAAATAGACACACACATATATAAAAAAATTTTAAAGAAGCACAATTATGAACATGATAAATGAGCGTGGAATTAAATATGTAAGTTCATCCAAGAGCGATGTCATACCACTGAAATTGATAGAACTTAAGGTCAGTGTCTCAAGGCTTGTCAGATTCGCCAGCCAATTTGGGAACTCTCCTGCAAGGTTATTATCTGATAAATAAAAAGCTTTAAGCCGTTTCAAACGACCCAACTCCTTGGGAAGCTCTCCTGTGTTTATGTAGTACTTTGGTTTAATAAAATAATTAAATAAATAAAAATACCCATGGATCTCCATGTAAGATTTAATTGCCTTGCATGAATTGGATTGATTTACTTCTAAATTCTATGGAATTATGAAAAACTTGCTATAAGAGGAAATATTATAGAAATTGGAAAGAAATATTATAAATTTGTTGGACTTTATAAAATGATTATTTTAATGGTTTTCAAACAACATTTACCAATAAAATTGTGGTTTATGCTACCAAATTTGGAGACTTGTGGATATTAGAGATCAATAAAATAGAGTTTTGTGTAAATTTGATGGAGTCGACAAGTAATTAGTTACTCCAATATCAAATGAAGCACGGAAAGAATAATTCGTAAATAGCTTATAAGGGAATTTTGATATGATTTTGGATGTATCAAGTTTAGAAGCAATAATAACCACAAGAACTTCATAAAAAGATGCCAAATCAAAACTAAGGTTGCTTCTTTGTAGTGTCAAAGCTGTAGGAAATCACAGAGATGGTTTAGACTTTGATCAGCAAAGAATACCATTCTTATATTTATTTAAAATGTTTAGAAAAATGTGGAGTAAAATAATGTTTTTAAAACCAGAATAACCCTGTTACTAGTCCAACCAATTCAACCGATTTTATAAATCTTGTTGTTTCAAATTATATATAATATTATTTATACACATATAATAGTGTTAGAATAAGGTTATAAAATTAATTCATGTCCATCAATTACTATATTAAATGACAAATTTTACTTAAAATACAAAAAAATTCATGATTCAGTAAAAATTATAAGTATTACAAAAAGATTAAAGAAACCAAATTAAATTCAAATCTAAACATAAATATTTAAAATGAGTTTTGGAAAAATAAAAACGACACAATTAACTGAAGATATTTAATTTCAAGACACCATATTTAAATTTTCAATGACATAATTAGAAAATGTTGATAAAAATTATAAAATAGGAATACTAAACAAATAGATAGTTAAAATTTTGTATAATTATAAATTATTTCAGAGCTCAAAAAATTAAATTAAGATGAAAAATATTTTAGTTAATTTTAATTATTTGAAAGGCATGTTTTTATGTTTAAAATTTTTATAAAAAAAAAAAACGGTTTCTTGACGAGTGTTATCAGTTCAGGCCAAATTTCAAATTTTAAGTGGTATCCAAATGTACCAAAAAGGAAAAAATTGTATTTTAAAAAATCTAAAAGATACAAATTAATCTTGAAAAATTGAAAAATATTTTCCAAATAGTAAGATATTAAATATGAAATATAAATTTAAAAATTTTAATACGCCAAAACAATGAGGAAAAATGGTTTATATTTCTGTAACTTATAAAATTTGTAATTTATTATGTTGACTGCGTATATTCTTTAAAATCATCTAAAAAATTATATCTTTTAAAACATAGAAGACAATTTTTTAAAAACTATATATATATAATTTTTTGCATTGGATATTATGAAAGCATATTCTAAAACTTTTAAAGTTATAAAAGTTTGAATAATATAAAAAATAATTATAATTTCCAAAAAAAACATATTTAATAAAAATGTACAGAAAAATTTAAAAAATCGATTTTGTACATTAAAAAGGGCCATATATAAAATTGTTATTTGTTTCTTAAATTGAAAAACAAAACATATAAATTTAAAAGTCTAAATTTTCTCGAAAATAAAAAATATATTTACTTATCTAAAATTATAATATTAAAAAGTTATCATATTCATATTCTCTGTCAAAGAGAAAAATATATTTTTAACAAATAACATATATGTTACCAAAATTCTTAAAACCTTAAAAATAAATATAAAAATGTACATTCAAATTGTTATTTCATATTATATTTTTTGAAATTTAAATTCTGTTTATTGTATTTTTCAATATATTTATAAAATATATTTTTTATTTCTTATGAATAATTTTACATTTTTTACAATAGATATATTTTATATATTATGAATAATTATTATATTTTTTAGAATAAATTAAATGAAACCCAGAGCTCTTGATTTTGTGAACATTGAGAAAAATTTGTATACAGATTTCTCTAAACTAAACCTTTTTTCCTTCTCTCATGTGAGTCATTAGTCTACTCTAATAACAGATGTTTTATCTTTCTATTCTTATCTGGTTTCCTTATAAAATACTTGGTGGATTAATTCATATTTAAAATTCATGATTTAAATGTGTTATATTTGATATATAACCCACTATATTAACGAAAAAATATTTATCTACATGAATTACCGCACTAAACTTGAAATCCTTAACTCCCTTCAGCTCCAACAACAAAATAAAAATGTAGAAAAAATAGACACACACATATATAAAAAAATTTTAAAGAAGCACAATTATGAACATGATAAATGAGCGTGGAATTAAATATGTAAGTTCATCCAAGAGCGAGGTCATACCACTGAAATTGATATAACTTAAGGTCAGTGTCTCAAGGCTTGTCAGATTCGCCAGCCAATTTGGGAACTCTCCTGCAAGGTTAGTATCTGATAAATAAAAAGCTTTAAGCCGTTTCAAACGACCCAACTCCTTGGGAAGCTCTCCTGTGTTTATGTAGTACTTTGGTTTAATAAAATAATTAAATAAATAAAAATACCCATGGATCTCCATGTAAGATTTAATTGCATTGCATGAATTGGATTGATTTACTTCTAAATTCTATGGAATTATGAAAAACTTGCTATAAGATGAAATATTATGGAAATTGGAAAGAAATATTATAAATTTGTTGGACTTTATAAAATGATTATTTTAATGATTTTCAAACAACATTTACCAATAAAATTGTGGTTTATGCTACCAAATTTGGAGACTTGTGGATATTAGAGATCAATAAAAATAGAGTTTTGTGTAAATTTGATGGAGTCGACAAGTAATTAGTTACTCAAATATCAAATGAAGCACGGAAAGAATAATTCGTAAATAGCTTATAAGGGAATTTTGATATGATTTTGGATGTATCAAGTTTAGAAGCAATAATAACCACAAGAACTTCATAAAAAGATGCCAAATCAAAACTAAGGTAGCTTCTTTGTAGTGTCAAAGCTGTAGGAAATCACAGAGATGGTTTAGACTTTGATCAACAAAGAATACCATTCTTATATTTTTTTAAAATGTTTAGAAAAATGTGGAGTAAAATAATGTTTTCAAAACCAGAATAACCCTTGAATTGGAGAACTTACAGAGTTACTAGTCCAACAAATTCAACCAGTTCAACCGATTTTAAAAATCTTGTTGTTTCAAATTATATATAATATTATTTATACACATATAATAGTGTTAGAATAAGGTTATAAAATTAATTCATGTCCATCAATTACTATATTAAATGACAAATTTTACTTAAAATACAAAAAAATTCATGATTCAGTAAAAATTATAAATATTACAAAAATATTAAAGAAACCAAATTAAATTCAAATCTAAACATAAATATTGAAAATGAGTTTTGGAAAAATAACAACGACACAATTAACTGAAGATATTTAATTTCAAGACACCATATTTAAATTTTCAATGACATTATTAGAAAATGTTGATAAAAATTATAAAATAGGAATACTAAACAAATAGATAGTGAAAATTTTGTATAATTATAAATTATTTCAGAGGTCAAAAAATTATAATAAGATGAAAAATATTTTAGTTATTTTTAATTATTTGAAAGGCATGTTTTTATGTTTAAAATTTTTATAAAAAAAAACGGTTTCTTGACGAGTGTTATCAGTTCAGGCCAACTTTCAAATTTTAAGTGGTATCCAAATGTACCAAAAAGGAAAAAATTGTATTTTAAAAAATCTAAAAGATACAAATTAATCTTGAAAAATTGAAAAATATTTTCCAAATAGTAAGATATTAAATATGAAATATAAATTTAAAAATTTTAATACGCCAAAACAATGAGGAAAAATGGTTTATATTTCTGTAACTTATAAAATTTGTAATTTATTATGTTGACTGCGTATATTCTTTAAAATCATCTAAAAAATTATATCTTTTAAAACATAGAAGACAACTTTAAAAAGTATATATATATATATATATAATTTTCTGCATAGGATAATATGAATGCATATTCTAAAACTTTTAAAGTTATAAAATTTTGAATAATATAAAAAATAATTATGCTTTCCAAAAAAACATATTTAATAAAAATGTACAGAAAAATTTAAAAAATCGATTTTGTACATTAAAAAGGGCCATATATAAAATTGTTATTTGTTTCTTAAATTGAAAAACAAAACATATAAATTTAAAAGTCTAAATTTTCTCGAAAATAAAAAATATATTTACTTATCTAAAATTATAATATTAAAAAGTTATCATATTCATATTCTCTGTAAAAGAGAAAAATATATTTTTAACAAATAACATATATGTTACCAAAATTCTTAAAACCTTAAAAATAAATATAAAAATGTACATTCAAATTGTTATTTCATATTATATTTTTTGAAATTTAAATTCTGTTTATTGTATTTTTCAATATATTTATAAAATATATTTTTTATTTCTTATGAATAATTTTACATTTTTTACAATAGATATATTTTATATATTATGAATAATTATTATATTTTTTAGAATAAATTAAATGAAACCCAGAGCTCTTGATTTTGTGAACATTGAGAAAAATTTGTATACAGATTTCTCTAAACTAAACCTTTTTTCCTTCTCTCATGTGAGTCATTAGTCTACTCTAATAACAGATGTTTTATCTTTCTATTCTTATCTGGTTTCCTTATAAAATACTTGGTGGATTAATTCATATTTAAAATTCATGATTTAAATGTGTTATATTTGATATATAACCCACTATATTAACGAAAAAATATTTATCTACATGAATTACCTCACTAAACTTGAAATCCTTAACTCCCTTCAGCTCCAACAACAAAATAAAAATGTAGAAAAAATAGACACACACATATATAAAAAAATTTTAAAGAAGCACAATTATGAACATGATAAATGAGCGTGGAATTAAATATGTAAGTTCATCCAAGAGCGAGGTCATACCACTGAAATTGATAGAACTTAAGGTCAGTGTCTCAAGGCTTGTCAGATTCGCCAGCCAATTTGGGAACTCTCCTGCAAGGTTAGTATCTGATAAATAAAAAGCTTTAAGCCGTTTCAAACGACCCAACTCCTTGGGAAGCTCTCCTGTGTTTATGTAGTACTTTGGTTTAATAAAATAATTAAATAAATAAAAATACCCATGGATCTCCATGTAAGATTTAATTGCCTTGCATGAATTGGATTGATTTACTTCTAAATTCTATGGAATTATGAAAAACTTGCTATAAGATGAAATATTATGGAAATTGGAAAGAAATATTATAAATTTGTTGGACTTTATAAAATGATTATTTTAATGGTTTTCAAACAACATTTACCAATAAAATTGTGGTTTATGCTACCAAATTTGGAGACTTGTGGATATTAGAGATCAATAAAAATAGAGTTTTGTGTAAATTTGATGGAGTCGACAAGTAATTAGTTACTCAAATATCAAATGAAGCACGGAAAGAATAATTCGTAAATAGCTTATAAGGGAATTTTGATATGATTTTGGATGTATCAAGTTTAGAAGCAATAATAACCACAAGAACTTCATAAAAAGATGCCAAATCAAAACTAAGGTTGCTTCTTTGTAGTGTCAAAGCTGTAGGAAATCACAGAGATGGTTTAGACTTTGATCAGCAAAGAATACCATTCTTATATTTATTTAAAATGTTTAGAAAAATGTGGAGTAAAATAATGTTTTCAAAACCAGAATAACCCTGTTACTAGTCCAACCAATTCAACCAATTCAACCGATTTTAAAAATCTTGTTGTTTCAAATTATATATAATATTATTTATACACATATAATAGTGTTAGAATAAGGTTATAAAATTAATTCATGTCCATCAATTACTATATTAAATGACAAATTTTACTTAAAATACAAAAAAATTCATGATTCAGTAAAAATTATAAGTATTACAAAAAGATTAAAGAAACCAAATTAAATTCAAATCTAAACATAAATATTTAAAATGAGTTTTGGAAAAATAAAAACGACACAATTAACTGAAGATATTTAATTTCAAGACACCATATTTAAATTTTCAATGACATAATTAGAAAATGTTGATAAAAATTATAAAATAGGAATACTAAACAAATAGATAGTTAAAATTTTGTATAATTATAAATTATTTCAGAGCTCAAAAAATTAAATTAAGATGAAAAATATTTTAGTTAATTTTAATTATTTGAAAGGCATGTTTTTATGTTTAAAATTTTTATAAAAAAAAAAAAACGGTTTCTTGACGAGTGTTATCAGTTCAGGCCAACTTTCAAATTTTAAGTGGTATCCAAATGTACAAAAAGGAAAAAATTGTATTTTAAAAAATCTAAAAGATACAAATTAATCTTGAAAAATTGAAAAATATTTTCCAAATAGTAAAATATTAAATATGAAATATAAATTTAAAAATTTTAATACGCCAAAACAATGAGGAAAAATGGTTTATATTTCTGTAACTTATAAAATTTGTAATTTATTATGTTGACTGCGTATATTCTTTAAAATCATCTAAAAAGTTATATCTTTTAAAACACAGAAGATAATTTTAAAAAGTATATATATATATATATAATTTTTTGCGTAGGATAATATGAATGCATATTCTAAAACTTTTAAAGATATAAAATTTTGAATAATATATAAAATAATTATGCTTTCCAAAAAAAACATATTTAATAAAAATGTACAGAAAAATTTAAAAAATCGATTTTGTACATTAAAAAGGGCCATATATAAAATTGTTATTTGTTTCTTAAATTGAAAAACAAAACATATAAATTTAAAAGTCTAAATTTTCTCGAAAATAAAAAATATATTTATTTATCTAAAATTATAATATTAAAAAGTTATCATATTCATATTCTCTGTAAAAGAGAAAAATATATTTTTAACAAATAACATATATGTTACAAAAATTCTTAAAACCTTAAAAATAAATATAAAAATGTACATTCAAATTGTTATTTCATATTATATTTTTTGAAATTTAAATTCTGTTTATTGTATTTTTCAAATATATTTATAAAATATATTTTTTATTTCTTATGAATAATTTTACATTTTTTAGAATAGATATATTTTATATATTATGAATAATTATTATATTTTTTAGAATAAATTAAATGAAACCCAGAGCTCTTGATTTTGTGAACATTGAAAAAAATTTGTATACAGATTTCTCTAAACTAAACCTTTTTTCCTTCTCTCATGTGAGTCATTAGTCTACTCTAATAACAGATGTTTTATCTTTCTATTCTTATCTGGTTTCCTTATAAAATACTTGGTGGATTAATTCATATTTAAAATTCATGATTTAAATGTGTTATATTAACGAAAAAATATTTATCTACATGAATTACCCCACTAAACTTGAAATCCTTAACTCCCTTCAGCTCCAACAACAAAATAAAAATGTAGAAAAAATAGACACACACATATATAAAAAAATTTTAAAGAAGCACAACTATGAACATGATAAATGAGCGTGAAATTAAATATGTAAGTTCATCCAAGAGCGAGGTCATACCACTGAAATTGATATAACTTAAGGTCAGTGTCTCAAGGCTTGTCAGATTCGCCAGCCAATTTGGGAACTCTCCTCCAAGGTTAGTATCTGATAAATAAAAAGCTTTCAGCCGTTTCAAAGGACCCAACTCCTTGGGAAGCCCTCCTGTGTTTATGTAGTACTTTGGTTTAATATCAAATGAAGCACGGAAAGAATAATTCGTAAATAGCTTAAAAGGGAATTTTGATATGATTTTGGATGTATCAAGTTTAGAAGCAATAATAACCACAAGAACTTCATAAAAAGATGCCAAATCAAAACTAAGGTTGCTTCTTTGTAGTGTCAAAGTTGTAGGAAATCACAGAGATGGTTTAGACTTTGATCAGCAAAGAATACCATTCTTATATTTATTTAAAATGTTTAGAAAAATGTGGAGTAAAATAATGTTTTCAAGACCAGAATAACCCTGTTAATAGTCCAACCAATTCAACCGATTTTAAAAATCTTGTTGTTTCAAATTATATATAATATTATTTATACACATATAATAGTGTTAGAATAAGGTTATAAAATTAATTCATGTCCATCAATTACTATATTAAATGACAAATTTTACTTCAAATACAAAAAAATTCATGATTCAGTAAAAATTATAAATATTACAAAAATATAAAAGAAACCAAATTAAATTCAAATCTAAACATAAATATTGAAAATGAGTTTTGGAAAAATAAAAACGACACAATTAACTGAAGATATTTAATTTCAAGACACCATATTTAAATTTTCAATGACATAATTAGAAAATGTTGATAAAAATTATAAAATAGGTACACTAAACAAATAGATAGTGAAAATTGTATATAATAATAAATTATTTCAGAGGTCAAAAAATTAAAATAAGATGAAAAATATTTTAGTTATTTTTAATTATTTGAAAGGCATGTTTTTATGTTTAAAATTTTTATAAAAAAAAAACGGTTTCTTGACGAGTGTTATCAGTTCAGGCCAACTTTTAAATTTTAAGTGGTATCCAAATGTACAAAAAGGAAAAAATTGTATTTTAAAAAATCTGAAAGATACAAATTAAACTTGAAAAATTGAAAAATATTTTCCAAATAGTAAAATATTAAATATGAAATATAAATTTAAAAATTTTAATGCACCAAAACAATGAGGAAAAATGGTTTATACTTCTGTAACTTATAAAATTTGTAATTTATTATGTTGACTGCATATATTCCTTAAAATCATCTAAAAAATTATATCTTTTAAAACACAGAAGACAATTTTTTAAAAAATATATATATATATTATTTTTTGCATTGGATATTATGAATGCATATTCTAAGACTTTTAAAGTTATAAAATTTTGAATAACTTAAAAGATAATTATACTTTCCAAAAAAAAACATATTTAATAAAAATGTACAGAAAAATTTAGAAAATCGATTTTGTACATTAAAAAGGGCCATATATAAAATTGTTATTTGTTTCTTAAATTGAAAAACAAAACATATAAATTTAAAAGTCTAAATTTTCTTGAAAATAAAAAATATATTTATTTATCTAAAATTATAATATTAAAAAGTTATCATATTCATATTCTCTGTAAAAGAGAAAAATATATTTTTAACAAATAACATATATGTTACAAAAATTCTTAAAACATTAAAAATAAATATAAAAATGTACATTCAAATTGTTATTTCATATTATATTTTTTGAAATTTCAATTCTGTTTATTGTATTTTTCAAATATATTTATAAAATATATTTTTTATTTCTTATGAATAATTTTACATTTTTTAGAATAGATATATTTTATATATTATGAATAATTATTATATTTTTTAGAATACATTAAATGAAACCCAGAGCTCTTGATTTTGTGAACATTGAGACAAATTTGTATATAGATTTCTCTAAACTAAACATTTTTTCTTTTTCTCATGTGAGTCATTAGTCTACTCTAATAACAGATGTTTTATCTTTCTATTCTTATCTGGTTTCCTTATAAAATACTTGGTGAATTAATTCATATTTAAAATTCTTGATTTAAATGTGTTATATTTGATATATAACCCACTATATTAATGAAAAAATATTTATCTACATGAATTACCCGACTAAACTTAAAATCCTTAACTCCCTCTAGCTCCAACAACAAAATAAAAATATAGAAAAAATAGACACACACATATATAAAAAAATATTAAAGAAGCACTATTAGGAACATGATAAATGAGCATGGAATTAAATATGTAAGTTCATCCAAGAGCGAGATCATACCACTGAAATTGATAGAACTTAAGGTCAGTGTCTCAAGGCTTGTCAGATTCGCCAGCCAATAATAATTCGTAATAATTCGTAAATAGCTTATAAGGGAATTTTGATATGATTTTGGATGTATCAAGTTTAGAAGCAATAATAACCACAAGAACTTCATAAAAAGATGCCAAATCAAAACTAAGGTTGCTTCTTTGTAGTGTCAAAGTTGTAGGAAATCACAGAGATGGTTTAGACGTTGATCAGCAAAGAATACCATTCTTATATTTTTTTAAAATGTTTTGAAAAATGTGGAGTAAAATAATGTTTTCAAAACCAGAATAACCCTGTTACTAGTCCAACCAATTCAACCGATTTTAAAAATCTTGTTGTTTCAAATTATATATAATATTATTTATACACATATAAAAGTGTTAGAATAAGGTTATAAAATTAATTCATGTCCATCAATTACTATATTAAATGACAAATTTTACTTCAAATACAAAAAAATTCATGATTCAGAAAAAATTATAAATATTACAAAAATATAAAAGAAACCAAATTAAATTCAAATCTAAACATAAATATTGAAAATGAGTTTTGGAAAAATAAAAACGACACAATTAACTGAAGATATTTAATTTCAAGACACCATATTTAAATTTTCAATGACATAATTAGAAAATGTTGATAAAAATTATAAAATAGGTATACTAAACAAATAGATAGTGAAAATTGTATATAATAATAAATTATTTCAGAGGTCAAAAAATTAAAATAAGATGAAAAATATTTTAGTTATTTTTAATTATTTGAAAGGCATGTTTTTATGTTTAAAAGTTTTATAAAAAAAAAACGGTTTCTTGACGAGTGTTATCAGTTCAGGCCAACTTTCAAATTTTTAGTGGTATCCAAATGTACAAAAAGGAAAAAATTGTATTTTAAAAAATCTGAAAGATACAAATTAAACTTGAAAAATTGAAAAATATGTTCCAAATAGTAAAATATTAAATATGAAATATAAATTTAAAAATTTTAATACGCCAAAACAATGAGGAAAAATGGTTTATATTTCTGTAACTTATAAAATTTGTAATTTATTATGTTGACTGCATATATTCCTTAAAATCATCTAAAAAATTATATCTTTTAAAACATAGAAGACAATTTTTTAAAAAATATATATATATAATTTTTGATTAACTGGAGATATTTAATTTCAAGACAATTTTAGTTATTTTTAATTGTTTGAAAGGCATGTTTATATGTTTAAAGTTTTTATCAATAAAAAACGGTTTCTTGATGAGTGTTATCTGTTCAGGCCAACTTTCAAATTTTAAGTGGTATCCAAATGTACAAATAGGAAAAAATTGTATTTTAAAAAATCTAAAAGATACAATTAATCTTGAAAAATTGAAAAATATTTTCCAAATAGTAAAATATTAAATATGAAATATAAATTTAAAAATTTTAATATGCCAAAACAATGAGGAAAAATGGTTTATATTTCTGTAACTTATAAAATTTGTAATTTATTATGTTGACTGCATATATTCTTTAAAATCATCTAAAAAATTATATCTTTTAAAACATAGAAGACAATTTAAAAAAAAAAAAAAATATACTGTAATTTTTTGCATAGGATATTATGAATGCATATTCTAAAACTTTTAAAGTTATAAAATTTTGAATAATATAAAAAATAATTATACTTTCCAAAAAAAACATATTTAATAAAAATGTTCAGAAAAATTAAAAAAATCGATTTTGTACATTAAAAAGGGCCATATATAAAATTGTTATTTGTTTCTTAAATTTAAAAACAAAACATATAAATTTAAAAGTCTAAATTTTCTCGAAAATAAAAAATATATTTATTTATTAAAATTATAATATTAAAAAGTTATCATATTCATATTCTCTGTAAAAGAGAAGAATATATTTTTAACAAATAACATATATGTTAAAAAAAATTCTTAAAACTTTAAAAATAAAATAAAAATGTACATTCAAATTGTTATTTCATATTATATTTTTTGAAATTTAAATTCTGTTTATTGTATTTTTCAAATATATTTATAAAATATATTTTTTATTTCTTATGAATAATTTTACATTTTTTAGAATATATATATATTTTTTAAATATTAAGAATAATGATTATATTTTTTAGAATACATTGAATGAAACCCAAAGCTCTTGATCTTGTGAACATTGAGACAAATTGAATCATTATTCTACTCTAATAACAGATGTTTTCTCTTTTTATTCTTGTCTAGTTTCTTTATATAATACTTGGTAGATTAATTGATATTTAAAATTCTTGATTTCAATGTGTTACATTCGATATATAACCCACTGCATTGATGAAAAAAATATTTACCTACATGAATTACACTTCTAAAATTGAAATCTTTAGCCCCCTCCAACCCAAGAACAATTCAAAAATATAGAAAAAATAGATATACACATATATAAAAAAAAATTTAAAAAAAAACACAAGTATGAACAAGATAAACAAGCATGAAGTTACATGTGTAAGTTCATCCAAGAGTGAGATCATACCATTGAAATTGATGTAACTTAATGCCAGTGTCTCAAGTCTTGTCAGATTCGGCAGCCAATTTGGGAGCTCTCCTCCAAAGTTAATACCCCATAAATCAAAATTTTTAAGCCGTCGCAAATGACCCAACTCCTTGGGAAGCTCTCCTATGTTTATGTAGTACGTTGGTTTAATAAAATAAATAAATAAATGAAAATACCAATGGATGTCCATGTATGATTTAATTGCATTGCATGAATTGAATTGATTTATTTCTGAATTCTATGAAATTATGAAAAACTTGCTATAAGATGAAATATTATGGAAACATGATATTACTTTTGAAAGAGGAAGTTTACTTTTATAAAATAAAACTCCATTTTGAACATAGGAATTAAATGATTATTTTGGATTGGCAAGCACTTCAATACGATAATAAAAAAGAAAGAATAACCAAAATTGGAAGAGCATTTCACATTGCTTATATATTGATGAACGAAAATTCAAAGCTCATTATATTTTCAACTTTCTTCTGGCAAATCTCTGCTAAATTCATTGAATGAAACGTAGAGCTCTTGAACTTGTGAACATTGAGACAAATTTGTATGTAGATTATTTGAAAGGCATGTTTATATTTTAAAAATTTTTATCAATAAAAAACAGTAAAAAACGGTTTCTTGACCAGTGTGACCAGTTCATGCCAACTTTCAAATTTTAAGTGGTATCCAAATGTACAAAAAGGAAAAAATTGTATTTTAAAAAATATAAAAGATATAAAATTAATCTTGAAAAATAGACAAATATTTTCCAAATAGTAAAATATTAAATTTGAAATATAAATTTAAAAATCTTAATATGCCAAAAGAATGAGGAAACAATGGTTTATATTTTTAAAATTTATAAAATTTGTAATTTATTATGTTGACTGCATATATTCTTTAAAATCATATAAAAATTATATCTTTTAAAACATAAAAGACAATTTAAAATAACTAAAAATAAAAAAATATAATTTTTTGCATAGGATATTATGAATATAGATTCTAAAACTTTTGAAGTTATAAAATTCCAAATAATATAAATAAATGATTATATTTTTCAAAAAAACATATTTAACAAAAAGTTCAGAAAAAATTAAAAAAAATCGATTTTGAACATTAAGAAGTTGTTATTTGTTTTTAAAATTGAAAAAAAAACTGATTTTAAAACAACACAAAAATAGTAATGAGACACAAAATTACGTGGATTGGTCAAACTAGACCTACGGCGGCGAACAGAGGATATTATTGAATCTTTCTCCGGTACTACGGAACAATTCAATAGATCAATAGCCAACAGTGTTTCGGGTACAATAGATCCTGATACTTGTTATGATCTGCATTTTCTATACTTCTTTTACTTTTTAATTTTTTAATAATTGCGGTGAATTAAATATTTTATTTTAAAATTCCGTTTTCTTTCTTTTATTTTTATGTATTTTAAATTTCTTATTAATCAAAGTTAATTATATATTTTAATTTGAAATTCAGTTTTTGCTTTATGTTTTATTTTTATTTATTGAGGTTTAGGGTTTATTTTACATTATTTTCAAATTAGCATTGCTTAATTGCTATATTATTTTTTACCAAATTTTCTCATACATTTAATTAAAGATTTTACTTTAATTTTTAATTTTTAATAATCATAGCCATTATATATGTTTAAGGATACATTTCAAATTTTCTTTAGTTGTCTTATAACTTAACAATTGCAATAATATGTAAAAACAAATTTATAATCAACTATAAAATACTACAAAAGTTTATTAAAATCATACTTTATTTTATTTTATTTTTTATTTGTAATTAATTGTAGTTAATTAACATCCTTGCACGTAGATAGAGGTGAAACTTATATGACCCTTATTATATATTTTAATGTGTGAGGGAAAGAATTAGTAAAAAATAAGACACGAATTAAGAAATACTAAATTAAAAATAAAAAGTAAAATACCCTTAATCTCAATTGATAAAAATAAATAGACATATAATTTTAAATTAAAGTATTTAAATAACTATAAATTATAAATATAAAAATAAAAAAAAAAGAAAGAGCATATCAAGACAAATGTCAAGATCTACTACTGCACTCGAAATGTTATTTTGGGTGCACCTTCAAACAAACCTTGGTTTAATAAATAAATAAATAACAACACTAAAAGGGTGTCCATGTACAATTCAATTACATTGTATGAATTGGATTGATTTACATAAAGTCTATGAAATAATGAAAATCTTGCTATAAGATGAGATATTATGGAAATTGGAAAGAAATATTATAAATATGTTAAACTTTATAAAATGATTATATTATTGGTTTTCAAATAGCATTAATCAATAATATTGTGGATTATGTTACTAGACTTGGATACTTAAGGATCTTAGAGATCGGTAAAAGTAGAGTATTATGTAAATTTGAAATAGTCAATAATTAATTAGTTACTCAAATATTAGAAGAAGTAAGGAAAGAATACAGAGTAAATAGTTTATAAGAGAATTTTTGATAAGATGTATTAAATTTAGAAACAATAATGATCACAAAAACTTCGTGAAAAGATGCCATATTAAAACTAAAGCAACTTGTATGCATTATTGAACCAGTCAAAAATCACGAAAATGGTTTAGACTTTGATCAATAGTGAATGACATTCTTATAATTTTCTAAAATATTTTAAAAAATATAAAGTAAAACAATATTTTCAAAACTGGACTAATTATTGAATCAGGAAACTAACTAGATTACTAGATTACTAATTTGACTAGTTCAACCGTTTTTAAAAAATCGATTGTCTCAAATTATATTTAATATTATTTTTACACATATAATAGTGTTGAAATTGTGTTATGAAAATAATTCATATCTATCAATTAATATATCGATTACATATAATACAAAAATTTTCACAATTCAATAAAAATTAAAAATATTACAAAAATATAAAAGAAACTAAATTAAACTCCAAGCTAAACATAAATGTTGAAATTGAGTCTTGGAAAATAAAAACAACACAACTAACTGAAATTTTTTAATTTCAAGATATAATATTTAAATTTTCAATGACTTTATTAGAAAAATAAATAGAAAAAAATTATAAAATAAGTATAGGTAAAAAAATAGAAAGTGAAAACTTTATATAATAATAAATTATTTAGGAGGTAAAAATGAAAAATAATAAGACATAACAATATTTCATTAATTTTTATTTATTTCGAAGGCATGTTTATATTTTCAAATTTTTTATCAATAAAAATTAGTAAAAACAGGTTTTTCGACAGATTCAACCCAATTTTGACTGGATTTGACCAGGTCATAATAACTTACAAATTTTAAGCGATATCCAAATGAACAAAACAGACAAAATTTTATTTTAAAAAATCAAAAAGATATAAAATTATTCATAAAAAGTTGAAAAATATTTTCCAAATAATAAAATATCAAATAATAAAATATAAATTTAAAAATCTTAATTTTCCAAACAATGAGGAAAAAATGGTTTATATTTCTTTAACTTATATAATTTAAAATTTAATATGTTGACTACATATATTCTTTAAAATCACATAAAAAATTATATATTCAAAAACATAAAAGACAATCTAAAATAACAAACCATATAAAATATAATTTTTTTGAGTAGGATATTATGATTATATATTCTAAAAGTTTTAAAGTTATAAAATTTCAAATAATAAAAATAAAAGATTGTATATTTTTTAAGAGAGTTCTGAAAAAAATTAAAAAAATAGATTTCCCAGCTTAAGAATTTCCATTTATAAAATTGATATATGTTTGTTAAATTGAAAATAAAGCATAGAATTCTAAAAGTCTAAATTTTCTCAAAAATTAAAATGAATTTATTTTTTGAAAATAATTAAATTAAAAAATTTATCATATTTATATTCTTTATGGAAAGAAAAATATTTTTTCAAAGTATAACATATATATATTGCAAAAATTCTTAAAAATTTAAAAATAAATACAAAAATATACATTCAAATTTTCAATTTCATATTATAGTTTTTGAAATGCAAATTCGTTTAGTGGTAATAATGTTATTAAATATAAATGATGAGCATTTAAGTGGGTGAAAATGCCTTACAGATTGATGAGAAAGATGATCGAGGATATCAGAACCGAGTGAATATGAAATTGCCCAAATTGTAATATGAAACTGATTAAAATCTAAATATCGACTTCAGTTATAATAGACATTAAACAAATTAAAGTAATGTTTCTTCATATATTTATAATATATTTATCTTTTCAAGTAGATTGATCAGTTAAAGTATCTAATTAACCTTTTAATCATTTTAGTAACATGTACACGCAGAGAATAGGTTTGGAAACCCATCAACTAATATTTTTTCTTTATCATGAGTTCACAATTTTGTATAGTGATCAACTTCACATAAAAATATTTCTTTGATATGAAGTCCTCTATGTGAGAAATGACATATACATTGAGAAAGGCCTAAAAATATTTTCTATATGAATTTGTGTTAATTATAAAATTTAAAGAAATTATTTGGAACTATAAAACATCAAAGAAATTATTTTTTAAAACCCATATTTTGAATTACACAAATACTTTTAATATAATTTTAATCGTTTAGTAACTTCATTTTTGTAAATAAATTTACTTAAAATATAATAAGTTTAAAATGTTTTATGATTAATAAAAATAATATAATTATTCCATAATTGTTAATAACAAAAGTTCATTTTCAGCTAGTGTGTTTGAGTGACAATTTGGCCCAATAGAATTCACTAATAGTTACTTCACATATTTGCCCTTATTCTGTGAAAATGTTTTGAAATTGCTAGAAAAGCGAACTTATAACCTACACTGTTCATTAGAAAAAACCAGAAAGTATTTACCATAATTATTTATTCTTATACAATTAAAGCACCAGCCCTCTAGAAATCTATATTCTTTAAAATCATATTAAAAATTATATCTTTTAAAAGATAAAAGACAATTTAAAATAACTAAAAATAAAAAATATAATTTAAAAAATATATTTATTTTCAAAAGTTATCATATTTATATTCTCTGTAAAAGGGAAAAATATATTTTTAACGTATAACATATATGTTTCCAAAATTCTTAAAGGTTTAAAAATAAATATAAAAAAATACATTCAAATTGTTGTTTTTGTATTATATTTTTTGAAATGTAAATTTTGCTTATTGTATTTTTTCAAATATATTTATAAAATATATTTTTTATTTCATATGAATAATTTGACATTTTTTAAGAATATATATTTTATATATCATGACTAATTATGATATTTTTTAGAATACATTGAATGAAACCAGAGCTTTTGAACTTGTGAAAATTGAGACAAATTCGTATATAGATTTCTCGAAACTAAACTTTTTTGCTTCTCTTATGTGAGTCATTAGTGTACTCTAATAACAGATGTTTTCTTTTTTTATTCTTATCTAGTTTCTTTACATAATACTTGGTGGATTAATTCAAAATTAAAATTCATGATTTAAATGTGTCATATTCGATATATAACCCACTGCATTGATGAAAAAATATTTAAATACATGAATTAACTTTCTAAAATTGAAATCCTTAGCCCCCTCCAATCCCAACAAAAAAATAAAAATGTAGAAAAAAATAGATACACATGTATATAAAAAATAAAAAAAACACAAGTAAGAACATGATAAACGAGCATGAAATTAAATATGTAAGTTCATCCAAGAGCGAGGTCATACCATTGAAATTGTTGGCTCCTAATACCAGTGTCTCAAGCCTTGTCAGATTCGCTAGCCAACTTGGGAGCTCTCCTGTGTTTATGTAGTACTTTGGTTTAATAAAATAAATAAATAAATAAAAATACCAATGGATGTCCATGTATGATTTAATTGCATTGCATGAATTGGATTGATTTACTTCTGAATTTTGTGAAATTATGATAAACTTGGCATAAGATGAAATATTATGGAAATTGGAAATAAATATTAGAAATTTGTTAGACTTTATAAAATGATTATTTTTAATAGTTTTCAAACAATATTTATCAATAATGTTGTGGGTTACACTATCAAACTTGGAGACTTGTGGATATTAGAGATCAATAAATGTAGAGTTTTGTGTAAATTTGAAGGAGACGACAAGTAATTAGTTACTCAAATATCGGTGGAAGTATAGAAAGAATATTTAGTAAATAGCTTATAAGGGAATTTTGATATGATCATGGATGTATCAAGTTTAGAAGTAATGATGACTACAAGAACTTCATAAAAAGATGCCAAATCAAAACCAAGGTGGCTTTTATGTAGTGTCGAAGGTGTTGGAAATAAAAAACCGGAATGGTCCTCGAATTGGAGAACTTACCAGGTCACTAGTCCAACTAGTTCAACCGATTTTAAAAATCTAATTGTTTTAAATTATATGCAATAATTTATACACATATAATGGTGTTAAATTAAGGTTATAAAATTAATTCATATCCATCAATTAATATATCAAATGATAAATTTTACATAAAATACAAAAAATTTTATGATTCAATAAAATTAAAAATATTACAAAAATAAAAAATAAACCAAATTAAATTCAAAGTTAAACATAAATATGGAAAAATGAGTTTTGGAAAATAAAAAAAGACACAATTAACTGAAAATATTTAATTTCAACATACAATATTTAAATTTTCAATGACTTCATTAGAAAATGTTCATAAAAATTATAAAATAAGTACAGTAAAAAAATAGATAGTGAAAATTTTGTATAATAATAAATTATTTAGGAGGTATATAAATTATAATAAGATATAAAAATATTTTAATTTTTTAAGTATAAATATGTTGAACTTTATAAAATGATTATTTTATTGGTTTTCAAATAGCATTATCAATAATATTGTGGGTTAGGTTACTAGACTTGGAGACTTGAGACTGGCAAAAGTAGAGTTTTGTATATATTTGAAAGAGTCAACAATTAATTAGTTTCTCAAATATTGAAGGAAGTAAGGAAAGAATACAAAGTAAATAGTTTACAAGAGAATTTTTGATATGATTATTGATGCATTAAGTTTAGAAACAATAATGATCACAAAAACTTCGTAAAAAGATGCCATATTAAAACTAAAGCAACTTCTATGCATTATTGAACCAGTAAGAAATTACTGAAATGGTTTAGACTTTGATCAATAGTGAATAACACTCTTATAATTTTCTAAAATATTAAAAAAATATAAAGTGAAACAATATTTCAAAACTGGACTGATTATTTAATCAGAGAACTAACTAGATTATTGGATTACCAATTTGACTAGTTAAACAGTTTTTAAAATATCTATTGTTTCAAATTATTTATAATATTATTTTTATACATATAATAGTATTGAAATAATGTGATGAAATTAATTCATATCCATCAATTAATATATCAATGACATATAAAACAAAAAATTTCATGATTCAATAAAAATTAAAAATATTACAAAAATATAAAAGAAACTAAATTAAATTCAAAGCTAAACATAAATATTGACAATGAGTTTTGAAAAATCAAAACAACACAGCTAACTGAAATTTTTTAATTTCAAGATACAATATTTAAATTTTCAATGACTTTATTAGAAAAATATATAGATAAAAATTATAAAATAAGTACAAGTATAAAAATAGAAAGTGAAAATTTTATATAATAATAAATTATTTATGAGGTAAAAATAAAATTATATTATGATATAACAATATTTCATTAATTTTTGTTTATTTGAAAGGCATGTTTATATTTTCAAATTTTTTATCAATAAAAATTAGTCAAAACAGGTTTTTGGATCGATTCAACCCAATTTTGACAGGATTTGACCAGGTCATAATAATTTTCAAATATTAAGTGATATCCAAATGAACAGAACAGAGAAAATTTATTTCAAAAAAATCAAAAAGATATAAAATTATTCATAAAAAATTGAAAAATATTTTCCAAATAATAAAATATAAATTTAAAAATCTTAATTTGCCAAACAATGAGGAAAAAATGGTTTATATTTCTGAAACTTATAAAATTCAAAATTTATTATGTTGACTACCTTTATTCTTTAAAAATTAAAATTATTTAAAAAATTACTTCTCTCTCTTTTTCTTAACTTTGTTAAAGTTATGTAATTCATTCAAGCATAAAAAATAAAATTATTCTTAAAGATGTATGAACACTATTACTACTTTTTATTTGGGAATTTTGTGAACAAGATATTTCTTTCGCATAGGGGTAAATATCAGTGTCGCGAAAATTTGCAACACTAACGGGAATATATATTATTGAATGAAAGGGAGAAAGGTGTTCTTTCGTCCGATACGCGTAAACGTATATGAATGTTCAAACTCGGAATGGAGAAGAAATACATATTTTAATAAATAAAAATAAATCAAATTTTTAAGTTATCTTTTACATATTCTTTTACACTTTAATAAAGTTATGTAATTTATTCTTGCATAAAAATAAAATAAAATTATTTTTACAGATATGCAATTACAATAGACATCAAATTTGTTGTTCAGACAATGAATTTCAGTGATACGGTGCTTTTCCTTTCTATGCACCACCGAATTAGCCCTTACGTGGTATGGGTGCTTTCAAAGTCAACAATAAATAGCAGCATGACAAAGATTTGCATCACGAACAAGAAATAAATTTGAAGTTAACAGATGAGGTGTTGTAGGAAATAAAATTAAATAATACAGAATTAAAACGTAAAAGTTACCTGTCAATTCATTTTGCTCTAGATCGAGAGTCTGAAGCTTTGACAGATTCCCAATAGCCATAGGAATACTGCCAGTAAGCTGGTTGAAAGACAAATTCAACATTCGAAGGTGGATCAAATTCCCTATCTCATCCGGGATGACACCTCCGAAGCTGTTGTCGGCTATGCTCAAGTACGTCAGAAATGAGAGATTGCCAACTTCTCGTGCAATGGTGCCTTCAAGGCTCATGTTGAAAAGATCCAGGCCAGTGACTCTTTGATGCCTCCGACTGCAAGAAACACCAATCCAAGTGCAGAATGAGGTTCCTCGTGACCAATTTGTGGATAATATGGCGTTTGGTTCGGATGTGATCTGGGCCTTGAGGGACAGAAGAGATGATTCATCTGTGGAGCCGTTGAAAGTTGCAGCTAAGCAGATGAGTGATGGATAAAATGCGAGTACGGAGATCAAAATAACCGCCAGTTTTCTCATATCGTATAGAAACATAATATGAGATTCCTTACTATTGGATTTCCAAACCCAGATGAAGATTGCAAGCTTTTTATACACCAAACCTTATATTTATATGACAATTTCATCTGTTAATTTCACTTCAAATAAGGAAATAATGACCAAAAATATTTAAAAATAAAAGAAAAGTTTATTAACTAATCCTTTGTCTTTATTCAATGAAACTACTGAAAAGATTTTCTTTTCTTCCAATTACCATAACAAATAATCCAAATAATTGAAATGGTAATAAAGACAAGAGACATACTTTTCAAATACGCATGAAATAATCGCATCCCACCTTAATCAATTTACAATTGATTTTAAGTTGAATTATTTATTCAATAATTACTTAATGTTGAAACTAATTATTTTTTTGATTAAATTAAATAAGGCACCACGTCTAATCATATTACCTGGATGGAACAAAAATACAGCACATGAACTGACTAGATAATGCCGTGTATGTTCGGAATTGCAATAGCGTTGACCTAAATTGACGTGAAGCACTATCACCTGATTTTATTTTTAATTTTCTCTTAGATCAATTCATATGATATTCTTTTCGAAACTACAAAGAAGGTTGCAAGCTCTTTATTCATCAAACATATATTCATTATTATTTTTTAAACAGTTTATGATTGTTTTTAGTTGCTTTTAAAAAAATATATAAAAGAAAATTAAACACAATTAAAAATGCGAAACACTTTCCAAATTTTTAGATTAATTTGGTTTGAGAGGCGAATTACATAAAAGAAAGGTATATTTGATTTTATTTATTTGAGGATGATTATACTTTTATATATCTAATAATATTTTTTAAAAAAATAGGTTATGTATATTTGCAAATATTGTATATTTACTGCAGGCCTACTGCTACATATCACAACTTAAAATACCATGGCTGTTTATGGAATAGAATAATTTGCGACAAATTATCTTTCGCTAACACTCAAAAGCTTTAATTTCTGTGCATACAAATATATCTTAAACGTTGCATTGGGGGTCCCCAACAGTTCGTAATATAATATCTCAAGTATGAGGTGTTGAATTTAAATTGATACGAGGTGTGTGAATTGAATGTTTTTTTTAAAAAAATATATATATATATATAACATTTATTTTTTATTTAATATTTTCATGACTTCTGCTTGTCCTATCTCCTCTATTGCGTCCTATATATATCTATACATATAAAATAATTTACCAATATTGAAATTGGAGATAGTAATTATTATGTGACGAGATTTATATTATGACAAAGCAAACATGGAGATGGAAATATATAAAAGAAAAAAGCAGAAAAGAGAGAGGAAACATGAAAGTAAGGGAAAGCAGAAGTAACCCACCGTTCTTCACACGGTTTTTAAAGTAGAGGACAGCAACAAAATGTTAATTGGTGCAAACTTTTTGACATAATATATTTAAGTCACTGTAGTCATCTAGTCTGCAAACAGACACATCAAATAAGTCCAAAACATTTATATGGTAATTTTGTATATATACGTGTTAAAAGCTATGTTGAGAGGAGGAAAAAAAAAAAAGAAAACGTCACCACATAACCAAATCTGTGGATGATTTTTATTATCCTCTACTTAAAATTTTTCATTATGCCAAGAAATTAAACAACTCATCATGGCAACAAAAATACTAAATATGATTTTTTACAAGGACTTCACGGTAGTATGAGAAATATATATGTTTGTGTGCATTTACAAGCACACGTCTGCATTTCGTTAGTAAAACTACGTTAATTTGAAATTTTACATGTCATTGTCATTTTTGACATGGACATTGACCTAACAATTGACAAATTAAATTGTAAGTTCTGACATCATTTGTTTTTTTCTTTTTTTCAAGATAGCTCTACCAACTTGGTAGTTAATCAAACAATATCTAAAAATCTCAATTTTAATTTTGTACCTTGTTGAACTATACATTTGGGGGAAAAATTATGTGCACGGTGCAGCATTGTCGTTCACAAATGAAATTCTGTATCTTTAAATGTTTAAAATATCAAGTTCTATTGTTCACATCAGAAGAGATTCTATCAAACGGCTGTAAAGCTAACGACGACTTAGAACACAAAATAGTGAAGTATATGTCCAAAAGACTTCCAAGTTTCAGCTTGGTCTAATTGTCAAATCATGCTAATTGTCAAGTTCTATTGTTCACATTAGAAGAGATTCTATCAAACAACTGTAAAGCCAGTGACGTCTTGGACCACAAAATAGTGAAGTCAATATCCAAAAGACTTCCAAGTTTCAGCTTGGTCTAATTGTCAAATCATGCTAAAGACTCTGAAAATAATTTGTAGAAATAGGCCAGTGGTGGGCCATTTTTGAATAATGACTTCCACTTGTTTGTCTCCCGCCTATTGTGTCCTCCATATAAATATAATTATTCACCAATGTTTATTTTTGGAGAGATGAATTATTATGTGACGAAAGTTTTTATCAAGAAAAAGGACATAGGCTATGGAAAATGATATATTATAATCGTTCAAGGACTATAGCAAAGAAATAAAAATGCTAGAGAAAGAAAAAAGAAATTAAAATTTTAAATTTCGTATCTTGTTTGGTTCAAATGGTTTTAATGAAAAAGGTTAATAAAATTAGCTATTTCTTGTTGTTTGAGAAAAATCTAGAAAAGACAATGGAAATAGAAGGAAAAGGTAATGTGGATTTGTCGAAATTTATTAGCCTGATAAACAGGTCCGTTTACTGAATATAGTTGTCTAGTCTATTTGTGAATGGACACACACCTAACAAGCCGAAATTGAACAATTCAAATGACTTGAATTTGAAAGATAATTACACAGTTACAATTTCAAAGGTGTGGATGACTATTAATATCTTCTACTTGAATAAAATAGCATCTCCAAAGCGGTAATTAGAATCTCGAAGCAAGAAATATATTTGTATTTCTAAATCACAATTAAATTGATTTCAAAATTTGATATATCAATATCATTTGTGACATAGAGTGGAACTTAAACTCCTAATTCAAGTACTAATAAACTACAAATTGAAGACTAAGTCATAATGTTATTACTGTTCTTAATTTCCTGCTTAACCTTACTTAAGGGGTGTTAATGAATTATACAACTCAACTTGAACTTAGACTAAAAAATGCTTTTAAATCTAATTAAGCTTGAACATGATCTTTGGATTTTTATATATTTTTTAATTCAATATTATTCTTTAACTTAAGTTTGAAGTTGAATTCAAACTCTACAAAATTAAGTCAAGTTTAAGTAATTAGCAAGCTCAACTTGTTACTCAAACTTGAGTCAAGAACACTTAATAAACTAAAAGTAACTGTCAATGTCATGTTTAGAAATTTATAGATAAATGAACTACACACATTCAAGATCAATTTATAACGCAAAGACGGGGTCAATGGTACGAAATTGGAAAGAAAGGAGCTAATTTAAAGACTTATTATGACGAGAAAATGGCCACAATGTGTACATATATAGCTAGCTAATTTTGTTTGCACATTGAGTAGAAGTACTATGCAAAATAAAGAAACTGAGACAAATAACAAAAAGCAAAACTACATGCACTGTGCTGCATATATAAGCTAAGAAAAATTCTAATAGAGCTGCTTCGTGATTCAAAAATTTAGTTCTTTAATTTTGATGATTAATTTTGATGAAATGCTAGCAAGATCAAGTTCAATTATTCATACTAGAAAACTTTCCCTCGTATAGTTGTAAAGCGAACCTTGACTTGGACTAACGAAAGTGAAGTCATTGTCCAATAGGCTTAAGTTTCAAACAAGTGAAATCTCAGACCATTTTGTCCCATTTTCTTTACTGTCATATAGCATGTACCTACCATATATTAAAAAGTAACAATGATAAACAGAAAATAATATAACTATATCTTGTTTCTGAAGACTTCGATAATCTGCTTATGGATTGGTCAAAAGACTAATTTTCATCACACACACTAGCAATCAATTATTTTTTAAAAAAAAAATTGATTCAGCCTTATAGTCTCATTATGATTATATCAATTATAAATACCTTTTTGCATCTTTAATAGCTAGAAATACTTTGTTATAATATCACTAATTAAATAATAATATATTCGAAAACAACCCAAAATATCCAAATAAATGATCAATTACATTATTATCATCAATATTTCCGTTATAATATCTCTCTTGATACAATTCGAACCAAGGCAAATTTCGAAGTAATCCTAGACTTACAAAATAAATACATTTTTGAAAGATACAATACTCCAATCATAGACAATAATTTAGCATGTTACAATTTAGGTGAAGGAGTGAAAACATAATGGTTTGTTGTTTTTTGTCATCATTAAATTTTTGGCTCCTTTTTTTTGTGTTGACAAAAAATTTAAGTCATCACTAATACATAAAATTGTGATGACATTTATAATCATCACTAATTATCTAACATTTTTGCTTCTGATAATTTAAATTCATCACTAAATAGTTAATATCATTAGTGGCAAATGATATCATCACTTTTAAATACACACACACATAATTTATAGATTTAATAAATTAAATTAATTATTAAAGTTTTATTATAAAAATATGCAATATTATTTAATGATAAGTAATGACATTTTTATGTAAGTCTCTACTAAATATTGTGTTTGGGTTATTTATTGATATATACATTAAAAAATGTATTTATTTTCATATGATTTGTTTATTTTCATTAATTAATTGTTTTAACTGATGAGTCACTAGTTATTATTAATATAATAATTTTAAAACACACTTAGGATTATTAAAGGAAAAAACAAGCTCCAAAGGTAAATTTTCTCAATACAAACAACCTCTTTAATTCCTTTAAGATACACCACCCAGTGGGATTTTTCCATCTATTCACTATCTTAGTTCAAAGTAAGATGCATTGCTTCTTTGTTAGCTCAAGTCCTCTATTTTCTCTCAAAGCCTTCCTAGACACAAGCATATTGTAAATTTAATCACGGACCCACTTGTTTATCTTACTTTGATTTATGGTATTTTCTTTGTAATCTCATTGTTCAACTCTTCTTTGTATTTTCTTTCATGTGTTTTTTCACTAAACTAGTTTAATGGAAATTTATTGGTCTTTTATGATTAAATTTAACTTTGGTATAGCACTAACAAGATTAAAGCACCTATTATTGTTGGAAAAAGATTATGTTGTATATTTCTAATTATTCAACATTGACTTGGACTGAAGCATGTCAAGTCAAGGTATTGTTAGACAAGACACAAGGAATAGAAGTGTAATAATTTATTTTGCCCCCTTGACTACTTGCAATAATTTATTGTCATGTCAAGCATGTCAAGCTTTCTGAAAACAATTTATTTATATTAAAAATAATGTGTAGAAATAGAAGTGCAATAATTTATTTCGCCCCCTTGACTACTTTAGATACCTCCATATAATTTGTCAATGTTATATAGGATATTAGAAGAAAATAACAAGTCATTGTCAGAAAAGACATAAAAGTTCAAGCTTTTTAAAAGTATATTATTTATACTGAAAATAATGTGTAGAGACAGAAGTGCCACAATTTATTTTGTTCCCTTAATGATTTTAGATACCTCCTTGAAATATCCCAATGTTATAAAGGATGTAGGAAGAAAATTACAGTACATCTTTTGTTTTTCTTTAGTAGTATGTATACGTGCTTCGCACGAGCATTGATAATCTAACAAGTGGTATTTTTTTTATGTACCTGTAATTTGTTTGTTGGTTATTTTTTGAGTGCAAGAGTAACCAGGGACACATAGTTCAACATTTTTTCCTTTAGTACTACATTTATAGTCTTATTAGTATTAAATTTAAATATATACGAATGTTGGAATCAATTAAAAGTATATATACTTCAACCTATTAATCATTAATATATTTTGGTATATCATTGCTAATTATTTTAAAATTTTATTTCAAAAAAATCCCATGATATCCAAATATCAATCAAATTTCTCATAATTTTCCTTAGAATACCTAACTCTTTACACTAGTCAATTAGGAAAAAATTTCACCACTTACTAAAGTAGATATTAATTGGACAAATAGAAAATAGGCTTTTTAGTAGAGTCCTTCAACTTTAGAAAAAAAATGTCCTACAAGTTTTGAAAAAACACCAGTTATAAAAATTCTCCAAGTTTTAATGGTAAATTACTTGATTACTACTACTTTTAAACCCAAGAAACCCATTTAAAGTAAAACAAAATTAAATTTCTTGGAGACTAAGAATTTTAATAGAATTTGATCTTCGATTAGTGAGTCAAATCCCAAATATTTCACCATGAGATATTGTTCAACTAGAAAATAGTTAGACTGGGACAACTTTTGAGCAGTCTTAAAATAAAAAAATTCGTCCTAAAATTGTTCCAAAGTTGTCTCAAATGCATGTATTTTTGTAGACCGAAAAACCATTTCAAAATTGTCTTAGGTTGGGACGGCCTCTATAAGTTGTCCTAAAAGTTGGTAGGGCTTCTTGTGACTATACCAACTTTAGGAATGGCTTTTAGAGGTCGTCTCATAGTTGTCCCAATTCGCGGGTTTTAAAACAAAGTCAAATACGACTTTATGTCATCTGAAACTCTAATTTTTCTCTCCACCATTGCTAAAAAATACCAAGGCCATGAAAATTCCATGAAGTTGCTAGCATTTAAAGACCTCATTAGACAATTTGGCCATAATTATCAAACATTACAAAAATATATATATTTTTTCTATTTGGAGACATGACATATACACAGTCTACTAGTACTATACTTATATCATACTTTGATACAACAATCGTTTAAAATATTATATATAATGTATAAAAAAAATTGAATATATAAATTATTGAGGGAAATATAGTCTTTTAAAGATGATTTAGTTTTTATAAAAAAACATTAAAAACACATATGGGCATTTAAAGAAATAAATATAAAACAAAATTGAAGTAAGAGAATAATTTTAAGAAGTAATTAATTTGCAGGTTAGTGATTAAAATTTTTAAAGTCTATGGTTCCTTTACTGGATGATTGTGATTCTGCCACTTTATATCTTTAATTTATTCTCATAAAATTATTTATGCTTTACTTTATGTATTTTTTATACTATTTAATTTTCTTCCATCCTTTTATTGTAATCATTTCATATCTCACTTTTACTAATATAAAAATATTATAGCACATACTTGGCAATAACAAAATATCATCAATATACAGGCATGTGATGAAATTAAAATCAATAGATTTAAAACTAAGATAAATAATGGAAAAAATATAAAAGCAAAATCTACATATGCATTTCCCAGAGAAAAATTATGTGCATGGTGCAGCCTTTTCATTCATAAATGAAATTCTGTATTTTCAATGCAATGTTCAAAATATCAAGTCCTATTGTTCACATTAGAACAGATTCTATCAAACAACTGTAAAGCCAGCGACGACTTGGACCACAAAATAGTGAAGTCAATGTCCAAAAGACTTCCAAGTTTCAGCCTAGTCTAATTGTCAAATCATACTAAGGACTTTGAAAATAATTTGTAGAAATAGGCCAATGGTGGGCCATTTTTGAAAAATGACTTCCACTTGTTTGTCTCCAGCCTATTGTGTCCTCTATATAAATATATAATTATTCGACAAGTTTTTTTTGGAGAGAGATGAATTATTATGTGACAAAAGTTTTTTATCAACAAAAAGGACATAGGCTATGGAAAATGATATATTATAATGGTTCAAGGACTGTAGCAAAGAAATAAAAATGCTAGAGAAAGAAAAAAGAAATTAAAATTTTAAATTTCATATCTTGTTTGGTTCAAATGGTTTTAATGAAAAAGGGTAATAAAATTATGTATTTTTTGTTGTTCGAGAAAAATGTAGAAAAAACGATGGCAGCGGAAGGAAAAGGAAAGTGGATTTGTCGAAATTTATCAGCCTAATAATCAAGTCCGTTTACTGAACGTAATTGTCTAGTCCATTTGTGAATGGACACACCTAACAAGCCGAAATTGAACAATTCAAATGACTGCATTTTGAAAGATAATTACACGGTTATGATTTCAACTTTTTTAGTCCACACATGTGAAGAAAAGGTGTGGATGATTTTTAATATCTTCTACTTCAATTTTTCTCCAAAGAATTAAATAGCATCTCCAAAGCAGTAATCAGAATCTTGAAGCAAGAAATATATTTGTATTTCTAAACCACAATTAAATTGATTTCAAATTTTGATATATCAATATCATTTGTGACATAGAGTGGAACTTAAACTCCTAATTCAAGTACTGATAAACTACTAATTGAAGGCTAAGTCATAATATTATTATTGTTCTTAATTTCCTGCTCAACCTTAGTAAAGGGGTGTTAATGAATTATACAACTCAACTTGAACTTAGACTCAAAAATGCTTTTAAATCTAATTAAGCTTGAACATGATCTTTGGCTTTTTTTTAAATTCAATATTATTGTTTGACTTAAGTTTAAAGTTGAATTCAAACTCTACAAAATTAAGTCAAGTTTAAATAATTAGCGAGCTCAACTTGTGACTCAAACTTCAATCAAGAACACCTAATAAACTAAAGATAATAGAGATTTACAGATAAATGAACTACACACACTCAAGATCAATTTATAACGCAAAGATAGGATCAATGGAACAAAATTGGAAAAAAAGGAGCTAATTTAAAGACTTATTTTGACAAGAAAATGGCCACAATGTGTACATATATAGCTAGCTAATTTTGTCTGCGCATTGAGTAGAAGCACTATGCAAAAATAAAGAAACTGAGACAAATAACAAAAAACAAAACTGCATGCATTGTGCTGCATATATAGGGTAACAAAAATTCTATTAGTGCTGCTTCGTGCTTCAAAAATTAAGTTCTTTAATTTTGATGATTAATTTTGATGAAATGCAAGCAAGATCAAGTTCAATTACTTGCACTAGAAAACTTTCCCTCATATAGTTGTAAAGCAAACCTTGACTTGGACCAGAGAAAGTGATGTCACTGTCCAATAGGCTTAAGTTTCAAACTAGTATAATTTCCAAATCGAAGGCCATTTTGTCCCATTTTCTTTACCATCATACAGCATGTTCCTTCCATATATTAAAAAGTAACAATGACAAATAGAAAATAATATAACTATATCTTGCTTCTGAAGACTTCGATTATTTCGCTTATGGATTGGTCAAAAGACTAATTATCATCAAACACACTTGCAATCAATTATTTTTTTAAAAAAGTTCGATTCAATCTTATAGTCTCATTATGATTACATCAATTAAAAATACTTTTTTGCATCAGTAATAGAAAAGAGTACTTTGTTAAAATATCACTAATTAAATAATAATATATTCAAAAAACAACCTAAGATATCCAAATAAGCAATCAATTACATTATTATCGTCTATATTTCCATTAGAATATCTCTTTTGATACAATTTGAACCAAGACAAATTTCAAAGTAATCGTAGACTTACAAAATAAATACATTTTTGAGAGATACAATACTCCAAGTAAAAACTTTTCCCGCTCCCTTATCTATGGAAAAATATTTTAGAAAAAAACAATCATTATCTCCCCAACAATCAAATCATTACCCATAGAAACACGCACTTGTTTACATATATTTAAACCTCAACTACTGAATATATATATCCTAATAGAAGTAATTAGTCTCTCCTAACCAAGAATATATTTGTACTTCAAAAGAACTACATGATTAACTTGAAATTTTGAAATATAATGATCATATATAACAGAAAATGAAAATTAAAAAATTTAATGATATGACTTATAGCAGACTAATGAGTAAGTTTAATATTATTAGTTGTTTGTCCCAAATATCATATGAATATTTTTTTTATATAGTATCTAAAAACAATAATTATCATATTACTTTTCTTTGGAATGGATATAATCTGCCTCAATAGTCTCTACCTCCTACTACAAGAAATTTCCCGTACTGAGACAAGTGTTTGGGACAAATTTGGCTAAAAAAATCATCCCAAATCAATTAGGGACAGCTTTTGACGCCATCCTAAATGATTGCATTACAGAAACAAGAGATAGCTTAGAAGAAACCTTGCCATATATGGAACAATTTTGGCACAGCTTTGGAGTAGGTTTTTTGACACGGCTTTGAGACAAGTTTTTTGACACGAGAAATGTGGTAGGACTTTGAGACGGGTTTTTTGGCATAGCTTTGGGATAACATTTTTGGTACGGTTTTAGGATGGATTTTTTTGGAAGGCTTTGGGATGGGTTTTCTGCCACGGCTTTGGGATGAATTTTTTGGTATAGTTTTGGGATGGGTTTTGTAGTGAATGTTTAGGCACAACTTTGAGATGGCTTTTTAACAAATTTTGGCAAATAATTATATTGAATTTTATACATTTTCCTGTCTACTTTGTACATACACCTAATATGTGTAACTTACTTATTTTGGCACAAAAAGGTAAAAATATTAAAATGTTAAATTTTTAACATAAATACATATCCTAAAAGCATGAATAGAAATACACAGTTTGTTGAATCAAAAGTCCATACAATTCCTATCATGTCAAACATAAGAAATGGGAGGAATTGTAAAATGTTGGGCAAATAAGAAGTACATCTAGCTATTAATATATTCATCATCTTCCTCACCATCACCATCATCCAAGGAATCGATCCCCAACTTTTTTGCTACAAGTCACATAATTTTGTTTAATTTTGCCTATGTTTGTACCAGTCTTGTCTTGTAATCATCTATCTCAGCATCTCTCTCCTATAATTGTTGCTGAATAAATTCCTATAATTTCTACATTGCCCTTTTCTCCTTGCTGGGTGAGAAATTGAGCTAGTGGATGCATTGGACAACTACATGAAGGACATAGCCTTTGATCCCATCCCTGGTAGTCGATCATTTTTGAAGCCATTAAGTGTGTCGATGATTATAATGTTATTGTTGCTGGAGTTTGATGCAGTCCTGCCACCCTCTAATTCACATTCCTCTAGGTCGTCTATGGCATTTTGGCTTTGTTGTAATTTTTCCATCATTTCCTACATTAACGATATACATGACATTGTAGTCAAAATGACATGTTTAATAATTATATTTACCCCCTGTGACTGTGCACGAGAGCTAGCCTATTCCCTAGTGGCATTCTTCTACACTTTGGAATAAAGCCTGAGGGGATTCAGTGGCCTTCCTAATGTTACCTCCTGGATTATTGATTAAATTTCAATATAAGTTACTATAAATTGTATTGCATTAATATAACTAAACACATAAAAATGGTGAATGAAAAGGCATATAAATTTATTACTCACTAGTTGTTCATTTTGGGCGGTCACTAAAATGGAGTCTTTGCGATAAATGGTGGAAGCAAATGTGCTATTAGCTGCTCAGTTGGCTTTGTTTTTTTGCACAATGCTTAGCATGCATCTTCTACGCATTGTCCAGTATCTCATTCCACTTCTCTTGTGCAATCTAATCAACTTTTGTATTAGAAACTCTTGCCCCGTGCAAGTGTTTCTGTATTAATTACGCAACCTTTTTCTTAAAGGCTCATTATATTGCCATATTGTCTACCAGATCCCATCTAAATTCATTCTGTATAGATATGTCAAAATAAAAGTACACCTATTACCAACATTGCCGTGTCATTCGCCAGGTCTCATGTAAATTGGCATGGCATTGGGACAATTGTTGTTTAACTTTATTAAATACACTTTAGCATGATTTTGGGATAGGTAATATATAAAACTGAAATATCCATCTTGGGACGCTTTTTTAAATTTTTTTAAATACTCTTCGACATGACTTTGAGATGGGTATTGCACAAAAGGGAAATACCTGTTCCAAAGTTGTCCCAGTCTAGCACAACTTTGGCACAGATTTGTGCCAATCCTAAACGAGTTATTTTATTTTTTGTCAGATGATTTATTATTATTATTTTTTGGGATAGTCCATTGGCATAGAATTGGGACGGCACTGGGATAGTTTTCTAAAAACCATTCCAAAGTCATCTTTGATTTGGGCCATCCCAATCCTGTGATCCCCAACTTCTTGGGTATTAGTCGTAAATATTTTTTGGCATACATATATATTGGAATAATAAAAAGGAGTATTAGTCATTATTTTCACCTTTTTTATATGTGAAAATAGCCATGAATAGAGATGTGATATTAAGGTAAGATGTGGGAGGTATATGGGAGCTACACTGCGGTTGGTAATCATGAATGCGAACTAAGACCTCATGAGCCTAGATCTCACAATTGTGAGGCATGACCGTAGGCACTAGATAGACTTCATATTTTCAATAATTCACTGTGGTCGTAGTTGAGAGACACGACGATGAGAGCACGAGAAGGCTTTTCATGGGCGTGAGGAAGGCAGAATGCCCTGCAGGTGTGTCACGTTAAAGTGCAAGCACGGATCTCTCGCATGCAGTTGTGGAGCCTAGTGTAGGAATTACGACACAGACTAATACCTCAGTTAAATGTGCTCCCATTCTAGAACAATAAGTTGTGAGCCATGGTACATAATTTTCTAGAGGAGGTAATAAAGCCAGAGCTAGAGGAGGTAGCGATGGACGGGGATGCATGGGCAGAAAAGAGAGATTTAGATTAGAACTATAAGTTAGATAGGATTGCTATAATGAGATATTAGCTGATGTTATTAAGATAAATCCCTCATTCATTTATTTATTCCTTCCTTGTTATGTTCATGACAAATTATGATATAAAATTTTATTTTCTATACTATAGTGCCTTACCTGTTGCCTTGTTATTGTGCATATGATTGACTTAATTGACGCAAGACCTATTTTCATATTGGAAATTAGTTGGTGGTGGGCCCCCAATCGTGTTACTCAAAACCTCCTTTTCACCACCCCTATGGAGGATTCAACCTAAGAAGTATATGCTTATCCTCCGTCTGCACCCTTAATGTAATCTTAGCTGCAACAGGCTATAGACCAAACAAGTTTAAGGGAGGATTTAGTTGTCATTATAACCACAGTAGCATAAGTGATGGGCGCTCAACAAGAAGCACTTGCTCAGCCTGTAGCCCAACCTAATTATGAAAACAATTCTCACTATAAAGTGTTTCAATGTGCACATGTGCCGACCTTTGATGGGGCTAATGACCGCAAAGTGGTTAAAAGAAGTGGAAAACAATTTCGAGCTAATGAAAGTCTACATAGATGTGTAGCTAAGGGTGGTTATCCCATTCTTGATTAGTGATGCCACGCTATGGTGGGAAGGTGTCTCACCAGTGACGCTCGTGGAGAGGCCGATCACATAGGCCCGATTCAAAGAGGCCTTTCTAATTCACTTTTTGCCTAGTGCACTTCGCCCTTAGAAAGTGGGAGAGTTCAACAATTTAGCTGAAGGTCCTAAAATGTTAGTGGTGGAATATTCGGCTAAGTTCCACACTTGGGGCAAGCATTCTTCAATGGTAATGGCAAACCCCCAATTGAAGATGCATAAGTTCACCAGTGGACTAAAGAGTAGGTTACAGATAGCCCTAACCCTCTACAAGGCCCATACTTTGATGAACTACTTGGAGTGCCATCCAAGAAGAGGCTGACATAAACAAACAAGAAGCTAAAAACAATCACAAGTGATTGAGGTCGGGTTCCAACATCAATAATGCAAAGCCTTAAGGATCATTGGCCGACAGACCTAACAATAACAAGAAGTTGAATCAAGCAAGGACCACCGGGACAATGCCCCTTCTACTAGAGTGCAACACTTATGGATGCCGGTGCACATGCTTCACATGTAGACAACATGAGCATCAAGCTGTTGAATGCCCCAACAGCATAAGGAATTTCACCTAGCTAATAACACAAAAAATAGTAGTGGGGTCAGTTAGGACAGTCAAGGTGGTACAAAACCTGGTGGTAACTCACATATTAGTAATGGAAATAACCCTTAGCCTAATTAGACCAATCAGACCTAGGGGAAATACAAGGGTAATTGCTATGACCTAAAAGAGGTAAACAATATGGAGGATGTGGTGGTAGATAACATCACTATTAACTAGCTGGTTACGTATGCTTTATTTGATTGTGGTGCATCACATTCCATTGTATCCAAGAGACTGGCCAAATGTTTAGATCATTAGCTTGAACTATTTAGACCGTCCATGTAAAGTGGCTACTCCTAGAGAAGAAACTTTGGTAGCAAGTCTTGGATATAAGTATTGTGTTTTGAACTTATGTAGGGCTTATGAATTGAAAGCTGACCTCATTTGGCTTAACATGAAAATATTCAAAGTATTTTAGAAATGGATTGGCTAGCTAAAAGTTTCGCGCACATGAACTGTAGAAATAAGGTCATAAACTTTTATCCACCTACAAGTGATGGGTTCCCATTCCATGTGAGTGTCTGATATAAAGTTAGCTGACTTAATTTCCTTATATCCATGGCTAATGCAAAGAAAGCCATTAAGGAAGGATGCAAAGATTAATTTGCATGCTCGTTGATGCTAAGGAGTAGGAATCAAACTTAAACCTAATAGTGAAGGAGTTTCCTAACGTATATTTGGCTAACCTACTTAGACCACCTCCAAGTATGGGAATTAAGTTCAAAATCAACTTAGTTCTGGGAATGACACCTATTTCAAGGGCCCTAAATTGAATGGCTCTAGTTGAGTTAAGGGCATTAAAGATACAACTATAGGAGCTGTTGGATAAGAAACAAGTTCGGTCAAGTGCATTACCTTGGGGAGCTCTAGTACATTTCATTTAGAAGAAGGATAGAAGCCTAAGGATATGTGTTGATTACTAATAGCTCAATAAGATGGCCATTAAGAACACGTATCCTTACCAAAAATCGAAGACTAGTTCGACCAACTCAAGGGGGCTGAGGTCTTCTCAAAAATCAATCTAAGATTGAGATACCATCAATTGAAAATAAATGCTGAAGACATACCCAAAATGGCCTTTTGAATGAGTTATAGACACTAAGAGTTCTTGGTGCTACCTTTCAAGAAGACTAACGCCTTGAAAACCTTCATAGATTTAATAGATCGAGTGTTCAAGTTATGCTTGTACAATTTTGTAGTGAGATCCATCAACAACATTTTGGTATACTCTCCCAACAATAAGGCACATGAGAACCTTTGGGGAATAGTGCTGAAAACCTTGAGGAAGAAACAATTATATGCTAAATTCAACAAGTGTGAATTTTAGCTCAGAAGTTTAGCGTTCTTGGGGTATGTAATTTTTCAAGAAGGTGTATTAGTAAACCCCAAGAAGATCGAAGCCATCTTTCAATAACGCGGGCCCACTAACGTACCCGAAGTGAGAAGTTTTCTATGACTTTCCAAATACTACTAAAAATTCATTAGAGGATTTAATAAGATTGCCACATTATTGACCCAACCATTGCAGAAACAAAGGAAGTTCTAATGGAATTGGAAATATGAACAAGGTTTCATGGAGCTTAAGTAGAAGTTGACTATGGGTCCAATGCTTGATTTGCCTTCCAAAGGTGGTGGGTTTACCATGTACAACAACACTAGTAAAAATGGACTAGGATGTGTCTTGATGAAGCGCAATAGAGTGATCGCCTACGCATCTAGACAAGTGAAGCCTTATGAGTTAAACTACCCAATTCATGATGAAGAACTGGCAGTAGTAGTGTTTACCCTTAAAATATGGAGATACCACCTTTATAGCTAGAAATGTTAGATAAATACCACCACAAGAGCCACAAGTATTTCTTCATATAGAAAGAGTTGAATATGAGATAGAGGCATTGATTGGAGTTAATCAAAGATTATGACTTGGTCATAGACTACTATCCTAGTGAGGCTTATCATGTAGTCGATGCCTTGAGTAGAAAGATGACTAAAGTTTATGGCAGCCATGTTAGCAATGCAATTCGATTCACTACATTTGAAAATTGTCAAATCAATTGATGGAGTACTAGCAAATCTAAGCACTGAACCTTTGATAATTGAGAAGATTAGGAAGTTCCAAGGGTCAGTCTCGAAGATAGTGGTGTTGAAGGACAAAGTCAAGCAAAGTCAACTCTCGGACTTCCAATTAGGAGAGGACGATATCTTGTATATGAAAAGGTGGCCTTCTGTTTTGGATGTTAAAGAGATACAAGGCTGAATCCTAAGAGAGGCACACTAATTAATGTACTCGATGCATCCAGTGAGTACTGAGATATTCAAGGATCTTAAGGGACACTTCTGGTGGAATGGGATGAAGAAAGATATTGCAGACTACGTGGTGAAATGCATGATGTGCCAAAAGATCAAGCCAAAACATCAGCACCCTAGAGGCTACCTACAACCACTTGAGATTCTTGAATAGAAATGGGACTATATTATGATGAACTTGGTGGTTGGGCTACCATGTACACCCTGGAATAGTCTGCTATAATACATATTGGCTTTGGTATCCGTTATGGTGGCTTGCAGATACTCGTGTTATGGTCTCAGATTTGAAGCATGACATCGCGGGTGTGAGGTTGGATTGTGGCATGAGGCAAAATGCTCTGCAACTGTGGGGTGTGGTCTAGGACAAATGTTCTGCGGGCATGACTAGCTTTTTTCTGGACATGAAATAGGAACACGGGACACAACAAAATGCACTACGGTTCATCTTGCAAATGTGAATGATTTTTCGTAGTCGCATGTCATGTTTTTCAGGGCTGCATGACTTAGAAAAAAAACGAAAATTTTCATTTTGTGATTTTGAACCCAATTTTAAGCATTTAAAGGCTTAAACATGTATCCATAATTTAGATTAAAGTTTGATGGAGGAGGAATGGTCTCATGAGCAAACCTAGAAAGGAAAACCAAATCCATAGATAATTTAGAACTGGAAAAGAATTAATGCAGGGCATGTATGGTGCATCACAGACCTAAGAATAAAAATGTTCATTGAGTTGGGAATTGAATAAAATTTATTCTGGTTGAATAGGGACTTAAGAAACAATAGCCGATGAGATTTTTGGTTTATAAAACTAATTATGGGTAAATAGATACACCACACCAACTTTGGTAAATGATTTTGAAATTGCCTCTTCAAATTCAAAATGATTTTACTATTTGCTTGGAATACCTTACAAATATTTTCCTATTATCTAAATACTAGAATTTTTCAACATGATTATTTCTATAAAAATTTAAAATATTTTACCTTGTTGAAAATGGATGTGAATCCATCACCAAACTATTTGCTAATTGTTTCCAAATTGAGTTGTATCTGAATAAAATGCACGTGCTTAATATTAATATGCCACCTATGGTTGGTGACGTATGATAGTATGGGAACAAGTTCCAACCCTACCAATTGAATAATATATAGAAACCCATCCAATCAAAGTAAAAATGTTAAGGCTAGTAATGGGCGAATCTGATACATGATTCTACCAATTAAAAGTATAGATTGGGATACTACTCAATCAGTGTTGAAATACTGGGGCTCACAGCGGATACAACTGATAATTCACATGACCCCTTTTAGTCAGGAGTATAGACTAGAGTATTAATTGTTAAAAAAAAAGTACATGAAGTCCATAACCCATGAGTGGTGAGTAAACTTGTAGAATATGTGATATCTGGATGTTATTATGGATATGATGCACATTATGATAGTTTATTTCCTGCTTGAGTATGTGATTTGTCCAAAATTTATATTTTTATTGCTCACATCTTACAAAAACAAAGGAAAGTGAATCCATTTATTGGATGACTAATCACTCACAGTTTCCTTCATAAATCTTTTGCAGAGGATGCTTGCAAAAGAGATTGCATGTGGGGATGGTAAGATCACAAGAAGATAGAAGCTTTAGTTTTCATTTGGGCAAATAAGACATGGAATTGTAATAGACATATGGACTAGTTAGTTTGATATTTCAGCTTTGGTATTTGTTAAGATATTCGTCTTGTAAATACTGTCATGTTGCGTTCCAAATTTGGAGGTATGACATACACACTCTACTAGTACTATACTTATATCATACTTTGATATAACAATCTTTTAAAATACCGTATATAATGTATAAAAATAATTGAATATATAAATTATTGAAGGAAAATATAGCCTTTCAAAGATGATTTACTTTTATAAAAAACATCAAAAACACATAATTTCAAACCAAGACAAATTTCAAAGTAATCGTAGACTTACAAAATAAATATATTTTTGAAAGATAACATCTCCAAGTAAAAACTTTTTCTCCTCCCTTACTTATGGAAAAATATTTTTTAAAAAAATAATCATTATCTCCACAAAAATCAAATCATTACCCATAGAAACACACACATGTTTACATATATTTAAACCTCAACTATTGAATATATATCCTAACAGAAGTAATTAGTTTCTCCTAACCAAAAATATATTTGTACTTCAAAAGAACGATAAGATTAACTTGATATTTTGAAATATCATGATCATATATAATAGAAAATGGAAATTAAAAAATTTAATGATACAACTTATAGCAGACTAATGAGTAAGTTTAATATAAGAAATGGGTGGAATTGTAAAATATTGGGCAAATAGGAAGTACATCTAGCTATCCATGTCCTCATCATCTTCCTCACCATCATCATCGTCCAAGGAGTCGGTCCCCAACTTTTTGCTACAGTCGCATAATTTTGTTTAATTTTGCCTATGTTCATACCAGTCTTGTCTTGTAATCATCTATCTCGGCATCTCTCTGCTATAATCGTTGCTGAGTACATTCCTATACTTTCTACATTGCCCTTTTCTCATTGCCAGGTGAGAAATTGAGCTAGTGGATGCACTAGATAACTACGTGAAAGACATAGCCTTTGATCCCATCCTTAGTAGTCGACCATTTTTTTGAAGCCATCAAGTGTGTTAAGGATTATCATGTTATTGTTGCTGGCGTTTGATGCAGTCCCGCCACCCTCTAATTCACATTCCTCTAGGTCCTCTATAGCATTTTGGCTTTGTTGTAATTTTTTCATCATTTCCTACAAAGTTTGGGAATCATTAACGATATATATGACTTTGTAGTCAACATGACATGTTTAAGAATTATACTTATCCTTTGTGACTGTGTACAAGAGCTAGCCCATTCCCTAGCAGCATTCTTCTGCACTTTGGAATAAAGCTCGAGGGGAGTCGGTGGCCTTCCTAATGTTACCTCTTGAATTATTGATTAAATTTCAATATAAATAGTTGCAATAAATTGTATTGCATTAATATAACTAAACACATAAAAATGGTGAATGAAAGGCAAACAAATTTTTTAGTCACCATTTGTTCATTTTGGGCGGTCACTAAAATGGAGTCACTGTGATAAATGGTGGTAGCAAATGTGCTGTTAACTGCTCAGTTGGCTTGGTTTTTCTTGCACACTACTAAGTATGTATCTTTTACCCATTGTCCAACATCTCATCCCACTTCTCTTGTGGAATCTAATTAACTTTTGTATTAGAAACTCTTGCCTAGTGCAAGTGTTTCCATATTAATTATGCAACCTTTTCTTAAAGGCTCAATATATTGCCATATTGTCCACCAGATCCCATTTGAATTCATTCTGTATAGACATGTCAAAATAAAAATACACCTAAGATCAACATTACTGTGTCGTTCGCCGGGTCTCATGTAAATCAGTATGGCATTGGGACAATTGTTGTTTAACTTTTTTAAATACACTTTAGTACAATTTTGGGACGAGTAATATATAAAAATGAAATATCCATCTTGGGACATTTTTTAAACTTTTTAGATACCCTTTGACATGATGTTGAGATGGGTATTGCACGAAAGGGAAATACCTATTCCAAAGTTGTCCTAGTCTAGCACAACTTTGACACGGATTTGTGCCAATCCTAAACGACTTATTCTATTTTTTGTGAGATGATTTACTTCATTTTTTTGGGATTGTTCGTTGGCAAAGAATTGGGATGACTCTGAGACAGTTTTCTAAAAGCCATTCCAAAGTCGTCTTTGATTTGGGTCGACCCAATCGTTTGATCCCCAACTTTTTGGACATTAGTAGTAAATATTTTTTGGCATACGTACATATTGGAATAATAAAAAGGAGCATTGATCATTATTTTCACCTTTTTTACATGTGGAAATAGTCATGAATAGAGATGTGATATTAAGGTGAGATGTGGGAGCCATATGGTAACTACACTGCAATTGGTAATTATGAATGCGGACCGAGACCTCATGAGCTTAGATCTCATGATCGTGAGGCATGATCGTAGGCATTAGATAGACTTCATATTTTTGAAATTCACTATGGTCATTATCGAGAGACATGATGATGAGGGCACGAGAAGGCTTGTCGTGGGTGCGAGGAAGGCAAAATGCCCTGTGGGTGCGGCACATTAGAGTGTAAGTGCGGATCTCTCCCATGCAGTTGTGTAGCCTAGTGTAGGAATTACAACACAAACTAATATCTTAGGTACATGAGCTCCCATTCCAAAGCAACAAGTTGCGAGCTATGGAACATAATTTTCTAGAGGAGGTACTAAAGCCAAAGCTAGAGGAGGTTGTAGTGGATGTGGAGACGTGGGTAGAAGAGAGAGATTTAGATTAGAACTATGAGTTAGATAAGATTGCTATAATGAGATATTAGCTCACGTTATTAAGATCGATCCCTTATTTATTTAGTTTGTTCCTTCCTTTTTATGTTCAAGACAGATTATGCTATAAAATTTTATTTTCTATATTATGTATGTTATCTAAGTCTCGTAGTGCCTTACCTTCTACCTTGTTATCATGCATATTTAAATAATGCATATGATTGACTTAATTGACGCAAGACCTGTTTCCATATAGGAAATTGGTTGGCGGTGGGCCCCCATCGTCTTACTCAAAAACCCCTTTGCAGCACCCTTATAGAGGATTCAACCAAACAAGCATATGCTTATCCTCCACCTCCACCCTTAATGTAATCTTAGCTGCAACTAGCTATAGGCCAAACAAGTTTAAGGAGGAAGGATTTAGCTATCATTACAACCATGGTAGCACAAATTATGGGCGCTCAACAAGAAGCACTTGCTCAACCTGTAGCCCAACCTAACTATGAAAACAATGCTCACTATAAGGTGTTTCAATGTGCATATGTACTGACCTTTGATGGGTCTCATGACACCCAAGTGGTTCAAAAGTGGTTAAAAGAAGTGGAAAACAATTTCAAACTAATGAAAGTCTGCATAGATGTGTGGTTAAGGGTGGTTATCCCATTCTTGGTTAGCAAGGGCACGCTCTAGTGGGAAGGCGTCTCACCAGTGATGCTCGTGGAGGGGTCGATCACATAGGCCCAATTCAAAGAGACCTTTCTAATTCACTTTTTCCCTAATGCACTCCGCCCATAGAAAATGGGAGAGTTCAACAATTTAGCTGAAGGTCCTAATATGTTAATGATTAAATACTCGACCAAGTTCCACACTGTAGGCAAGCATTCTTCAATGGTAATGGCGAAACCCCAATTGAAGATGTATAAGTTTACCAGAAGACTAAAGAGCAGGTTATAAATAGCCTTAGCCCTTTATAGGGCCTGCACTTTGATGAATTACTTGGAGCTGCCATCCAAGCAGAGGCTGATATAAACAAACAACAAGCTGAAAACAATCTTAAGTGATTGAGGTCAGGTTCCAATGCTAATAATGCAAAGCCTCAAGGACATTGACCGATAGACATAACAATAACAAGAGGTTGAATCAAGCAAAGACTAGTGGGACAATGCCCCTTCCACTAGAGTGCAACACTTGTGGATGCTGGTGACATGCTTCACATGTAAACAGCACGAGCATTGAGCTGTTGAATGCCCCAACAGCCCCAACAGCATAAGGAATTCCACCCAGCTAATAACACAAACAATAGTAGTGGGGTCAACGAGGATAGTCAAGGTGGTACAAACCCTAGTGGCAACTCACATATTGGTAATGTAAATAACCCTTGGCCTAATTAGACCAATCATAGACCTAGGGGAAATGCAAGGGTAATTGCTATGACCCGAAAAAGGTAGACAATATGGAGAATGTGGTGGTAGGTAACATCACTATTAACTAACTGGTTATGTATGCTTTATTTGATTGTGGTGTGTCACATTCTTTTGTATCCAAGAGACTAGCCAAATGTTTAGATCATAAGCTTGAACTATTTAGACCATCCATGTAAAGTGGCTACTCCTAAATAAGAAACTTTGGTAGCAAGTCTAGGATAGAAGAATTGTGTTTTGAACTTAGGTAGGGATTATGAATTGAAAGCTGACTTCATTTGGCTTAACTTGACGACATTCGATGTATTTTAGAAATGGATTGGCTAGCTAAAAGTTTCGTGCACATAGACGGCAAAAATAAGGTCGTAAACTTTCGCCCACCTACGGGCGATAGGTTCCCATTCCACGGGAGTGGCTAATATAAAGCTAGCTGAGTCAATTTCCTTATATCCGTGGCTAATGCAAAGAAAGCCATTGAGGAAGGATGAAAAGCTTACTTTGCATGCGTCGTTGATGCTATGGAACAGGAATCAAAGTTAGACCTAGTAGTGAAGGAGTTTCCTAACGTATATTTAACTAACCTACTTAAACTACCTCTAAGTAGGGAAATTATGTTCAAAATCAACTTAGTTCTAGGAATGACACCTATTTCAAAGGCCCTAAATTGAATGGTTCTAGTTGAGTTAAGGGCATCGAAGGTACAACTATAGGAGCTGTTGGACAAGAAACAAATTCGGCCAAGTGCATTACTTTAGGGAGCTCTGGTACATTTGGTTAAGAGGAAGGATAGGAGCCTAAGGATATGTATTGATTTCTGATAGCTTAATAAGGTGACCATTACCAAGAATTGAAGACTAATTCAACCAACTCAAGGGGGCCAAGGTCTTCTCAAAAATCGACCTAAGATTGAGATACCACCAATTGAAAATACATGCTGAAGACATACCCCTAAAATGGACATCTAAATGAGCTACAGACACTAAGAGTTCTTGGTGCTACCTTTTAGGGAAACTAACACCTCAAAAACCTTTATAGATTTAATGAACCAAGTGTTCAAGCTATACTTGGACAATTTTGTAGTGAGATCCATCAACAACATTTTGGTATTCTCTCCCAGCAATGAGGCACATGAGAACCTTTTGGGAATAGTGCTTCAAACCTTGAGGAAGAAACAGTTATATGCCAAATTCAATAAGTGTGAATTTTATCTTAGAAGTGTGGCATTCTTAGGGCATGTAATTTTTGAACGAGTTGTGTTAGTAAACCCCAAGAAGATTGAAGCCATCTTATAGTAGCGTAGGTCCACTAACGTATCCAAAGTGAGAAGTTTTCTATGACTTGCTAAATACTACTAGAAATTCATTGGAGAATTTACTAAGTTTGCCACATTGTTGACCCAATTGTTGTAGATATGAAGGAAGTTCAAATGGAACTGGAAATGTGAACAAGGTTTTATGGAGCTTAAGTAAAAGTTGACTTTGGCTCCAATGCTTGCTTTGCCTTCCGAAGGTGGTGGGTTTACCATGTACAAAAACACTAGTAAAAATGGACTAGAAAGTGTCTTAATGCAGTGCAATAGAGTGATCACCTACACATCTAGCCAAGTGAAGCCCTATGAGTTAAACTACCCAATTCATGATGATGGATTGGCAATAGTAGTGTTTGCCCTTAAAATATGTAGATACCACCTTTATAGTAAGAAATGTTAGATAAATACCCCCACAAGAGCCACAAGTATTTCCTCATGTAGAAAGAGTAGAATATGAAATAGAGGCATTGATTTGAGTTAATCAATGGTTATGACTTTGTAAGGCTAATCATGTAGTTGATACCTTGAGTAGAAGGAGGACTAAAGTTTATGGGGGCCATGTTAGCAATGTAATTCGATTCACTATGTTTGAATATTTTCAAACCAATTGACAGCATCTAGCATATTTAAGCATTGAACCATTGATAATTGAGGAGATTAGGAAGTTCAAAGGATCAATCTCGAAGATAGTGGCGTTGAAGGACAATGTCAAGCATAGTCAACTCTTGAATTTCCAATTAGGAGAGGACGATATCTTGTATATGAAAAGGTGGCCATGTGTTTTAGATGTTAGGAGATATGAGGTTAAATCTTACGAGAGGCACACCAGTCAAAGTATTTGATGCATCCAGTGAGTACTAAGATATATAAGGATCTTAAAAGACACTTTAGTGGAACGGATGAAGAAAGATATTGCAAACTACGTGGTGAAGTGCATGATGTGCCAAAAGATCAAGCCAAAACATCAGCACCCTCGAGGCTATCGATAGCCACTTGAGATACTTGAATAGAAGTGGGATTATATTACGATGAACTTGGGTGGTGGGGTTACCATGTACTCCTTGGAATAGTTTGCTGTGATACATATTGGCTTTAGTATCTGCTGTGGTGGCTTGCAGGTACTATGTGTTATGATCTCAGATTTGAAGCATGACATCGTGGGTGTGAGGTTTACTGTGGCATCAAGCAAAATGCTTTGCAGTTGCGGGGTGTCATCCTAGACAAATGTTTTGTGGGGACGACTAGCTTTTTTGTCATGAATAGTAACACAAGGACACAACAAAATGCACTGTGGTTCATCTTGTAGATGCGGGCCATTTTTCGCAGTTGTGTGTCATGTTTTGCAAGGCCACATGACCTAGGAAAAGGGAAATTTTCATTTTGTGATTTGGAACCCAATTTTAACCATTTAAAGGCTTAAACATGGACGAAGTTAATACATAACTCTACCAATTAGAAGTATAGATTGGAATACCACTCAATTGGGGTTGAAATACTGGGGCTCACGGTGGACGCAACTGGTAATTCATGTAACCCTCTTTAGTTAGGAGTATAGACTAAAGCCTTAATTAGTGAAAAAAAAAGTACACGAAGTCCATACCCCTGAGTTGGTGAGTAAACATGTAGAATATGTGATATCTGAATGTTATTCTGGATATGATACACATTGTGATATCTTATTTCCTGCTTAAATGTGTGATTTGTCCAAAATTTATATTTTTACTGCTGCTGCGCATCCTATAAAAATGAAGGAAGGTGAATTCATTTATTGGGTGACTCATCACTCACGATTTCCTTCATTTATCTTTTGCAGAGATGCTAGTGAAAGAGATTGCATGTGGGGATGGTAGGATCACAATGATAGAAGCTTTAGTTTATATTTGGGCAAATAAGATATGGAATTGTAATAGACATATGGACTAGTTAGTTTGATATTAGGGCTTGTATCTGTTAAGATATTCGTCTTGCAAATACTGCCAAGTTGTATTCTAAATTTGGAGACATGACATATACACACTCTATTAGTAGTATACTTATATCATACTTTGATATAACTATCTTTTAAAATACCATCTATAATGCATTAAAAAAATTGAATATATAAATTATTGAAGGAAATATAGCCTTTAAAGATGATTTAGTTTTTATAAAAACATCAAAAAACATATGGGCATTTAAGAAATAAATAGAAAAAAAATTGAATAAGTAGAGAATAATTTTACAAGTAATTACCTATAGGTTAGTAATTAAAATTTTGAAATTCTATGGTTCCTTTATGATTGTGATTCTGCTACTTTATATCTTTATTTTAGTTTCATAAAATTCTTTATGCTTTAGTTTATTTATTTTTATACTATCTAATTTTCTTCCATCCTTTTATTATAATCACTATTCATATTTCACTTTACTAATATAAAAATTTGTAGCACTTACTTGGAAATAACAAATATCATCAATATACATGTAATTGTTAACATATAGATTAATCATCTTACTTCATAATCCTGTTGGCACCAGTCCAATTTTTGGTCATATCTATATAATTTTACATTTTTCAGAATACATATATTTTATATATTAGTCATAATTATTATTTTTTTAGAATACATTGAATGAAACCCAGAGCTCTTTATCTTATGAACATTGAGACGATTCATATATAGATTTCTCTAAACTAATCCTTTTTTGCTTCTTTTATGTGAGTCATTAGTCTATATAATAACAAATGTTTTCTCTCACTATTTTTATTTGATTTTCCTATATAATACTTGGTGGATTAATTCATATTTAAAATTCATAATTTAAATGTGTTATATTCAATATATAATCTACTGTATTGATGAAAAAATATTTACCTAATTGAATTACCCTTCTAAAATTGAAATTCTTACCCCCTCCAGCCCCAACAACAAAATAAAAATATAGAAAAATAGATACCACGTGTATAAAAAAATTAAAAAAAAACATAAGTAGGAACATGATAAACAAGCATGGAATTAAATATGTAAGTTCATCCAACACGAATCATACCACTGAAATTGATGTAACTTAATCCCAGTGTCTCAGGCATTGTCAGATTTGCTAGCCAATTTGGGAGCTCTCCTCCAAGCTTAGTATGCAATAAATGAAATTATTAAGCCGTCGCGAACACCCAACTCCTTGGGAAGGTCTCCTGTTTAGTAGTACTTTGGTTTAATAATAAATAAATAAAAATACCAATGGATGTCCATGTATGACTTAATTGCATTGCATGAATTGGATTGATTTACTTTTGAATTCTATGAAATTATGAAAAACTTCTATAAGATGAAATATTATGGAAATTGGAGACTTGTGAATATTAGACCAAAAAGGTAGAGTTTGTGTAAATTTTAAAGAGTCGACAAGTATTTGTTACTCAAATATCAAGGAAGCTTGGAAAGAATACTTAGTATATAGCTTATAAAAAAATTTGAGATGATCATGGATGTATCAAGTTTAGAAGCAGTGATGACCACAAGAAACTTCATAAAAAGTCGCCAAATCAAAACTAAGTAGCTTCTATGCAGTGTTGAAGTTGTCGAAAATCATGAAGATGGTTTAGACTTTGATCAACAAAATATACCATTCTTATAATTTTTTTAAATGTTTAGAAAAATGTGGAGTAAAATAATGTTTCAAAACAAAAATGGTCCTCGAATTGGAGAACTTACTAGGTTACCAATCTAACCACTTCAATCAGTTTTAAAAATCTGGTTGTTTCAAATTATATGTAATATTATTTTTACACATATAATATGTTAAAATAGGTTTTGTTAAATTATTCATGTCCATCAATTAATATATTAAATGATAAATTTTACATAAAATACAAAAAAATTCATGATTCAACAAAAATTTAAAATATTACAAAAATATAAAAGGAATTAAATTAAATTCAAGCTAAACCATAATATTGAAAAATGAGTTTTGGAAAATAAAAAACCACATTTAACTGAAAATATTTAATTTCAAGATACAATATTTAAATTTTCAATGATATTATTAGAAAATTTTTATAAAAATTAAAATAGGTACAGTGAAAAAAGAGAGTGAAATTTTTCTATAATAATAAATTATTTTGGAGGTCAAAAAATTATGATAAAATATAAATATATTTTATTTATTTTTATTATTTGAAAGGCATATTTATATTTTTTAAAATATTTATCAATAAAGAACGGTTTTCTTGACCTGTGTGACTAGTTCACGCTAACTTCACAAATTTTAAGTGGTATCCAAATGTACAAAAAGAAAAAATTGCTTTTTAAAAATCTGAAAGATACAAATTAATCTTGAAAAATAGAAAAATATTTTCCAAATAGTAAAATATTAAATACGAAATATAAATTTAAAATTTTTAATATGCCAAAAGAATAAGGAAATATGGTTTATATTTCTAAAAACTTATAAAATGTGTAATTTATTATGTTGACTCATATATTCTTTAAAATCATACAAAAAAATTATATCTTTTAAAACATAAAAGAAAATTTAAAATAACTAAAAATAAAAAATAATTTTTTGCATGCATATATTATGAATATATATCTAAAACTTTAAATTTATAAAATTCCAAATAATATAAAAGATTATATTTTCCAAACAAACATATTTAAAAAAATGTTCAGAAACATTAAAAAAAAAAACAATTTCATACATTAAGAGTGCCCTAACATTTTTTCCTTTTTTCCCTCTCTCATGTGATCATTACTCTACTCTAATAACCAGATTGTTTTTATCTTTTCTATTCTTTCTGGTTTCCCTGATCAAATACTTGGTGTATTAATTCATATTTAAATTCATGATTTTAAACTGTGTTAGTAATAACGAAAAATATTTTCTACATGATTCCCCCACTACACTTGAAACCTTACTCCTTCAGCTCCACAACAAAATAAAAAGTAGACAACTGACCCCTGTACACATATATAAATTTTTAAAAGAAGTCACAATTAACATGATCAATGAGCGTGGAATTACAATATGTAAGTTTCATCCAAGAGTAGGATACATCCACTCGCCATGTGATATAACTTAAGGTCAGTGTCTCAAGCTTGTCAAATTTCGCCCAAGCCAATTTGGGAATCTCCTCCAAGGTTAGTATCTGTAATAAAACAAGCTTTCAGCCGTTCAAAGGACCCAACCCTTGGGGAAGCCCCTCTGTGTGTTTAGGAGGACTTGGTTTAATACAAATGAACACGAAGAATAATTCTACAATAGCTTATAGTGAATTGTATATTTTGGATGTATCAGTTTAGATTGCAATAATAACCACACTAGAACTTCTAAAAGATCCAAATCAAACTAGGTTTTGCTTCTTTGTAGTGTCAAAGCTGTAGGAAATCACGAGATGATTAACTTGATCAGCAAAGAACCATTCTTACATTTATTTACAATGTTTTAGAAAAATGGGATTCCATAATGCTTTTTAAAACCCAGTCAATAACCCGTTTGACTAGTCCACCCAATTTCCACCGATTTTACATAATCTTGTTGTGTCAAATTATATATAATATTTTATCATCTATAATGTGCGAATAAGGTTTATAAAATTACTTCATAGTCCATCATGACTATAGTAAAATGAAAATTATACTTCAAGATACAAAAAATTCACCATGATTCAGTAAAAAATATAAATAGTTACAAAAATATAAAAGATCAACAAATTAAATCAAATCTAAATAATAGTGAAAATGAATTGGAAAAATTAAAACGCTCATCAGCCTTACCCGAGATATATTTAATTTCAAGACACCATATTTAAAATTCTCATGACAATTAGAAAATGCTTGATCAAATTATAAATAGGTAAACTAAAACCACTAATAGTGAAAATTGTATATAATAATAAATTATTTCAGAGTCAAAATTAAAATAGATGAAAATATTTATACTTACTTTATTAATTATTTGTGAAGGGCACATGTTTTTTACATGTTTAAAACTTTTTTATAAAAAAAAAAAAACGTTTCTGACGAGTGTTATCAGTTTCAGGCAACTTTTCCAATTTTATAAGTGGTATCCAACATGTACATAAAAGGAAAAATTGTATTTTTAAACCTCCTTGAAATGATACATTACTGAAAATTTCAAAAGATATTTTCCAAATGTTCAATCATATTAATATGTCCAATATAAATTTACAACATTTAAGCATCCAAAAGCAGTTCAAGGAAGAAATGCTGTTTCTAACTTCTGTAACTTATTAAAATTTTGTAATTTGTCTTATGTTGACTGCATATTAATTCCTTAAAATCATCTAAAAATATACTCTTTTTCTCAACACGAAGGCGACATTTTTTTAAAAATATATATTATGGTCTTACCTTTTGCATTGGATAGTTACTGACAATGCTAATTCTAGAGACTTTTAAAGTTACTATATTTTGGAAATACCGTTAAAAGTAATCAACTTATCTTTCCAAATAAAACTACTTTAATTAAAACATTTACAAGAAAAATTAAGAAACATCGATTTTCACATTAAAAAGGCCCCTATATAAAATTGTTATTATATTGTTTTCTTAATCTAGGTGACAAACAAACAAATGTCCGAATTTAAAAGTCCTAATGTCCTTGAAAATAAAAAATATTTCCTATTTATCTAAAATTATAATATTTAAAAGTTATCATATTCATATTCACTGTAAAACAGAAAAATATATTTTTAACAAATAACATATATGTTACAAAAATTCTTAAAACTTTAAAAATAAATATAAAAATGTACATTCAAATTGTTATTTCATATTATCTTTTTTGAAATTTAAATTCTATTTATTGTATTTTTCAAATATATTTTTTATTTCTTATGAATAATTTTACATTTTTTAGAATAGATATATTTTATATATTATGAATAATTATTATATTTTTTAGAATACATTAAATGAAACCCAGAGCTCTTGATTTTGTGAACATTGAGACAAATTTGTATATAGATTTCTCTAAACTAAACATTTTTTCCTTTTCTCATGTGAGTCATTAGTCTACTCTAATAACAGATGTTTTATCTTTCTATTCTTATCTGGTTTCCTTATAAAATACTTGGTGGATTAATTCATATTTAAAATTCATGATTTAAATGTGTTATATTTGATATATAACCCACTATATTAACGAAAAAATATTTATCTACATGAATTACCCCACTAAACTTGAAATCCTTAACTCCCTTCAACTCCAACAACAAAATAAAAATATAGAAAAAATAGACACACACATATATAAAAAAATATTAAAGGAGCACTATTAGGAACATGATAAATGAGCATGGAATTAAATATGTAAGTTCATCCAAGAGCGAGATCATACCACTGAAATTGATAGAACTTAAGGTCAGTGTCTCAAGGCTTGTCAGATTCGCCAGCCAATAATAATTCGTAATAATTCGTAAATAGCTTATAAGGGAATTTTGATATGATTTTGGATGTATCAAGTTTAGAAGCAATAATAACCACAAGAACTTCATAAAAAGATGCCAAATCAAAACTAAGGTAGCTTCTTTGTAGTGTCAAAGCTGTAGGAAATCACAGAGATGGTTTAGACTTTGATCAACAAAGAATACCATTCTTATATTTTTTTAAAATGTTTAGAAAAATGTGGAGTAAAATAATGTTTTTAAAACCAGAATAACCCTTGAATTGGAGAACTTACAGAGTTACTTGTCCAACAAATTCAACCAGTTCAACCGATTTTAAAAATCTTGTTGTTTCAAATTATATATAATATTATTTATACACATATAATAGTGTTAGAATAAGGTTATAAAATTAATTCATGTCCATCAATTACTATATTAAATGACAAATTTTACTTAAAATACAAAAAAATTCATGATTCAGTAAAAATTATAAATATTACAAAAATATAAAAGAAACCAAATTAAATTCAAATCTAAACATAAATATTGAAAATGAGTTTTGGAAAAATAACAACGACACAATTAACTGAAGATATTTAATTTCAAGACACCATATTTAAATTTTCAATGACATTATTAGAAAATGTTGTTAAAAATTATAAAATAGGAATACTAAACAAATAGATAGTGAAAATTTTGTATAATTATAAATTATTTCAGAGGTCAAAAAATTATAATAAGATGAAAAATATTTTAGTTATTTTTAATTATTTGAAAGGCATGTTTTTATGTTTAAAATTTTTATCAAAAAAAAAAACGGTTTCCTGATGAGTGTTATCAGTTCAGGCCAACTTTCAAATTTTAAGTGGTATCCAAATGTACCAAAAAGGAAAAAATTGTATTTTAAAAAATCTAAAAGATACAAATTAATCTTGAAAAATTGAAAAATATTTTCCAAATAGTAAGATATTAAATATGAAATATAAATTTAAAAATTTTAATACGCCAAAACAATGAGGAAAAATGGTTTATATTTCTGTAACTTATAAAATTTGTAATTTATTATGTTGACTGCGTATATTCTTTAAAATCATCTAAAAAATTATATCTTTTAAAACATAGAAGACAACTTTAAAAAGTATATATATATATATATATATAATTTTCTGCATAGGATAATATGAATGCATATTCTAAAACTTTTAAAGTTATAAAATTTTGAATAATATAAAAAATAATTATGCTTTCCAAAAAAACATATTTAATAAAAATGTACAGAAAAATTTAAAAAATCGATTTTGTACATTAAAAAGGGCAATATATAAAATTGTTATTTGTTTCTTAAATTGAAAAACAAAACATATAAATTTAAAAGTCTAAATTTTCTCGAAAATAAAAAATATATTTACTTATCTAAAATTATAATATTAAAAAGTTATCATATTCATATTCTCTGTAAAAGAGAAAAATATATTTTTAACAAATAACATATTTGTTACAAAAATTCTTAAAACCTTAAAAATAAATATAAAAATGTACATTCAAATTGTTATTTCATATTATATTTTTTGAAATTTAAATTCTGTTTATTGTATTTTTCAATATATTTATAAAATATATTTTTTATTTCTTATGAATAATTTTACATTTTTTACAATAGATATATTTTATATATTATGAATAATTATTATATTTTTTAGAATAAATTAAATGAAACCCAGAGCTCTTGATTTTGTGAACATTGAGAAAAATTTGTATACAGATTTCTCTAAACTAAACCTTTTTTCCTTCTCTCATGTGAGTCATTAGTCTACTCTAATAACAGATGTTTTATCTTTCTATTCTTATCTGGTTTCCTTATAAAATACTTGGTGGATTAATTCATATTTAAAATTCATGATTTAAATGTGTTATATTTGATATATAACCCACTATATTAACGAAAAAATATTTATCTACATGAATTACCTCACTAAACTTGAAATCCTTAACTCCCTTCAGCTCCAACAACAAAATAAAAATGTAGAAAAAATAGACACACACATATATAAAAAAATTTTAAAGAAGCACAATTATGAACATGATAAATGAGCGTGGAATTAAATATGTAAGTTCATCCAAGAGCGATGTCATACCACTGAAATTGATAGAACTTAAGGTCAGTGTCTCAAGGCTTGTCAGATTCGCCAGCCAATTTGGGAACTCTCCTGCAAGGTTATTATCTGATAAATAAAAAGCTTTAAGCCGTTTCAAACGACCCAACTCCTTGGGAAGCTCTCCTGTGTTTATGTAGTACTTTGGTTTAATAAAATAATTAAATAAATAAAAATACCCATGGATCTCCATGTAAGATTTAATTGCATTGCATGAATTGGATTGATTTACTTCTAAATTCTATGGAATTATGAAAAACTTGCTATAAGAGGAAATATTATAGAAATTGGAAAGAAATATTATAAATTTGTTGGACTTTATAAAATGATTATTTTAATGGTTTTCAAACAACATTTACCAATAAAATTGTGGTTTATGCTAGAGTTTTGTGTAAATTTGATGGAGTCGACAAGTAATTAGTTACTCAAATATCAAATGAAGCACGGAAAGAATAATTCGTAAATAGCTTATAAGGGAATTTTGATATGATTTTGGATGTATCAAGTTTAGAAGCAATAACAACCACAAGAACTTCATAAAAAGATGCCAAATCAAAACTAAGTTAGCTTCTTTGTAGTGTCAAAGCTGTAGGAAATCACAGAGATGGTGTAGACTTTGATCAACAAAGAATACCATTCTTATATTTTTTAAAAATGTTTAGAAAAATGTAGAGTAAAATAATGTTTTCAAAACCAGAATAATCCTTGAATTGGAGAACTTACTGAGTTACTAGTCCAAACAATTCAACCAGTTCAACCGATTTTAAAAATCTTGTTGTTTCGAATTATATATAATATTATTTATACACATATAATAGTGTTAGAATAAGGTTATAAAATTAATTCATGTCCATCAATTACTATATTAAATGACAAATTTTACTTAAAATACAAAAAAATTCATGATTCAGTAAAAATTATAAGTATTACAAAAAGATTAAAGAAACCAAATTAAATTCAAATCTAAACATAAATATTTAAAATGAGTTTTGGAAAAATAAAAACGACACAATTAACTGAAGATATTTAATTTCAAGACACCATATTTAAATTTTCAATGACATAATTAGAAAATGTTGATAAAAATTATAAAATAGGAATACTGAACAAATAGATAGTTAAAATTTTGTATAATTATAAATTATTTCAGAGCTCAAAAAATTAAATTAAGATGAAAAATATTTTAGTTAATTTTAATTATTTGAAAGGCATGTTTTTATGTTTAAAATTTTTATAAAAAAAAAAAACGGTTTCTTGACGAGTGTTATCAGTTCAGGCCAACTTTTCAAATTTCAAGTGGTATCCAAATGTACAAAAAGGAAAAAATTGTATTTTAAAAAATCTAAAAGATACAAATTAAACTTGAAAAATTGAAAAATATTTTCCAAATACAAAAATATTAAATATGAAATATAAATTTAAAAATTTTAATACGCCAAAACAATGAGGAAAAATGGTTTATATTTCTGTAACTTATAAAATTTGTAATTTATTATGTTGACTGCGTATATTCTTTAAAATCATCTAAAAAGTTATATCTTTTAGAACACAGAAGATAATTTTAAAAAGTATATATATATATAATTTTTTGCGTAGGATAATATGAATGCATATTCTAAAACTTTTAAAGATATAAAATTTTGAATAATATAAAAAATAATTATGCTTTCCAAAAAAAACATATTTAATAAAAATGTACAGAAAAATTTAAAAAATTGATTTTGTACATTAAAAAGGGCCATATATAAAATTGTTATTTGTTTCTTAAATTGAAAAACAAAACATATAAATTTAAAAGTCTAAATTTTCTCGAAAATAAAAAATATATTTATTTATCTAAAATTATAATATTAAAAAGTTATCATATTCATATTCTCTGTAAAAGTGAAGAATATATTTTTAACAAGTAACGTATATGTTACAAAAATTCTTAAAACATTAAAAATAAATATAAAATTGTACATTCATATTGTTATTTCATATTATATTTTTTGAAATTTAAATTCTGTTTATTGTATTTTTCAAATATATTTATAAAATATATTTTTTATTTCTTATGAATAATTTTACATTTTTTAGAATAGATATATTTTATATATTATGAATAATTATTATATTTTTTAGAATAAATTAAATGAAACCCAGAGCTCTTGATTTTGTGAACATTGAGAAAAATTTGTATACAGATTTCTCTAAACTAAACCTTTTTTCCTTCCCTCATGTGAGTCATTAGTATACTCTAATAACAGATGTTTTATCTTTCTATTCTTATCTGGTTTCCTTATAAAATACTTGGTGGATTAATTCATATTTAAAATTCATGATTTAAATGTGTTATATTAACGAAAAAATATTTATCTACATGAATTACCCCACTAAACTTGAAATCCTTAACTCCCTTCAGCTCCAACAACAAAATAAAAATATAGAAAAAATAGACACACACATATATAAAAAAATTTTAAAGAAGCACAATTATGAACATGATAAATGAGCGTGGAATTAAATATGTAAGTTCATCCAAGAGCGAGGTCATACCACTGAAATTGATATAACTTAAGGTTAGTGTCTCAAGGCTTGTCAGATTCGCCAGCCAATTTGGGAACTCTCCTCCAAGGTTAGTATCTGATAAATAAAAAGCTTTCAGCCGTTTCAAAGGACCCAACTCCTTGGGAAGCCCTCCTGTGTTTATGTAGTACTTTGGTTTAATATCAAATGAAGCACGGAAAGAATAATTCGTAAATAGCTTATAAGGGAATTTTGATATGATTTTGGATGTATCAAGTTTAGAAGCAATAATAACCACAAGAACTTCATAAAAAGATGCCAAATCAAAACTAAGGTTGCTTCTTTGTAGTGTCAAAGCTGTAGGAAATCACAGAGATGATTTAGACTTTGATCAGCAAAGAATACCATTGTTATATTTATTTAAAATGTTTAGAAAAATGTGGAGTAAAATAATGTTTTCAAAACCAGAATAACCCTATTACTAGTCCAACCAATTCAACCAGTTCAACCGATTTTAAAAATCTTGTTGTTTCAAATTATATATAATATTATTTATACACATATAATAGTGTTAGAATAAGGTTATAAAATTAATTCATGTCCATCAATTACTATATTAAATGACAAATTTTACTTCAAATACAAAAAAATTCATGATTCAGTAAAAATTATAAATATTACAAAAATATAAAAGAAACAAAATTAAATTCAAATCTAAACATAAATATTGAAAATGAATTTTGGAAAAATAAAAACGACACAATTAACTGAAGATATTTAATTTCAAGACACCATATTTAAATTTTCAATGACATAATTAGAAAATGTTGATAAAAATTATAAAATAGGTAAACTAAACAAATAGATAGTGAAAATTGTATATAATAATAAATTATTTCAGAGGTCAAAAAATTAAAATAAGATGAAAAATATTTTAGTTATTTTTAATTATTTGAAAGGCATGTTTTTATGTTTAAAATTTTTATAAAAAAAAACGGTTTCTTGACGAGTGTTATCAGTTCAGGCCAACTTTTAAATTTTAAGTGGTATCCAAATGTACAAAAAGGAAAAAATTGTATTTTAAAAAATCTGAAAGATACAAATTAAACTTGAAAAATTGAAAAATATTTTCCAAATAGTAAAATATTAAATATGAAATATAAATTTAAAAATTTTAATGCACCAAAACAATGAGGAAAAATGGTTTATACTTCTGTAACTTATAAAATTTGTAATTTATTATGTTGACTGCATATATTCCTTAAAATCATCTAAAAAATTATATCTTTTAAAACACAGAAGACAATTTTTTTTAAAAAATATATATATATATATTATTTTTTGCATTGGATATTATGAATGCATATTCTAAGACTTTTAAAGTTATAAAATTTTGAATAACTTAAAAGATAATTATACTTTCCAAAAAAAAACATATTTAATAAAAATGTACAGAAAAATTTAGAAAATCGATTTTGTACATTAAAAAGGGCCATATATAAAATTGTTATTTGTTTCTTAAATTGAAAAACAAAACATATAAATTTAAAAGTCTAAATTTTCTTGAAAATAAAAAATATATTTATTTATCTAAAATTATAATATTAAAAAGTTATCATATTCATATTCTCTGTAAAAGAGAAAAATATATTTTTAACAAATAACATATATGTTACAAAAATTCTTAAAACATTAAAAATAAATATAAAAATGTACATTCAAATTGTTATTTCATATTATATTTTTTGAAATTTCAATTCTGTTTATTGTATTTTTCAAATATATTTATAAAATATATTTTTTATTTCCTATGAATAATTTTACATTTTTTAGAATAGATATATTTTATATATTATGAATAATTATTATATTTTTTAGAATACATTAAATGAAACCCAGAGCTCTTGATTTTGTGAACATTGAGACAAATTTGTACACAGATTTCTCTAAACTAAACATTTTTTCCTTTTCTCATGTGAGTCATTAGTCTACTCTAATAACAGATGTTTTATCTTTCTATTCTTATCTGGTTTCCTTATAAAATACTTGGTGAATTAATTCATATTTAAAATTCTTGATTTAAATGTGTTATATTTGATATATAACCCACTATATTAATGAAAAAATATTTATCTACATGAATTACCCGACTAAACTTAAAATCCTTAACTCCCTCCAGCTCCAACAACAAAATAAAAATATAGAAAAAATAGACACACACATATATAAAAAAATATTAAAGAAGCACTATTAGGAACATGATAAATGAGCATGGAATTAAATATGTAAGTTCATCCAAGAGCGAGATCATACCACTGAAATTGATAGAACTTAAGGTCAGTGTCTCAAGGCTTGTCAGATTCGCCAGCCAATAATAATTCGTAATAATTCGTAAATAGCTTATAAGGGAATAGGGGGAGGGGAGGGGGAGCGGGAGCAAAGGGGGAGAAGCAAGAAGAACACCAGAACGGCGAGAAAAAGAGGCATAGCCCAAATCGAAGGGGCGGCGGGGGAGGGCAACGGGGAGAAAGCACAGAAGGGGGGAGAAGGGGATGCCGCAAAGAAGACCATGCGGAAGGGGGGGGGAAAGGGGGGGATAAAAAATGGGGGAGGAAGGGAACAAGAAGGGGGGCAAAACCAGAAGAACCCGGTACGGGTGCCAACCCAAGGCAAACCGAGGGGACAAAGCGGGTGGGGGGCACAGGAGAGAGAGAGGGGAGGACACCAGAGAAACGGGGGAGAAGAAGGGAGAAAAGGACTGCATGGCCATCAAGGACGAGAGGAAAGGACAAAGTGGACGGCAATAGACAAAAAAAATAGGCAGGAGGCAGAAAAAAGGAGAAAGATGACAAAAAAAGAGTAAAACAAACCAACGAAAGGCAAAAAGATAAGAGAAACATAAATATTGAAAATGAGTTTTGGAAAATAAAAACGACACAATTAACTGAAAATATTTAATTTCAAGACACCATATTTAAATTTTCAATGACATTATTAGAAAATGTTGATAAAAATTATAAAATAGGTATACTAAACAAATAGATAGTGAAAATTGTATATAATAATAAATTATTTCTGAGGTCAAAAAATTAAAATAAGATGAAAAATATTTTAGTTATTTTTAATTATTTGAAAGGCATGTTTTTATGTTTAAAAGTTTTATAAAAAAAAAACGGTTTCTTGACGAGTGTTATCAGTTCAGGCCAACTTTCAAATTTTTAGTGGTATCCAAATGTACAAAAAGGAAAAAATTGTATTTTAAAAAATCTGAAAGATACAAATTAAACTTGAAAAATTGAAAAATATGTTCCAAATAGTAAAATATTAAATATGAAATATAAATTTAAAAATTTTAATACGCCAAAACAATGAGGAAAAATGGTTTATATTTCTGTAACTTATAAAATTTGTAATTTATTATGTTGACTGCATATATTCCTTAAAATCATCTAAAAAATTATATCTTTTAAAACATAGAAGACAATTTTTTAAAAAATATATATATATAATTTTTGATTAACTGGAGATATTTAATTTCAAGACAATTTTAGTTATTTTTAATTGTTTGAAAGGCATGTTTATATGTTTAAAGTTTTTATCAATAAAAAACGGTTTCTTGATGAGTGTTATCTGTTCAGGCCAACTTTCAAATTTTAAGTGGTATCCAAATGTACAAATAGGAAAAAATTGTATTTTAAAAAATCTAAAAGATACAATTAATCTTGAAAAATTGAAAAATATTTTCCAAATAGTAAAATATTAAATATGAAATATAAATTTAAAAATTTTAATATGCCAAAACAATGAGGAAAAATGGTTTATATTTCTGTAACTTATAAAATTTGTAATTTATTATGTTGACTGCATATATTCTTTAAAATCATCTAAAAAATTATATCTTTTAAAACGTAGAAGACAATTTAAAAAAACAAAAAAAATATAATTTTTTGCATAGGATATTATGAATGCATATTCTAAAACTTTTAAAGTTATAAAATTTTGAATAATATAAAAAATAATTATACTTTCCAAAAAAAACATATTTAATAAAAATGTTCAGAAAAATTAAAAAAATCGATTTTGTACATTAAAAAGGGCCATATATAAAATTGTTATTTGTTTCTTAAATTTAAAAACAAAACATATATATTGAAAAGTCTAAATTTTCTCGAAAATAAAAAATATATTTATTTATTAAAATTATAATATTAAAAAGTTATCATATTCATATTCTCTGTAAAAGAGAAGAATATATTTTTAACAAATAACATATATGTTAAAAAAATTCTTAAAACTTTAAAAATAAAATAAAAATGTACATTCAAATTGTTATTTCATATTATATTTTTTGAAATTTAAATTCTGTTTATTGTATTTTTCAAATATATTTATAAAATATATTTTTTATTTCTTATGAATAATTTTACATTTTTTAGAATATATATATATTTTTTAAATATTAAGAATAATGATTATATTTTTTAGAATACATTGAATGAAACCCAAAGCTCTTGATCTTGTGAACATTGAGACAAATTGAATCATTATTCTACTCTAATAACAGATGTTTTCTCTTTTTATTCTTGTCTAGTTTCTTTATATAATACTTGGTAGATTAATTGATATTTAAAATTCATGATTTCAATGTGTTATATTCGATATATAACCCACTGTATTGATGAAAAAAATATTTACCTACAAAAATTACACTTCTAAAATCGAATCTTTAGCCCCCTCCACTCCAAGAACAATTCAAAAATATAGAAAAAATAGATATACACATATATAAAAAAAATTTAAAAAAAAACACAAGTATGAACAAGATAAACAAGCATGAAGTTACATGTGTAAGTTCATCCAAGAGTGAGATCATACCATTGAAATTGATGTAACTTAATGCCAGTGTCTCAAGTCTTGTCAGATTCGGCAGCCAATTTGGGAGCTCTCCTCCAAAGTTAATACCCCATAAATCAAAATTTTTAAGCCGTCGCAAATGACCCAACTCCTTGGGAAGCTCTCCTATGTTTATGTAGTACGTTGGTTTAATAAATAAATAAATGAATGAAAATACCAATGGATGTCCATGTATGATTTAATTGCATTGCATGAATTGAATTGATTTATTTCTGAATTCTATGAAATTATGAAAAACTTGCTATAAGATGAAATATTATGGAAACATGATATTACTTTTGAAAGAGGAAGTTTACTTTTATAAAATAAAACTCCATTTTGAACATAGGAATTAAATGATTATTTTGGATTGGCAAGCACTTCAATACGATAATAAAAAAGAAAGAATAACCAAAATTGGAAGAGCATTTCACATTGCTTATATATTGATGAACGAAAATTCAAAGCTCATTATATTTTCAACTTTCTTCTGGCAAATCTCTGCAAAATTCATTGAATGAAACGTAGAGCTCTTGAACTTGTGAACATTGAGACAAATTTGTATGTAGATTATTTGAAAGGCATGTTTATATTTTAAAAATTTTTTGCAATAAAAAACAGTAAAAAACTGTTTCTTGACCAATGTGACCAGTTCATGCCAACTTTCAAATTTTAAGTGGTATCCAAATGTACAAAAAGGAAAAAATTGTATTTTAAAAATATAAAAGATATAAAATTAATCTTGAAAAATAGACAAATATTTTCCAAATAGTAAAATATTAAATTTGAAATATAAATTTAAAAATCTTAATATGCCAAAAGAATGAGGAAAAAATGGTTTATATTTTTAAAACTTATAAAATTTGTAATTTATTATGTTGACTGCATATATTCTTTAAAATCATATAAAAAATTATATCTTTTAAAACATAAAAGACAATTTAAAATAACTAAAAATAAAAAAATATAATTTTTTGCATAGGATATTATGAATATAGATTCTAAAACTTTTGAAGTTATAAAATTCCAAATAATATAAATAAATGATTATATTTTTCAAAAAAACATATTTAACAAAAAGTTCAGAAAAAATTAAAAAAAATCGATTTTGAACATTAAGAAGTTGTTATTTGTTTTTAAAATTGAAAAAAAAAACTGATTTTAAAACAACACAAAAATAGTAATGAGACACAAAATTACGTGGATTGGTCAAACTAGACCTATGGCGGCGAACAGAGGATATTATTGAATCTTTCTCCGGTACTACGGAACAATTCAATAGATCAATAGCCAACAGTGTTTCGGGTACAATAGATCCTGATACTTGTTATGATCTGCATTTTCTATACTTCTTCTGCATTTTCTATACTTTTTTACTTTTTAATTTTTTAATAATTGCGGTGAATTAAATATTTTATTTTAAAATTCCGTTTTCTTTCTTTTATTTTTATGTATTTTAAATTTCTTATTAATCAAAGTTAATTATATATTTTAATTTGAAATTCAGTTTTTGCTTTATGTTTTATTTTTATTTATTGAGGTTTAGGGTTTATTTTACATTATTTTCAAATTAGCATTGCTTAATTGCTATATTATTTTTTACCAAATTTTCTCATACATTTAATTAAAGATTTTACTTTAATTTTTAATTTTTAATAATCATAGCCATTATATATGTTTAAGGATACATTTCAAATTTTCTTTAGTTGTCTTATAACTTAACAATTGCAATAATATGTAAAAACAAATTTATAATCAACTATAAAATACTACAAAAGTTTATTAAAATCATACTTTATTTTATTTTATTTTTTATTTGTAATTAATTGTAGTTAATTAACATCCTTGCACGTAGATAGAGGTGAAACTTATATGACCCTTATTATATATTTTAATGTGTGAGGGAAAGAATTAGTAAAAAATAAGACACGAATTAAGAAATACTAAATTAAAAATAAAAAGTAAAATACCCTTAATCTCAATTGATAAAAATAAATAGACATATAATTTTAAATTAAAGTATTTAAATAACTATAAATTATAAATATAAAAATAAAAAAAAAAAGAAAGAGCATATCAAGACAAATGTCAAGATCTACTACTGCACTCGAAATGTTATTTTGGGTGCACCTTCAAACAAACCTTGGTTTAATAAATAAATAAATAACAACACTAAAAGGGTGTCCATGTACAATTCAATTACATTGTATGAATTGGATTGATTTACATAAAGTCTATGAAATAATGAAAATCTTGCTATAAGATGAGATATTATGGAAATTGGAAAGAAATATTATAAATATGTTAAACTTTATAAAATGATTATATTATTGGTTTTCAAATAGCATTAATCAATAATATTGTGGATTATGTTACTAGACTTGGATACTTAAGGATCTTAGAGATCGGTAAAAGTAGAGTATTATGTAAATTTGAAATAGTCAATAATTAATTAATTACTCAAATATTAGAAGAAGTAAGGAAAGAATACAGAGTAAATAGTTTATAAGAGAATTTTTGATAAGATGTATTAAATTTAGAAACAATAATGATCACAAAAACTTCGTGAAAAGATGCCATATTAAAACTAAAGCAACTTGTATGCATTATTGAACCAGTCAAAAATCACGAAAATGGTTTAGACTTTGATCAATAGTGAATGACATTCTTATAATTTTCTAAAATATTTTAAAAAATATAAAGTAAAACAATATTTTCAAAACTGGACTAATTATTGAATCAGGAAACTAACTAGATTACTAGATTACTAATTTGACTAGTTCAACCGTTTTTAAAAAATCGATTGTCTCAAATTATATTTAATATTATTTTTACACATATAATAGTGTTGAAATTGTGTTATGCAAATAATTCATATCTATCAATTAATATATCGATTACATATAATACAAAAATTTTCACAATTCAATAAAAATTAAAAATATTACAAAAATATAAAAGAAACTAAATTAAACTCCAAGCTAAACATAAATGTTGAAATTGAGTCTTGGAAAATAAAAACAACACAACTAACTGAAATTTTTTAATTTCAAGATATAATATTTAAATTTTCAATGACTTTATTAGAAAAATAAATAGAAAAAAATTATAAAATAAGTATAGGTAAAAAAATAGAAAGTGAAAACTTTATATAATAATAAATTATTTAGGAGGTAAAAATGAAAAATAATAAGACATAACAATATTTCATTAATTTTTATTTATTTCGAAGGCATGTTTATATTTTCAAATTTTTTATCAATAAAAATTAGTAAAAACAGGTTTTTCGACAGATTCAACCCAATTTTGACTGGATTTGACCAGGTCATAATAACTTACAAATTTTAAGCGATATCCAAATGAGCAAAACAAACAAAATTTTATTTTAAAAAATCAAAAAAGATATAAAATTATTCATAAAGAGTTAAAAAATATTTTCCAAATAATAAAATATCAAATAATAAAATATAAATTTAAAAATCTTAATTTTCCAAACAATGAGGAAAAAATGGTTTATATTTCTTTAACTTATATAATTTAAAATTTAATATGTTGACTACATATATTCTTTAAAATCACATAAAAAATTATATATTCAAAAACATAAAAGACAATCTAAAATAACAAACCATATAAAATATAATTTTTTTGAGTAGGATATTATGATTATATATTCTAAAAGTTTTAAAGTTATAAAATTTCAAATAATAAAAATAAAAGATTGTATATTTTTTAAGAGAGTTCTGAAAAAATTTAAAAAAATAGATTTCCCAGCTTAAGAATTTCCATTTATAAAATTGATATATGTTTGTTAAATTGAAAATAAAGCATAGAATTCTAAAAGTCTAAATTTTCTCAAAAATTAAAATGAATTTATTTTTTGAAAATAATTAAATTAAAAAATTTATCATATTTATATTCTTTATGGAAAGAAAAATATTTTTTCAAAGTATAACATATATATATTGCAAAAATTCTTAAAAATTTAAAAATAAATACAAAAATATACATTCAAATTTTCAATTTCATATTATAGTTTTTGAAATGCAAATTCGTTTAGTGGTAATAATGTTATTAAATATAAATGATGAGCATTTAAGTGGGTGAAAATGCCTTACAGATTGATGAGAAAGATGATCGAGGATATCAGAACCGAGTGAATATGAAATTGCCCAAATTGTAATATGAAACTGATTAAAATCTAAATATCGACTTCAGTTATAATAGACATTAAACAAATTAAAGTAATGTTTCTTCATATATTTATAATATATTTATCTTTTCAAGTAGATTGATCAGTTAAAGTATCTAATTAACCTTTTAATCATTTTAGTAACATGTACACGCAGAGAATAGGTTTGGAAACCCATCAACTAATATTTTTTCTTTATCATGAGTTCACAATTTTGTATAGTGATCAACTTCACATAAAAATATTTCTTTGATATGAAGTCCTCTATGTGAGAAATGACATATACATTGAGAAAGGCCTAAAAATATTTTCTATATGAATTTGTGTTAATTATAAAATTTAAAGAAATTATTTGGAACTATAAAACATCAAAGAAATTATTTTTTAAAACCCATATTTTGAATTACACAAATACTTTTAATATAATTTTAATCGTTTAGTAACTTCATTTTTGTAAATAAATTTACTTAAAATATAATAAGTTTAAAATGTTTTATGATTAATAAAAATAATATAATTATTCCATAATTGTTAATAACAAAAGTTCATTTTCAGCTAGTGTGTTTGAGTGACAATTTGGCCCAATAGAATTCACTAATAGTTACTTCACATATTTGCCCTTATTCTGTGAAAATGTTTTGAAATTGCTAGAAAAGCGAACTTATAACCTACAATGTTCATTAGAAAAAACCAGAAAGTATTTACCATAATTATTTATTCTTATAGAATTAAAGCCCCAGCCCTCTAGAAATCTATATTCTTTAAAATCATATTAAAAATTATATCTTTTAAAAGATAAAAGACAATTTAAAATAACTAAAAATAAAAAATATAATTTAAAAAATATATTTATTTTCAAAAGTTATCATATTTATATTCTCTGTAAAAGGGAAAAATATATTTTTAACGTATAACATATATGTTTCCAAAATTCTTAAAGGTTTAAAAATAAATATAAAAAAATACATTCAAATTGTTGTTTTTGTATTATATTTTTTGAAATGTAAATTTTGCTTATTGTATTTTTTCAAATATATTTATAAAATATATTTTTTATTTCATATGAATAATTTGACATTTTTTAAGAATATATATTTTATATATCATGACTAATTATGATATTTTTTAGAATACATTGAATGAAACCAGAGCTCTTGAACTTGTGAAAATTGAGACAAATTCGTATATAGATTTCTCGAAACTAAACTTTTTTGCTTCTCTTATGTGAGTCATTAGTGTACTCTAATAACAGATGTTTTCTTTTTTTATTCTTATCTAGTTTCTTTACATAATACTTGGTGGATTAATTAAAAATTAAAATTCATGATTTAAATGTGTCATATTCGATATATAACCCACTGCATTGATGAAAAAATATTTAAATACATGAATTAACTTTCTAAAATTGAAATCCTTAGCCCCCTCCAATCCCAACAAAAAAATAAAAATGTAGAAAAAAATAGATACACATGTATATAAAAAATAAAAAAACACAAGTAAGAACATGATAAACGAGCATGAAATTAAATATGTAAATTCATCCAAGAGCGAGGTCATACCATTGAAATTGTTGGCTCCTAATACCAGTGTCTCAAGCCTTGTCAGATTCGCTAGCCAACTTGGGAGCTCTCCTGTGTTTATGTAGTACTTTGGTTTAATAAAATAAATAAATAAATAAAAATACCAATGATGTCCATGTATGATTTAATTGCATTGCATGAATTGGATTGATTTACTTCTGAATTTTGTGAAATTATGATAAACTTGGCATAAGATGAAATATTATGGAAATTGGAAATAAATATTAGAAATTTGTTAGACTTTATAAAATGATTATTTTTAATGGTTTTCAAACAATATTTATCAATAATGTTGTGGGTTACACTATCAAACTTGGAGACTTGTGGATATTAGAGATCAATAAATGTAGAGTTTTGTGTAAATTTGAAGGAGACGACAAGTAATTAGTTACTCAAATATCGGTGGAAGTATAGAAAGAATATTTAGTAAATAGCTTATAAGGGAATTTTGATATGATCATGGATGTATCAAGTTTAGAAGTAATGATGACTACAAGAACTTCATAAAAAGATGCCAAATCAAAACCAAGGTGGCTTTTATGTAGTGTCGAAGGTGTTGGAAATAAAAAACCGGAATGGTCCTCGAATTGGAGAACTTACCAGGTCACTAGTCCAACTAGTTCAACCGATTTTAAAAATCTAATTGTTTTAAATTATATGCAATAATTTATACACATATAATGGTGTTAAATTAAGGTTATAAAATTAATTCATATCCATCAATTAATATATCAAATGATAAATTTTACATAAAATACAAAAAATTTTATGATTCAATAAAATTAAAAATATTACAAAAATATAAAATAAACCAAATTAAATTCAAAGTTAAACATAAATATGGAAAAATGAGTTTTGGAAAATAAAAAAAGACACAATTAACTGAAAATATTTCATTTCAACATACAATATTTAAATTTTCAATGACTTCATTAGAAAATGTTCATAAAAATTATAAAATAAGTACAGTAAAAAAATAGATAGTGAAAATTTTGTATAATAATAAATTATTTAGGAGGTATATAAATTATAATAAGATATAAAAATATTTTAATTTTTTAAGTATAAATATGTTGAACTTTATAAAATGATTATTTTATTGGTTTTCAAATAGCATTATCAATAATATTGTGGGTTAGGTTACTAGACTTGGAGACTTGAGACTGGCAAAAGTAGAGTTTTGTATATATTTGAAAGAGTCAACAATTAATTAGTTTCTCAAATATTGAAGAAAGTAAGGAAAGAATACAAAGTAAATAGTTTACAAGAGAATTTTTGATATGATTATTGATGCATTAAGTTTAGAAACAATAATGATCACAAAAACTTCGTAAAAAGATGCCATATTAAAACTAAAGCAACTTCTATGCATTATTGAACCAGTAAGAAATTACTGAAATGGTTTAGACTTTGATCAATAGTGAATAACACTCTTATAATTTTCTAAAATATTAAAAAAATATAAAGTGAAACAATATTTCAAAACTGGACTGATTATTTAATCAGAGAACTAACTAGATTATTGGATTACCAATTTGACTAGTTAAATAGTTTTTAAAATATCTATTGTTTCAAATTATTTATAATATTATTTTTATACATATAATAGTATTGAAATAGTGTGATGAAATTAATTCATATCCATCAATTAATATATCAATGACATATAAAACAAAAAATTTCATGATTCAATAAAAATTAAAAATATTACAAAAATATAAAAGAAACTAAATTAAATTCAAAGCTAAACATAAATATTGACAATGAGTTTTGAAAAATCAAAACAACACAGCTAACTGAAATTTTTTAATTTCAAGATACAATATTTAAATTTTCAATGACTTTATTAGAAAAATATATAGATAAAAATTATAAAATAAGTACAAGTATAAAACTAGAAAGTGAAAATTTTATATAATAATAAATTATTTATGAGGTAAAAATAAAATTATATTATGATATAACAATATTTCATTAATTTTTGTTTATTTGAAAGGCATGTTTATATTTTCAAATTTTTTATCAATAAAAATTAGTCAAAACAGGTTTTTGGATCGATTCAACCCAATTTTGACACGATTTGACCAGGTCATAATAATTTTCAAATATTAAGTGATATCCAAATGAACAGAACAGAGAAAATTTATTTCAAAAAAATCAAAAAGATATAAAATTATTCATAAAAAATTGAAAATTATTTTCCAAATAATAAAATATAAATTTAAAAATCTTAATTTGCCTAACAATGAGGAAAAAATGTTTTATATTTCTGAAACTTATAAAATTCAAAATTTATTATGTTGACTACCTTTATTCTTTAAAAATTAAAATTATTTAAAAAATTACTTCTCTCTCTTTTTCTTAACTTTGTTAAAGTTATGTAATTCATTCAAGCATAAAAAATAAAATTATTCTTAAAGATGTATGAACACTATTACTACTTTTTATTTGGGAATTTTGTGAACAAGATATTTCTTTCGCATAGGGGTAAATATCAGTGTCGCGAAAATTTGCAACACTAACGGGAATATATATTATTGAATGAAAGGGAGAAAGGTGTTCTTTCGTCCGATACGCGTAAACGTATATGAATGTTCAAACTCGGAATGGAGAAGAAATACATATTTTAATAAATAAAAATAAATCAAATTTTTAAGTTATCTTTTACATATTCTTTTACACTTTAATAAAGTTATGTAATTTATTCTTGCATAAAAATAAAATAAAATTATTTTTACAGATATTCAATTACAATAGACATCAAATTTGTTGTTCAGACAATGAATTTCAGTGATACGGTGCTTTTCCTTTCTATGCACCACCGAATTAGCCCTTACATGGTATGGGTGCTTTCAAAGTCAACAATAAACAGCAGCATGACAAAGATTTGCAACACGAACAAGAAATAAATTTGAAGTGAACAGATGAGGTGTTGTAGGAAATAAAATTAAATAATACAGAATTAAAACGTAAAAGTTACCTGTCAATTCATTTTGCTCTAGATCGAGAGTCTGAAGCTTTGACAGATTCCCAATAGCCATTGGAATACTGCCAGTAAGATGGTTGTCGGAAAGAGAGAGCCACTTGAGTTCTCCACATAAACATAAACCTGTTGGAATATTACCGCCAAGCTCATTGAAAGACATATTCAACATTCGAAGGTGGATCAAATTCCCTATCTCATCCGGGATGACACCTCGGAAGCTGTTGTCGGCTATGCTCAAGTACGTCAGAAATGAGAGATTGCCAACTTCTCGTGCAATGGTGCCTTCAAGGCTCATGTTGAAAAGATCCAGGCCAGTGACTCTTTGATGCCTCCGACTGCAGGAAACACCAGTCCAAGTACAGAATGAGGTTCCTCGTGACCAATTTGTGGATAATATGTTGTTTGGTTTGGATGTGATCTGGGCCTTGAGGGACAGAAGAGATGATTCATCTGTGGAGCTGTTGAAAGTTGCAGCTAAGCAGATGAGTGATGGATAAAATGCGAGTAAAGAAGATCAAAATAACCGCCAGTTTTCTCATATCGTATAGAAACATAATATGAGATTCCTTACTATTGGATTTCCAAACCCAGATGAAGATTGCAAGCTTTTTATACACCAAACCTTATATTTATATGACAATTTCATCTGTTAATTTCACTTCAAATAAGGAAATAATGACCAAAAATATTTAAAAATAAAAGAAAAGTTTATTAACTAATCCTTTGTCTTTATTCAATGAAACTACTGAAAAGATTTTCTTTTCTTCCAATTACCATAACAAATAATCGAAATAATTGAAATGGTAATAAAGACAAGAGACATACTTTTCAAATACGCATGAAATAATCGCAACCCACCTTAATCAATTTACAATTGATTTTAAGTTGAATTATTTATTCAATAATTACTTAATGTTGAAACTAATTATTTTTTTGATTAAATTAAATAAGGCACCACGTCTAATCATATTACCTGGATGGAACAAAAATACAGCACATGAACTGACTAGATAATGCCGTGTATGTTCGGAATTGCAATAGCGTTGACCTAAATTGACGTGAAGCACTATCACCTGATTTTATTTTTAATTTTCTCTTAGATCAATTCATATGATATTCTTTTCGAAACTACAAAGAAGGTTGCAAGCTCTTTATTCATCAAACATATATTCATTATTATTTTTTAAACAGTTTATGATTGTTTTTAGTTGCTTTTAAAAAAATATATAAAAGAAAATTAAACACAATTAAAAATGCGAAACACTTTCCAAATTTTTAGATTAATTTGGTTTGAGAGGCGAATTACATCAAAGAAAGGTATATTTGATTTTATTTATTTGAGGATGATTATACTTTTATATATCTAATAATATTTTAAAAAAAAATAGGTTATGTATATTTGCAAATATTGTATATTTACTGCAGGCCTACTGCTACATATCACAACTTAAAATACCCTGGCTGTTTATGGAATAGAATAATTTGCGACAAATTATCTTTCGCTAACACTCAAAAGCTTTAATTTCTGTGCATACAAATATATCTTAAACGTTGCATTGGTGGTCCCCAACAGTTCGTAATATGATATCTAAAGTATGAGGTGTTGAATTTAAATTGATACGAGGTGTGTGAATTGAATGTTTTAAATATATATATATATATATATATATAACATTTATTTTTTATTTAATATTTTCATGACTTCTGCTCGTCCTATCTCCTCTATTGCGTCCTATATATATCTATACATATAAAATAATTTACCAATATTGAAATTGGAGATAGTAATTATTATGTGACGAGATTTATATTATGACAAAGCAAACATGGAGACGGAAATATATAAAAGAAAAAAGCAGAAAAGAGAGAGGAAACATGAAAGTAAGGGAAAGCAGAAGTAACCCACCGTTCTTCACACGGTTTTTAAAGTAGAGGACAGCAACAAAATGTTAATTGGTGCAAACTTTTTGACATAATATATTTAAGTCACTGTAGTCATCTAGTCTGCAAACAGACACATCAAATAAATCCAAAACATTTATATGGTAATTTTGTATATATACGTGTTAAAAGCTATGTTGAGAGGAGGAAAAAAAGAAAAAGAAAACGTCACCACATAACCAAATCTGTGGATGATTTTTATTATCCTCTACTTAAAATTTTTCATTATGCCAAGAAATTAAACAACTCATCATGGCAACAAAAATACTAAATATGATTTTTTACAAGGACTTCACGGTAGTATGAGAAATATATATGTTTGTGTGCATTTACAAGCATAGGTCTGCATTTCGTTAGTAAAACTACGTTAATTTGAAATTTTACATGTCATAGTCATTTTTGACAAGGACATACACCTAACAATTGAAAAATTAAATTGTAAGTTCTGACATCATTTGTTTTTTTTTTTTTCAAGATAGCTCTACCAACTTGGTAGTTAATCAAAACAATATCTAAAAATCTCAATTTTAATATTTGTACCTTGTCGAACTATACATTTTAAGAAATCAATTTAAAAAGCAAAGATGGATGGATGAGATGAAAATAAACAACTAATTTAAAGATTTCATTAGACAATATCACCATAAATATACACAAATACAAAAACATATAAAATTTTTTCCATATGGTGTCTGGAAACAATAATAGCTATCTTACTTTCAATTGAATAGATATATTTTCTTGGTTTGTTAATTTTAAATAGAAATATCATATAAAATTATGAGAAAATGAGAAAATTCATAATTATATACATACATACATATATATAGATACAGATTACATGGTTATAAAAATTTGTATTGTACAGGATTGTGATTTGTTGGTGAATTTATTGGTCTTTTATGACTAAATTTAGTTTTGGTGTAGTACTAATAAGATTAAAGTGCTTATTATTGTTGGATTATATTATATAGTTCTAATAATCCAACATTGACTTGGACTAGAGCAAGTTAAGTCAAGGCATTGTTAGACAAGACATAAGAGTTTATGCTTTTTGGAAACATATTATCTATATTGAAAATAATGTGTAGAAATAGAAGTGCAATAATTTATTTTGCCCCATTGACTACTTTAGATACATCCATAAAATTCCTCAATGTTACATAGGATATTAGAAGAAAAATACAAGTCATTGTCGGAAAAGACATAAAAGTTCAAGCTTTTTAAAAATATATTATTTCTACTGAAAATAATGTGTAGAAATAGAAATGCCACAATTTATTTTGTTCCCTTGATGATTTTAGACACCTCTATAAAATATTCCAATGTTGTACAGGATGTAGGAAGAAAATTATAGTACATCTTTTGTTTTTCCTTTAGTAGTATGTGCATGTGCTTTGCACGAGCATCGATAATCTAACAAGTGGATTATTTTTAATGCACTTATAATTTATTTATTGATTATTTCTTGTCTGCAAGAGTAACCATGGTTACATAGTTCAGTATTTTTTCCTTTAGTACTACATTTATAGTCTTAGCATTATTAAATTTAAATATATACGAATGTTTGAATCAATTAAAAATATATGTATTTAAACCCATCAATCATTAATATATTTGGCTATATCATTATTAATTATTTTAAAAATATTACTTCAAAAACATCTCAAGATATCCAAACATCAATCAAATTCCTCACAATTTCCATAGAATACCTAGCTCTTTTCACTAGTCAATGTGAAAAAATTTCACCACTTACTAAAGCAGATATTAATTGGAGAAATAAAAGATAGGCTTTGCAATAGGGGCCTTCAACTTTAGAAAAAAAATTGTCCTACAAGTTTTGAAAAAACACAAGTTATAAAAATTCACCAACTTTTAATTGTAAATTATTTGATTACTAGTACTTCTAGAACTGAAAAAAGTCCATTTAAAATGAAATAAAATTAATTTTTTTTTGGAGACAAAGAATTTTAATAGAATTTGCTCTCCAATTAGTGGAGCCAAATCCCAAATATTTTCCCATGAGATATTGTTCAACTGAAAAACAGTTAGATTGGGACAACTTTTGAATGGTTTTGGAAAAAAAAAATTATCTCAAAGTTATTTCAAAGTTTTCCCAAATGCTTGTCTCCTCGTGAATCGAAAAACCATCCCAAAATTGTCTCAAGTTGGGATGGCCTCTGCAAGTCGTCACTAAAGTTGGGATGGCTTCTTGTGGCTATCCTAGCTTTAAGAATGAATTTTAAAGGCCATCTCATAGTTGTCCCAATTTTTGAATTTTAAAATAAAGTCAAATATGACTCAATTTCATCTAAGACACTAATTTTTCTCTCTACCATCGCTAAAACAATATCCTAACTGATTGAAAACTCCATGAAGTTGTTGGGATATAAAGACTAATTTAAAGATTACATTGGACAATGGGGCCATAAATATGGACAATTACAAAAACATATAATTTTTCTATATGATGTCTATGAGCAATAATAGCCATCTTACTTTTAATTGAACAAATAAATTTTCTTAGTTTGTTGGTCTCAAATAGAAATATAATTTAAAATTATGAGAAACTGAGAAAATTCATAATTATATACATACACACACATATGCAGATACAGATTACATAATTATAAAAATTTGTATTGTATAGGATTGTGATTCGTTAGCGAATTTATTCATCTTTTATGACTGAATTTAGCTTTGGTGAGGCACTAATAAGATTAAAGTGGCTATTATGGTTGGAAGAAGATTATATTATATAGTTCTAATAATTCGTCCTTGACTTGGACTGAAGCAAGTCAAGTCAATGCATTGTTAGACAAGGAAAACATATTATTTATATTAAAAATAATGTGTAGAAATAGAAGAGTAATAATTTATTTTGCCCCTTGACTACTTTACCTCCCTCCATGAAATTTCTCAATGTTATACTGGATATAATAAGAAAACTACAAGTCATTGTCAGAAATGACATAAAAGTTCAAGCATTTTAAAAACATATTATTTCTACTAAAAAAAATGTGTAGAGATAGAAGTGCCACAATTTATTTTGTTTCCTTAACAATTTTAGATACCTTTATGAAATATTCCAATGTTATATAGGATGTAGAAAGAAAATTACAATACAATACATAATTTGTTTTTCCTTTAGTAGTATGTGAATGTGGTTTGCACGAGCATTGATAATCTCACAAGTGGTTTTTTTTATGTACCTATAATTTGTTTATTGATTATTTTTTGATTGCAAGAGTAACCATGGTCACATAGTTCAGTAATTTTTTCCTTTAGTATGACATATATAGTCTTATCATTATTGAATTTAAATATATATGAATGTTTGAATCAATTAAAAATATATGTACTTAAACCCATTAATCATTAATATATTTGGGTATATCATTACTAATTATTTTAAAATTATTATTTCAAAAACATCCCATGATATCTAAACATCAATCAAATTCCTCACAATTTTCCTTTGAATACCTAGCTCCTTTCACTAGTCAATATGGAAAAAATAGCACCACTTACTAAAGTAGGTAGGAATTGGAGAAACATAAAGTAGGCTTTGTAGTAGAGTCCTTTAACTATAAGAAAAAAATTATCCTACAAGTTTTGAATGAACACAGGTTAAAAAAATTCTTCCACTTTTATTTGTAAATTACTTGATTACTACTATTTCTAGAACCGAAGAAGGCCATTTAAAATGAAAAGAAATAAAATTTCTTGGAGATTAAGAATTTTAATAGAATTTGCTCTTCGATTAGTGGAACCAAATCCCAAATATCTCACCATGAGATATTGTTCAATCAAAAAATAGTTAGATTGGGACAACTTCTGAACAATTTTGAAAAATAAAAATAGTCATTCCAAAGTCATTTCAAAGTTGTCCCGAATGCATATCTCTTTGTGAACTGAAAAACCATCCCAAAATTGTCTCAAGTTGGGATGGCCACTGCAAGTCATTACTAAAGTTGGGATGGCTTTCTGTAGCTATCCCAACTTTAGGAATTAAAATCAAAGGCCATTTCATAGTTGTCTCAATTCGCGAATTTTAAAATAAGACCAAATATGACTATTTTATCTGAAACTCTAATTTTTCTCTCCACAATTGCTAAAACAATATCCAAACTGATTGAAAATTCCACAAAGTTGTTGGGATTTAAAGACTAATTTAAAGACTTCATTAGACAATGGGACCATAAATATAGAAAATTACAAAAACATATATTTTTTTTCTATATGATGTTTGTGAACAATAATAGCCATTTTACTTTCAATTGAACAGATATATTTTCTTGGTTTGTTGGTCTCAAATGGAAATATCATTTAAAATTATCAGAAAATGAGAAAAATGAGAAAATTCAAAATTATATACATACACACATATATGTAGATACAGATTATATGGTTATAAAAATTTGAATTGTATAGGATTGTGATTAGTTGGGGGAATTTATTCGTCTTTCATGACTCAATTTAGCTTTGGTGTAGCACTAAGAAGATTGAAGCGTCTATTATGGTTGGAAAAAAGATTATATTATGCATTTCTAATAACCCAACATTGACTTGTACTGAAGCAAGTCAAGTTAAGGCATTGTTAGAAAAGGCAAGGGTTCAAACTTTTGGAAAACATATTATTTATATTCAAAATAATGTGTAGAAATAGAAGTCCAATAATTTATTTCACCTCGTTGACTACTCTAAATAATTCTATATGATGCCTGTGAACAATAATAACCATCTTACTTTCAATTAAACAGATAAATTTTCCTGATTTGTTGGTCTCAAATAGAAATATCATATAAAATTATGAGAAAATGAGAAACTAAGAAAATTCATAATTATATACATACACACATATATGTAGATACAGATGACATGATTATAAAATTTGAATTGTATAGGATTGTGATTCGTTGGGGAATTTATTCGTCTTTTATGATTGAATTTAACTTTAGTGTAGCACTAACAAGATTAAAGCATCAATTATGGTTGGAAAAAGGTTATGTTATATATTTCTAATAACCCAACATTGACTTGGACTGAAGCAAGTCAAGTCAAGGCATTGTTAGACAAGACATAAGGGTTCAAGCTTTTTGAAAATATTATTTATATTGAAAATAATGTGTAGAAATAGAAGTGCAATAATTTATTTTACCCCCTTGACTACTTTAGATACTTCTATGAAATTTCTCAATGTTATACAAGATATTGGAAGAAAACTACAAGTCATTGTCGGAAAAGACATAAAAGTTCAAGCGTTTTAAAAACATATTATTTATGCTGAAAATAATGTATAGAGATTGAAGTACCACAATTTATTTTGTTTCCTTGATGACTTAAGATATCTCTATGAAATATCCCAATGTCATATAGGATGTAGGGAGAAAATTACAGTGCATCGTTTGCTTTTCCTTTAGTAGTATGTCCATATCTCTGCACAAGCATCGTTAATCTAACAAATGGATTTTTTTTTATGTGCTTATAATTTATTTGTTGATTATTTTTTGTCTACAGGAGTAACCATAGCTGCATAGTTCAGTATTTTTTCGTTCAGTACTACATTTAAAGTCTTATCATTATTAAACTAAAATATATACGAATGTTTGAATCAATTAAAAATGTATATACTTAAACCCATTAATCATTAATATATTTGGGTATATCATTACTAATTATTTTAAAATTATTATTTAAAAAACATTCCATGATATTCAAACATCAATCAAATTCCTCACAATTTTCCTTTGAATACCTAACTCTTTTCACTAGTCAATGTGGAAAAACTTGCACCACTTACTAAAGCAGATATGAATTGGAGAAATAGAAAAAACATTGTGGTAGGGTCCTTTAACTTTAGAAAAAAATTGTACTACAAGTTTTGAATAAACACAGGTTATAAAAATTCTCCAACTTTTATTTGTAAATTGCTTGATTACTGCTACTTCTAAAACCGAAGAAGACCATTTAAAATAAAACAAAATTAAATTTCTTGGAGATTAAGAATTTTAAGAGAATTTGATCCGAATTTTATATGACAATTTCATCTGTTAATTTCACTTCAAATAAGGAAATATTGAACAAAAATATTTAAAAAAATAAAAGAAAAGTTTATTAACTAATCCTTTGTCTTTATTCAATGAAAAGATTTTCTTTTCTTCCAATTACCATAACAAATAATCCAAATAATTGAAATGGTAATAAAGACAAGAGACATACTTTTCAAATACGCATGAAATAATCGCATCCCACCTTAATCAATTTACAATTGATTTTAAGTTGAATTATTTATTCAATAATTACTTAATGTTGAAACTAATTATTTTTTCGATTAAATTAAATAAGGTACCACGTCTAACCATATTACCTGGATGGAACAACAATACAGCACATGAACAGACTAGATAATGCCGTGTATGTTTGGAATTGCAAAAGCGTTGACCTAAATTGACGTGAAGCACTATCACCTGATTTTATTTTTAATTTTCTCTTAGATCAATTCATATGATATTCTTTTCGAAACTAGAACGAAGGTTGCAAGCTCTTTATTCATCAAATATATATTCATTATTATTTTTTAAACAGTTTATGATTGTTTTTAGTTGCTTTTAAAAAAATATATAAAAGAAAATTAAACACAATTAAAAATGCAAAATACTTTCCAAATTTTTAGATTAATTTGTTTTGAGAGGCAAATTACATGAAGGAAAGGTATATTTGAATTTATTTATTTGAGGATGATTATACTTTTATATATCTAATAATATTTTTTTAAAAAAATAGGTTATGTATATTTGCAAATATTGTATATTTACTGCAGGCCTACTGCTACATATCACAACTTAAAATACCATGGCTGTTTATGGAATAGAATAATTTGCGACAAATTATCTTTCGCTAACACTCAAAAGCTTTAATTTCTGTGCATACAAATATATCTTAAACGTTGCATTGGGGGTCCCCAACAGTTCGTAATATAATATCTCAAGTATGAGGTGTTGAATTTAAATTGATACGAGGTGTGTGAATTGAATGTTTTTTTTAACAAAAATATATATATATATATAACATTTATTTTTTATTTAATATTTTCATGACTTCTGCTTGTCCTATCTCCTCTATTGCGTCCTATATATATCTATACATATAAAATAATTTACCAATATTGAAATTGGAGATAGTAATTATTATGTGACGAGATTTATATTATGACAAAGCAAACATGGAGATGGAAATATATAAAAGAAAAAAGCAGAAAAGAGAGAGGAAACATGAAAGTAAGGGAAAGCAGAAGTAACCCACCGTTCTTCACACGGTTTTTAAAGTAGAGGACAGCAACAAAATGTTAATTGGTGCAAACTTTTTGACATAATATATTTAAGTCACTGTAGTCATCTAGTCTGCAAACAGACACATCAAATAAATCCAAAACATTTATATGGTAATTTTGTATATATACGTGTTAAAAGCTATGTTGAGAGGAGGAAAAAAAAAAAAAGAAAACGTCACCACATAACCAAATCTGTGGATGATTTTTATTATCCTCTACTTAAAATTTTTCATTATGCCAAGAAATTAAACAACTCATCATGGCAACAAAAATACTAAATATGATTTTTTACAAGGACTTCATGGTAGTATGAGAAATATATATGTTTGTGTGCATTTACAAGCACACGTCTGCATTTCGTTAGTAAAACTACGTTAATTTGAAATTTTACATGTCATTGTCATTTTTGACATGGACATTGACCTAACAATTGACAAATTAAATTGTAAGTTCTGACATCATTTGTTTTTTTCTTTTTTTCAAGATAGCTCTACCAACTTGGTAGTTAATCAAACAATATCTAAAAATCTCAATTTTAATTTTGTACCTTGTTGAACTATACATTTGGGGGAAAAATTATGTGCACGGTGCAGCATTGTCGTTTACAAATGAAATTCTATATCTTTAAATGTTTAAAATATCAAGTTCTATTGTTCACATCAGAAGAGATTCTATCAAACGGCTGTAAGGCTAACGACGACTTAGAACGACGACTTAGAACACAAAATAGTGAAGTATATGTCCAAAAGACTTCCAAGTTTCAGCTTGGTCTAATTGTCAAATCATGCTAATTGTCAAGTTCTATTGTTCACATTAGAAGAGATTCTATCAAACAACTGTAAAGCCAGTGACGACTTGGACCACAAAATAGTGAAGTCAATATCCAAAAGACTTCCAAGTTTCAGCTTGGTCTAATTGTCAAATCATGCTAAAGACTCTGAAAATAATTTGTAGAAATAGGCCAGTGGTGGGCCATTTTTGAATAATGACTTCCACTTGTTTGTCTCCCGCCTATTGTGTCCTCCATATAAATATAATTATTCACCAATGTTTATTTTTGGAGAGATGAATTATTATGTGACGAAAGTTTTTATCAAGAAAAAGGACATAGGCTATGGAAAATGATATATTATAATCGTTCAAGGACTATAGCAAAGAAATAAAAATGCTAGAGAACGAAAAAAGAAATTAAAATTTTAAATTTCGTATCTTGTTTGGTTCAAATGGTTTTAATGAAAAAGGTTAATAAAATTAGCTATTTCTTGTTGTTTGAGAAAAATCTAGAAAAGACAATGGAAATAGAAGGAAAAGGTAATGTGGATTTGTCGAAATTTATTAGCTTGATAAACAGGTCCGTTTACTGAATATAGTTGTCTAGTCTATTTGTGAATGGACACACACCTAACAAGCCGAAATTGAACAATTCAAATGACTTGAATTTGAAAGATAATTACACAGTTACAATTTCAAAGGTGTGGATGACTATTAATATCTTCTACTTGAATAAAATAGCATCTCCAAAGCGGTAATTAGAATCTCGAAGCAAGAAATATATTTGTATTTCTAAATCACAATTAAATTGATTTCAAATTTTGATATATCAATATCATTTGTGACATAGAGTGGAACTTAAACTCCTAATTCAAGTACTAATAAACTACAAATTGAAGACTAAGTCATAATGTTATTACTGTTCTTAATTTCCTGCTTAACCTTACTAAAGGGGTGTTAATGAATTATACAACTCAACTTGAACTTAGACTAAAAAATGCTTTTAAATCTAATTAAGCTTGAACATGATCTTTGGATTTTTATATTTTTTTTAATTCAATATTATTCTTTAACTTAAGTTTGAAGTTGAATTCAAACTCTACAAAATTAAGTCAAGTTTAAGTAATTAGCAAGCTCAACTTGTTACTCAAACTTGAGTCAAGAACACTTAATAAACTAAAAGTAACTGTCAATGTCATGTTTAGAAATTTATAGATAAATGAACTACACACATTCAAGATCAATTTATAACGCAAAGACGGGGTCAATGGTACGAAATTGGAAAGAAAGGAGCTAATTTAAAGACTTATTATGACGAGAAAATGGCCACAATGTGTACATATATAGCTAGCTAATTTTGTTTGCACATTGAGTAGAAGTACTATGCAAAATAAAGAAACTGAGACAAATAACGAAAAGCAAAACTACATGCACTGTGCTGCACATATAAGCTAAGAAAAATTCTAATAGAGCTGCTTCGTGATTCAAAAATTTAGTTCTTTAATTTTGATGATTAATTTTGATGAAATGCTAGCAAGATCAAGTTCAATTATTCATACTAGAAAACTTTCCCTCGTATAGTTGTAAAGCGAACCTTGACTTGGACTAACGAAAGTGAAGTCATTGTCCAATAGGCTTAAGTTTCAAACAAGTGAAATCTCAGACCATTTTGTCCCATTTTCTTTACTGTCATATAGCATGTACCTACCATATATTAAAAAGTAACAATGATAAACAGAAAATAATATAACTATATCTTGTTTCTGAAGACTTCGATAATCTGCTTATGGATTGGTCAAAAGACTAATTTTCATCACACACACTAGCAATCAATTATTTTTTTTAAAAAAAATTGATTCAGTCTTATAGTCTCATTATGATTATATTAATTATAAATAGCTTTTTGCATCTTTAATAGCTAGAAATACTTTGTTATAATATCACTAATTAAATAATAATATATTCGAAAACAACCCAAAATATCCAAATAAATGATCAATTACATTATTATCATCAATATTTCCGTTATAATATCTCTCTTGATACAATTCGAACCAAGGCAAATTTCGAAGTAATCCTAGACTTACAAAATAAATACATTTTTGAAAGATACAATACTCCAATCATAGACAATAATTTAGCATGTTACAATTTAGGTGAAGGAGTGAAAACATAATGGTTTGTTGTTTTTTGTCATCATTAAATTTTTGGCTCCTTTTTTTTGTGTTGACAAAAAATTTAAGTCATCACTAATACATAAAATTGTGATGACATTTATAATCATCACTAATTATCTAACATTTTTGCTTCTGATAATTTAAATTCATCACTAAATAGTTAATATCATTAGTGGCAAATGATATCATCACTTTTAAATACACACACACATAATTTATAGATTTAATAAATTAAATTAATTATTAAAGTTTTATTATAAAAATATGCAATATTATTTAATGATAAGTAATGACATTTTTATGTAAGTCTCTACTAAATATTGTGTTTGGGTTATTTATTGATATATACATTAAAAAATGTATTTATTTTCATATGATTTGTTTATTTTCATTAATTAATTGTTTTAACTGATGAGTCACTAGTTATTATTATTATAATAATTTTAAAACACACTTAGGATTATTAAAGGAAAAAACAAGCTCCAAAGGTAAATTTTCTCAATACAAACAACCTCTTTAATTCCTTTAAGATACACCACCCAGTGGGATTTTTCCATCTATTCACTATCTTAGTTCAAAGTAAGATGCATTGCTTCTTTGTTAGCTCAAGTCCTCTATTTTCTCTCAAAGCCTTCCTAGACACAAGCATATTGTAAATTTAATCACGGACCCACTTGTTTATCTTACTTTGATTTATGGTATTTTCTTTGTAATCTCATTGTTCAACTCTTCTTTGTATTTTCTTTCATGTGTTTTTTCACTAAACTAGTTTAATGGAAATTTATTGGTCTTTTATGATTAAATTTAACTTTGGTATAGCACTAACAAGATTAAAGCACCTATTATTGTTGGAAAAAGATTATGTTGTATATTTCTAATTATTCAACATTGACTTGGACTGAAGCATGTCAAGTCAAGGTATTGTTAGACAAGACACAAGGAATAGAAGTGTAATAATTTATTTTGCCCCCTTGACTACTTGCAATAATTTATTGTCATGTCAAGCATGTCAAGCTTTCTGAAAACAATTTATTTATATTAAAAATAATGTGTAGAAATAGAAGTGCAATAATTTATTTTGCCCCCTTGACTACTTTAGATACCTCCATATAATTTGTCAATGTTATATAGGATATTAGAAGAAAATAACAAGTCATTGTCAGAAAAGATATAAAAGTTCAAGCTTTTTAAAAACATATTATTTATATTGAAAATAATGTGTAGAGACAGAAGTGCCACAATTTATTTTGTTCCCTTAATGATTTTAGATACCTCCTTGAAATATCCCAATGTTATAAAGGATGTAGGAAGAAAATTACAGTACATCTTTTGTTTTTCTTTAGTAGTATGTATACGTGCTTTGCACGAGCATTGATAATCTAACAAGTGGTATTTTTTTTATGTACTTGTAATTTGTTTGTTGGTTATTTTTTGAGTGCAAGAGTAACCAAGGACACATAGTTCAACATTTTTTCCTTTAGTACTACATTTATAGTCTTATTAGTATTAAATTTAAATATATACGAATGTTGGAATCAATTAAAAGTATATATACTTCAACCTATTAATCATTAATATATTTTGGTATATCATTGCTAATTATTTTAAAATTTTATTTCAAAAAAATCCCATGATATCCAAATATCAATCAAATTTCTCATAATTTTCCTTAGAATACCTAACTCTTTACACTAGTCAATTAGGAAAAAATTTCACCACTTACTAAAGTAGATATTAATTGGACAAATAGAAAATAGGCTTTTTAGTAGAGTCCTTCAACTTTAGAAAAAAAATGTCCTACAAGTTTTGAAAAAACACCAGTTATAAAAATTCTCCAAGTTTTAATGGTAAATTACTCGATTACTACTACTTTTAAACCCAAGAAACCCATTTAAAGTAAAACAAAATTAAATTTCTTGGAGACTAAGAATTTTAATAGAATTTGATCTTCGATTAGTGAGTCAAATCCCAAATATTTCACCATGAGATATTGTTCAACTAGAAAATAGTTAGACTGGGACAACTTTTGAGCAGTCTTAAAATAAAAAAATTCGTCCTAAAATTGTTCCAAAGTTGTCTCAAATGCATGTATTTTTGTAGACCGAAAAACCATTTCAAAATTGTCTTAGGTTGGGACGGCCTCTATAAGTTGTCCTAAAAGTTGGTAGGGCTTCTTGTGACTATACCAACTTTAGGAATGGCTTTTAGAGGTCGTCTCATAGTTGTCCCAATTCGCGGGTTTTAAAACAAAGTCAAATACGACTTTATGTCATCTGAAACTCTAATTTTTCTCTCCACCATTGCTAAAAAATACCAAGGCCATGAAAATTCCATGAAGTTGCTAGCATTTAAAGACCTCATTAGACAATTTGGCCATAATTATCAAACATTACAAAAATATATATATTTTTTCTATTTGGAGACATGACATATACACAGTCTACTAGTACTATACTTATATCATACTTTGATACAACAATCGTTTAAAATATTATATATAATGTATAAAAAAAATTGAATATATAAATTATTGAGGGAAATATAGTCTTTTAAAGATGATTTAGTTTTTATAAAAAAACATTAAAAACACATATGGGCATTTAAAGAAATAAATATAAAACAAAATTGAAGTAAGAGAATAATTTTAAGAAGTAATTAATTTGCAGGTTAGTGATTAAAATTTTTAAAGTCTATGGTTCCTTTACTGGATGATTGTGATTCTGCCACTTTATATCTTTAATTTATTCTCATAAAATTATTTATGCTTTACTTTATGTATTTTTTATACTATTTAATTTTCTTCCATCCTTTTATTGTAATCATTTCATATCTCACTTTTACTAATATAAAAATATTATAGCACATACTTGGCAATAACAAAATATCATCAATATACAGGCATGTGATGAAATTAAAATCAATAGATTTAAAACTAAGATAAATAATGGAAAAAATATAAAAGCAAAATCTACATATGCATTTCCCAGAGAAAAATTATGTGCATGGTGCAGCCTTTTCATTCATAAATGAAATTCTGTATTTTCAATGCAATGTTCAAAATATCAAGTCCTATTGTTCACATTAGAACAGATTCTATCAAACAACTGTAAAGCCAGCGACGACTTGGACCACAAAATAGTGAAGTCAATGTCCAAAAGACTTCCAAGTTTCAGCCTAGTCTAATTGTCAAATCATACTAAGGACTTTGAAAATAATTTGTAGAAATAGGCCAATGGTGGGCCATTTTTGAAAAATGACTTCCACTTGTTTGTCTCCAGCCTATTGTGTCCTCTATATAAATATATAATTATTCGACAAGTTTTTTTTGGAGAGAGATGAATTATTATGTGACAAAAGTTTTTTATCAACAAAAAGGACATAGGCTATGGAAAATGATATATTATAATGGTTCAAGGACTGTAGCAAAGAAATAAAAATGCTAGAGAAAGAAAAAAGAAATTAAAATTTTAAATTTCATATCTTGTTTGGTTCAAATGGTTTTAATGAAAAAGGGTAATAAAATTATGTATTTTTTGTTGTTCGAGAAAAATGTAGAAAAAACGATGGCAGCGGAAGGAAAAGGAAAGTGGATTTGTCGAAATTTATCAGCCTAATAATCAAGTCCGTTTACTGAACGTAATTGTCTAGTCCATTTGTGAATGGACACACCTAACAAGCCGAAATTGAACAATTCAAATGACTGCATTTTGAAAGATAATTACACGGTTATGATTTCAACTTTTTTAGTCCACACATGTGAAGAAAAGGTGTGGATGATTTTTAATATCTTCTACTTCAATTTTTCTCCAAAGAATTAAATAGCATCTCCAAAGCAGTAATCAGAATCTTGAAGCAAGAAATATATTTGTATTTCTAAACCACAATTAAATTGATTTCAAATTTTGATATATCAATATCATTTGTGACATAGAGTGGAACTTAAACTCCTAATTCAAGTACTGATAAACTACTAATTGAAGGCTAAGTCATAATATTATTATTGTTCTTAATTTCCTGCTCAACCTTAGTAAAGGGGTGTTAATGAATTATACAACTCAACTTGAACTTAGACTCAAAAATGCTTTTAAATCTAATTAAGCTTGAACATGATCTTTGGCTTTTTTTTAAATTCAATATTATTGTTTGACTTAAGTTTAAAGTTGAATTCAAACTCTACAAAATTAACTCAAGTTTAAATAATTAGCGAGCTCAACTTGTGACTCAAACTTCAATCAAGAACACCTAATAAACTAAAGATAATAGAGATTTACAGATAAATGAACTACACACACTCAAGATCAATTTATAACGCAAAGATAGGATCAATGGAACAAAATTGGAAAAAAAGGAGCTAATTTAAAGACTTATTTTGACAAGAAAATGGCCACAATGTGTACATATATAGCTAGCTAATTTTGTTTGCGCATTGAGTAGAAGCACTATGCAAAAATAAAGAAACTGAGACAAATAACAAAAAACAAAACTGCATGCATTGTGCTGCATATATAGGGTAACAAAAATTCTATTAGTGCTGCTTCGTGCTTCAAAAATTAAGTTCTAATGCAAGCAAGATCAAGTTCAATTACTTGCACTAGAAAACTTTCCCTCATATAGTTGTAAAGCAAACCTTGACTTGGACCAGAGAAAGTGATGTCATTGTCCAATAGGCTTAAGTTTCAAACTAGTATAATTTCCAAATCGAAGGCCATTTTGTCCCATTTTCTTTACCATCATACAGCATGTTCCTTCCATATATTAAAAAGTAACAATGACAAATAGAAAATAATATAACTATATCTTGCTTCTGAAGACTTCGATTATTTCGCTTATGGATTGGTCAAAAGACTAATTATCATCAAACACACTTGCAATCAATTATTTTTTTTAAAAAGTTCGATTCAATCTTATAGTCTCATTATGATTACATCAATTAAAAATACTTTTTTGCATCAGTAATAGAAAAGAGTACTTTGTTAAAATATCACTAATTAAATAATAATATATTCAAAAAACAACCTAAGATATCCAAATAAGCAATCAATTACATTATTATCGTCTATATTTCCATTAGAATATCTCTTTTGATACAATTTGAACCAAGACAAATTTCAAAGTAATCGTAGACTTACAAAATAAATACATTTTTGAGAGATACAATACTCCAAGTAAAAACTTTTCCCGCTCCCTTATCTATGGAAAAATATTTTAGAAAAAAACAATCATTATCTCCCCAACAATCAAATCATTACCCATAGAAACACGCACTTGTTTACATATATTTAAACCTCAACTACTGAATATATATATCCTAATAGAAGTAATTAGTCTCTCCTAACCAAGAATATATTTGTACTTCAAAAGAACTACATGATTAACTTGAAATTTTGAAATATAATGATCATATATAACAGAAAATGAAAATTAAAAAATTTAATGATATGACTTATAGCAGACTAATGAGTAAGTTTAATATTATTAGTTGTTTGTCCCAAATATCATATGAATATTTTTTTTATATAGTATCTAAAAACAATAATTATCATATTACTTTTCTTTGGAATGGATATAATCTGCCTCAATAGTCTCTACCTCCTACTACAAGAAATTTCCCGTACTGAGACAAGTGTTTGGGACAAATTTGGCTAAAAAAATCATCCCAAATCAATTAGGGACAGCTTTTGACGCCATCCTAAATGATTGCATTACAGAAACAAGAGATAGCTTAGAAGAAACCTTGCCATATATGGAACAATTTTGGCACAGCTTTGGAGTAGGTTTTTTGACACGGCTTTGAGACAAGTTTTTTGACACGAGAAATGTGGTAGGACTTTGAGACGGGTTTTTTGGCATAGCTTTGGGATAACATTTTTGGTACGGTTTTAGGATGGATTTTTTTGGAAGGCTTTGGGATGGGTTTTCTGCCACGGCTTTGGGATGAATTTTTTGGTATAGTTTTGGGATGGGTTTTGTAGTGAATGTTTAGGCACAACTTTGAGATGGCTTTTTAACAAATGTTGGCAAATAATTATATTGAATTTTATACATTTTCCTGTCTACTTTGTACATACACCTAATATGTGTAACTTACTTATTTTGGCACAAAAAGGTAAAAATATTAAAATGTTAAATTTTTAACATAAATACATATCCTAAAAGCATGAATAGAAATACACAGTTTGTTGAATCAAAAGTCCATACAATTCCTATCATGTCAAACATAAGAAATGGGAGGAATTGTAAAATGTTGGGCAAATAAGAAGTACATCTAGCTATTAATATATTCATCATCTTCCTCACCATCACCATCATCCAAGGAATCGATCCCCAACTTTTTTGCTACAAGTCACATAATTTTGTTTAATTTTGCCTATGTTTGTACCAGTCTTGTCTTGTAATCATCTATCTCAGCATCTCTTTCCTATAATTGTTGCTGAATACATTCCTATAATTTCTACATTGCCCTTTTCTCCTTGCTGGGTGAGAAATTGAGCTAGTGGATGCATTGGACAACTACATGAAGGACATAGCCTTTGATCCCATCCCTGGTAGTCGATCATTTTTGAAGCCATTAAGTGTGTCGATGATTATAATGTTATTGTTGCTGGAGTTTGATGCAGTCCTGCCACCCTCTAATTCACATTCCTCTAGGTCGTCTATGGCATTTTGGCTTTGTTGTAATTTTTCCATCATTTCCTACAAAATTTGGGAACCATTAACGATATACATGACATTGTAGTCAAAATGACATGTTTAATAATTGTATTTACCCCCTGTGACTGTGCACGAGAGCTAGCCTATTCCCTAGTGGCATTCTTCTACACTTTGGAATAAAGCCTGAGGGGATTCAGTGGCCTTCCTAATGTTACCTCCTATATTATTGATTAAATTTCAATATAAGTTACTATAAATTGTATTGCATTAATATAACTAAACACATAAAAATGGTGAATGAAAAGGCATATAAATTTATTACTCACTAGTTGTTCATTTTGGGCGGTCACTAAAATGGAGTCTTTGCGATAAATGGTGGAAGCAAATGTGCTATTAGCTGCTCAGTTGGCTTTGTTTTTTTTGCACAATGCTTAGCATGCATCTTCTACGCATTGTCCAGCATCTCATTCCACTTCTCTTGTGCAATCTAATCAACTTTTGTATTAGAAACTCTTGCCCCGTGCAAGTGTTTCTGTATTAATTACGCAACCTTTTTCTTAAAGGCTCATTATATTGCCATATTGTCTACCAGATCCCATCTAAATTCATTCTGTATAGATATGTCAAAATAAAAGTACACCTATTACCAACATTGCCGTGTCATTCGCCAGGTCTCATGTAAATTGGCATGGCATTGGGACAATTGTTGTTTAACTTTATTAAATACACTTTAGCATGATTTTGGGATAGGTAATATATAAAACTGAAATATCCATCTTGGGACGCTTTTTTAAATTTTTTTAAATACTCTTCGACATGACTTTGAGATGGGTATTGCACAAAAGGGAAATACCTGTTCCAAAGTTGTCCCAGTCTAGCACAACTTTGGCACAGATTTGTGCCAATCCTAAACGAGTTATTTTATTTTTTGTCAGATGATTTATTATTATTATTTTTTGGGATAGTCCATTGGCATAGAATTGGGACGGCACTGGGATAGTTTTCTAAAAACCATTCCAAAGTCATCTTTGATTTGGGCCATCCCAATCCTATGATCCCCAACTTCTTGGGTATTAGTCGTAAATATTTTTTGGCATACATATATATTGGAATAATAAAAAGGAGTATTAGTCATTATTTTCACCTTTTTTATATGTGAAAATAGCCATGAATAGAGATGTGATATTAAGGTAAGATGTGGGAGGTATATGGGAGCTACACTGCGGTTGGTAATCATGAATGCGAACTAAGACCTCATGAGCCTGGATCTCACAATTGTGAGGCATGACCGTAGGCACTAGATAGACTTCATATTTTCAATAATTCACTGTGGTCGTAGTTGAGAGACACGATGATGAGAGCACGAGAAGGCTTTTCATGGGCGTGAGGAAGGCAGAATGCCCTGCAGGTGTGTCACGTTAAAGTGCAAGCACGGATCTCTCGCATGCAGTTGTGGAGCCTAGTGTAGGAATTACGACACAGACTAATACCTCAGTTAAATGTGCTCCCATTCTAGAACAATAAGTTGTGAGCCATGGTACATAATTTTCTAGAGGAGGTAATAAAGCCAGAGCTAGAGGAGGTAGCGGTGGACGGGGATGCATGGGCAGAAAAGAGAGATTTAGATTAGAACTATAAGTTAGATAGGATTGCTATAATGAGATATTAGCTGATGTTATTAAGATAAATCCCTCATTCATTTATTTATTCCTTCCTTGTTATGTTCATGACAAATTATGATATAAAATTTTATTTTCTATACTATAGTGCCTTACCTGTTGCCTTGTTATTGTGCATATGATTGACTTAATTGACGCAAGACCTATTTTCATATTGGAAATTAGTTGGTGGTGGGCCCCCAATCGTGTTACTCAAAACCTCCTTTTCACCACCCCTATGGAGGATTCAACCTAAGAAGTATATGCTTATCCTCCGTCTGCACCCTTAATGTAATCTTAGCTGCAACAGGCTATAGACCAAACAAGTTTAAGGGAGGATTTAGTTGTCATTATAACCACAGTAGCATAAGTGATGGGCGCTCAACAAGAAGCACTTGCTCAGCCTGTAGCCCAACCTAATTATGAAAACAATTCTCACTATAAAGTGTTTCAATGTGCACATGTGCCGACCTTTGATGGGGCTAATGACCGCAAAGTGGTTAAAAGAAGTGGAAAACAATTTCGAGCTAATGAAAGTCTACATAGATGTGTAGCTAAGGGTGGTTATCCCATTCTTGATTAGTGATGCCACGCTATGGTGGGAAGGTGTCTCACCAGTGACGCTCGTGGAGAGGCTGATCACATAGGCCCGATTCAAAGAGGCCTTTCTAATTCACTTTTTGCCTAGTGCACTTCGCCCTTAGAAAGTGGGAGAGTTCAACAATTTAGCTGAAGGTCCTAAAATGTTAGTGGTGGAATATTCGGCTAAGTTCCACACTTGGGGCAAGCATTCTTCAATGGTAATGGCGAACCCCCAATTGAAGATGCATAAGTTCACCAGTGGACTAAAGAGTAGGTTACAGATAGCCCTAACCCTCTACAAGGCCCATACTTTGATGAACTACTTGGAGTGCCATCCAAGAAGAGGCTGACATAAACAAACAAGAAGCTAAAAACAATCACAAGTGATTGAGGTCGGGTTCCAACATCAATAATGCAAAGCCTTAAGGATCATTGGCCGACAGACCTAACAATAACAAGAAGTTGAATCAAGCAAGGACCACCGAGACAATGCCCCTTCTACTAGAATGCAACACTTGTGGACGCCGGTGCACATGCTTCACATGTAGACAACATGAGCATCAAGCTGTTGAATGCCCCAACAGCATAAGGAATTTCACCTAGCTAATAACACAAAAAATAGTAGTGGGGTCAGTTAGGACAGTCAAGGTGGTACAAAACCTGGTGGTAACTCACATATTAGTAATGGAAATAACCCTTAGCCTAATCAGACCAATCAGACCTAGGGGAAATACAAGGGTAATTGCTATGACCTAAAAGAGGTAAACAATATGGAGGATGTGGTGGTAGATAACATCACTATTAACTAGCTGGTTACGTATGCTTTATTTGATTGTGGTGCATCACATTCCATTGTATCCAAGAGACTGGCCAAATGTTTAGATCATTAGCTTGAACTATTTAGACCGTCCATGTAAAGTGGCTACTCCTAGAGAAGAAACTTTGGTAGCAAGTCTTGGATATAAGTATTGTGTTTTGAACTTATGTAGGGCTTATGAATTGAAAGCTGACCTCATTTGGCTTAACATGAAAATATTCAAAGTATTTTAGAAATGGATTGGCTAGCTAAAAGTTTCGCGCACATGAACTGTAGAAATAAGGTCATAAACTTTTATCCACCTACAAGTGATGGGTTCCCATTCCATGTGAGTGTCTGATATAAAGTTAGCTGACTTAATTTCCTTATATCCATGGCTAATGCAAAGAAAGCCATTAAGGAAGGATGCAAAGATTAATTTGCATGCTCGTTGATGCTAAGGAGTAGGAATCAAACTTAAACCTAATAGTGAAGGAGTTTCCTAACGTATATTTGGCTAACCTACTTAGACCACCTCCAAGTATGGGAATTAAGTTCAAAATCAACTTAGTTCTGGGAATGACACCTATTTCAAGGGCCCTAAATTGAATGGCTCTAGTTGAGTTAAGGGCATTAAAGATACAACTATAGGACCTGTTGGATAAGAAACAAGTTCGGTCAAGTGCATTACCTTGGGGAGCTCTAGTACATTTCATTTAGAAGAAGGATAGAAGCCTAAGGATATGTGTTGATTACTAATAGCTCAATAAGATGGCCATTAAGAACACGTATCCTTACCAAAAATCGAAGACTAGTTCGACCAACTCAAGGGGGCTGAGGTCTTCTCAAAAATCAATCTAAGATTGAGATACCATCAATTGAAAATAAATGCTGAAGACATACCCAAAATGGCCTTTTGAATGAGTTATAGACACTAAGAGTTCTTGGTGCTACCTTTCAAGAAGACTAACGCCTTGAAAACCTTCATAGATTTAATAGATCGAGTGTTCAAGTTATGCTTGTACAATTTTGTAGTGAGATCCATCAACAACATTTTGGTATACTCTCCCAACAATAAGGCACATGAGAACCTTTGGGGAATAGTGCTGAAAACCTTGAGGAAGAAACAATTATATGCTAAATTCAACAAGTGTGAATTTTAGCTCAGAAGTTTAGCGTTCTTGGGGTATGTAATTTTTCAAGAAGGTGTATTAGTAAACCCCAAGAAGATCGAAGCCATCTTTCAATAACGCGGGCCCACTAACGTACCCGAAGTGAGAAGTTTTCTATGACTTTCCAAATACTACTAAAAATTCATTAGAGGATTTAATAAGATTGCCACATTATTGACCCAACCATTGCAGAAACAAAGGAAGTTCTAATGGAATTGGAAATATGAACAAGGTTTCATGGAGCTTAAGTAGAAGTTGACTATGGGTCCAATGCTTGATTTGCCTTCCAAAGGTGGTGGGTTTACCATGTACAACAACACTAGTAAAAATGGACTAGGATGTGTCTTGATGAAGCGCAATAGAGTGATCGCCTACGCATCTAGACAAGTGAAGCCTTATGAGTTAAACTACCCAATTCATGATGAAGAACTGGCAGTAGTAGTGTTTACCCTTAAAATATGGAGATACCACCTTTATAGCTAGAAATGTTAGATAAATACCACCACAAGAGCCACAAGTATTTCTTCATGTAGAAAGAGTTGAATATGAGATAGAGGCATTGATTGGAGTTAATCAAAGATTATGACTTGGTCATAGACTACTATCCTAGTGAGGCTTATCATGTAGTCGATGCCTTGAGTAGAAAGATGACTAAAGTTTATGGCAGCCATGTTAGCAATGCAATTCGATTCACTACATTTGAAAATTGTCAAATCAATTGATGGAGTACTAGCAAATCTAAGCACTGAACCTTTGATAATTGAGAAGATTAGGAAGTTCCAAGGGTCAGTCTCGAAGATAGTGGTGTTGAAGGACAAAGTCAAGCAAAGTCAACTCTCGGACTTCCAATTAGGAGAGGACGATATCTTGTATATGAAAAGGTGGCCTTCTGTTTTGGATGTTAAAGAGATACAAGGCTGAATCCTAAGAGAGGCACACTAATTAATGTACTTGATGCATCCAGTGAGTACTGAGATATTCAAGGATCTTAAGGGACACTTCTGGTGGAATGGGATGAAGAAAGATATTGCAGACTACGTGGTGAAATGCATGATGTGCCAAAAGATCAAGCCAAAACATCAGCACCCTAGAGGCTACCTACAACCACTTGAGATTCTTAAATAGAAATGGGACTATATTATGATGAACTTGGTGGTTGGGCTACCATGTACACCCTGGAATAGTCTGCTATAATACATATTGGCTTTGGTATCCGTTATGGTGGCTTGCAGATACTCGTGTTATGGTCTCAGATTTGAAGCATGACATCGCGGGTGTGAGGTTGGATTGTGGCATGAGGCAAAATGCTCTGCAACTGTGGGGTGTGGTCTAGGACAAATGTTCTGCGGGCATGACTAGCTTTTTTCTGGACATGAAATAGGAACACGGGACACAACAAAATGCACTACGGTTCATCTTGCAAATGTGAATGATTTTTCGTAGTCGCATGTCATGTTTTTCAGGGCTGCATGACTTAGAAAAAAAACGAAAATTTTCATTTTGTGATTTTGAACCCAATTTTAAGCATTTAAAGGCTTAAACATGTATCCATAATTTAGATTAAAGTTTGATGGAGGAGGAATGGTCTCATGAGCAAACCTAGAAAGGAAAACCAAATCCATAGATAATTTAGAACTGGAAAAGAATTAATGCAGGGCATGTAGGGTGCATCACAGACCTAAGAATAAAAATGTTCATTGAGTTGGGAATTGAATAAAATTTATTCTGGTTGAATAGGGACTCAAGAAACAATAGCCGATGAGATTTTTGGTTTATAAAACTAATTATGGGTAAATAGATACACCACACCAACTTTGGTAAATGATTTTGAAATTGCCTCTTCAAATTCAAAATGATTTTACTATTTGCTTGGAATACCTTACAAATATTTTCCTATTATCTAAATACTAGAATTTTTCAACATGATTATTTCTATAAAAATTTAAAATATTTTACCTTGTTGAAAATGGATGTGAATCCATCACCAAACTATTTGCTAATTGTTTCCAAATTGAGTTGTATCTGAATAAAATGCACGTGCTTAATATTAATATGCCACCTATGGTTGGTGACGTATGATAGTATGGGAACAAGTTCCAACCCTACCAATTGAATAATATATAGAAACCCATCCAATCAAAGTAAAAGTGTTAAGGCTGGTAATGGGCGAATCTGATACATGACTCTACCAATTAAAAGTATAGATTGGGATACTACTCAATCAGTGTTGAAATACTGGGGCTCACGGCGGACACAACTGATAATTCACATGACCCCCTTTAGTCAGGAGTATAGACTAGAGTATTAATTGTTAAAAAAAAAGTACATGAAGTCCATAACCCATGAGTGGTGAGTAAACTTGTAGAATATGTGATATCTGGATGTTATTATGGATATGATGCACATTATGATAGTTTATTTCCTGCTTGAGTATGTGATTTGTCCAAAATTTATATTTTTATTGCTCACATCTTACAAAAACAAAGGAAAGTGAATCCATTTATTAGATGACTAATCACTCACAGTTTCCTTCATAAATCTTTTGCAGAGGATGCTTGCAAAAGAGATTGCATGTGGGGATGGTAAGATCACAAGAAGATAGAAGCTTTAGTTTTCATTTGGGCGAATAAGACATGGAATTGTAATAGACATATGGACTAGTTAGTTTGATATTTCAGCTTTGGTATTTGTTAAGATATTCGTCTTGTAAATACTGTCATGTTGCGTTCCAAATTTGGAGGTATGACATACACACTCTACTAGTACTATACTTATATCATACTTTGATATAACAATCTTTTAAAATACCGTATATAATGTATAAAAATAATTGAATATATAAATTATTGAAGGAAAATATAGCCTTTCAAAGATGATTTACTTTTATAAAAAACATCAAAAACACATAATTTCAAACTAAGACAAATTTCAAAGTAATCGTAGACTTACAAAATAAATATATTTTTGAAAGATAACATCTCCAAGTAAAAACTTTTTCTCCTCCCTTACATATGGAAAAATATTTTTTAAAAAAATAATCATTATCTCCACAAAAATCAAATCATTACCCATAGAAACACACACATGTTTACATATATTTAAACCTCAACTATTGAATATATATCCTAACAGAAGTAATTAGTTTCTCCTAACCAAAAATATATTTGTACTTCAAAAGAACGATAAGATTAACTTGATATTTTGAAATATCATGATCATATATAACAGAAAATGGAAATTAAAAAATTTAATGATACAACTTATAGCAGACTAATGAGTAAGTTTAATATAAGAAATGGGTGGAATTGTAAAATATTGGGCAAATAGGAAGTACATCTAGCTATCCATGTCCTCATCATCTTCCTCACCATCATCATCGTCCAAGGAGTCGGTCCCCAACTTTTTGCTACAGTCGCATAATTTTGTTTAATTTTGCCTATGTTCATACCAGTCTTGTCTTGTAATCATCTATCTCGGCATCTCTCTGCTATAATCGTTGCTGAGTACATTCCTATACTTTCTACATTGCCCTTTTCTCATTGCCGGGTGAGAAATTGAGCTAGTGGATGCACTAGATAACTACATGAAAGACATAGCCTTTGATCCCATCCTTAGTAGTCGACCATTTTTTTGAAGCCATCAAGTGTGTTAAGGATTATCATGTTATTGTTGTTGGCGTTTGATGCAGTCCCGCCACCCTCTAATTCACATTCCTCTAGGTCCTCTATAGCATTTTGGCTTTGTTGTAATTTTTTCATCATTTCCTACAAAGTTTGGGAATCATTAACGATATATATGACTTTGTAGTCAACATGACATGTTTAAGAATTATACTTATCCTTTGTGACTGTGTACAAGAGCTAGCCCATTCCCTAGCAGCGTTCTTCTGCACTTTGGAATAAAGCTCGAGGGGAGTCGGTGGCCTTCCTAATGTTACCTCTTGAATTATTGATTAAATTTCAATATAAATAGTTGCAATAAATTGTATTGCATTAATATAACTAAACACATAAAAATGGTGAATGAAAGGCAAACAAATTTTTTAGTCACCATTTGTTCATTTTGGGCGGTCACTAAAATGGAGTCACTGTGATAAATGGTGGTAGCAAATGTGCTGTTAACTGCTCAGTTGGCTTGGTTTTTCTTGCACACTACTAAGTATGTATCTTTTACCCATTGTCCAACATCTCATCCCACTTCTCTTGTGGAATCTAATCAACTTTTGTATTAGAAACTCTTGCCTAGTGCAAGTGTTTCCATATTAATTATGCAACCTTTTCTTAAAGGCTCAATATATTGCCATATTGTCCACCAGATCCCATTTGAATTCATTCTGTATAGACATGTCAAAATAAAAATACACCTAAGATCAACATTACTGTGTCGTTCGCCGGGTCTCATGTAAATCAGTATGGCATTGGGACAATTGTTGTTTAACTTTTTTAAATACACTTTAGTACAATTTTGGGACGAGTAATATATAAAAATGAAATATCCATCTTGGGACATTTTTTAAACTTTTTTAGATACCCTTTGACATGATGTTGAGATGGGTATTGCACGAAAGGGAAATACCTATTCCAAAGTTGTCCTAGTCTAGCACAACTTTGACACGGATTTGTGCCAATCCTAAACGACTTATTCTATTTTTTGTGAGATGATTTACTTTATTTTTTTGGGATTGTTCGTTGGCAAAGAATTGGGATGACTCTGAGACAGTTTTCTAAAAGCCATTCCAAAGTCGTCTTTGATTTGGGTCGACCCAATCGTTTGATCCCCAACTTTTTGGACATTAGTAGTAAATATTTTTTGGCATACGTACATATTGGAATAATAAAAAGGAGTATTGATCATTATTTTCACCTTTTTTACATGTGGAAATAGTCATGAATAGAGATGTGATATTAAGGTGAGATGTGGGAGCCATATGGTAACTACACTGCAGTTGGTAATTATGAATGCGGACCGAGACCTCATGAGCTTAGATCTCATGATCGTGAGGCATGATCGTAGGCATTAGATAGACTTCATATTTTTGAAATTCACTATGGTCATTATCGAGAGACATGATGATGAGGGCACGAGAAGGCTTGTCGTGGGTGCGAGGAAGGCAAAATGCCCTGTGGGTGCGGCAAATTAGAGTGTAAGTGCGGATCTCTCCCATGCAGTTGTGTAGCCTAGTGTAGGAATTACAACACAAACTAATATCTTAGGTACATGAGCTCCCATTCCAAAGCAACAAGTTGTGAGCTATGGAACATAATTTTCTAGAGGAGGTACTAAAGCCAAAGCTAGAGGAGGTTGTAGTGGATGTGGAGACGTGGGTAGAAGAGAGAGATTTAGATTAGAACTATGAGTTAGATAAGATTGCTATAATGAGATATTAGCTCACGTTATTAAGATCGATCCCTTATTTATTTAGTTTGTTCCTTCCTTTTTATGTTCAAGACAGATTATGCTATAAAATTTTATTTTCTATATTATGTATGTTATCTAAGTCTCGTAGTGCCTTACCTTCTACCTTGTTATCATGCATATTTAAATAATGCATATGATTGACTTAATTGATGCAAGACCTGTTTCCATATAGGAAATTGGTTGGCGGTGGGCCCCCATCGTCTTACTCAAAAACCCCTTTGCAGCACCCTTATAGAGGATTCAACCAAACAAGCATATGCTTATCCTCCACCTCCACCCTTAATGTAATCTTAGCTGCAACTAGCTATAGGCCAAACAAGTTTAAGGAGGAAGGATTTAGCTATCATTACAACCATGGTAGCACAAATTATGGGCGCTCAACAAGAAGCACTTGCTCAACCTGTAGCCCAACCTAACTATGAAAACAATGCTCACTATAAGGTGTTTCAATGTGCATATGTACTGACCTTTGATGGGTCTCATGACACCTAAGTGGTTCAAAAGTGGTTAAAAGAAGTGGAAAACAATTTCAAACTAATGAAAGTCTGCATAGATGTGTGGTTAAGGGTGGTTATCCCATTCTTGGTTAGCAAGGGCACGCTCTAGTGGGAAGGCGTCTCACCAGTGATGCTCGTGGAGGGGTCGATCACATAGGCCCAATTCAAAGAGACCTTTCTAATTCACTTTTTCCCTAATGCACTCCGCCCATAGAAAATGGGAGAGTTCAACAATTTAGCTGAAGGTCCTAATATGTTAATGATTAAATACTCGACCAAGTTCCACACTGTAGGCAAGCATTCTTCAATGGTAATGGCGAAACCCCAATTGAAGATGTATAAGTTTACCAGAAGACTAAAGAGCAGGTTATAAATAGCCTTAGCCCTTTATAGGGCCTGCACTTTGATGAATTACTTGGAGCTGCCATCCAAGCAGAGGCTGATATAAACAAACAACAAGCTGAAAACAATCTTAAGTGATTGAGGTCAGGTTCCAATGCTAATAATGCAAAGCCTCAAGGACATTGACCGATAGACATAACAATAACAAGAGGTTGAATCAAGCAAAGACTAGTGGGACAATGCCCCTTCCACTAGAGTGCAACACTTGTGGATGCTGGTGACATGCTTCACATGTAAACAGCACGAGCATTGAGCTGTTGAATGCCCCAACAGCCCCAACAGCATAAGGAATTCCACCTAGCTAATAACACAAACAATAGTAGTGGGGTCAACGAGGATAGTCAAGGTGGTACAAACCCTAGTGGCAACTCACATATTGGTAATGTAAATAACCCTTGGCCTAATTAGACCAATCATAGACCTAGGGGAAATGCAAGGGTAATTGCTATGACCCAAAAAAGGTAGACAATATGGAGAATGTGGTGGTAGGTAACATCACTATTAACTAACTGGTTATGTATGCTTTATTTGATTGTGGTGTGTCACATTCTTTTGTATCCAAGAGACTTGCCAAATGTTTAGATCATAAGCTTGAACTATTTAGACCATCCATGTAAAGTGGCTACTCCTAAATAAGAAACTTTGGTAGCAAGTCTAGGATAGAAGAATTGTGTTTTGAACTTAGGTAGGGATTATGAATTGAAAGCTGACTTCATTTGGCTTAACTTGACGACATTCGATGTATTTTAGAAATGGATTGGCTAGCTAAAAGTTTCGTGCACATAGACGGCAAAAATAAGGTCGTAAACTTTCGCCCACCTACGGGCGATAGGTTCCCATTCCACGGGAGTGGCTAATATAAAGCTAGCTGACTCAATTTCCTTATATCCGTGGCTAATGCAAAGAAAGCCATTGAGGAAGGATGAAAAGCTTACTTTGCATGCGTCGTTGATGCTATGGAGCAGGAATCAAAGTTAGACCTAGTAGTGAAGGAGTTTCCTAACGTATATTTAACTAACCTACTTAAACCACCTCTAAGTAGGGAAATTATGTTCAAAATCAACTTAGTTCTAGGAATGACACCTATTTCAAAGGCCCTAAATTGAATGGCTCTAGTTGAGTTAAGGGCATCGAAGGTACAACTATAGGAGCTGTTGGACAAGAAACAAATTCGGCCAAGTGCATTACTTTAGGGAGCTCTGGTACATTTGGTTAAGAGGAAGGATAGGAGCCTAAGGATATGTATTGATTTCTGATAGCTTAATAAGGTGACCATTACCAAGAATTGAAGATTAATTCAACCAACTCAAGGGGGCCAAGGTCTTCTCAAAAATCGACCTAAGATTGAGATACCACCAATTGAAAATACATGCTGAAGACATACCTAAAATGGACTTCTAAATGAGCTACAGACACTAAGAGTTCTTGGTGCTACCTTTTAGGGAAACTAACACCTCAAAAACCTTTATAGATTTAATGAACCAAGTGTTCAAGCTATACTTGGACAATTTTGTAGTGAGATCCATCAACAACATTTTGGTATTCTCTCCCAGCAATGAGGCACATGAGAACCTTTTGGGAATAGTGCTTCAAACCTTGAGGAAGAAACAGTTATATGCCAAATTCAATAAGTGTGAATTTTATCTCAGAAGTGTGGCATTCTTGGGGCATGTAATTTTTGAACGAGTTGTGTTAGTAAACCCCAAGAAGATTGAAGCCATCTTATAGTAGCGTAGGTCCACTAACGTATCCAAAGTGAGAAGTTTTCTATGACTTGCTAAATACTACTAGAAATTCATTGGAGAATTTACTAAGTTTGCCACATTGTTGACCCAATTGTTGTAGATATGAAGGAAGTTCAAATGGAACTGGAAATGTGAACAAGGTTTTATGGAGCTTAAGTAAAAGTTGACTTTGGCTCCAATGCTTGCTTTGCCTTCCGAAGGTGGTGGGTTTACCATGTACAAAAACACTAGTAAAAATGGACTAGAAAGTGTCTTAATGCAGTGCAATAGAGTGATCACCTACACATCTAGCCAAGTGAAGCCCTATGAGTTAAACTACCCAATTCATGATGATGGATTGGCAATAGTAGTGTTTGCCCTTAAAATATGGAGATACCACCTTTATAGTAAGAAATGTTAGATAAATACCACCACAAGAGCCACAAGTATTTCCTCATGTAGAAAGAGTAGAATATGAAATAGAGGCATTGATTTGAGTTAATCAATGGTTATGACTTTGTAAGGCTAATCATGTAGTTGATACCTTGAGTAGAAGGAGGACTAAAGTTTATGGGGGCCATGTTAGCAATGTAATTCGATTCACTATGTTTGAATATTTTCAAACCAATTGACAGCATACTAGCAAATCTAAGTGTTGAACCTTCGATAATTGAGGAGATTAGGAAGTTCCAAGGGACAATCTCAAAGATTGTGGCATTGAAGGGCAAAGTCAACTCTCAGACTTCCAATTAGGAGAGGACAATATCTCGTATATGAAAAGGTTGCCATGTATTCTGGATGTTAAGGAGATACGAGGCTGAATCCTATGAGAGGCACACCAGTCAAGGTACTAGTTGCATCGAGCAAGTACTAAGATGTACATGGATCTTAAGAGACACTTCTGGTGGAATGGGATGAAGAAAGATATTACAGACTGCATGGTGAAGTGCATGATGTGCAAAAAAATCAAGCAAAAGCATCAGCACCTTGCAGGCTACCTACAGCCACTTGAGATACTTGAATAGAAATGGGATTGTGTTACGATGAACTTAGTGGTAGGGTTACCATGTATCCCCTGGAATAGTTTGCTATGATACACATTAGCTTTGGTATCCACTATGGTGGCCTGCAGATACTATCGTGTTATGGTCTTGAATTTGAAATATGACATCACGGGTGCGAGGTTTAACTGTGGCATGAGGCAAAATGCTATGCAATTGTGGGGTGTGGTCGCAAACAAACGTTCTACGAGCACGACTGGCTTTTTTGTAGTCATGAAATAGGAACATGTGACACAACAAAATGCACAGAAGTTCATCTTGCAGACGTGGACAATTTTTCGCAGTCGTGTGTCATGTTTTTCAGGGCCACATGACGTAGAAAAAAAGGAAATTTTTCATTTTGTGATTTGGAACATAATTTTAAGCATTTAAAGGCTTAAACATGTATCCATAATTTAGATTAAAGCCTGCCGGATAGAGGAAAGGTCACATGAGCAAACCTAGAAAGGAAAACCAAATCCATAGATAATTTAGAACTAGAAAAGAATTAATGCAAGACATGTAGGGTGCATCACAAACCTAAGAATAAAAATATTCATTGAGTTGGGAATTGAATAAAATTTATTCTAGTTGAAGAGAGACTCAAGAAAATGATAGCCGGCAAGATTTTTGGTTTACAAAACTAATTACAGGTAAATGGATACACCATACAACTTTGATAAATGATTTTGAAATTGCCTCTTCAAATTCAAAATGATTTTACTATGTGCTTGAAATACCTTACAAATATTTTCGTATTATATGAATACTACAATTTTTCAACATGATTATTTGTAAAAAATTTTAAAATATTTTACCTTCTTGAAAATGGATGTGAATCCATCTGCAAACTAGTTGCTAATTGTTTCCAAATTAAGTTCTATCTGAATAAGATACACATGCTAAATATTAATATGCCACCCATGATTGGTGACGTATGATAGTATGGGAACGAATTCCAACCCTACCAATCGAATAACATATTAAAACTCGTCCTATTGAAGTAGAAGTATTGAGACCAGAAATGGATGAAGCTAATACATAACTCTACCAATTAGAAGTTTGGATTGGGAGACGACTCAATCGGGGTCGAAATACAAGGGCTCATGGCGGATGCAACTAGTAATTCATGTGACCCCCTTTAGTTGGAAGTATAGACTGGAGCCTTGATTAGGGAAAAAAGTAAACAAAGTCCATAACCCATGAGTTGGCGAGTAAACATATAGAATATATGATACCTGAATGTTATTCTAGATATGATATACACTGTGATATTTTATTTCCAACTTGAATATGTGATTTGTCCAAAATTTATATTTTTACTGCTCGCATCTTACAAAAATGAAGGTGAATCCATTTATTGCGTGACTCATCACTCACGGTTTCTTTGATAGATCTTTTGTAGAGGATGTAAGTGAAAGAGATTGCATGTGGGGACGGTAGGATCACAAGAAGATAGAAGCTTTAGTTTACATTTGGACTGTCCGAGATATGGAATTGTAATAGATATATGTACTATTTAGTTGACTTTGGTATCTGTTAAGATGTTCATCTTGCAAGTATTGCCATGTTGTGTTCCAAATTTGGAGACATGACATATACACACTCTATTAGTATTATACTTATATCACACTTGGATATAACAATCTTATAAAATATCACATAAAATGTATAAAAGATAATTGAATATATAAATTATTGAAGGAAATATAGCCTTTTAAGGATGATTTAGTTTTTATAAAAAAACATCAAAAACACATATGGGCATTTAAAGAAATAAATATAAAATAAAATTGAAGTAAGAGAATAATTTTAAGAAGTAATTAATCTATAGGTTAGTAATTAAAATTTTGAAATTCTATGGTTCCTTTACTGGATGATTGTGATTCTGCCACTTTATATCTTTATTTTAGTACCATAAAATTCTTTATGCTTTACTTTATGTATTTTTATACTATTTAATTTTCTTCCATCCTTTTATTATAATCACTTCACATTTCATTTTTACTAATATAAAATATTATAGCACTTACTTGGCAATAACAAAATATTATCAATATACATGCATGTAATGGAATTAAAATCAATAGCTGCAAAACTGAGATAAATAACGGAAAAAATATAAAAGAAAAATCTACATATGCCTTTTCCGGGGAAAAATTATGTGCATGGTGCAGCTTTTTCGTTCACAAATGAAATTCTATATCTTCGATGCAATGTTTAAAATATCAAGTTCTATTGTTCACATTAGAAGGGATTCTCTCAAGTGGCTGTAAAGCTAGCGACGACTTGGAACACAAAATAGTGAAGTCAATGTCCGAAAGACTTCCAAATTTCAGACTGGTCTAATTTTCAAAATTGTACTAAGGACTTTGAAAATAATTTGTAGAAATAGGCCAGTGGTGGGCCATTTTTGAATAATGACTTCCACTTGTTTGGGGTTTGGGTTTCATATTATAAATTTGGATTTGGTTGCGTGGCGGTATTATTTTTGAGTATTTTCATTATTCAAGTATTTTTTTGGGCAGTGCCATAAACTTGAGTCTGCAGATTCCTCAAATCGGTTGCTTGCATGTATTTTTGTAGTGTTGTGATATAATTGCATTTTATGTGTGTTCATGCATTTAGCTTTCAATGTGCTTTTGCACTCAAACATAATGTGAATGGAATTTTAGTTTTCTTGAATTTTAATTACGTGAAACGCTTATTATAACTAGATGTGTATCATATATAGCTTTTTCACTATACTTTGCCCCTACTTATGTTCGAGGATTGGATTATTCAGACTGACCAAATACTATGATATTCTACCTAAAATTTTTTAGTTAAATGAGCAAAATCTACCTGCAAAATTTTTTATGTATTTAATCTAACTACTAACACACCTCTCATGGAAAATGGGGTAAACTGAGTCAATTATTATGCAGTTTAACCTTCTATGCTTTTCTTATCTCTTGTAAACATCTGATCACCTGGTGAAAACATACTTGCAAACTAGATTAAAATGAATTAATAATACAGTCGAGAAAAACAAACTCGGTAATGACAAATTTTAAACTAAAATTTGACTCAAATTGGATCCAACTACACTTAAACTTGGTTAACTAACCACACCCAAAAAAGTTAGTGACATTCCTATGTGCCTGCATATAGTTTAAAATTTACTTTAACTTGTTTATTTTTCATCTCACATTGTCCAAGCACAAAGTATTTGGAATAATGCTCTCATTTTTAGTTATACAAATATAAATCTAGTCTAATGTTTTAAAGTTCCTTTTATGGTTATTTCTCTGTCTGAGTTGCATGAATACTTCATTCTGATCTCAATAGAAAGACTTCCAACCCATTCCTGATGCTCATGTCAATGCTTTTCCTCCTTTACGAATCATAACTATAGATGTGGACTAAAACTTCTAGGTTTCCAATGCAATCATGGAGGTTGTTGAGTTGTGCTAGTGTGGGGTTGCAACACAACAAGTAAAGTTTATCTCTTGATATTTCACTAAACAATCCCTTATTTGTTTGTACCAATAAAGCTTTTTGTTGCTGTTAACTCTTGAATGGATTTTAAATTGCTCAAGATTGATGTAATATCCAGGGTGCAAGTCGAATGAGCATTAGGTGGGAGATCCACCAATATATGGAGTAGTACTTCGTTGACATCCAAACCTTCAAGTTTTTTTAAAAATTTGTATCACAATGTCATCTTCTTCTGATTCAATGAGGATATATACTTTAAATCACATGAACCCACACTCTTGGATGCCTTTAACTATAGTGAATTGAATAAAAGATTAAATAAATGGACTTGCAAACAAAAGTAGAGTATCTCCAAGAAGTAATAAATTTTAATGAATATTTAGTTGCTTATGGTCATTCATTGCTGTTGCATCTTGTTTTATTATTATTATTATTTTTCTCACTTCCCCTTTTGGTTTTTTGCCTTTGCTTAAGAAGTGTAAGAATTTTGTTTCTTGCACTTGGCAACCAGTTTGAATTTGAAGCAGATTTGTTGAATATTGTGTAAATTTGATATTTTTTCTTTCCACTAAAATGCTATTAAACATACTTAGGAATTTGAATTGGACAAAAGTTGGATAGTACTTGCTAATAGAACAATCCCCGAATATTATAAAGGAGTTCAATTATTCTTGGATTTTGCATATTCATTGATTGCTCCATTGGATAAGATTACATGTCCCTAAAAATTTGCAACAATGTTTACTCCCAAGTCAAGATGATGTTGAAACTAATTTATTTCAATATGGAATGCTTAAACATTATGTTACGTGGGTGCTTCATGGGGAGAATTTGATAAGTCAAATGAAGAAGACTTCTTTGATGAAGAAGATGAGCAATTTGAGTTAAACGAAATAAATGAAAGTAATGTTAGAGGAATCACACTAATTTTGGCAATATGCAACATATAATGGAAGGCTGTTATATAACAACCACTATAAACGCGTGGACAAGAGAAGAATCAAACAAAAATAAAAATGCAATGCCAACGTAGAAATCTAACAAGTTTAGAGATTATTGAAGGATGTTTATATCGAGTTACATCCTAGTTTTGAAATTTTCACCAAGTTATAATTTGCTATCACACTTATGCATTTAAAGATTCATTGTAGATGGAGCAACAAATCTTTTCCCATGTTGCTCGAAGTGTTAAAGGAGGCACTTCCCAATGGCGAGACATTCTTTGGCTCATATTATAAGGTTAAAAATATGGTTCATGATCATGGTTTGAATTACGAAAAAATTATTGCTTGCACAAATGATGGTGTGCTATTCTAAAATTATTTCATGAGGCTATTTTCCATTAAATTGAGGATTACAGAGATTATTTATATAGAAGAAAATATCAAAAGATTTGAGGCGGCATAAGGAAAAACATATAGATGATGGTGTATTAAAGCATCCAGCTAATGCTCATGAGTGGAAAGAATTTAACTGAATACACAATTCATTTGCCCAAGAGCCTTGTAATGTTAGGCTTAGGTTGGCAAGTGATGGTTTTAATTTCTTCTTAGATATGAGGTCATCATACAATACGTGTCCTTTCTTTTTCCATACAATTTGCTACCATGAAAGTGTTTGAACGCTCCATTTTTCATATTGTCAATTCTTATTCCAAGTCCAACATCTCCTAGAATTGATATAGATATATTCTTGGAACCATTTATTGACAAATTGGAAGAGTTATGGGATCATGGCATTGAGATTTAAGACACTTCCACTAGTGATAAGTTTATCCTATGAGCAGCAACCTTGTGGGCTATAAACAACTTACTAGCATATGGAAGAATATTTGGATGAAGCACAAAAGGTTATTTGGCTTGCCTGATATGTAATAAAGAAACTTGTATTTTTAGCTAGAGAATGGAAAGAAATTATGCTATATGCGTCAGCTTCAATTTTTGCCTTGTGATCATAAAATAGTGTGATAATAGAAATACTAATGATGGTGAGAAAGAAAAAAGAGATTAATCAATTCCTTTGTCAGTAGATAATGTGCTTGAACAACTATTTTATATTCATTTATTTATATTTGGAAAGAAACAATCACGGAAGAGAGAGTGTGATGAGAAATGGAATTGAAAAAAGCACTCTCCATTAAAATCAATTTGAATTCAATTCACAAGAATTTGGAATCACTTGGCAAATATAAGGAATCCAAAGAGAATTTTATTAATTTCTCAATCTTAGAAACCTAGAAACCATATGTCTTGTAAATATAAAACAATATTTATACGAAAAAACAAGTAATAAAACCTAGCCCTTAAAATGAAAATGCTTGTAGGCGTGTACCCAATAAATAATCAAGTTTGTATCCTGTCATTCCATTCCTCTTAAAGATAAGCTATCCTTAATTCTTAAACACTTAGACCTAACACAAGTTTGTATAAATCTTTCACCCTGTCACAATCTTTGAAAGCCTTTGAAAATTCACTTATGCCCATTAATTATGATGGTGACTCAAGTGCAAATTTGGCATGATATGAATTGAGTGGCCATTCTTCACCTTCCTTACAGGAATCCCTCTCTTCCAATGCAAACTTCAAACATGCATACATATTCCACTAGAAAGAATAGCTGATATATAAGAGCATTCTCCCTTATACGTCAAAAACAAAAGATTCCCTCAACACAGCCTTCACTGTCTTCTCTAAAAATTTCTTTTCATCCCTTTTCTTCCTCTCTCTACGTTCTTCTTATCATCTTCTCATTGTTTCTCAATGTATAATCAATGCTTCCAAGCAAAGGATGGTGATAATGGTGCAAGTGTGATGCGATGACCCCAAAATAGAAAAGAGTAGCTACTCCTATCCTCATCGTAACAAACAAGCCAATCAAATCACCTTAGCCTTGCAAGTAGTACATGACTAGAGTACATCAAAATCACGTTGCACACATAAACCCTCTTTGTCACCTCCTACCCATGGTGACTATCCTACCAGTGTAGTCAATAAAGCTCAACATGATTCAACAATGGTAGTGGCAATCTACGAACTAACATCATTCTAATCACATTAGTGCAACTCCCACTATCATTAATCAAACTACAAAGCATGTCCATCTCTTTACACCTCGTCTAAAAGATGCAATCACCTATTCAGTACCCAAACTCATCTTTTATATTTATAGATAATCCTATCCATGAAACTAAGCTAAAGCTCTCCATTGCCTCACATATCTCTTCCTTCAAAGGAGTGTCATCACCACACTTATCATAAATAATGTCTTCTTTGTTAGTTATGGTAATCACTTGCTTCTTCAAACACTAGTTCTCCACATGTCCTCTGCCCTAGCATCTAAAGCAAATACCATGACTATGACTAGAAGATAAAATAGTTCAAGTCACCCTATGTGAATATTACTTATCTCATTGCATCACCATCTCCATCATGCCCTTTACATGGTCTCCTAGGTGCATAATCATATTAATCCTTTCTTGATCCAAAATTCTCATTGTAGAATGGCCTTGAAGGCCGTGTAAATCTATCTCTCATCCTCTCAAGTCTCAATGCATAACTATCTATTAATAATTCGTGACTCCACCTACTCCAAGCTATTCTAAATATTATCCCTAATCTAGGAAATCTTTCTAAGTGAACATAAACTATGTGTCAATAGGTGGTCTCCAACACCCAATGCTTCTTGATTCAGTCCTCCTTGATTAGTTGGTGTTCAGGACGTGTGTGAATAAAAATATATATGCCTTTTCCACTCACTCTCCAATTTTTATTTTTTTTACTTTTTTCACTCCTTTTTTTCTCAATTTTTATCAATTGTTTTAACTTCTATATTTTTCCCTTTTTTTCAATTTATTTCAATTTTCTCTGTAATTTTTTCAAAATAATCTTCTTTTGTTTTTTGCGGTACAATGGAGCCCAACCAACCGAAAAACTACAACAAATTCTCCCAAAATCAAAATATTTCGAGAATGACTGCAGCCTAACAACACATCTGATCCAAACGAAAATAATATCCCAATATTTAAAAGTTACCCAACACTCCATACTAGTTTAACAGACACACAACTCAGCCTAGAACATAAACCCATCAACACATTCCAACCAAAACCGGCCCAAGCTAACAAACCTCTCGTCCGAAACTCCTCAGCCTACCAGATTTTTCGGCCTAGCTCAGAAAATGTTTTATTTTTATTTTATTTTATTTTTGTTTTTATTTTCATATTTCGCCCCTCTTCAACCCGTTTACGATTTCTTTGGCGGATGGTAGGTAGCGACGCTTGGCGACAGTGAACAGTGACATTGGAAGCTAATTGGTAGGCAGCGAATCCTACGATTAAGATCTTAGAAGCCGGTGGCGCGGAGGGTGTGCACGGCGAGGGAAAACAAGTGGCAGCAATTGTGGCATTTTTGGAAGAAATCATCACCGCTTCGACGGTCCTGCCTTCCGAGTGACGGCGGCACGGGTGTCGGCTAAGGACAGTGACCCTCTTTCAGGCGGCACAGGGTTGTCGGATGGGTGAACGCCAGCGACAGGGGTCTGGGCTCTGCTGTTGTGCGGCCAGCCTTCCTCTATTATTTTTTTTCTTTTTTGATTTATTTTTTTTCCATAATTTCCTTTCCTGTTTTGAACTTTTTTTTTTTAAATTTTCTGATTTTATTAAGATCTGAATTCTAATTATCAAATTTAGAAATTCAATATGCCAAATGATGTCTTTAGATCGTTGAAGTAAATTAAGTACCGATCAGAAGAAGTAAAAAGAACAAAAAGTGTAAAAAAATAGTAATAATCTAATGTTAGATCAATTAATATGTCGCAATTTAATAATAATCATTCTTAATTAAATTAATTTTAATTTGATTCACCAAATCTTAAAATTACTCAACAAATTAAAAAAATATTGGAAAGAAGTTCTAGTAAATGCTTCAAACGCGAAAATCTAAAATTTTGTAGATTTTGTCGTGTACAACATAAAATAACATTATTTTTATTTTTAAAAATTATATTATTTTAATATTTTATCCAAATTATTTCAAATAATTTTATTTTTCTAAATAATTTGGATTATTTCTAATGGTAAAAATATTATTTAACATGTAGCTATAATTATTTGAGTTATTTTCTTATTTTAATTAATATATTTTGGAAGTTTAGTTTAATATATTTAGTGATAAGTTTTGGTAAAGTGGGATTTTTTGCTTTTCATATCACTCTTTTTTTTAATTAGTCTAGGGCTTCATCATATATCCACGATGCCATGATGTCCATCACATCAGTTTTTTCCACAATATCTAATCAATATACATTTAATTACCTTTATTTCAAAACTTTTGTAGACAATATGATTTAAATTTTTTCATTTTAAGTAAATTTATTCTTACTTAATTAATCATATGTGATAATGAAAAAGGAAGTTTCATTAAAGATATAAATTACTTTCCACAAAGCGAAAATATATGGTGAAACCAATCTATTGAATGCAACATAAGTTTATAGATCTGTCCCTTCATAATAAGATTTGGAATCCCCGATTGATTTGCAAATCTGGTGCAAAAAGTTTCATAGGATTATATTAGACATGCTTCTACTTGTAAAAGATAATCTAAAATAACTTGCAGCCGTGCCCTTACAATTTAGAGTGTCGATTTGCCGTCCTCGAGTGGCAATTGATAAGCAAGTCATGACCCTTGATTAATTCTAGTCAATATTTTCATGTCATGTTTAACTCCGTTAAGGTAAAGAAATATTTAAAGTTCCTATGATTAGTGTATATCTCATATCTTTCACTATAAAATAATGTCTTTAAGGTGAATAGCATGGTTGCTAATTCCAAGTCATAGATTGAGTAATTTAGTTTATACAGTTTTAACTGTCTTGATGTATAAGTGATTATCCTATCATTCTATGTCAAAACGTACTCCAAACTATTTCTACTGGCATAATTGTAGATAGTGAATCCCTACCATTCTTAGGTAGGACAAAGACTAGTGTCAAGATTGACTTCTCTTTGAATTTCACAAAGCTCCTTTCGTACTTTGGGCTCTACTTGAATTTCCTCCACTTCTATAGGAGTTGAATCAGAGATGTCATTATTCTAGCAAATCCCTCAATAAACTTTTGATAATATCCTATGAATCCTAAGAAACTCCATTCTCTATTAATGTTCATGGGCTTTGGTCACAACATGATTTCTTCAACTTTCTTAGGATCCATTTAGACTCCCTCCTAGAATATTATGTGTCATAGAAATGCCAGGCCCCTTAGCTCAAATTTGGACTGGTTGAACTTCCCACACAACTGCCTTTGTCAGAGTGTCTATAAGACTATCCTTAAGTGTTCCCCATATGCCTACTTTTCTTGGAGTGTTTGCAGGTCTATCCTTAGGAGTTAGCTAAAATATCATTTATGAACAACACCACCAAATTATCTAAATACGGTTTGAACACTCAGTTCATGAGGTCTACAAAAGTAACAGATGCATTAGATAATTCAAAAGACAACACCAAGAATTTATAGTGTTCATATGGCATCTTAAAGGCTATCTTGGGGATATTCTTAGTTTTTTCTTTAGCTAAAAATACCTCGATCTTAAATTGATCTTGGAAAGCATCATACCTCTCTTAAGTTGGTCGAATAAGTCATCAATCCTTGGCAAAAAGGTACTAATTTTTTATTGTGACTTTATTGAGCTCCTTGTAATTGATGTACAACCTCGAACTTCTATCTTTTTTCTTTACAAATAGTACAAGGGCTCCCTGGGGTGGTGCACTTGATTAGATTTGCTTCTTATTTAGAAGTTCTTGCATCTACACCTTCAGCTCCTTTAGTTTTTCCGGTGCCATTAGATATAACACTTTTGAGATGGGTGCCATTCCTAGAATAACTTAGTTTGAATTCAATCTCCCTATTCGGAGATGGTCTGAGTAAGTCGACAAGGAAGATGTCTGGAAATTTTTTAACTATGATATCTTCTACTTTCAATCTTTATTGATATGTGTTTATTACACAGGTGGGATAGACTTTGCATTCCTTCTTTATCACTTTCTTAGCTTAAACTACAAAAATCAACACATTGAGCTTACTAGTTTGATTCCTAACACTCTTATAAAAGGAAACTATATCACCCGATGATGGATGGAAATTCATGACCTTCTTCCTACATTCTACATGAGTGAAACTATTTGCTCGTCAATCTATCCTTAGAGTGACATCAAATTTCCTCATGTTAAGCCATATCAAATCAGCCTTCAATCCTTGATTCCCACCAAAGTCTAAGTCACTATCCTTATATATCATGTTAGGTATCAAGATCTTACCTCCCTATCTGGCTACTCTATAAAATTGTTCTAACAGTTTGGGCTAATGCTCTAAGTGTTTAGCAAAGCTTTTAGAAACAAATGAATGTCAAGCCATTTCTAATGAGTTGGAAGGGTGTTTTTTGAAACAGTTATTTTTCTGTTCTTGGAATGGCTTTTCCAACGAAAGCCATTCCAAAAAGCTATCCCAATTTGAAAGATTTCTTGTAGTGATTTATCTTTATCCTTTAATGTTAATCATTTAGGGATAAACTCAATATGATGTAAAATCAAACCTAAAGGGTTTTAATTCTAGGCACCAAATAAGGTGTTGTAATTGTTGCTTTATTTTTGTTTATTGGAATAGCGAATTTGTTTGAGAGACTTGATTGATGTATTGGGTTAAATCACTCCACCTTGATAGAGTAGGAAATGTTTGATTTGGGCGAGAATCCATAAATGTAGGAAAATTGGCTCCTAATTATGGAAACACGTCATGTGTCTCACTTCTTATTTCTTATTTTGCTATCCATTGGTGTATGTTGCAGACTTAGTTCCAACATTGCATCACATTGCAAACAACTGTTGTATGTATTCTCGACATTCGACCCAATTAACAATTTGTCATTGTACTTATAAGTCCTATTAAAGAATCATAGTTTGGCTTTTGAGTTTCCACGATATAAATTCTTTGATTCTTTGGCCAAATTATTATTATTACTATTATTATAATAATAATAAAATCAAATACAAGTAATAAAAATCATCCATGCATTTTTTTATATGGTCGTTCATGGCTGGTTTCTTTCCTAGACTGAACATATGAGATTGACAAAATACTAATGGTAACTGTACAACAACTATTTAAAACGGAAACATTTAAATTGATTCGTTTCATCTAATGTGCCTATTCAAAGACTAGGTATCGATTATGTTTGGAAGGGTAGTTTTGTTGGGAGATGATGTCACGCCCTAAACTCGGGTCGGTAGTACCTACAAACAATTTTAGCAGATACCAAAGTCAACAGATATTGAGTCAACTAATCCATTAAATATCAAATAATGTCCAAAAAGAAATAATATCACATCAAAACAATAATCTTAACAGTGTTTTGCAGCAGAAAATAAAATTCCCTAACTATTATATCATTCAAGTCTTATTTGCTCATGAAAATAATAGAAATAAAATAAACTAGTATAAAGATCATTGTCTTTCTCTCTAGGTCCTATCATCCCCATTTGAATTCCTTTTCATTTGCCTTCTTTGCAAAAATGACATTTTAAATATGTGAATGACAACTCCCCCAATAAATGGTACATTCTACCTTTTTGGTTTTCATAGGATGTGAGCAGAAAATAGCAATAACAATTTATATAAAATGCCATTTTAAAAACAGACAATATGAATCACATTTTGAAATAGACAATAACAGTTCATGAAAATCAAAGCATTCTAAAATTAATCCAACCATTTCATCATTCATATTATCCATAGGTCCACATTCCTTAACTTGCTTATAGTGATATGCACTTCGTGTATTACTTCTACTGATCAGGGTTTTAGTCTCAACTTATGACTAAGGAAGGTCACAAAAAATCGACTATGCTATCGTGGCCCAAGTGCTTCAACCTCAATTAAGAAGTATCTCAATCTATACTCTCAATTGGTAAAATTACATATCAGTTTCGCTTGCTACAAGCGCCCATAATTCAACTCAACTGGGTGGGTCCCAACCTATTACTCGATTGTTGAGGCAGAACTCATTTCACACTAACATCGGTATCAGGTGAGAGGTTTTTCATATTTTATTTCATGTATTTCAATTTTTGAATATTTAGTTTAAAATAATTTTTGTTTCTCAAATAACTCACATCCATGTTTTAGGAAAATAAATAATTTCGGTTACACAAAAGATTGATTTATCAAATTATGCTTTCATAAACAAGAATAGTATTTGAAAATAATTTTAAACGCCTAAGGAAATTCAATTGTAATAAAAAAATAGTTTATCAGATAAGCTTATTGACTAAGTGGCTTATCAGATATCAATTTTTGACTTCTTATTCAATCAAATAATTTTCTATTTAATATTCAATTCAATTAGAATCCTATTCCTTTAGATGCTTTCTTGTATACCAACATGTCTCATTTATTATTATTTTAGACTGTCACATAAGTTTCTCTACCTGGATTCGTTTAGTTACTATTTTCCATTCTCCATTACATTCTGCACAATATGTTTAGGCCTATTCTAGTCTTAATGTTGGAAAATTTGGCCTTAATGTCATCAAAGTCATATTTTGTTCAGATTCTGCACTCAGCTCGTAATTGCGGAAGGCATTTCCGTGACCCTAAGAAGTTTGTCCATGCCTGTGGTAGTGATCGCAGAGCATTCTGACTCACGTTGCGGTTGTGTATCGCAACCGTGCAGACATAAGGTCTGCAACCACAAGGGTTCTCATCGCAATTACGGTTTTGACCATGGAGTGTTATGTTTCAAGCCTCGCAATCTCGCTTCACAAGTGCGAACACTACCTCATATTTACACCACAACATCCCACGACCATGGCAGAGGTGGCAATGAAAGATATGTACCTTTGTGAGACATTATTTGTTTAGTTTTTTTCATTTTACTCGATTCCAATCACCAAAATTTGTTCTCATGAGTATTACATTCGATGTCTAAGTATGTTTCCCCAAATCCTAATTATGAAAAATCTAACTTAATCATGTTAACCAAGTTTGAATAATTTGTGACAAGTTTCAAAACTTCATGTGCTTTATCATTACGCACTTTCAACAATTTCCTACACATACAACTCAAATTTAACATCATATCCATGAATCAATCCTTATGTAGGCTACCTAAATTCATATTTTTTGTACCCACAACATGCTTATTAATATTTTCTAAGTGTATTCATATGACAAAAGTAAAATTTGGTAAAGAATTTACCTCTAATTATCACATTTAAAAGCCGAAAGAAAATTTTCCTTTTGCTCTACACACTTTGCACGGCTGTTGCTCCTTGGGTGGAGAATTTTAATTTTCTCCACCACTTAACCCTATTTATATTAGGGTTTTAATTAAAAATTTGAGAGGGCTCAAATTCTTGTATTTAAGGAGCGTTAAACCTTCTTTACTTAAGTTTCTCAGATTTTACAGATTTTTGCACGAAAGTGCTCTTTTCTCTAGTTTAATAAATTCTATTTTTTGGTCTTCTAAATGATGGCAATCTATTTTCCTAATAATTAATTTATTTAACAAAATTTGGTTGGCAAACTTCATGTGTACCGTATTCCAAATATATCCTACTATATTTAACTTTTTTTCATACAAAAATAAATAGGTAATAAAGAAATTTAGCTTATTAACCATTTCAACTTAAAATTTAAGTCATTAATAATTATTTACTAACTTAAATTTTGAAGTATTACAATGATGTTTGATAAGACGCTTAATAAGAGGCGTGTTAGAGTCAATACTATTGAAGAATATTTTGAATGAATGAATAAGTAATTTGCTTAAATTTGTGTATTTATGTATGTATAAAATGAATGAATGAATGAATTACAGTTATTTTACATCTACACGCAGGTAGAATTCCAAAAGAAATTAGTTATCTCAACAATTTAAAGTTTCTCAACATGGACAACAACAAGTTGAATGGTCACATTCCTCCCTCTATTTTCAACATGACATCCTTGGAAATTATTTCCTTAATGAACAATGGGTTATCAAGAAGCTTGCCTATTGGCATGTGTACCCATAATCTTCATGTTCTTATAGGAATTTATCTAGATTACAACATGTTCACTAGAAGAATTCCTTCGAGCTTATCTCAATGTTCACAACTTGAAGAGCTTTGACTAGATTCCAACAACTTTACAGGAGATTTGCCAAGAGAAATTGAAAACATAACAAAGCTTCAAACTTTGTACATATACAACAATAATATAAGCAGTATGAAACACTTTTTCTACCAATTTATCTCTACTTTCCATTTATTGTTGCATCAGAGTACTTACTGATGTGAAATGATCATCTAATTTGTATGTCCAACAGTTTTAAGTGAAAAAAGAAGAAAAATAGAAATGAAATCTTAAAAAAATTAAAACATTAAATATATTATATCATAGACACGGTTAATCTAAATTTGTTATTTCAAAATTTATTGAGTTGAATATAAGTTGCTCCCATCTAGATGTATTTTGCCGTGGTATATCTATAAAACTTGGAAGTTGACAAAAATTCCACGACAATGTGGTTGCCCTTTGACCAAAACCTCTTGGCTGAAAAAAGCCTTCTTGCACTTATTTTATATATATATTTGACTTTAAATTTATTTATTTCTATTTAAAATTTAAATTCTTGTATCAATGATATAATAAACCATATAGAAGTCCCTTACATAGTTTATAGTATGTGGCATACATCGCGCAACTCTATGTATTATGCACATAGTTCCACAACTATGACAATCTATTTTCTAGTAGAAATTAAATGTATATGATTTAAAATAAATCACAGATGAGTTATTTGTCACACAAACTAAAACACATAGTTTAATGTATGTATGCACATAAACATACATACTTAGAAATGTTATAATTGTGGATTGTCATTTAAGTATATGCTCGTTCGTGCATATAATTAATCAAATTTATTTACCTGCGTATTGTTTGAATATTTTGAAAGTCATGTGTGTATGGATATTCGAAATCAAGTGGCTCACTTTTTTATAAGTAAATATATATGTAATTACCTTAATATATGAAACTTTTACAGAAAATATTTACCCACTACTTTTTTTCTTGCATGAGAAATTAATGTATTAAACGCAAGATGATTATCTCATAAATATTGTGAACGAAACAGCAACTTTTACTTCAATATGTGGATTTCTGAAACAACAAAATATGAGGAACATGAATTTTTTTAAAATTCTCACGTTTATATGCTAATTTTAAAAAATATTTTTTAAATAATAGTTATTTTATTAAATTCAAAAACCTATTAAATTTTAGGTGGTGAATATTATGACTATAATTTAAATGTGCCAAATGTATTAAACTTATATTTTCAGAAGAATCCTCCAAAAAAAGGAATGTAAATCAAATATGTCATTGTTCAATTCAACAAACTTAAATTCAATACTACTATTTCTATTTTATGGCTTAATTTATGTAAGATTATTTAGAAAAAATCAAATATAAGAGAAACCTATACTATAGTGCCTCTATTATAATTGCTTATTTTTCTATTTGAATTTATTTTTTAATGAATTCTTAATGAAATTTAAAATATTTATTTTTGACGTTAACTATATTCCTCAATTATTCCAAATGAAAATATATAGATAAACTAAATATCCTATATTCATCATACATGTGAACTTCTAAATTTGAACTTGTTCATATACTAATAATAAATTCAACAATTTAAGGAGAATTGTATTAGCTATGAAGGTTTATGTATAAAATTTCATTTTGAAAGATTACATAGAATTTTATAATTAAAAAACAGAGGAAAATGTACCAAAGCTCGTTTGATCTTGACTTAGTATCTTTTATATTTTAGTATTTTATTTGGCAATCCAAAGGATAAAGTGACTGGAACAAATGAGTATCTAGAGATCTTTAAATAAAAAACCTAAAAATATATATATAATACAATAAATTCTATAACATTGAGCCTAATAAAAAGACTAACCATTTCAAAAATTTCAAATACTATAATTATTTATTATTAGTCAATTATATATTACTTAAAAAGGTCTGTTTGGTTTTTCAGTTTCATATAGAAGATAATTTATCTTCAAAAAGACATATTTTCTTGTATTTTTTAATTCATTAGATTAAATGATTTGGCAGATTACTAAATCATAATATGTCATGCATACTTTAAGTGAAGTGTAAATAAATTTTGAATAAAATTATATAATTTATTTTTTTGATTAATTCAAATATAAAGGAATGGAGAAAATTTTGACTTCTAAAATTAGAAAATAAGTTAATGAATTCTTATTCAAACAATTTATAAACTACTTCTGTGGTAATTTGTACTAATATTATTGCACACTCTATGGGAGTACAAAAATTAAGTAAAAATTAATTTATTGATATAATAAAATTTCCATAATAATTTAAAATGGATAATATACCAATTTTGAAATTATTTTATCTAATATTTAATAGAAATTCAAACTATATAAATCATGGTTTCTTGTTTAATTTATAGTATACTATTTGTGAGTGCAAGTGTAAAAGATAAATAAACTTTGTGTCTCAATAATTAAATAAATTATTAAAATATTACAAAATGAAATTCGTAAACTATTTTAAAGGTTGATACTTAATAATATAATATAAATTACTTATAAAGAGTATTTTTAGAAAGAAAATTGCAAGATTAAATAAGGCCTTAACAACAATATAATTGTATAGATTTTTAATTACAATACATAGATAGATCTTCAATATGTTCAAATTATGGAAAACATGTGTAAAAAGAGCCGTAGAACCACGACTAACAAACACTAAAGAGAAAAATTCAAGATGATATATTTATTTTTCTATTATATTATATTTGAAGTGCAAAACACGCATGTTTTATTAGTTCCATAAAAGAAGTGATATCAAAATAATTTGGATAGAGAAAAATATGAGAAGAAATGGAATAAAACGATCTTTAGGAAATTTGAGATAAATAAAAAATTATATAACATACTAAAGGCTATTTCTGTAATTGTGCTTTTAATCAATTAAGAACCTAATAGCAGATGCATACATACTTGTAACGCGGCGCGCGCGCACCAGTGACAAAGCATACTCTATGTGCGTGTGTAAAATTATTTAATAAATATTTAAACTAAGAAAACAAATAAAGATGAAAATAAATTGTGAGTGAGAAAATTAAGAAGAAAACAAAAATAGTGATAAATCAAAAGAAAGTAGAGAAATGAAAGATCACCAAGAACAAAGGAACTTAAATTAAGGATGAGTGTATAATTTTATATTATATAAGTAAATAGTATAAATGTGTTATTTTACATTTTGCAACTAAATGAATTCATAAGAATATAGTACAAACAGATCAATCATTGTGTTCATGACTAATTTATATATATGCAGGTACACTTCCACAAGAAATTAGTAATCTTCATTATTTAAAGTTTCTAGATGTGATATCTAACAAGTTTCTAGATTCCAACAACTTTACAGGAGATTTGCCAAGAAAAATTAGAAACATAACAAAGCTTCAAATTTTGTACATATACAAGAATAGTATAAGCAGTATGAAACACTTTTTCTACCAATTTATCTCTACTTTCCACTTATTGTTGCATCAAAGTACTTATTGATGTGAAATGACATCTAATTTGTATGTCCAACAATTTTAAATGAAAAAAGAAGAAAAGTAGAAATGAAATCTTAAAAAAATTAAAACATTAAATATATTATATCATAGACACGGATAATCTAAATTAGTTATTTCATAATTTATTGGGTTGATTATAAGTTGCTCCTGCCTAGATGTTTTTTGTCGTGGCATATCTATAAAACTTGGAAGTTGACAAAAATGAAAACAAACATAGCCTATATAATTTGACTTTGTGTAATTAAATATCCTTACCAACATAATAATATGATACACATATAACTAGCGTTTTTGCACAATCATTGCATGTAAAATTAAAAAAATATTTTTCAGATAAAATTATATGAAAAATATATTTTATATTAATTAGAATAATTAAATTATGTTGTTTGATGAAAAAATTACTTCAAATATGAGAAAAATGAAATTATTTTAAATTAAAATTGTATAAAGAACTTAAAAGAGAAAATTCGATAAATGACAAAAAGCTAAAAAGAGAGGTTAGAGAACAAATGAAAAAAATTAAAAATAGTGAAAAAGAATAAACAGAAGTTAAATAATAGATCAGTTTTACTTCAATGGTATGTTTTACTCATAAACCCTCTATTTTATTTATTTATTCTTATTTTACATTGAAAAATGGACGAGAGTGCTTATAATTGAATTTAATGTAGGAATATTTCAGAAAATCTATTAAATGACCCGAAATAATTATTCTCACCACTTAATCATAACAAATAATATAGTTCGATTAAGTGAAAAATTGAATGGAGCTTAATTAATATGTGGGGAAGCAAAAAAAATGGTTGGAAAAGAAGGGTTTAACATTACACTTAGGTTTGTAATTTATAAACCTAGCTGAGTACATAATTGTGTTAAATTTTTACTTTTTATTCTACATTTCTACTTGTTACTTTATATTTATAGTTACGGATATTTTATAATTGAATTATATGGAAAGAAAAAAAAAACAATCAGGGTATTCGATTATTATAAATAACAAAAGATACAGATATCGAAATGTCAGGTAACATTTCATCCCTTGCAGGGTAAGATGTTTGAACTTACCTTTTTCAAAGGTTCATACTTTAGAATTTATCGTTGGGCAGCAATTCATAATCTGTAATCCTAAGACACAACAGAAAAAGCGATTTTGCACCTTTCTGGAGGGATGATTCACATTGACTCAACCTTACCTCAATCTTCTCTGGGAGTGTTTTCTCTAACCTTTGTATGTATCAACTTCATGAACTTCCTTCCCACACAAACTGTAGTTGTATAGCTTTGGAATTGGAGACGTAGTCTTGTCATTAACGTTATCACTAATGGATTTGTTGGCCAACTCCAATTAGGAATTGACGTGTGGAATCATGAATTTCAGAATAACCAACAATTAGGTGTGTTAGATGATAATATAATCAAATGACCCCAACCTCCCTGGAACGTTTGAGTAGATGGATAAGTCCTTTATTTTCAACATTACCTTTTTTTTTCACTTTCGAACCGTTTCTTCATTTGTCTGATATCATATCAAGACAAATTTCCTTCAATAAAAGCAATTAATTGCTGATCAAGACGGCGATCGATTTGGATGTTTACACTTTTATCCCTTATTCTGCACTTTCATCTTATATCTTACAGTTATATAAAATGGGGTCATTTTTGTAAATAAATTTAGTGACCAAGGCGGCTTTTCTAAGGGTCACAGGGATACATATAGAGATTATGTTATAATAAAATCATCACAGGGATACATATAGAGATTATGTTATAGTAAAATCATGTAGAACATTTGACCTTGTTAAAAAAATAATAAATTAAAAGAAAGGCAAAAGGTAGAATGCAAAAATGTCAAGGCAAGATTGCATGGCCTGGGTGCGCAATGACGGGCACCATAAAATTAAATGCACACCAATGATGAAATGCGTTGGGATACCTGGCCAAAGGAACAATGTCATTATATTTTCACAAATGTTATATTTTTACCCATGATAATTTTTATGTCTTTTGAGAAATTATGATATTTTATATACAATGCTTATTGTAGTATTTTTATGAGACTAAAAACACTAATGACTAAGACATGTCATTCAAAAATTTCAATTTTATTTAGTCACCCACCCAAGCTGAAGTTGGGAAAGCGGTGTCATATCCATCATTATTAATCTCCAATTATTTGTATTAATCACTATTATTATTTGTTAGGGAATTACAACACCCTCCTTTAGAATTGGTAGTATATACACCAACCTCCCCCACTTTCCCTCGAAAATGATGATGTCAGTAAAAAAATCATGCAAAAATTCAATTTTACTCTCTGTAAACTGTTGGATCGGCTGACCAATTTTTTCTTAGGGAGTGTCATGTAATAAAAAGCTTAAACTTCAAGGGATGGCTCAATAATTATCTCATTTTAATTTTATAAAATATATTTCTTATATTATTTTGATAACGTTGTTGAGAAATATTATAAAATCTAAATTTTATATTTTTAAAAAAAATTAAATTTTTATCTTCAATCTTTTAGAAAACATTTAAAAATTTTAAATTTATATTTTCAAATTTAAAATTTATATGGTAGAAAATAAAATTTCTAAGATCTTTAGACAATAAATTAAAAAATTATATTTATAATTTATATTTTATTAAATATTTTTGTACTTTTGAAATTTTTATTTATTTTGAACATTTTATAACAAAGTCATACCTCTAACATTTATTTCATATAATAAAATGATTTCTAATTTATAATTAAAATAGAAAAAATTTAAGATTTATTTTATAAGAGCATAAAATTTTATTTTCCAACTCACAAAAATAAATTTTAAATTTCAATTTTAAAATTTCCTAAAAATGAAAAATAAAGATTTATATTTTATAAAATTTAGAATATTTTAATTTAGAATATTTTTCAATAAAGATATTATAATATATTTTTTGAAATATATAAAGTATTTAAAACATAAGCTTTATGAAAAAATATAAAGATAAATATTTATATCTTTAACATGTAAACTATAAAAATATGAAATATATACCTTAAAAGGCAAAAAAGCCTTTTAAAAATTTCTAAATTTTGGGTTTTTTTATTTCATTTTAGTCCTTTGGCACTAGCATATTGGTATTTCATAAATTTTGGTCGGAAGTTGGTCAATAAGTTTAATTTGATAAGAGATTCTTTTAGTTACTCATACATGAAGAAAAGTTAGTGTACATATCCCAAATTCTAAGAGACAACGGTGTGATTGTCCCTATTTGTTATTAAGTGTCCTAATTGTGGGAAAGTGGGGGAGAATTTTTGGGGTGGGGAAAGTTTCTAAGGCAAGAAAATTATAAAGAGGGCTGGAAAACGCTGCAGGTCTTCTCCTTCTTCATGGTTGCCTTTAGTTTGAAGACTTTATTTATTTTTAAATTTTAGTGTGATTTTTTAGATATTTTTGCCTTAAGAATTGTGTAAAATACGAGAGAAAAAGAGATAAAAAAAAAGAATAATAATAATTAAGTATATATTTTTAGAGTACATAATTACAAAACAAACATAACATATGTATTTGTAATTCATCTTATCTAGAATAAAATATATGAAAAATACACCTTTCCACAGAGATTAAACCACTGGTCAAATTACCAAAATCTATTTCTTTATTTTATTTTTATGTTATTATTTTATGTTTGAGTATATTTCCATAGTTTTGAATCACATCATCCAATCATTCAATACTTCTTATCTATACTATTAATACTGTGTGAGCATAGGATAAAACCTATTTTTTGGTCTTAAAATCAATTTTCGAAAATAATCCCATTGTCAATAAAAATTTTGTATTTTTTAGAGTCCATTTGCATTTCAGCCATTGCAACGATAGCAACTGTTTCATGAAAGAAAGGACAAAAAAAATGGTGTTCCAAAGAACCCTGCTATGAGTTCTCCACTTCTTCAGGTCTTGAAGGTGAAAGATATATGTGAATAATCAACAATTATTAGGGTTTATTTTTTTTAAGTTTTTGACCTATTTATATTTGCCATTTTTATCCTTCTTAACTAAAATTAGATTTACTTTTATTTATTTTTATTTTTTATTTAACTTCTTTGTATCTTATTTCATAATGTACATTTTAATGCATTTTTAACTTTTAAAGAATTTGTTTTCATTATTAAATTGTATGAAAAATATTAATTTATAATTTACATTATTCACATTTGATTTTGGATAGTTATACACACATATGCATATAGAGAGGGCAAATTCTACTAAATGATTAATTATAAAATCAAATAAAAGTACAATATAAATTTAAAAAATTATGTATGAAATCAATGTATTCACACAATACAATATTTTTAAATTTTATATGTACATGCATAGCTAGTAACAATAATACAACAAACCAGTAGAGTGAGCACACTCGCTGCATGTGTTTAAAAAATTAAATCATACATGTGCTTATGCAAAATACATTAAAAAATGCAGTAATAAACTAAATAGAAGTTGAACATTGTTCAACGTAAATTTAAGTTATTGTTTAGAAGGCGACGACTCCCAAAACAAAATGTTGTATCTTGTCCATTAAGATCCTTTACTATATACTAATATCAATATATAATATTTAATAGTACACTTATTCCTTCATTTTTATATGCTCAAAAATGTTCATTTAAACGTATTTGTAAGGTGAGCTTAATGTATATCCTATTATATTTCTACAGTCAAGCAACAAATTCTTTCATTTTTTCATTACCTCTAGTAATGTTTATTTTCATTTTCATACCTAAGAACACATAATACAATCATTACAATTTTTAAAATTTATTTCTATCTCTCTTATTTTTACACAATTCTCAAAAAAATTATACTTAAAACCAGACACTCAAAAACCTAAACAATCATTGCCTCTACGTTTAAGTCCAATGAAAATCAAAATTTAGCAAACCATAAATCCCCTACAGGAAAAGAAACTGAAAAAAAAAAAAGAAGTGAAGAAAACCAAGAGAGATTTTATTGAACATGCACATCTTTTCGTTAAATGAGTTTCTAAAAAATATCAATACTTCAAATATTTTACTTCTATCTTCTCATGCATTTCTACTGAAGATAACACATTATATGCTAGGTTTAATGACAGTTCCTCGTGTTTCCTTCAAATTATTGCTCGAATTTGGGCAAACATCTTGTCCGCAAGGATTATTAACAAATGGCTGTTATTGAGTCTGTTACAGTTTCGTTCTCCATTGCCTACAATATGTCCTACGCATTAATCACCATCCACGAATTGAAGGATACTTGCAATTATTATGGCTCTAACAACCAACCTTTTTTTCTCGGAACAAAGGGGTTCACACAAATCAGTGATTTGAAGGTAGCCTATTTGATACTTCCATTAACAAAGGTAGCAACAACTATAATTGGACATTAACATCATTTTGCCATGGAAGGAACTTCCAAGGCAATTAGGCTTGACTTGAAGCTTAATGATGAACTAACTATCATTGCTTATATCTAACATTTCCTATTTGAAATCTTTCAGCTTTCACTTCCCTAAACCTACTATATGAGTGGAACAAGTTCAAGCACAAGAATAAGAATAACCACATAGTACATTAATATCACTGTTTGTCGTCACTTATCCCCCATTAGAAGTGCGCTCAGAATAGCATCTTTGGCATTATTGCCACCAAATGTAAACAAATGTCCAGCATTTGGTACCTCATGATATCATATCCACGGAAGCGTCTGGGCAATGTACCTTTGCAGTGTGATAGGCACAAAGCCATCTTCGACTCCATGCCACACATGAACAGAACCATGGCCGTCGGGGAAAGGATCGTCTAGACTCATAGGATCAAAATCCTAATACCCAAATCCAAACATCATATCATGGTGCAATAACTCATACACTCCCTGTTGTGTCACATATTCCTGTTGATAAGCAACCACTAAAATGGAATCAAAAGAAATAGGCTATTTGATCACTGGGTAGAAATGCAAAAGCTTAAGATGGAATAGCTTATAGATAAGAACATTCTCCCTTATACGTTAAAGGCAAATCTTTCCCTCAACACAACCTTTACTGTCTTCTCTAAAAATTTCTTTTCCTCCCTTTTCTTCCCCTCTCTTTGTTCCTCTTATCATTCTCCCATTGTTTCTCAATGTACAATCAATTCTTTCAAGCTAAGGATGGTGATAATGGTGCGTGTATGATACAACGACCCCAAAATAGAAAAGAGTAGTTATTCCTAGCCTCATCATAACAAACAAGCTAATCAAATCACCTTAGCCTTGCTAATAGTACATGACTAGAGTACATCAAAATAACGTTGCACACATGAACCCTCTTTGTCACCTCCTTCCCATGGTGACTATCCTACCATTGTAGTTGATAGAGCTTAACAGGATTCAATAATGGTAGTAGCAACGTACCAACTAACATCTTCTTCACCACATTGGTGCAACTCCCACTATCATTAATCAAACTATAAACCTTGTCAATCGCCTCACACCTCATCTAGAAGATGCAATCAATTATTCAATACCCAAACTCATCTTTTATATTTATAGATAATCCTATCCATGAAACTAAGCTAAAGCTCTCCATTGCCTCACATACCTCTTCCTCCAAAGGAGTGTCATCACCACACTTATCATAAATAATGTCTTCTTTGTCAGTTATTGTAATTACTTGCTTCTTCAAACACTAGTTCTCCACATGTCCTCTACCCTAGCATCTAAAGCAAAAAATATCATGACTATAACTAGAAGATAAAATAGTTCAAGTTACCCTATGTGTATCCACATTAAGTATGAGCTTACTCCTAGTTGCAAAAGTGGTCAAATGACTATAATAATGGTCACTACCACTCCTCTTGGACTACTACTTTATCTTAATTACCTTTTGGAGCATATTTTCTCTATTCACGTAGTACTACATCTCAACAGTCTCAATTATATCCCAATTAATCCCATTGAGGAAACATGCCATGGTAGCCTCTTTATTATCTACTACATTTGCTTACATCATGGCAATATCTATTTCTTTTTAGTAGTCTTCCACACTCTAATCACCCTATTTCAATGCATGCAATCTTTAGTATAAATCTCTATAGTAATGACTAGATACGAACCTCTTATGCATCATGGCCTTTAGCTTTCCCTTAGTTCGTATAGGCCTCTCTCTAACTCGTCTCCAACTAATGCAAAACTAATTCCACAAAATGATCACATAATAAGTAAATTCAATGTCTTCAAATTATACCTTTTGTGTGTCAATGTACTGGTGGCAATCAATATTCAGTGCTCCCACTCCAAATATTTATTTGGGTCAGATTGTCCTAAGAATGACGTAATGGTGAATATTACTTATCTCATTGCATCACCATCTCCATCATGCCCTTTACATGGTCTTCTAAGTGCATAATTATATTAATCCTTGCTTGATCCAAAATTGTTGTTGTAGGATGGCCTTGAAGGCCGTGTAGGTCTATCCCTCATTCTCTCTAGTCTCAGTGCATAACTGTCTACTAATAGTCTGTGACTCTGCTTACTCTAAGCTATATTGAATATTATTCATAATCTAGGAAATCTTCCTAAGTGAACATAAAATATGTGTCAATAGGTGGTCTCCTACACCGATGCTTCTTGATTCAATCCTACTTGATTAGTTGACATTCTAGAAGCGTGTGAATAAAAATATATGTATCTTTTCCACTCACTCTCCAATTTTATTTTTTTTACATTTTTCACTACCTTTTTCTCAAATTTTCTCAATTATTTTAACTTCTATATTTTTCCCTTTTTTTAATTTATTTCACTTTTTTCTGTAATTTTTTCAAAATAATCTTTTTTTTTCTACAGTACAATAGTGCCCTAGAGAATAAAGTAGCTAAACCAACTCAGAAAACAAAAACAAATTCTCCCAAAATATCTAAATATTCCGGCAATGACTGCAGCCCAACAATACGTCTGATCCAAACGAAAATAAGATCCTAATATTTTAAACTTACCCAACACTCCATACTAGTTTAACACAAACACAACTCAGCCTAAAACATAAACCCATCAAAAAATTCCAACCAAAATCAGCCCAAACTAACAAACCTCTTGTCCGAAACTCCTCAGCCTACCAGATTTTTCATCCTAGCCCAGAAAATGTTTTATTTTTTTTTATTTTTATTTTGTTTTTATTTTCATATTTCGCCCTCTTCAACCCGTTTAAGGTTTCTTTGGCGGATGGTAGGTAGCAACGCTTGGCGACGGTGAACAGTGAAATTGGAGGCTGATTGGTAGGCAGCGAATCCGACGATTAAGATCTTAGAAGCCGGTGGCGCAGACGGTGTGCACGGCGAGGGAAAAGAAGTGGCTGCAATTGTGGCATTTTTGGAAGAAATCATCACCGCTTCGACGGTCCTGGCTTCCGAGTGACGGCGGCACGGGTGCGGCTAAGGACAGTGACCCTCTTTCAGGCGGAACAGGTTTGTCGGATGGGTGAACGCCTGCGACAGGGGTCTGGGTTCTGCTGCAGTGCTCCCAGCCTTCCTCTATTATTTTTTCTATGATTTCCTTTCTTGTTTTGAACTTTTTTTTTAATTTGTTGATTTTATTAAGATCTGAATTCTAATTATCAAATTTAGAAATTCAATATGCCAAATAACGTCGTTAGACCGATGAAGTAAATTGAATACGGATCAGAAGAAGCGAAAAGAACAGGAATTGTTAAAAAAAAATAGAAATAATCTAACGTTAGATCAATTAATATGTCACAATTAAATAATATTCATTCTTAATTAAATTAATTTTAATTTGATTCCTCAAATTTTAAAATTACTCAACAAATTAAAAAGAAAATTGAAAAGAAGTTCTAGTAAATGCTTCAAACGCGAAAATCTAAAATTTTATCTTGTACAGCATAAAACAACATTTGTATGAATAAGTAGTTATAATTATTTGAGTAATTTTCTTATTTTAATTAATATATTTTAGAAGTTTAGTTTATTATATTTAGTGATAAGTTTTTGTAAAGTGGGATTTTTTGTTTTTTATTTTACTCTCTTTTCATATTAGTCTAGAACTTCATCATATATCCACGATGTCAAGATGTCCGCCAAATCAGTTTTTTCCACTCTCTAGTCTGACTTGACGTCATTTAACGGACATACGAATTTCAGGTGCAAAATCCATTAAAATCCTAATGACTGGAAAAATAGGACTTAATAAGTTGTGTCCGCAGAGGCTAAGACTGAAAACTGTCGGACCAAAAATGCAATTTTTCATTGTGGAAATTGCATTCAATGCCTAGTGGTTCTCTGCATATTATTTTAGCATGATCGATATCATTTTTCAACTTCAGATCTAATAACATTTTTGTATAAACATATTAAATCTTTTACTGTAATAATTTTTTCAAGCAGTATCTATTGTATCAATAATTTTAAAAATCTTTCCATAATATCTGATCAATATAAATTTAATTAACTTTATTTTTAAAATTTTATAGACCATATGATTTAAAATTTTTCATTTTAAGTAAATTTATTCTTACTTAATTAATCATATGTGATAATGAAAAAGGAAGTTTAATTAAAGATATAAATTACTTTCCATATAACGAAAATATATGGATGAAACCAATCTATTGAATGCAGCATAAATTTATAGATCTGTCACTTTATATTAAAGTTTAAAATCCTTGATTGATTAACCAATATGATGCAAAAAGTTTCATTGGATGACATTAGACATACTTCTACTTGGCTTTGTGTTTGTTGCATTATGGGTATAATTAATGAAGTTGTGCCACTCATATGCAAGATCAATACGCACTTTCCTCAATACCAAACGTATACCCAAAGAATTTATTCCTAATACTGAATTTTTAAGAATTAGCTTAATTACTTTTTGTCTTAATAGTTACATTCCTCTTAAAACACACACACACACACACATATTCTTATTAAAAATATTAATTACTACTCTTTATAAACTATCACATTATTAAAAAATTATATAATCTATATTACGTATTAAAGTATGAATCCCTCCATGTTTTTTTGGTGGATTATGAAAGGATATCTGTATCCTTAATTAAAAATTTATATTTATAAAAAATAACGTTAGTTAGGGGAAAAATAAAATCACATTTAAAATATAAATCTGTTAGTAGTTAAATACCAATAGAATTTTAACTTATCTAAACTTCTTGTATTATTATTTATAAACTAATTAAAATAAAAAATTAATAGAATTTTAAATTATCTAAACTTCTTATATAACCATTACAATTATTAGTTATTTGTATAATGCATGAAGTGCTTAATTGTTTTTTCAGTAAATAATAAATTTACTAGATGACACTAATTCACAACTATAACACTTAATAAATATTAAATAAATTGATGTGTTAAAAATGTAAAATTAAAACTCAATCAAATAATATTATAAAAGATAAAATAAATAGCAATATAAATAATGTTACACCAATTTCAAATAAATAAATCCTTAAAAGAAACAAGTATTGTTCTGCAGCTAATAAATATGTGACATTCATTTTTCATAGATTAATTTTACTAAAAATTTTAATTATCTATGATATAATAGTACAGAGACACAGGATAACAATTATTATGACATGAAATTTCTGATTGCAATGAAAAAATATACTTTTTGTTTGAAAATTTATGAATAAGTCCAATTGAGTATAATATTCTGAAAATACTTACAAAATATAAAAATTAAATTTATACTATGAGAAATAAAATAACATGTTACAAATAAAACATAATTTTATGAAATAATGCTAAAAATTAGAAAATGCATAAACATGCAAAAAAGTATTTTAATAAATAGTCAAATTTAATATTTAAGTAAAGTCGCCTTAATATTCTATAAATATGATCTAACTAATGTATAAAAATATAAAAATAACATGATGAAAATAATTTTTTAAAATTAAACAAAAGTTGAAAATTAGAATAAAAATAATATAGAACTATGTTTAATGATAAGTTTATATATGTAGATTGGTAATAAATTACATTATAATTTCATATCAATTTCGTAAATATAATTTGTAAAATAATAAAAAATAAGTTAATTTGCTTTGAAATATAAAAAGAAATAAATAATTTTTCAATATAAAAATAATCATATTGTAGATGCATATTTAAAATATCTAGATAGAGAGTATATTTCTTAAAAAACAATAGTTTTAAAGGAAAATAGCAAATAAATATTAAATAATTATGTAATAAACCTTGCAAGTAAAATGTTATAATTTTTCAAATTGAATTTGTTCATAAAAATCCAAAATAAATGCATTTGTGCAGTAATTGTAATATAAATATTACAAAATTTAAAAAGTATCATGTAGTGTGAAATTTTAAATAAAATACAATGCATATTTAATATAAAATATTAAGTAAATTCATAATATTAAGATATCATATAAAGCATTAACTTTAAATAAAAATTAAAAATTTGCCATACTTAGACGAGAAAGTATTGTATTAAAAATTATAGTTTTATACATAAAACGTTACATGACCTTATCATATGTGCAACTTTATCAATTTTAAAGAAATACTTTAATACATGAATTGTGGATAAAAAATAATTGAGAAATAATTAGTCCACTAGACAATTAAGAAAATGCATTATAGATTTTAAGAAAAATGATACATTCATAAAAAGGATGGCTCAAAAATAAGTAAAAATATGGTTTTTTTTAATTAACAAAATTCTAATGAAGGAATTTGTATGATGAATCATTATATAATATTATTATGTACAATATTTGAAAAAATAATTTTTGACAAAATATTGTAATTTATTTATATGTTTGCGTGTGTGTGTGTGTGTTATTTCATCATTCATGTGGTATTTTCTTTTGAATGTGATTGAAAGTAATTTTACCTATATCCAAGGAATGAATTTATATAACAAAACATTGTATAATATTTTTACCTAAAATTGTACAACACACAACTTTAAGAAGTTATAGAATACTCTCATTTTTAAATTACATGAATTAATAACATAAGATGTGATTTCGTATTGATGAACTTTGACTTAAAGAACTGAAATTTATGTCAATTCATGTCATTAAATTATAAGGTGGCCAATTGTAAGACATTAAATACAATCAATGTTTGGAATTTATTAACGAAAATAAATTATAATAAAAATATAGTCATTCATTTCAAAGCATACAAAAACCTTATAACAATTTAGTAACTCTGTGTTTCAGCCAAATGATATTCAACTTTAATATCAACCTTTACAACTTGAAGAAAGGCGATGGAAACAAATGATGCAGAAGTTCGAAGTACTAGCCACTGTGAACCCAATTCGATGCCAAGATAACTTTACTAACAAAGGCTAACACAATAATATTCTTTATGTATTATAATTTTTAGATATAGATTATTTTATAATGGTATATTAGAGAGGCAAATTTAGTACATTGAAGGTGCTAAATAGCAAGGAAAATTAATTTAAATTCAAGTAATATGATGAGAATAATCTATAAAACCATTTAAATATATGAAATATGAATTAGGGAGGCAAAGGATAAAAAAATTATTTTAAAAATTATATAATGAAATTTGTATGTAAGAGAGTGAGGCAAAAAGTTCAGAAAAATAACTAGATATATCTGTGTACATATGTAATTAATTAAATATCATTAATAGAGCCATTGTTTTTTAAACATGAATTTTGAAAACACAAATATACTTTGAAATAAAAAAATATTACTAAATTCTAAAAAAAATCTCAATTCCCTCACTTATAAAATAATTTTAAATTTATTTTCTTCTTTTATTTGTATAAATCAAAATTTAAGTGAATTTTTATTATTATTTTAACTTAACTAAATACCTTCGAGAAAGCATATAAAAATATAACTCTTTTTTATTAAAAAAAATTTCATTCATATAAATTAAAATTTAATTGGCTCATTTCTTTGTCATAATTTTACTTAATTAAATGAAACCATATAAGAAATTTCTTATTGATAGTAATGTGGCATGAGTAAGTGGCATTGTTAAAATTTAAAATTATAACATATTACATATTTTATTTAAATAGATAATCAATTTTTAAAAATAAGATATTAATATAATTTGTTATGTGATAAATTTGTTAAAATAAATACATAACAAAATATTTAAAAGAACAAAACTATAAAAATAAAAAATTAAAAGCTAGCCGTAACTGCTATACATTTCAATATAAGAAGATAATTCAATTTTAAAGTATAAACATAAATAAAATTCACAGTTAGAAATAATCATCTGCTGTTTAGTGTGTGTGATAAAACTTAATTGTTAAATTTAAAGCCTAAATCAATATGTCTTGTAATAACCGGCCTCTTTAGAAAATTCCTTTATTGATTATTATTGCATTATTATTTATTTATTAGTATAAAATTACTCAATGGAAGGTTCTCATAGTTAAACCATACTAAAACAACGGGATTTGATTGATCTAAGTGATGTCAACTTACCATGTGAGACTTGGAATCTTGGGTAATCGAGGGCTGACACAGAAGGATTGGGCCACAATTTAGGCTTGATTAGGAAACATTAAGGCTGAGTTTGGCAAAGAAAATTGTAGGGGAAGTCATTCAACCCTAACCCAAGTACAAAAGGATTGATGTTAGCTCAAGCCAAATTCCTACCCCCCCCCCCTCCTCAAGGCCTGTGTGGACGGCTGCAATGAAGAGGAGAGAATTTTCTTTACACCACTTTGAGATGAATTTTGCACTCCAAAACCACTTTCAATATGATTTTGTAAGTTGATAGAATTCTTAGACTCTAGACAGGTATATTACTAGTCCTCAGTTCTTACTTCATATAGTCCGTTATTCATATTTGGTGTTCCCAGCAGGTCAAATCTTCTTTGATTGCCAAAGGCTCTAGCTCCAACAAATAATTTAGGTCATGTACATATTTCCTTAATTGGGATACATGAAAAACATTGTGTGACTTAGCCAATTCTAGGGTAGCATTAGCCAATATGCTACCACACTTTTCTTTTCTAGTATCTTGAATGGTCCTACAAACTAAGGACTCAGCTTTCTGGCTTTCCCTAATTGCATCACTCCTTGTATTTAGGAAATTTTTAGGTAGACTTTCTCCCCTAATTGAAACTGTAAGGATCTCCTTTTCAAGTAGACCCAACTTTTCTCTTTGGCTTGTGCTTTCTTGAGCCTCTTGAATGACAACCACTTTCTTAATAGTCAGTTAGATTAATTATTGTCCAATCACTTCCCTTTTGCCTATTCCATCCCAACATATGGGAGAGCAGCATCTTCATCCATATAATACTTCATAAGGAGTCATCCTTATGATATTGTAATAGCTATTATTATAAATAATCACTCCAAGTTCCGTTGGAATCAAGTTCACATGCCCTAAGCATGCCTTCTAAGTTTTAAAGCGTTCATTCAGATTACCCATCAGTTTTGGGGTGACACGCTGTGCTTAAGTCTACTCTTATCCCCACGATCCTTTGAAAGCTACTCTAGGAATGAGACAAGAATTGAGAGTCTCTTTCTGATAAAATATTTGTTGATACGCCATTATCCACATACACTTTAGCTAACTTATCCAAAGTGTAAGTTGTCCATATTGGGAGGAAATGGGCTAACTTAGTCAGCTAGTCTTGAATTACCAATATGACATCAAATCCATGTAGTGTTTGCAACTACCTTACTACAAAGTTCATTATTATACACTGCCACTTCCACTCAGGAATCTCTAGCGTTTAGAGGTAACCTCCAGGTCTTTAGTGCTCGGACTTAATCTTTTAGCATATCATGCATCTCGCCATGTATTTAGCTATGTTATTCTTCATTTCATTCCACTAGAATTTCCTTTTCAGGTCTTTGTACATCTTTATACTTTCGAGATGCACATAATACTTAGATTGGTGTACTTCTCGAATAATCTTATACTGGATCTGCGTAACTTGTGGGATACATAATCTTTCCTTCATGTATAAGACACTATCTTCTATTACATGAATGTCTTGCATCCATTCCAACTTGACTTTGTCCCTAAGGCCTTTTAACTCAGGGTTTATGTTTTGGGACCTCTTAATCTCTTCATATAGTAATGGTTTGGCACTTGAGGCTTTTAGAAAATTTTTGGTTGATTATACTACCTCTAAGTTTGATAAGTCCAGTTGTCTTGTGATCGTAGCTGCCATTACAGCCATGCCCTCACAACTTAGGGTGTTAGCCACTTGATTTGCTGTCCTCAGGTGGTGATTGATAACTAAGTTATAGTCCTTAATCAATTCTAGCCAGTGTCTCTATGTCATGTTTAACTCCTCTAGGGTAAAGAGGTATTTAAGGCTCTTATGATTAATATATATCTCGCATCTTTCGGTGTAAAGATAATGTCTCCAAATCTTTAGGGCAAATAGCACGGTTGCTAATTACAAGTCATGGGTTGAATAATTTAGTTCATATAGCTTTAACTGTCCTGATGCATAAGTGATTATCCTATTATCCTACATCAAAACGTACTCCAAACCAATTCTACTTGCATAATTGTAGATAGTGAATCCCCTATGCTCATTAGGCAAGACAAAGACCAGTGTTGAGATTAACTTCTCTTTGAGTTCCACAATGCTTCTCTTATACTTTGGGCTCTACTCGAATTTCTTCCACTTCTGTAGGATTTGAATCAAAGATGTCACCATTCTAGCAAATCCCTCAACGAGCTTTCGATAATATCTTGTGAATCCTAAGAAACTCCATTCTTTATTAATGTTCATGGGCTTTGGTCATAGCTTGATTTCTTCAACTTTCTTAGGATCCATTTAGAGTCCCTTCTCATATATTATGTGTTATAGAAATGCCTTGCTCCTTAGCTCAAATTTGCACTAGTTGAACTTCCCACACAACTGCCTTTCTCAAAGACTATTCTTAAGTGTTCCCCATGTGTTTGCTTTTCTTGGAGTGTTTGCAGGACTATCCTTAGAAGTTAGCTAAAATATCATTTATGAACAACATCATCAAATTATCTAAATGTGGCTTGGATACTTAGTTTGTGAGGTCTATGAAAGTCATAGAGGCATTAGTTAATCTAAAAGGCAACACTAAGAATTTATAATGTCCATATGGCATCTTAAAGGCTATCTTGGGGATATTCTCAACTTCTATTTTCAGCTGAAAGTACCCTAATCTTAAATTAATCTTGAAAAGCACCCTAGCTCCCTTAAGTTGGTCAAATAAGTCATTGATCTTTGGCAAAAGGGTACTTATTTTTTGTTATGACTTTATTGAGCTCCTTGTAATCAATGTACAACCTCAAACTTCCATCTTTCTTCTTTACAAATAGTATAAAGGCACTCTAACGTGACATACTTGGTTGGATTTGCTTCTTATTTAGAAGTTCTTACAGCTACACCTTCAACTTCTTCAGCTTTGCTAGTGCCATTTGATATGGAACTTTTGAGATGGGTGTTATTCCCAAACTAAGTTAGTTTTGAATTCAATCTCCCTATCGAGAGATGGTCTAGAGAAGTCAACTGGGAAGATATTTGGAAATTCTCTAACTATGAGGATATCTTCCACTTTCAGTTCTTAGTTTTATGTGTTTATTACACAGGTGAGATAGACTTTGCATCCCTTCTTTATGGCCTTCTCAGCTCGAGCTACAAAAATCAATAGATTGAGCTTACTAGATCATTTCCTAACACTCTTATAAAAGGATAATGTATCACCCGACGATGGAGGGAAATTCCCAACCTTATTTCTCCAGTCTACATGAGTGAAACTTTTTGCTAGTCAGTCCATCCTTAGAACGACATCGAATTCCCTCATGTTAAGCCATATTAAATCAACCTTCAATTCTCGATTCCCGCCAAGGTCTAAGTCCTTATCCTTATATATCATGATAGGTATCAAGATCTCACCTCCCAGTGTGGCTACTCTATAAAGTTGTTCTAACAGTTTGGGTTAATGCTTTAAGTGGTTAGCAAAGCTTTTAGAAACAAATGAATGTGAAGGACTAAGATTGAATCAAGGTATAAGCACAAAGTAAGTAAACAACTATGGTTACTTACAATTACACCCTCAGCATTATCAACCTCTTTCAAAGTCATAGCAAACACTTGGGCATTTTCCTTTAGCCTCGCATTTGGCTGATAAGGCTTGGGGTTCTACTATTGCTATTAGTGCCATTCTCATTATTAGTGTTGGTGCCAGTTGGACTGGAAGCATCGTGTGGGCACTCAGCAATTCAATGACCTTGCTAGTAGCATCAGAACATGCATCGATTATCATTTAACACACTCCACTGGCTGACAAGTGGTATATGGTATGCTCTGACAGTTAAGTTAAGGGTTGACCATTATTGGCCCTATTAGCCCTATGTTGGCCAGTGGTCTAGCATGGAGTTCAATTTGCTTATTCCTAGAACTTGGGCTTAGTTTAGGCTTCTTCAAATTATTCTCAACTTCTCTACAGTTGAAACTTCTATAGATGTCCTTAGCAATTTGAAACAAAAAAAAAAACTAGACTTATGTAAGACTAGTGCCATTTGAATTCGACTCTTCAATCCCCTCAAAAACCTTGTGCATCGTCAAGGTAGGGTTGGCCATCAACACTGACAAATACTTTCCCAACGTGTGGAACTTAGCTAAATATTCCACTAAAATCACGTTGGGCACCTACAGCAAATTATTGAATTTCACCATCTTTTGGAGGCAAATTGCATTAAGAAAGAAATCATTTAGGAATACTTCATGAAAATGGGCCCAAGTAATGGGTCCTAGGCCATACCTTAATTGACACTTCCATTAGCTCGAAATTATTTTTCATCTGCTTTAGCCATTTTTGCACAACTTTAAGGTTGTGCGAGTCATCAAACGTGGGTATATGGGTTCTTCTCAGTGCTTTGTATGGGCTTTAGTCCTTCAATGAGGTTGGACCTGAGTTGGGGCTAAGACTTGTTGCTAGGCCCCTGCCACTTAGGCCACCACAGTCGAAATGGCCATTAGGTCTTCTTACCTTAGGTTCATTTGGCCCATAGTTGACTATGGCTATGGCTGCACAACTGGTGGAGGTAAGGAATATGCATATACTTACTCATTCAAGTCATCAACAATGGTGGCATGTCGTGGATTTTGGGTAGCTCGATAAGGTTTTTCGACCATTTCTTACATAAGGGAAATTGTTTAGCGGTTCAATTAATTATACATGCTTAGCATTTATATACGTATAGAATAGTAGGAAATTAATTAAAATAGCAAGTCAAACAATTATCGAGAAGAGGAAATTTTATTCTTATTAAGACTCAATATAATTGACAACAAAGGAAGAACTCATCTTGTTGTGTGGCAAAAATTTCCTATAGTCTTGTAATTTCTAGTTTAGAATCCCTAGTCTATAATGCAATGTCCATCATTTAAGTCAACTTCATCAGGCTATTCTTCTTTAGGGTCTTCCTTAAGGTCCTTTTTTGGGTCTTCCTCCTCAAAGTGGTGGTGGATCATTTCATGGGGCTCATCATTTGCGTGGTGGAGCCAGTCCACTAGCTACGCCATCCCATGATGGTCCTTTGGAAGAAAGGTCATGCAATGCTCATAGTCCATCTTAACACTCTTGTGCGTCTGGATATGGCGCTTTGTCCCATCTTAATTTCTTCTAGTTTCCTTTTAAGTGTACCTTGGTACTTTCTCATGTCAGTGTTCTTGTTTCTTAAATCCTTATTTTCAGCCTTAAGTCTAGCACACTACTATTGGGACTCTAATAGCATGGCAACTACTTTTTCTAGTTGGGTTAGTGTGATAATGAGCAATCCATCATCTCCTTAGGCAAGTTGTTGCCATTGGAAGGCACATGTCACCTCGACTCACTAGCCCCATCCATTTCCTATGTCAAAGTGTCAATTTTAAATCAAAGTAAACCAATCTAATATCTTAGGCATTAATGAAAAGGCAACTAGATTCTATATCCTCACAATGTGATTTTCTATAGTCCATTCTGTTTACACATCCTAAGTTTATAGCATCAAAACCTAAGCTCTAATACCACTCTCAATCACACCCCCAATCTGGAAGCGCAATATGATAGTACCCACAAGATAAACATCTAAGTAAATGCCAAAGTTCAAATATCAGAGCAAATACTCCCTAAAGTTCATTCATTGTAACTGACAAGTTTTGTTACATTGAAGTGGAAAAATCAATAAATCTATTCAGTTACATCCTTGCTTTTATTCATTTGGCTAAGCTATAACTAAGCTTTTCATTTTCCATGCCTTCTATCATTTCCACGTTTGCTCTTCCTCATGAGATTTTCTGCAAAAGAAGTTTACAAAATACATTTGTTCAATTGAAAGCTAGTAAGAAAATAAACAGATAAGAATTCATATGTACTTTATCACATATTCATTTCATATGAACTATTCTTTAGCATGCCTAGGGACTCAAATTGTTGTGTACCATTTTCATTAATTAGAATCTTAGTTTTTTACCGTAACTAAAGACGGTCACGTGCAACCTTGTTGTTATTTCAATTTATAAATCTAATTAATAGGGTCATATATCCCAACTTATAACTCTAATTAAGTGAGTCACTTGACTCAATATTTCATCCCAATTGATGGGGTCATGCATCCTATCTATTTCCCGGTGAGTGAGTAGAATTGCCCCTACACTCTACTTGGTCGTCAAGGGCAGCATATTGCAATTTACTAATATACTCAATTAACATGTCTGAAAGAATTTAATAATACAATTCATGTAGCACTTGTTCACACCCAAAAGCATTTTTAGGAAAGCATTTTGAATATTTCAATAGGAAAACATAGCAAAAAATATTCCAGAATAAGACTAAATGAAATAAAAAAATTTCATAAAATATTTTAGCAATAGACAAACTTTCTAGGTAAATAGTTGATTTACAAAGGCAGGTTTATGCAAGGTAATTCACTTACTCGGTATTCGCTTATTGATCCTGAAGCTCACTCTTTTGGTTTTCTTGGTTCCCTATACAAATCAAAACAATTTCCCCATTCAATTCTTAGTTCAATGGAAATTAAATTGCCATATGCTTCTTGATAAATTCCTAGAGCCTTAAATTATGAATTCGTTTTTTCCTATAGGTTTTATGCCAAATCCCACTAATCTTATAATAATACAAATTCATCGAAAGGATTTCTCATTAGGCTCTTGTATTCAACTCTCTATGAGAAGCTTCCCCATGTCCGCGACACCGACAACAAAGTGTTCTAGAATTCACTTGCTATGTGCTTCATGAATGCAAAGAGTAGAGTCGCGATTGTTGTGCGCACTACCATGCTGGGGGTGTTCATCTCAAGGCATACTAGAATTGCCCGCTGTCTCACTTGCATTTGCATAAATCCTTACCACGACTGCAATAAAGGGCGGCATGCCCGCTAGTTGTAGATGTGATAAAGGTCTGTGTGTGCAGTAAGGCCGCATATGATCATTTTCTTTTGTTCTACCCAAACTAAGACTTTGGAAGCTCTCCTGTGATGTTGTTCCAAGTGAGATCGATGACTCTTAGCCATCTCGAATGAGATAACTCTTCTTGGAAGCCGATTCAACAAGGCTACGTACGTGTGTGCGTGTTTGTCAGTTTGTTTCTATGCATTTGAATTGGTCAATGTGTGCAATGTTGGGATGGGTTATTCACAATATGTCTGTGCTTGAGAATAGCAAGTGATGATGGCCACAAAGAACTTGGGAGATCTGCTTACAAGGATAGGCATTGAATTTTCAATCAACATACTAATGTCTTCAACCACCTGAAAAAGAAAGGGACTTGTTGGGCAGATAAAGTTGTTCGAAGTTTTTCTTTGGCAGTTTTAGCCTTGTTTCGTTTGACTGAGCAATTGTGAGAATGAATTCCTACCTTATTTCCAATAGTTTAACTGTACATGCTAGTGACTTCTTATCAGGCGGGGATATGTGATTCTTTGCCTATATTTGTAATTTGATGTTATTATTATAAGATAAATGTAAAACAGGGGTATTTTTAATTTTGTTTTCTTGTGGTTACAATGTGCGTTTCTAATGGATTTTGTATATTTAGCAAACATCTCAAACAACATAATAATAATAATTGTTTCCAATGATCACATATATGCATTTTAAGATACGACTCACTTCTAATTCCCAAATTTAGTTTTGATTAAGAAAAAAATCGAATTACTACAGATTCAAGTCAATATGAGTTGATAAATGCTTGTTTGGGCTGGGAATTGGGAGATGGGAAAACTATGTGATTGGAACCGTCCAAATTGTCCTCTCTCTCTCTCTCTCTCCCCCCTTGTACGGAGTTACTTTAGCTTTCTCTTAATTCTTTACACTAATAGGATTGCACACATGCAAGAACTAAAATTAAAAAATTCTAACTTGATCATTCAAAACTATCAATGTTTTATATTTGAAGCGACCAAAACTATTGTATTATTAACAGTGACATACATGATATGTGAGCAATTTTATTATGGATTACTGGAGATCAAATAACAAATATTATATTTTTTAAAATAAAAATTCGTGAGTGCCAAATTTGTAAAGAATTGAATAGGAGGAACTGAAATTGACCAGCAAGTAGACAGAGACCAACAAATATAATTATTTGGAGGTTGGGTTGTCAAGACATGTTTATTGGTTACAAAGCAGCTACTCCAGGAGAAATGTTTTTATATGGTGCTAACAATTTAATAACTATTTTTGTAGCTCTGGAATGTTTGAATTTATGCTCTACCTATTATTTGGATATAGCTAATATTTTAATTATGCTGAAAAAATTGTTATTACAAATTCATATATGTGGTGAAAAAATAAAAGAAATATCAAGAACTTGTTTATGTAATTTAGAGATAACTCACTTATATTTGAGGAGTTGAACCTATAAATTTTCACTAATAAATCATCTAAAAATGTTAGAACAATTGGTCCGAATTTGTACAAAAACTCTCGTCTAACTCAAACTTCTTTTGGGATAAACTTGCTAAAATGTTTATAGCCTAGTTGTACTAGGCCACAAGCCTCCCTTACCCCTACTTTGCCAAAACTCCTTCTTAACCCCAATTCCTAACATTGATCGATGAGTCTTCCTTTCTTGAAGATGGTTTTTTCACTTCATAGTGTTATTGATTCGATAGATGAATGGAAACTTCAGAATTCATTCAACCTCCTTAATTTTTTCCTTTCAACGATGTAGACAATAAAAAACAATTTGAACTCTTGATGAATGATCATTCGAATGAGTTTCTTAAACAAAATTGAAAAGTTTTCTGAAAGGTATATGATTTCTCTCCGTGCAATTCTTTAATTTTTCTTCACACTTGGCTATCTAATATAACCAAGCTTATCAGGCTCTAAAGATGGTAACAACCTCTTCTGAAATCTAATTGAATATCTTCAAGATACCAAAATATGTTATTTTCTATATTAGAACATTTATTGCAATATATTAAAGATTCTCATCCATCTTAAATTCTAAGCAAATAAGCAATATTTCCCAACGGAAATGATTTTCAAGTCATTTGCAAATCTTCCCTTAAATGGCCAGAATAGATTGCATATGAATAAGTTAAGATATGATTAACTAGACCTCTCTATATCTTTATGGATATGGTAATCATATTCAATCTAACCAATTGAAATCTTATTAAATCTCTTCAGATTAGTTCAAATTGGTTAAATCAATAGAATCTAATTATAATTTAAGAAGGGATAAATCTAATGAAATTTGCTTAATATATCTGTTAGATTCTATGATAGATTTTGATACATCTGTTAGGATTTATTACCAAAATTTCAAAAATTTCACAAGAATTTGTTTTGCTATGTTAGCTTATTTTTATTTGCTCAATTTATCCATCGATTAAAAAATAAAGGAGACAAAAGAAAATAAATAAAATCATATTTGGTGGATAAAATTTTAGGGATAAAATCAGCCTATTTTTCAGGTTATTTCGATGTTATTTATAAATTCTATACTCATGATAGGAATGCCAATGGCAAGGTGGGTGTACACATAAATTATGTTTTATGCTTATACTCATGCCAATTATAATGTAATGTTCCTATACCTGTACTCGATGAAATAATAGTATAAGTAAGGTTATAACCTATACTTGTAGATATATATATATAGGTATTTAGATCTAATATTTACCTATTGATAATTTTCAGCTTTTTAGATTAAGGGATTCAATATATATTTACTTGCATATATTAAATTTTTTATCTTAATATTTACAAAATTGCCCATGTGTATTTGACCATACCGTCATGGCTATGTAGTTATGGGAGACCATGTGTAAATAATTTTTTTTCAACTAGTTTTACTTTCATTAATATAAATAGATTTTATTTTGTGGATTTTCTATATTATTTAATGCTTCAAAAAATTTGATTTTTTAAAATTGAAATAAAATTATAATTTAATTTGACTTCAATTTTATGGCAAGAAAATAGATTGAATAAAATATTTTTATAAATATAATACTAATCTCAAATAAAATATTTTTTAAATTTTTTATTATAGGTTTTTATAAAATCAATTTCTTAAACATTAGATTTTAGAGGTCGAAGTTTAAATTTAGTTCTTTGTTTGAAATATTTAAAGTTATACGGACTAACAAAAATTAATTATTCTAAATTGAGTCAAAGTAATTAGAATATAGGATATACGAATTTTGAATTTTTTATAGTCTAATTTAAATCTAAATTTTAGAATTGTTGCATTAAATTTCTCTTCGTGTGGATCTCTTAATATAGTTGAAAAATAATTATATATATTTATTTATTTATTTTCATTATTTTCATAAATATGTTGCAATGGTGTCGTATCATTTTATTTCAAATATTTTTCATATTTCTAAGGGGTTTTTACCTTTTTCATAATATTAGCATCATGTTTGTTACTAATTCTCGCGAAGAATTAAGATTGAAGAATCATCTTTTTTTATAAATTATTGTAAAATTCCTCTCTTTAAAATCCTTAGCAAGACAAAATTTGTAGATGAACTATGAGCCAATTATAATGTAATATTAAGATTCAAAAATCATCTTTTTTATAAATTGTTGTAACGTTCCTCTCTTTAAAATCTTTAGCAAGACAAAATTTGTAGATGAACTGCGAGCCAATTATAATGTAATGTTTCTATACCTGATGTTTAAATTATGTTTTATGCTTATGCCAATTATAATGTAATGTTCCTATACCTTTATCCGATGAAATAATAGTATAAATAAATTTTTTTTGATCAATTTTAAACAACAATTCAAATAATCTAATACACTAAATCATAAGGAAATCAAGTGCCTAATAAACAGATACCTAATGCAATACAAACAGAAGATTGAGTAGTAATTTGAGAAGGGAATGGTCATTACAATACATTAAATATAAGTTCACAAGACAAAACAAACTCAGTATCACTGCTGCATTTAGATAAATCCTCATACCTTATAGTTTTTTTTTTTTCCATCACAAATACTTGGAACTTATCGCCCTTTACCTTGGATCAAATGTTGAAAAAGAGATTCACAAGCCACCTTGGCCTTCCATATGAGATAATGAGATAAACCAATCCAACTCCCACTATAAATCCACAGCCATAGCCCATGAGGATAGCTTGCCATGTAAATCCATTTAGAAACTTAGATTCATCACCATCATCATTTCTTGGCAACGTTGGAGTCACAAGTGGTGCTTCACGACCCTGAACGTTATCACACTTGTTTGTCAATGGACATCCATACAATCCAGGATTTCCGATGTATGAGGTGTTTTGAAATGTAGCAAACTAGCGAACAGATGGAGGTATGGGCCCCACAAGATGATTCCACGAAAGGTTTAACATCGACAGAAATGTCAATCTGATCAAGTCTCTTGGAATTTCTCCTTCCAATTGGTTTGAAGATAGATCTAATGCTTCAAGTGCAGCTAAATTTCCGATGGACCTAGGGATAGGGCCAGTGAGACTGTTACAAAACAAATTTAGATATACAAGTGAGCTAAGATTTCCTATAGAAATAGGAATGCTTTCATTAAACTCATTATCAGATAAATCAAGAAGCGTGAAAGTAATCCAGATATTTGGCACTCCGCGCTCAGATCCTTTTAAAACAAGTCTCACTAGCTCTAGATTATAAGAGGAATTTTGGATTCCAGTCTGATCCATGGTTGCATGCATCATGGATACAAAACTCTTCAAATACTCAGCAGGCAAAGGTCCTATAAACTCTTCAAACTTGTTGTTTTGAATAAGGTGGAATTTACTCGATTACCATTAACATGTTTTGACAGCTTCATTCCAACTTCTATTGGAGTGCTAATGGACCTGTAATCTTCCACTTTGAATTTCTTTAGTATTTTTTTGTCATAATTCTCTTAAGAGATAAAGATGCTGTCATCTTGTTGTTTTACCTCAATTCTAAGATAGTAAGCCTTCAATCCAATGTCAGTCATCTCAAACTCCTAGGTCATTGCCTTTTTAAAATTATCAATCATCTTGGAGTTGGTACCTACATATATTAAGTCATCAACATAAAGACAAATGATTAATATATCACTATTTTGATTTATGTTGATATAGAGAGCATGTTCATGAGGGCACTTCTTGAATTCATTCTTTTAAAGGTATTGATTAATTCGGCTATGTCATGTCCTTAGTGCTTGCTTCAAACTATAAAATGCCTTTTTTAATTTAAACACTTTATTTTCATGTCCTTGAACAACATAGCCTTTAAGTTGTTCAATAAACACCTCTTCTTCAAGAAATCCATTTAAAAAGGCAAACTTTACGTCCATTTGGTGAATCTTCCACCTTATTTGAACTGCCAACGCAATCAAGAATCTTATAGTTTCAAGTTGGGCTACTGGAGCAAATACGTCATCATAATCGATTCCAACTCTTTCCTTGTATCCTTTTGCTACAAGTCTTGCCTTGTATCTCTCTATTTCTCCTTTTGAATTCCTTTTAATTTTGTAAATCCATTTTACACGGATGGGCTTATGTTCTACTGGAAAAATGATCAGCTCCCATGTGCCATTCTTCATTATAGCTTCAATTTATTCATTCATAGTCTTCCTTCACTCTTTGCCTTTTGATGCTTTTTCATAATTGACTGGTTCAGAATATGCAAAAAGAAAAAATAAATTCTAATTTTGTCTAAGTTGATAGATTTCATCCCAAGTCCTCGTTCTTTATGGTCTAATAGCATCTTCATCATCTAATGATGTGGAATATCTTAAACTTGATTTTGACTGCGAACTTGATTATGGAGTTGATAGAGAGGGAGTTGTAGGTTTCATTTCTTTTTATGTTTGATTTTTCTCCATCTCTATTGGATAAAATGTGAATTGCTCCTTGCCTTTCAAACTCCAATCCCATAAACTCCAATTGTAGCATTATACATCCCTTTTGTCATGCCTTTGATTGTAGCCACCTCTTTCTTGATCTTTTGATGATCGAAACTTGTTTGACTCAAAATTTTTGTTTTAATCTCGATGGCTTTCACCTCTTCCTCAACCTCGACCACATCCACAACCTCGTCCTTGTCCACGATCGCATCCACCTTGATTCCAACAAGCATTGTTTTTCTTTTCTCTAATGCTCATCTTCATTTGAAGGGCTTACTCAATTGATTCTTTATTTCTCCTTTTGATTTTCTCTTCATGAAATTGTAGCTTGCCGGTAAACTTATCAACGGCCATGTTCTCAAGATCATTAGATTATTCAATTGCTACAACCACATGATCAAACTTTGAATCAAGTGATTGAAGTATCTTCTCCACGACTCAACTATTGGACATTTATTTTACCATTCCTTTCAAGTTGATTTACAACCATGGTGACTCAAGATATGTATTCAAACACTTCTTTAGAGTCTGTCATTTGCAAAATCTCAAATTACCTCGAGGGCTTAAAGTCCAACCTCCTTCACCTTGTTAATGCCTTTGAAGTCATTTCCAAAGATATCACATGCCCTCTTAGAAGTGGTTGCCTGGGTAATTTTCTCAAAAATTGAATCATCCACACTGAGTTGGATAAGTGAAAGTGCCTTTTGGTCTTTCACTTTAGCCTCTTTCACAGACTTTTTCACATCCTTCCTTACAGTAGCCAAATCTTCTAGTACATAAAATTCTTCTTCTACTGCATATCATACATCTTGTCCACTAAGAAATACTTTCATTTGGATGCTCCATTTTTCACAAATTTCTTTTGTGAGTTTTGGAATTAGAAGGACTTCACCAGCAATAGCCATTCTAACAAGGCTCTGATACGAGCTTGTTGTGTGGTGAACTTACAAAACAACGTAGAAAAACAAAGATTAGATGAGGAGAAAGTGAAGAGGAGAACACTCAAAAATTTTGTACTCCTCAACTCAATCAACACTTTATAAATTCACTCTTCTAACAACTCTCTCAACTCTATTTTTTCTTTCTTTTTTCTTCTCTTGAATTATAAATGACTTGCAAGACTCTCCTATTTATACTATTTTTTATCAAGAATGGACGATGGTGATTAAGAAGATCTAATGGTTCAAATTATCATCACTTAACTATTTCACCTATTCCCACTTAACTTATCAACCATTTAAATATGTACACACACATTGTCTAAATACATCACCAACTCTATGTATTTAGACCTTATTTCAATTTCCATACATAAATATCCTAGAAGAAACAATTTTTAGTACAAATCTAATTTATTTTTGATAGAAATGCTAGAAAATTAAACTTAATTTCTAACGTTACAGTTAAGATATATTATCTTCAGCATAGTGGCATTTCCAATCTCCTGCCAAGTAGAACCAACTAGGCCATTATAAGCAAATGAAAGATATCATAGAGAGGATATATTGAAGATGTTTGGTGGAAGAGATCCTGCAGGGTTTTTACGTTCCATGCCCAACTCCTCCAAGTTACGATGAGGACTGATCTCATGTGGAATTGATCCTGTGGACTGAAATGAGGGATCAATTGTCCTGATGGCAGCTAACCAATGGGAAATAGCAGGAGCACAATTTCATATATAGCAAACTGTGCATCATTTCTAAAGTTAATTTATATGAAGTTCATATATTTAATAAACACCTCAAACAACATAAAAATAATTGCTAAAAGATTGATAAGCTTCATAAATCAAGGAATAGGCATGTGCGGTTCACCTTCCTCTTCTAGAAATAAAAATGTAATGATACTTAGGAAATTTATATATTTCACCAGCGTAAATGCTGTTTCTAATTATTTGAGATTCAAGTCAATTTGAGTTGATAATTGCTTGTTTAAGCAGGGATGGCAAGTGGGAAAACTGTGCTTGGAACTGTCAAATTGTGCCTAACCGTTCTCTCTGTCTTCCTATTCTTCTTAGATATTTTGGAGGCTAGGTTGTTAGATATACCACCAAACATGAACATCTTTTTGGGTTTGATAAACTTGAAGCAGAGCTTGATCTTGAGAGATTAGGTAAGAAATGCAAAAAATTTATGTTGTAAACTCAAGTTATTTAACATGTACAAAGCTCCATAAATCAAAACTAAAGCAATTTATTCTTGAGATTGCTCAATCTGTTTGTCCCTACACTAAACCAGAAAAAGGGCTGCGAGTGTGAGGAAATGGATATTATATCTCTCCACATGCTTTCTGAACTTTGCGGGAAGAACAGTGTTGTATGTTTCTTTATGTCTCTATGTTTATATGTGTTTGCATCTTAAAGATCATAGTGGGAATGAAGGAACTCTAAGATGATGTTGAGAGGAAACAGCAAGCCGATTCCACAAGGCTATGTGTGCGTGTGTTAGTTTCTTTCTGTGCATTTGAATTGGTCATAGTGTGCAATGTTGGGATGGGCTATTCACAATTTTTGTCTGTATTTGAGAATAGCAAGAGATGGTGGCCACAAAGAACTTGGGAGATCTGCTTACAAGGTCAGGTATTGAATTTTCAATCAGCACACTAATGTCTTCAACCACCTGAAAAAGAAAGGGACTTGTTGGGCAGATGAAGGTACTCAAAGATTTTCTTTGGCAGTTTTAGACGAGAGACCAACAAATATAATTATTTGGACGTTGGGTTGTCAAGACATATACTCTAAGAGTAATGTTTTTATACGGTGTTAACAATTTAATAACTATATTTGTAGCTCTAGAATGTTTAAATTTATGCTCCTACCTATTTTTTGGATACAGTTAATATTTTAATTATGCTGAAAAAATTATTACTACAAATTCATATATGCAGTGAAAGAATAAAAGAAATATCAAGAACTTATTTATGTAATTTGGAGATAACTCTCTTATATTTGAGGAGCCACACCTATAAATTTTCACTAATAAATTATCTTAAAAATGTTAGGACAATTGGTTCAAATTCATACAAAAACTCTCACCTAACTCAAACTTCTTTTGGGATAAACTTGCAGAAGTGTTTATAGCCTAGTTGTCCTAGGCAGCGAGCTTCTGTTGCCTCTATTTTGTCAAAAATCCCTCTTAACTCCAATTACTAGCATTGATGAAATAATGGTTTTTTTTCACTTGATAATGTCATTGATTCGATAGATGAATGGAAACTTTAAAATTCATTCAACCTTCTTAATTTTTTTTCTTTTCAACAATGTAAACAATGAAAATCATTTTAACTCTTGAAGAATGATCTCTCACATATGAGTTTTTTAATCAAAATTGAAGAGTTATTCTCAAAGGTACATGATTTCTCTCTATGCAATTCTTTAACTTTTCCTTACATTTGGCTATCTAATATAACCAACCTTTTCAAGCTCTAAAGATGATAACAACCTTTCTTGAAATCTAATTGAATATCTTCAAGATACCAGATTATGTTATTTTCCATATTGGAATATCTATTGTAATATATTAGAGATTCTCATCCATCTTAGATTTTAGAGATCTAATTTTAAATTTAGTTCTTTGTTTCAAATATTTGAAATTATACAGACTAACAAAAATGATTTTTTTAAAATTGAGTCAAAGTAATTAGAATATAGGATATATGAATTTTGAATTTTTATAGTCTAATTTAAATCTAAATTTTAGAATTGTTCCGTTAAATTTCTCTTTGTATGGATCTCTTAATATAGTTGAATGATAATTATACATTTATTTATTTATTGTCATAGTTTTCACCAATATGTTGCAACAGTGTCATATCAATTTATTTCAAATATTTCTTCATATTTCTAAGGGGTTTTTACCTTCTTCATAATATTAGCACCATGTTTGTTACTAATTCTCGCAAAGAATTAAGATTGAAAAATCATCTTTTTTATAAATTATTGTAACGCTCCTCTCTTTAAAATCCTTAGCAAGAAAAAATTTGTAGATGAACTGCGAGCCAATTATAATGTAATGTTCCTATACTTGATGTTTAAATTATGTTTTATGCTTATATTCATGCCAATTATTATATAAAGTTCCTATACCGGTACCCAATGAAATAATTGTATCACTAAAATTTTTTTGATTAACTTTAAACAACAATTCAAATAATCTAATAAACTAAATCATAAGGAAATCAAGTGCCTAAGAAACAAATACCTAATGTAATACAAACATAAGACTGATTAGTAATTTAAGAAGGGAATGGTCATTACAATACATTAAATATAAGTTCACAAGACAAAACAAACTCAGTATCACTGCTGCATTTAGATAAATCCTCATACCTTACAGTTTTTTTTCTTTCTATCACAAATACTTGGAACTTATCGCCCTTTACCTTGGATCAAATATTGAAAAAGAGATTCACAATATGAGATAATGAGATAACCCAATCCAACTCCCACTACAAATCCACAGCAATAGCCCATGAGGACAGCTTGCCATGTAAATCCATCTAGAAACTCAGATTCATCATCATCATCATTTCTTGGCAATGTTGGAGGCACAGGTGGTGCTTCACGACCCTGACCGTTATCACACTTGTTTGTCAATGGACATCCATATAATCCGAGATTTCCGATGTATGAGGTGTTTTGAAATGTAGCAAACTGGCGAACAAATGGAGGTACGGGCCCCACAAGATGATTCCACGAAAGGTTTAACATCGACAGAAATGTCAACCTGATCAAGTCTCTTGGAATTTCTCCATCCAATTGGTTTGAAGATAGATCTAATGCTTCAAGTGCAGCTAAATTTCCGAGGGACCTAGGGATAGGGCCAGTGAGACTGTTACGAGACAAATTTAGATATACAAGTGAGCTAAGATTTCCTACAGAAATAGGAATGCTTTCGTTAAACTCATTATTAGATAAATCAAGAAGTGTGAAAGTGATCCAGATATTTGGCACTTCTCGCTCAGATCCTTTTAGAACAAGTCTCACTGGCTCTAGATTATAGGAGGAATTTCTGATTCTAGTCTGATCCATCATGGTTGCACGCATCATGGATACAAAATTCTTCAAATACTCAGCAGGCAAAGGTCCTGTAAACTTGTTGTGAGATACGTCAAGAATCTGCAATTTAGGAAAAGGAAACTCTGTCTTTAAAGAAGCCAACACTTGTCCGTGGAATTTGTTGGACTTCAAAACAAGAACTTGAAGTTGTGGATGACTTTCAATCCAAGAGGGAAATGAGTCTTGTATCTCATTGTTACCAACATCAAGAACCAATAGTCCTCTACAATTCAGAAGGGAGTCTGATAATGGGCCTTCCAATTTATTTCCATTCAAGTTGAGGTATTCCAACTCATCGCAATTTTCAAATGTTGATGGAATAGGGCCACTAAGGCAATTCTCTTTTAAAGCTAAGAATACCAATGTTTTGTGGCTTGTCAAACACTTTGGAACACCACCTTCCAAATTGTTTTCGGAGAAGTCCAGTAAAGCCAAAGATGATAAATTACCGATTGTTGGAGGTATTGGACCTGAGATCTTGTTTTGTGACAAGCGTATCCACTGCAAATTTTTCAGTTTTCCAATCCCAGGTGGTATTGAACCTGAATAATCATGAATTTTTAGATAACAAATTATCGAAGCTAACAATGTACTACTGAATAGTACTATGGATATTGTGATTAATTGTAAGCAAGAACTTTTCTAAGTGGAAACAGTAAATTGCAATCTCATATCATGTACAATAAGTACCCTGGCCCTATTAAGTAATTGAAAAGTCATACATGACAAACTAATATTCCATTCAGGTTAATATTAAAATTCACTCATTTTGGATTAGATATCTAAAATTTGTCCTATTAACCGTTATAGCCTTTTAATGGCAATTGTCAGCTTAAATTTTGATCAATGAGATACTCCTCCCAATAGTGTATCACTGTGTCAATCCTATCTGGTCCTACCCAACTTTTCAGTAATAAAGGAATTTGAATGAATTTATAAGTTTTTCCCTGAGTGTTTGATAATTTTTTTAATAAAAAAAATATAAATTTTAAAAACAAGATATTTAGAATTTATAAACTCTTTAAAATGAGTTAGTTATTTTCAAAATCTTATAGACTACGTTATATTATATATTAAACATGACACAAATGAAGCTATTTAAAATTTATAAACTCCTTAAAATAAGTTAGTTATTTTCAATTTATTTTCAAAATCTTATAAACTACTTTATATTATATATTAAAAATGAAATAAATATATTTAAATTACATTTTATTAATGATATTTACATTGTTTTTATCATTATTACATTAAAAAATTATAATCAACAACAACTTAAATTTCAACAAAATTTGTTTTATTACTTTAACCTAAACACTTTATTAACTTATGTTTAAAATAAGATATATTAACAAATAAGTTCTAAACATATCTTATGAACTACATCATAAAGAATTAAAAATAATCTTAGCCAAACTCCCTCTTAACCCAGAAAGTCACTGTTTTTGTTGAACCGTGTGAACTGCACCCATTATCAACTGAGTCGAGGTTAATATTCGTCGCGCATTCCAGACTTGTTCTATTTTGAAAGGCTTGTACGGCCCAGTTCCTTAAGTATTGGCCTTATCAATTCACCATGCTAAGTTGTTTCTCATTATTTGAGCAAATCAGTCTACATAAAATGACATCTAGAAGGTGTTTGGCTAAATTTACTTTTAATAGATTATAAAATACGAGTGTATAATATCTTCTTGCCTTATTTTAAACTAAACTTTTAAAGTGTTTTGATGAAATAATATCATCACTTTATAAGATAATTTTTGAAATTTATTAGTATAAATAATTGTAATTCATAAAAATTAAATAAATTGCATTAATATAATTAAGGATTTTTATGTAATTTTAGTACATAAAATGAGATAACTTAGAAGATGTTACTAAATGAGTTGAAAAGAGCTTACTCGTTTTTTTGATATGTTATAATGAGCTCATTTTAGGAAAGCACATTTTTCATTTCAATTTTCACTGACTTCACCTTTCTATCTGGAATTTGAAACCCCTAATTGTTTTCAATTTCAAGCGGCTATTTGTAAATTATCAATATGATGATCTCAGGGCAATATTAACATTTTTCTAGGATAATCAGCTGCATTGAGAAATGGAATCGTCATTAAGGAACACCTCTCGTTCCTTTCTCTTTCACTTTATTTATTTTTTGTTTTTTTTAAAGTTTAGCATATGCTTGCTATGACTTCCTGCAGTGAGGTTAAAATATGACTGCAGCAATAAGAATTGAGTTCCACTTGTATAGAAGTTACAACAAACATGTTATTCCTAAATGCACCTTAAAGTCAATTAGCAGTCCGTGCTAGTTTTCATTTTTTGAGGTTTGGTCTTCAACCTAGGCTCTTTTCCTTTCTTTTTCACAAGCTTGTAAGAAATATGAGAATCGCAATGGCATATACTCTGGTCCCATATGGATTCTTTGAGTGTCATTTCCCTCTACCATAGTTATGTTATTAGTGACAAGACGATATTAAAAGCTGCTGGCATTCAGGAAATGAAGGATGTGGAAGCTCTGTCTCCACCTCCACAAGTTCAGGAGAATACTCCAACCCAGAGATACAAGGGAGAGGTCAGTGACTTTCTCTGCTCAAGAACTGGGATTAACCGAGGAAAGTCACTCTCTCATTAACCCTAAAAACGGACTGCCCAGATGAAGAGGGCAAATTTTTCAAGCTGTGTGCCTTTACAATCTTTTGTGTTAAAGAGTGTCGAAAGAGCTATGAAAATGTTGAGTTCCTCATAGCAGTTTTAGGTTTAATAGGGTGTCCTCGTGTTTCCTTCAAATTATTGCTTGAATTTTCGTAAACATCTTGTCCACAAGGATTATTAAAAAATAGCAGTTGTTGAGTTTGTCACAGTTTCATTGTCCGTTACTGCAATTAGTACTACGCATTGACCACCATCCATGAATTGAAGGGGACTTGGAACCATATGGCTCTAACAACCAATCTTGTTTTTTCCTCGGGCAAACTACTATGACAGGGGTTATCACCAATCAGTGATTTGAAGGTAGCCTACTTGATACTTCCATTAAGATTATATTGCCATCAAAGGAACTTCCAAGAAAATAGGACTCCACTTGAATCTTAATGATGAATTAATTATGATTGCTAACATTTTCAATTTGCAGTCATTCTGCTTTCACTTCCCTAAACCTACTGCTTAACTCAGAACAAGTCCAGGCATAAGAATAAGGGTAACCACAGAGTACATCAATATCATTTGTGTCATCACTTCTTCCTTATTAAAAGTGAGCTCAAAATGGCAGCTTTGGCATTATCAGCAAATACAAACAGATGTCCAGCATCTGGTACTTCATGATATCGTATCCATGGAAGCTTCTGAGCTATGTACCTCTGCAGCATGACAGGCACAAAGCCATCTTCAACTCCATGCCACACATGAACAGAACCTTGGCCGTTAGAGAAAGGATTGTCAAGATTCATATCACGGTGCAATGACTCGTACACACCTTGTTGTGTCACATATTCCTCTCGACGACGAGCGACCATTAATTGGAATCAAAAGAGAGAAGCTATTTAATCACAGATTAGATGCACAAAAGCTTAAGAAAGAAAATAGACAAGTATGGCCATATTGTGAAGATAAAGTTCAATCCACTGAAGGCGCGTTCACTTTAAATGACAAAGCAAAATTAGATTATTTTATCTAAGTTTGATTAATTAAACAGGAGCTCCTATAAAATCACAAAATTCTAAGATAAATAATCCTATGAGAAAACTATGATTAAATAATTAAGATGTTGAAAATTACTTATGTGTTATTAATTGAATAATTTCAATACTAAAGTTATAATAGAAAAATAAATATAATTATCTCAGATAGTCAACTTTACTAAATGTAATTGTTGAGAATTAATTAATTCATACAAACTATTTTATCACTTAAAATAATCATTTAAATTACAATCCTATCCAAATAAATGAACAAGCGGCTACATAATCAGAAAACACAAGTAATCACTTTTAGTTACATAATGATATCATCCCATTCTCAATGAAAGACAAAGCACTCATGTAAAAACGGCTCTCTTTAGACATCAACACGATAGAAGAGAAAAGGCATACCCTATTAAAAGAACTATCCACTTGTTCTGAAAGAACTTTAAGATTTGGCGCAATGAGGTTTGGTGTTCTTGCCACAACACTAGAGGGGGGAAGCCATGTTTGAGTGTTCCACCAGTAAACGAGCCAGGGAGAATGGAGGGCCACGTGCAGAATTGCTGATTGTACTCTTCTGTACATAAATTTGAAAGAAAACTAGGCCATTAGTAATTGACAACAGGAGCTATGGTTGTTGCTCCTGCCAGCCTGTCGTCATTTCACAAGAGAGTAATACAAATGAAAGCTGAAAATGCATGTCTTTTGCATTGTTATACTACTAATGTTGGCCTAAGAAGTAGTGGCATGACATGACAAGTTCAAGACATGGTCAATGTGTTGCTGCAATTGAATTTTTCGAAGAATCCTGGCAAAGTATTCAACATAAAAAAAAGCAGGTGAAATGTGGAGAATGATAACCTGTGAGAGATGTGCTTGCGGCATCCCCAGACAATTTGTCCTCCCATGGAAATTCCAGTAATGTAGAACTTGGGGCCGAGTTCTAATTTGTCACCAAGCTCTTCTATGTCGAGTGCTATGCTTTCTATTGTTCGCTTTGGGTGAGGATCACTCTGTCCATGGCCTAGTCTGTCAAAAGACACGAAGTGGATCCTCAGTTTTTCAACCAGTTCCTGAAATGTTAATACTTGAAAGTCATTTACAATGCAATCTTCACCAAAATCTAAAACAGATTGTTGAAAGCATAAGAAACATCAGAAAATCAAATCAGTTAAAGCAATACTGATGTAGCAATAGAAGCCTCATTTCTACTAGATCCAAAGTCATGAACCAAGATGATTTTATATTTAGCTCTATCTTTGGGGACTCCATGTGCCTTGTAGGCCAAGTATCTTCCATCTCTAAGTTGGATTTTAGGTCCTTCTATGGCTGGGCCACCAATTGAACCACAAACGTGAGGAGATGGAGGGCAAAGGCCTGGTAAGCCCACGCTAGAAACCTGATAAAAAACACCGCTATCACTTTCCAGAACATAGCTGAAAGCAGAAAATAAGACAACTTCCCCCAAGGGGCCAACGGGGCCATAAAGCCGCAGAGTGTGCCAATAAGGTTGTCAAGCCCGCAACTTCCACCAATAAAGGAAATAATGCTAATACCAACAACAATGGGCAGGGGGAATGACAACCGACCCAGGGCAAATCCACCAAATTGGGGGGGGGGGCAGAGAGGAAATGCTAGGGTGTTCGCACTAACCCAAGTGAAAGTTGACAACGCTGAGGAAGTTGTGGCAGGTAATGTCTCTATCAATGGCTCTTTGGCATATGTTTTATTTGATTGTGGGGCTTCCCATTCGTTTGTGTCAAGGAAATTTTTCAAGAGCCTAAGCAGGATACCGTCAACCTTAAAAGCACCTAATGAAGTAACCACTCCAGGAGGAGAGGTCATGAGCTCTAGCTTAATGTATCAGGATTGTACAGTGCACCTAGGTGAGAACTATAAGTTAGGTGCTAACCTAATAAGGCTATATATGGTTGACTTTAACGTTATCTTCGGGATGGATTGGCTTGCAAAGAGTTTCGCCCATGTTGATTGTCATAACAAAGTAGTTAGCTTTTGTCTACCCTCAAGTGATGGATTTCGCTATAAGGGAAATGAAAGGAATCGAACCCTTTACCTTGTGACAATGACTCAAGTGCAAGTTTGGCATGATACAAATCGAGTGGCCATTCTTCACCTTCCTTTTACGAATCCCTCTCTTCCAATGCAAACTCCAAACATGCATACATATTCCACTAGAAAGAATAGCTGATATATAAGAACATTCTCCCTTATACGTTAAAAGCAAATCTTTCCCTCAACACAACCTTCACTGTCTTCTCTAAAAATTTCTTTTCCTCCGTTTTCTTCTCTTCTCTTTGTTCCTCTTATCATCCTCCCATTGTTTCTCAATGTACAATCAATCCTTTCAAGCTAAAGATGGTGATAATGGTGCAAGTGTGATGCAACGACCCCAAAATAGAAAAGAGTAGCTATTCCTAGCCTCATCATAACAAACAAGCCAAGCAAATCACCTTAGCCTTGCAAGTAGTACATGAGATATAAACTTCCTATGCAATTGCGTAGGCAATTCAAAAACTGAAAGAGAATTAACACTAGATACATAGGATACTTTAGAAAGATAAGAATGTGACCTTTGATTAAGTTGGGAAATTAAACGTAAATTATTTTTGTTGATTAGGAACTCAAGGGACATTAATCAATAAGAGTATTGAACAATGTGATTAATATCGAGTAAATGGATATACTTTACCAATTTTTATAAATGTTTTCAAAAATTACTTTTCAGTACAAAATGAGAATTTTACTGCAAATAGTTTTGCTTTATTCCAAGTTTTTGATGTGATTATTTTTTTATTAAAATTTGAAATGTTTGGCTTTCTTGAAGAATGGATGTGAATATTGCGAACTAGTTTCTGAACTGTTTTCATATGAATAGAATACATGTAATAAATGAAAATATGCCGCTCATAATTGGTAATCGATGATAGTGCGGAAATAAGTTCTGATGTTACCAATTAGGTAATAAATTAGAAACTTGTCGAATTAGAATAAGAGTATTGAGACTAACAACGAATGAAGTTGATACTTGACTTTACCAATTAAGAATAAAATTAGGAATACTACCCTCTTGCAGTTGAAGTATTAAGGCTCATGGTGAGTATAGCCGATAATTCATATAAACCTTCTTAATTAGGAGTGTAAACTAATATCTTAATTAGTGGAGATAGTACATGAAATTTGTAACCCATGAGTGTATAACTAAATATGTGAAGCTCTGTGATGTGTGAAGTTATCCTAAATATAAAATATGTTGTGATATTTTATTTTTTATTTTAAAATATATTTTATATAAACATTCTACAAAAATGAAAGATAGATGAATCTATTTATTATATGACTTGTCGCTGACATTTTTCCTTCACGTCTCTTTTGTAGAATATATTAGAATTTTAGATGGACATTATCAAGATAAGGACATAAAACTCAACACTCTTAGATGGACAGTCCGACATTTTATTGGTTTTAGAATTTTTCCTCAGTAGCTTATTTACTTTACCAGTTAAGTGCTAAATTAATTTTACATTAGTTTTCTTGCTAATGAGTTATATTGAATTATGCAATTGACAAGAAATGCCAAATTTAAATTTTCACCCAATAAAAGAAAATGAGAAAAAAAAAAGACAAAAAAATGTTGTCTCAACCTTACGTGGCATCAACCCACGAGGTTTCACAGCTGACGACATAAACCTGCAATTGTCACCTCGAGAAAAATGATCCTCACCTATTTATGATTTCTTCTAATTGCTCATTGAAAAGTAGTATTCTGTAAACATGGCAATGGCCAACGCTTTCTCCTTCTCCTCTTCCACCGCCCTTCCATCAAGACATTCTGACTATTCCCTTTCTCCGTGGAGTTACTTGTCGCCCATCTCGAAGCCTATTTTCCACTTTTCGCTCGCACCCAGGTCCAGTGCGGTCTGGAAAAGGCAAGTCCAAGGGTTTGAGGGGCTTTGGACATTAATCCAAAATCTCCTTCAAAATAGAAATGCGTGACGTCACTTCACCTTTAATACAATTCAAACTTTACTTGGCTACGAAGGGTAGAATAGTATTTTCGTCTATTAATTTTTGTGATGTAACAATACAAGTCCTGCCATATTTAAAAATAGAAATTAGGGATAACAATTTAAAATTTTTAGTGTATTGAGCAAAAATTTATCTCATTTGGTCAGAAAAATGCACGTGTTGGTCACATGCAACAAGAAAATTGGAGATTTTCATATTTTCTGGTAGACTCTGCTTGTGTGGCGGTGGCTCATTTGCCATGGCATGCCAACTAGACATTATGTTGGATAATACTGCTAATTAAAAATAAAATAAAAAACTACAAATTCTAAACAATATAATATAAAATAATTTAAATAATAAATTTATTTATTTTATTATTTTAAATGATAAATAATTAGAAAAAAAATAAATATTTAAGATTAAAATATGTCCGGATGAAATGAATTAAAATGCATTACAAATAATATGAAATATTTTATTCGAAATAGAAATATATTATCATTTTAAAAAATAAATATTTAAAACTGAAATATATACATATATATAATACGATTGGAATAATTGGAAAAAAATACAATAAAAGAACAAAAGTTTTAATGTAAATTATGAAAAATTTAAAATTAAAACATGTTAAATATATATATTCGATAGTCACTCATAAAGCTATTTCATTAGAAGAATCATAGTTTTCGAAAATGTGCGACATATGTGTAGACACACAAAAATTAATCAAATAATGCCACGTGAAAAATATGGCATTAAAAATATTAATTAAAATAATTTTTATTTATTTGGGAATTTAAACAAATAAAATTCCTAAAATAAATAAATGAATAATTAATATTTTTATCGGCCAATCAAATGATGACAAGTGGTAGAGTCCTGCTAGAAGTCCAGACAATAAAGACTCTAAGTAGCAGAGTTCTACCAGAATTCCAGGCAACAAAGACTTTAAGTAGCAGAGTCCTGCCAGAAGTCCAGGCAACAAAGACTCTAAGTAGCAGAGTCTTGCCAGAAGTCCAGGCAACAAAGACTCTAAGTAGCTGAGTCCTACTAGAAGTACAAGCAGCGAAGACTCTAAGCAGCAGAGTCCAGCTAGAAGTCTAAGCAAAGAAGACTCTATTGAGTTGTTGGGTAGAGTACAAACTCTGATATCCAATAAAATCACGCCACGTCAGCAAGCACTCTATCTCTCCTACAACTATAAATAGGGGTCAAACCCCACAAAAAAAAGGGGAGGAAGACAAGAAGAAGAGAAGCAGCTGAAGAACTCCCCAAATTCTCTCTGGAATCCTCAAGAACATTCAAAGTGTTCTTCGTCAAATTCAAAGAAGCCCACCGTGTTCTTCGCCAAATCCAAGAAGTCTGCCGCGTTCTTCGCCAAATTCAAGTTCTTCACCAAATCCAAGAAGTTCGCCGCGTTCTTCGCCAAATTCAAGAAGCCCGCTGCATTCAAGAAGCCCGCCGCGTTCTTCGTCAAATTCAAAGAAGCCCGCCGTGTTCTTCGTCAAATTCAAAGAAGCCCGTCGCGTTCTTCGCCAAATTCAAGAAGCCCGCCGCGTTCTTCGCCAAATTCAAGAAGCCCGCCGCGTTCTTCGCCAAATTCAAGAAGCCCGCCGCGTTCTTCGCTAAATTCAAGAAGTTCATCGTGTTCTTCGCCAAATCCGAGGAGTTCGTTGCTAAATTTAAGGCGTTCTTCACCAAAGTCCTCAAAATTCAACATTTGATCTAAGATCGTGGTGCTAAACCCGAAGATCAGTGTTGCTGAGAAATCAACAACTCTCAAGGAAAATCAAGCGCAAGCCCCCGCCGTGTTCTTCGCCAAATTCAAGAAGTCCGCCGTGTTCTTCGCCAAATCCAAGAAGTTCATCGTGTTCTTCACCAAATCCAAGGAGTTCGTCGCCAAATTTAAGACGTTCTTCACCAAAGGCCCCAAAATTCAACATTTGATCCAAGATCGTGGTGCTAAACCCGAAGATCAGTGTTGCTGGGAAATCAACAACTCTCAAGGAAGATCAAGCGCAAGCCCTTTCCTTGAAGATTGATCAAATTTCAAGTCGAGCATCTTTTGAAGGAAGAATCAGAGGATCAAATTTAGAGAGTAGAACCCACAAAAAAATTCAAGTTTATTCGAACTTTTCAGTCAAATTCCAAATATTCTTGTAATTCAAGAATTTCGTCCTACAGATTTCTGGCACGCCCAGTGGGACCTCTCTACCTCTCATCTCTTCCTACATCAAATTTCAAGCTCCCTTCAAGTTTCAAACAAGTCACTATGGCCAGCAACAAAGGAAAGTCCACCAAGGCTGTTACATCAACTGCTGTTGAGACTGCCATAAGAAATGCCGATGCTATCACCAGAAGTGTGGCAAGAAGACTTGCATACTCCGAGTCAACTCCTTTCCTTGAGGCTGTTGATAATCCGCTCTTTGCAAACGAAGGCCACAAGGACAACTCTGCACCTTCAAGCCCTCGTTCCAATGCTTCATCCGCCCCCAACATGGCACCAGTCATGACGATTAACACTTCAAGCCTAGAAGACCAAATCGTTGCACTAACAAAGGTCATCGAGGGCCTTGCCAAACACGTTGAAGAGCAAGACTCACGAATCTCTAGGCTGATGAATAAAATTGACGATGCTGAAACCAGTAGGGAGGCTGAAAAGGTACCTGAAATACCTCATGAAGTCGAAGCATCTGCCAGACAACCAGCCAATGACCAAAAGAAGTCCACAATCAGGGAACTCCAAATCTCTGCTGATGGCTTGATCCCTATTGATCAATTGAAAGACTTCATTGAGGGTACTATCAAGAGCAAATTCAATGGAGGCATCAAGCCAACTTTGACATATGCCAAGCCTTATTCGGCAAGAATTGATAACTTGAAGATGCCAATGGGCTATCAACCCCCCAAATTCCAACAATTTGATGGGAAAGGAAACCCTAAACAGCACGTAGCTCACTTTATAGAAACATGCAATGATGCTGGAACATATGGGGACCATCTAGTTAAACAATTCGTTCGCTCGTTAAAGGGAAATGCATTCGATTGGTACATCGACCTCGAGCCTGGAACCATTGACAGTTGGGAACAAATGGAATATGAATTCCTTAACCGTTTCTACAGCACAAGACGAACCGTTAGCATGATCGAACTCACAAATACCCGTCAATGGAAGGATGAGCCAGTCATTGACTACATCAATAGATGGAGGAACTTAAGTCTGAACTGCAAAGATAGACTCTCTGAAGCCTCAGGTATCGAGATGTGCATACAAGGGATGCACTGGGGACTGCGATACATCCTTCAAGGAATTCAGCCCAAAACTTTTGAAGAGTTAGCTACACGGGCTCACGACATGGAGCTAAGCATAGCTGCAAGTGGTGTTGGTGGGCCACCTATTTCGGAGTTCCGTAAATCAAAAGGTAAGCAAGAAGTAAAGAAAGGGGGCAAGCCTCCCACAAAAAATGCCACTAAAGAATCCATGACAATACGTGCCAAACCTGTCTCAGCCAAAGGGAAGGAAAAGGTAAACGAAAAGAGGGAAATAGCCCAAAAGCCAAGAAAGCCAACTCTGAAAGAGTTACAAGCCAAAACATACCCATTTTTGGACACGGACGTATCTGGGATCTTTGACGACTTACTGAAGGCCAACCTCATCGAATTACCAGAAATGAAGCGGCATGCGGAAGCCGGGAAAACAGATGATCCTAAATACTGCAAATATCACCGCTTGGTCGGGCACCCTATCCACGATTGCTTCATATTCAAAGAAAAGATCATGGAACTCGCCCACCAAGGGAAAATCACGCTAGAGGATGATAGCGTAAATGCCAACACTATCACCATCAGCAACCAAACGGAGGAAAATCACCAAATGGACAACTCTCCAAATGAAGCTGGCTACTTCCACAAGAAAAGGCAAATCCCCATAGAAGACTGCATGGCGACTATAGTCTTCACCGACGAAGACCTGATGCTGGGGTCTCAACCCCACAATAGGCCATTATTTGTTACCAGCTATGCTTACGAACAGAAAATAAATCAAATGCTGGTCGATGGTGGCTCAGCTGTCAACATTTTACCCCTACAAACTCTTAGAGAGTTAGGAATCCCCACTGATGAGCTTTCAAACAGTCATTTAGTGATTCAAGGATTCAACCAAGGGGGGCAAAGGGCCTTGGGAACCACAAGAATGAGGCTGCTCATAGACAACATGGAATCAATAGCTCTGTTCCATGTTATCGATGCTAGAACATCATACAACCTACTCCTCGGCCGGCCATAGCTTCACGAGAATGGAGTAGTCCCTTCAACTTGGCACCAATGTTTCAAATACTGTCAAAATGGTGTCGTAAAGAAAGTTCTTGGAGACTGCAAGCCATTCACTGAGGTTGAGTCCCATATTGCTGATGCAAAATACTATCTAAGCAAAATCTGGACTCCTGAAGCTTCTAACTCTCAAGAAAACAAGGAACAAGGCAACCTAACAAGAAATGATGCCCCAACTAATATGGCATACGCCAAAGGACACATCGGCAAGGAGCCAGTAATCGATGATGCCCTTAAGGGTTTGACACTAGCCTTAACTCAAGTTGACAGTAAAGCACCTACTCAGCCACCCAAAGAAGCTGCAAAGGAACACCAGGAGGCTCAAGAGCTAAAAGCTGCGAAATGCTTTGGCCCCAAGGCATATAAACTCCTCATTAAGGCTGGATACAACCCGCAGGAGCAATCGCCACTGGGAAAACTTCCGCAGAAATCATCAAATCAAAACCCGCGAGCAGGAATTAGGTACGAGCAGCCAAAAGGTCCTGTGCGCATTGCTATAAGAAGAGCTTCCACCAACACCATTATAGAAAAAGACTGCTTTTCAAGGATCGAGATAAGGCCAGCACGGGTGTCAGTCTTCAAGAGGCTTGGCCCACTCAAAAAACAGAAATGCTGGAAGCCAAAAGGGGGCATCACTGAAACACCAAAACAAGAGCAGAAACTCCGAAGCCTAATCCCTTCCCATATGAAGCGAAAAACGAACTTGGTTATGTCGTGTGACAGAGTCCTGAAAGCCAGATTTCAAACTATCGTCTTCACCAAATCTCAAGTCGAGGAAGACGACGATAAAGAAAGTGTGGGCTCTTCCAACCACATAACCTTGCAGGAGGAAGGAGAACTCACTGAAGAGGATGCTGAGATGGCTCCACCTCAAATGGAAGCAGGTTCCAAGTCCACGGTGGACGAGCTTAGAGAAATAAATTTGGGGGATGATGACGACCCTCGTCCCATTTATATCAGTACCCTACTTACAAAAGAGGAGGCTAATGAGTACATGGAACTACTGAAGCAGTTCAAAGATGTCTTCGCTTGGTCATACAAAGAAATGCCTGGCTTAAACCCAAAGGTAGCTGTACATCACTTAGCGGTAAAGAAAGGAGCTCGTCCCATTAAACAAGCACAACGTCGATTTCGACCAGAGCTTCTCCCCCAAATTGAAGGAGAAGTCAACAAATTAATCGAATCTGGATTCATCCGAGAAGTTAAGTATCCCACATGGATCTCCAGCATTGTCCCGGTGAGAAAGAAGATGGGCAAATTCGAGTCTGTGTTGACTTCAGGGATCTCAACGAAGCATGCCCTAAAGATGAATTCCCTTTACCCATCACAGAACTCATGATTGACGCCACAACAGGGCATGAAGCACTTTCCTTCATGGATGGATCATCCGGGTATAATCAAATACGTATGGCCCCCAAAGATGAGGAACTAACGGCCTTCCGCACACCTAAAGGCATATACTGCTACAAGGTAATGCCATTTGGCCTCAAAAATGCTGGAGCCACGTATCAAAGAGCCATGCAGAAGATCTTTGATGACATGCTCCACAAAAACGTCGAGTGCTATGTTGATGACCTTGTGGTTAAGTCCAGAAAAAGAAAAGATCATTTGCATGACTTAAAGAAGGTCTTCGAGCGCTTGAGGAGGTATCAACTAAGGATGAACCCATTAAAATGTGCATTTGGAGTCACCTCTGGAAAATTTTTGGGCTTCATTGTCCGCTACCAAGGCATCGAGATCGAACAAGCAAAGATTGATGCCATCTTAAAAATGCCAGAACCTCGAAACATTCACGAACTCAAGAGTTTGCAAGGAAAACTGGCGTATATTAGACGATTCATCTCCAATTTAGCAGGACGTTGTCAGCCGTTTAGCCGCCTAATGAAAAAGGGTATTCCATTCGAATGGGATGAATCTTGCAAGAAGGCTTTCGAAAGTATCAAGTCCTACTTGACAAATCCTCCGGTACTGGTTGCTCCGATACATGGCCGTCCATTGATCTTATACATTTCGGCACAAGAAAGTTCGGTGGGAGCTCTACTAGCACAAGAAAATGACGAAAAGAAAGAAAATGCTCTCTACTACCTGAGCAAGATGATGACGCCGAATGAGCTGAAATATTCACCAATTGAGAAGATTTGCTTGGCACTTGTCTTCGCCATCCAAAAATTGAGACATTACTTCCAGGCTCCTACAGTCCGTTTGGTGTCCAAGGCAAACCCACTAAAGTACGTCATGACAAGGCCCATTCTTTCTGACAGACTCGCTAGGTGGTATCTTCAATTCCAACAATTTGAAATCGTATACGTGCCTCAAAGAGCTGTGAAGGGACAAGCATTAGCCGACCTCTTAGCAGATCATCCTATTCCAGCTGAGTGGGACCTTCCTGATGACTTGCCTGACGAGGATGCCTTGATGATCGAAATCACTCCTCCATGGAAAATGTACTTTGACGGAGCTTCCCATAAAGAAGGAGCCGGTGCTGGAGTAGTGTTTGTAACATCTGAAGGACAAGTCCTACCCCACTCGTTCACCCTTATGAAAAAGTGCTCTAATAACACAGCTGAATATCAGGCCTTAATCCTCGGACTTGAAATCGCCGTAGAGATCAAGCAACAGCACCTTGAAGTCTATGGAGATTCTAGGTTGGTGGTCAACCAGTTGTTGGGGGAATATGAAGTCAAGAAGCCTGAACTACTCCCATACTACAACTACGCCAATATGCTCATGAGATGGCTTGGAGATGTCACCATAAAACATGTACCAAGGAAAGAAAACAAGCAAGCCGATGCATTAGCTAAACTTGCTTCTTCCTTGTCTCTGCCTGATACAGAATACCGTGTGCCTATATGCCAAAAGTGGGTAGTGCCACCAATACTCGAAGATGAAGACGGTAGCGAAGAGAATTATTTCTTAGAGGTCATCGAAATCGAAAAAGAGGATTGACGCCAAGCCTTCGTTGACTACTTAAAATATGACAAATTACCAGAGGATCCACGCCAAAAGGTAGATATCCGACGGCGAGCAGCTCGCTTCATCTACTTCAGTGGCACGCTGTATAGACGCTCATTCGATGGGATACTCCTGCGCTGTCTTGGCAATGATGAAGCCATGCAAGCTATGGAAGAAGCACATTCTGGCATTTGCGGCGCCCACCAATCAAGACCAAAGCTTCACTTTCGCATCAAGAGAATGGGGTATTATTGGCCGACGATGGTAAGAGATTGTATGGAATACGCTCAAAAATGTCAACCATGCCAGTACCATGCCAGCTTCATCCACCAACCGCCTGAGCCCTTGCACCCTACAGTTGCCTCATGGCCCTTTGACGCTTGGGGATTGGATATTGTTGGACCTATAACAAAATCGTCTGCCGGTCATCTTTACATCCTCGCTGCAATTGACTACTTCTCAAAATGGGCAGAGGCAGTTCCGCTCAAAGAAGTAAAGAAGGAAAACGTTGCTGACTTCATCCGTATCAACATCATCTATAGATACGGAGTCCCTCGGTATATCATCACCGATAATGGAAAGCCATTTGTCAACAGCACAATCGACAAACTATGTCAGAAATTTGGCTTTAAGCAAAGAAAGTCCTCAATGTACCATGCCCCAGCAAACGGCCTTGCAGAGGCTTTCAACAAAACTTTATGCAACTTGCTGAAAAAAGTAGTATCAAAATCCAAAAGGGATTGGCACGAAAGGATTGGTGAAGCTTTATGGGCTTATCGGACTACTCATAGGACTCCTACACAAGCAACCCCTTATGCATTGGTATACGGTGCCGAGGCCGTCACCCCGCTCAAACGGCAAATTCCGTCATTACGAATTGCCATACAAGAAGGGCTGACTGAGGAAGATAATGCTCGCCTGCACCTTGAAGAACTCGAAGCACTTGACGAAAAGAGGCTCGATGCACAACAAAAGATCGAATGTTATCAAGCCCGCCTATCCAAGGCATTCAACAAACGGGTGCGTGCCCGATCTTTTCAAGTCGGGGAGTTGGTACTCGCAATAAGAAGACCTATCATCATCACTCACCGCACTGGAAACAAGTTCACCTCCAAATGAGATGGCCCGTATGTTGTCAAAGAAGTTTACACGAACAGCGCCTACAAACTGGTTGATCCAGACGGTGTAAGAATTGGCCCAATCAATGGGAGATTTTTGAAGAAATATTATGCTTAAAGACAAAAATCCCATCGGGTCAAGGATGCCCAAAAAAAAAAAAAACCAAAAAAAAACCAAAAAAAAAACCAAAAAAAACGAAAAAAAAAAAAAGAAAGACGGAAGTCTACCCCTCCTTGACATGAGCATAAACTGTCAAACCAAATCCAAATTCACACTCCTTGACATGAGTTGAAACTGTCTACAAATGTTCGAAGACTCCTTGACATGAGTTGAAACTGTCTACAAATACCCGAAGAAGCTCCTTGACACACGAGCCTAAACTGTATGTTACTCCTGGCCCGCAAGAGTATAAACTGTGAACGGCCCTAACTTTCACAAATTTAAAAATATTTGAACTACGTTATGACTTGATCCCATTTTTCTGGGTACGTAGGCAGCTTGGATACTTTCTGAGTTCAGTCACAAATTTGTGTGGGTTATGTTTTAGTCCTTGATTATTGTTGGAAGCACGGCCATACAAAAAAAAGAGAGAGAGAAACAGAAAAACAAAATATTTTATTGAAGAAAGTGAGCTCTTCGTGAAAGAATAACGAATGAAAATAAAGCATTAAGTCCTGATAAAACTAAGAGAAAGGATTCAAGCTCTCCAAAACATCCTTGGAAGCTATTAAATTCTCTTCTGCAAAACGCAAGGCTTCTTCAGCTACATCATCTGAAGGCTCAGTGGACTGGATAGCAACAATCTCCCCATGCAGTTCTCCAACTTCTGCCGCCGCTTCTCTAAGGGAGTCCTTCTGCCGCAAAAGGGAAGTAGACAACTCGTCTCGTTGTCTGGTCAAAAGATCAAGTTGCTCCTCGATGCTCTTCAACTTGGCCTCCGAAGCTTTAACCTGCCTAGCTTCTTCAGTTTCCCTATCCAAAGCCTCCTGAAGACGAGACTTTGCATCCTTTAACTGCTTTGCAAGGACTTCTTTGGTAGGCATGTCAGCTATCGTAGATCTCGCTTCATCATACGCTGCGGCCTTAGTAAAGAGAGCTTCTAAAAATTCTTCTATGAGAAACACATCCGCATGCTCAAAATGCTTCATCGACTCAAGGACAAGCATCACTTCATCTTTGAGGGAGGAAATAAGATTAGGCGAAGTGCTGGCTAACCTCTCACGGAGACTCACCCACAATTGGCAAAGGAACTCCTCCTCATGGCTCCGAAGAAACTTCTCTGCTTTAAACACAGAAGCCACCACAGGAGAAGGTGCTTCCTTGTCTCCTTTTGGGGCACAAACTTCCTCAGGCACTGCAAGTACAGACGGAGTTGGCTCCGCAATAAGATGATCATTACCATTGGAACCCCCACCATCGCTCCCAAAAGCCTGTCTCTCCACCTAAGAGAAAAGTAATGTACGATTAGTAAATTAAGAACAAAAATGCAGTGAAGAGAAAAGTAACAAACTACCTCCTGGGCAAGATCTCTAACTGATACTGGGTAACTCGAAGTATTGTCCTCTTTCGGATTTAAAGGAGAGGGGGGCCTCCTAATCCTCTTCCAGTGACGATCCCCATTACTGCTAGCACTATCATCTAAAGTCTCAAAACACGGCCTCTTCTCTGCAAGAACAGTCGGGACTATAGGTTTACAAGGTGGATCTCTAACATTAGGAGACGAACTTCTCACGCCAGGGACGCCACCTTGGGATGGAGTGATACACAGCATTGCGGAATGCTCTTCAAAATAGTTCCCATGAACTTTGGCCCACCACTCCTTATAAGCCTTAGAATGAAATTTCCTCACAACTGCAGGAGCATGAGGAAAGCACGCCTTAGCCCGTGAGTTGGACAGGGTAGACATCCTCCAAAAATCCAAGCCTTCCTCCAAAGAAATCTCACGGACATCACGGGTAAGAATACCAGGAACATCTTGATAAAATCCAAATTGACGGCTAAACCGATGTGGACTATACGGTTCAATAACGAATTGATTACCCTGTCTTAAAGAAAGATAACCCGAACGGATGGCAGCGAAATAATCATCTTCAAATCGGTTGTGACTACCGTCGTCGACATAGAAGATATCTTTCTGCTTGGTAATCATCGCTTCAGTCCAACTAAAAAGTTCACCCCTGTGAATCCTTCGACGAGCCTCACGTGCGTTGTAATATCTAGCGCCGCCCTCACCAGAATATGCGATCATCCTTGGATTATCAACCGTTTTGCGAACTACATAATGTGTCTTGAAATAACAAGCGGACCACGCGTACACATAATGAAGTGGGAAAAGCGAATACACTCGCGAAGGTCTCTGGGACTGTGCAATCCTACCTAAACCTCGATAAATGCTAGCAAGAACAGGGATGGCCAGGCCTACTACCCTCCCAGTCGCCATAACACTTGCCATCTTGAAAGTACTCGGACGAATGAAACCAGCATCCTCAGTGGGAAGAACAAAAACACAAACCCAGCAGGCAAGGAACGCCGCCAAATTTTCAACAACTTTAAGGCAAGAAAAACTCTCTATATTGGCAGATGACCAAGGACCACAAGTTCCAATCTCACCAGAAGGATTGCATGTGGATTTAGGACGCACCGTCTTCTTCTCTTTCCGGGCAGGGGGTGCCGAGTATCTTGTCTCCTTCTTACACCAAAAGTTAATCTAATCTTCAATAGAAACTGAAGGAGCACGAGCTTCATTTGGCTCTCCCTAAAGCAAGTGATAAGCATGGAACAGATACTGGCAAGACCGAGGAACATGTCTCTTCCCTTGATCATTAACACCCGTGAGTTGCTTTGCACTCGGAACGACCTCATCATAGAGCCGCCCATAAATCGGGAGGCCTGCTAAGTTACGCAAGTCATAAAGTGACATTGATACTTCACCGTATGAGGTAAAAAGTGTGTTGGTAGAAGGACACCACGCTTCATAAATCGCCTGCAAGATATTCGAGTTATCATCATAGGTGAAGAGTGAGGCATAAACTGCGTCAAAAATCTGAGCTGCCTTCAGCTCACGCCCACATCGACCAAGCACATCTTCTGTCCACTCCCAGTAGCCCTTGGTGAAGTAGAACTCGCCAGCAGACGAAAGAACATCCCCCCATTTAGCCTTTCCTTCGATGATCCTACGACCTAAAGTCGGCAGGAGAACTGATCTAACGGCATGATGATGGTGAGATGACTGTAAGGTCCAGGCCTTTGAAGTCTTGCCAAATGGAACCTCTCGGGTCCAATTATCCATCCGTTGAGAAATTGACAACTTAGGCCAAGGACGATTATTAAGAGAAGCATAAACAGCCAAGATCGTGCCTCTCTCTATAGGGTGGCCCTTTTCATCAAGAATAACCAAATACTCCACACCAGAAGAGGAAGTGTTGCTTTTAAAATGCACCATAATGACAACTGCAGAAAAGAAGGCAAGGAGTGTTATAAAAGCATGAAAGAACCAAAGGCCAAGAAAAAATAACAAAATCAAAAGGGAAATTAAAGAGCGCCAACAAAGCAATTCCAACTAAACTAAAATTGTGGGCCTCAATCCAGACTCGAAGGCCCAAAAAAATCAAGCCTAAATGGTACTCGTGGGCTAAGCCAAGCCTGGTACTCGAAGGCTTAAAAATTCAAGCCTAAATGGTACGCGTGGGCTAAGTCAAGCTAAGCCTGGTACTCAAAGGCTCAAAAATTCTCAAAAATTCAAGCCGCCTGGACTCGGCCAAAAATTTAAGCCTAAATGGTACGCGTGGGCTAAGTCAAGCTAAGCCTGGTACTCAAAGGCTCAAAAATTCAAGCCTAAATGGTACTCGTGGGCTAAGCCAAGCCTGGTACTCGAAAAAAATTCAAGCCTAAATGGTACGCGTGGGCTAAGTCAAGCTAAGCCTGGTACTCAAAGGCTCCAAAATTCAAGCCTAAATGGTACTCGTGGGCTAAGCCAAGCCTGGTACTCGAAGGCTTAAAAATTCAAGCCTAAATGGTACGCGTGGGCTATGCCAAAATAAATACTTGGAGGCTCAAAAATCTGCAGCCCTCAAAATCCAGAATTTCTGCACCAAACACAGCCCTCAAAATCCAGAATTTTCTGCACCAAACACAGCCCTCAAAATCCAGAATTTTCTGCACCAAACACTGCCCTCAAAATCCAGAATTTTCTGCACCAAACACAGCCCTCAAAATCCAGAATTTTCTGCACCAAACACAGCCCTCAAAATCCAGAATTTTCTCTTACCAAACACAGCCCTCAAAATCCAGATTTTTCAAAATTTCTGCACCAAACACAGCCCTTAAGATCCAGATTTTTCTGCGCCAAACACGGCCTTGTCCTCCAACTAAAATCTGCATTCAAACGCAGTCTTGTTCTTTCTTTTCTTCCGATGAAAGCTGTGACCAAACTGAAAACCAAAAGGACGCCCAAACATAGCCCTGTTCTTCCTTCTTCTTCCCGACACCGTCGAGACCCGGGAACTAGCACCGAAACCCCCGCAACGCCGTCGAGAAGACCCATCAGCGCCGTCGCGTCTCCTTCCTCATCCACTGCTCTGCATCACCGCTTGCTGGAAAAACGCCGCCACCACTGCTGCGCTGCCCGCCTTTCCTAACGCGACGCCATACCCAGAAGGAAAACGTTGCACTATACCACCGTCGTCACCCCACCACCGCGTAGCTCCGTCGAAACCGCAGCTCAACACTACTGCACTGCCCACTTCAACACCTCTTCCAGGGGTCGACGTTGATGCTGCCCCGCACGCTTCGACTCTTCCAAGGACGGCATCACAGTCCGCTGCTCTCCTCGCTCCAAATATCGTGTCATTATTGCCGAGTTGGGGGCAGCTTCATCGTTGCTATCGGAGAAGACCTTGGCACCCGACAAAACCTCACGCCGCTCAATACTCCCATATCGCCTTCGCACCCGGCTCACCGCACGACGCCATCACAAAAAAAAACTCGATGCCGTCCGCCACTGCAACTCGCCGCACGTCACCGTCGTACTGGCGCCATCCACCAGGAACCCGTGCCCGCCGTTACAATTGAGTCAACGCCACCGCTTCCTTCATCGCTGAGCCAGCCTCGCCAATATTCCCGACAACCGCAACACCACACCTTAATATCACAGCCATCACCGGCCACATCTCCCCGGCGCCACTGTCACAAGGGGGGCTGAAATTAAAGAATGGGGATGGACGGACAGGACGAGCGGCAGAGGCTAAAAGCGTAAGCAGCAACCCGTCATGCTTAAAGGAATCCCCGGCAACGACCGAAGCTGGAAGCAACAAAAGAGACCCGGCACAAAACAAATAGAGCAAGAATAAGACTTACTTTGGCGATGTCTCCACGCTGATGATGCTCCAAACCGATGATCCTCACTATTGCGATCGAGTGGTTGAATGTGTGGAAGGCAAGATAAACGCCTACAATTTATACCAATCTGGGTCGCCATGAGTAAGCATCCTAAACAAGAAAGGACTTCTTGTGTTTATCCAATCTGCATTGGAAGAGTCACGGTTGGAGGGGATCCAACTCGGCCAAAGCTATCCATTAGAATTGGGAGGTCATTCGCAACACAACCAAAAAAAAAATAAAAAAAAATCGAGACTTATTCATTCAAAATAAAATTTTCATGAATAAGTCTCGAGGGGGCATTTTGTAGACACACAAAAATTAATCAAATAATGCCACGTGAAAAATCGGCATTAAAAATATTAATTAAAATAATTTTTATTTATTTGGGAATTTAAACAAATAAAATTCCTAAAATAAATAAATGAATAATTAATATTTTTATCGGCCAATCAAATGATGACAAGTGGTAGAGTCCTACTAGAAGTCCAGACAACAAAGACTCTAAGTAGTAGAGTCCTGCCAGAAGTCCAGGCAACAAAGACTATAAGTAGCAGAGTCCTGCCAGAAGTCCAGGCAACAAAGACTCTAAGTAGCAGAGTCCTGCCAGAAGTCCGAGCAACAAAGACTCTAAGTAGCAGAGTCCTGCTAGAAGTACAAGCAGCGGCGACTCTAAGCAGCAGAGTCCAGCTAGAAGTCTAAGCAAAGAAGACTCTATTGAGTTGTTAGGTGGAGTACAAACTCTGACGGCCAATAAAATCATGCCACGTCAGCAGGCACTCTATCTCTCCTACAACTATAAATAGGGACCAAACCCCCACAAAAAAAAAAGAAGAAGAAGAAGGAGAAGAAGAAGAGAAGCAGCTGAAGAACTCTCCAAATTCTCTCTGGAATCCCCAAGAACATTCAAAGTGTTCGTCATCAAATTCGAAGAAGTTCGCCGTGTTCTTCGCCAAATCTAAGAAGTCCGCCGTGTTCTTCGCCAAATCCAAGAAGCTCGCCGCGTTCTTCGCCAAATTCAAGAAACCCGCCGCGTTCTTCACCAAATTCTAGAAGCCCGCCGCGTTCTTCGCCAAGTTCAAGAAGTCCGCCGCGTTCTTCGCCAAATTCAAGAAGTCCGCCGTGTTCTTCGCCAAAATCTAAGAAGTTCATCGCGCTCTTCACCAAATTCAAGGAGTTCGTCGCTAAATTCAAGGCGTTCTTCACCAAAGTCTCCAAAATTCAGCATTTGATCCAAGATCATGGTGCTAAACCCGAAGATCAGTGTTGCTGGGAAATCAACAACTCTCAAGGAAGATCAAGCGCAAGCCCTTTCCTTGAAGATTGATCAAATATCAAGTCGAGTATCTTTTGAAGGAAGAATCAGAGGATCAAATTTAGAGAGTAGAACCCACAAAAAAATTCAAGTTTATTCGAACTTTTCAGTCAAATTCCAAATATTCTTGTAATTCAAGAATTTCGTCCTACAATATGATAACATCGAAACCAAAATATAGAAAAATGTAACACATTTCTTCAATATTTTGAATGCATTTTTCAGGAAAAATATTCTGATCTAAAAAAATATGTTTTATTATTTGATAAATATTAGAATATAGTTTTTAATTTTTTGTATGTTTCAAATAATTTCAGTTATTTCAATAATATTTCTTTAATTATTGAAAATATATAAATATGCTTATTTTTTTCCCCAAAAAGAAATTTTTGACATAATTTTTTAAAAACTAGAATAATATTCAAAATACAATTTTAACTCAAGAAAGAGTTTCAGAATAAAATTTCAATGATTTGTTCAATTTTTAAAAATTCATAAAATTTTAAATGTTATGTGCAATGAAACAAAAACGTAAGTAAAAGTAAATACTACTACAATATTTAACTAGATTTGTAAATACGACTTTTATATGCTTTCCATTTATTTAAAATATATTTTGATATATAAAAATTAAAATGAACATTTAAATATTTTTACATTTTAGGTATTTTTAATATTTATTAATATATATTATTAACTTTGAATATTTTTAACTTTTAAATGTTTGAATACATTCAGCATATATTTTAGTTTTAAGTGACGCATTTATTATTGAAATAAATTAGAAAATGCATTGTACAGCATATTGTAAAATTCATATGTATTCCATTATTTTAGATTGATTATAGAAATAAAAAAATTAATAAGTTAAAATAACTTAAGGGAAAAGAGTATTTACTTATTTTAGCAAAGATAAAAATATTGTTCAAACATCTAAATTTATGTTCAACATATATAATTAATTAATAATAAAATTTGAATATATTTGGAATATTGAATAATATTTTGATATGAATTGAAATTATTCATGTAAAATATTTGAAAATGGTTTTCTATTTTTTACTATACCATTTGATTTATTATTGTTGCCTCTTGCACAATTTTGGAAACGATGATTTTTCTTCTCTAGAAAATGTTTCAATAACATTGTCTAACTTTTTAAATATATTTGAATCTTTATACTCATTTTCAAATATATTTTGAAATTATAATTATATTTTAATGTATTATCTCAACTATTTCAAATTTGTTTTGTATTTCAATTTGAAAGATTTATTTTTGAAAATTATAACATATTTCCATTTTAAATAATATATTTTTATTATTTCAAATATATATTACATTATTTTGTATATTTTTGAGTCTTAAAGATTTACAATTTTCATCTTTTGTAATTATTTTATTTTTGAAATGATGAAAAAAATAAATATATTAACTAAATTGTTTTATATAATATTTTAGATAATTTATTTTGTAATTTTGTGCCATCTTATATTATTGTCTAAGCTAGCATCTAATTGTCATACCATGTAGAATTTTCTATCAAAAAAACAGAAAATTCTCAATTTTTGCATTACAGGTGATTGACACGTGCATTTTCCAACAAAACCTAACAATTCGAACAATTTTGTACTCAAAATGTCAAATTTTTGTATTGACATATTTTATTTCCATCTTTAATATAGTGGGACTTAAGATGCCACCTCAAAAAGCCTCCTCCAAAAGTTATGGACGAAATTGTAGTTTGGACTAATCATGAACCTTATCCAAAGGAATTAATCCAAAAATTAAGAGCATGTGTAGGCAATTAAAAATATTTGCCCAGATACCGCCACGTGCCATTTTACTGTAATAAAATTTCAATAATTAATTATTTATATTTTAAAATTTAAAATAAAATATAATTCCTAAAATTAAATAATAAATAAATTAACACTTTTATTACAAATAGCACCACCCACTTAAATTGCGACAAGTGTCGAGACGGGCTAATCATATCACAACACGTGTCAAGTCTTGTAAGTTTAGAAGGAGAATATTATTGATTCGGCAATTAATTTATAATCATTTAATTATAGGAAGTAATGTCAAATCAAATATTATTGGCCAATCAGGTGATGCCACGTTGTCAAGCATATATGGCAACAGAACTTTCTCCACCCCTATAAATAGGGGTGGCATTTTACAAATCAAAGGACAATAACACAATAACCAAAGGAGCAACAAGAAGACTTTAAATGAAGAAGCATTCAAGGAGTTTAAATCCTTATCATCCATTTCAAGAAGTTCGAAGGAGTTCATCATCAAATTCAAGACGTTTTTTGTTAAAGTCCTTAAATGCAACATTTGATTCAAAATCGTAATGTTAAACCCAAAGATCAGCATTATTTAAGACCTAAGAACCCTTAAGAAAGATCAAGTACAAGCTATTTTTTTGAAAATTGTTCAAATTTTAAGTCAAACATTTTTTAAAGAAGAATTAGAGAATTAAGTTAGAAATCGTACCCACAAGCAATCAATTTAATTCAAATTACAATTGCATTTGTACCAATTTCTTATTTATAAAAATTCAATTCCAAGATTTCATCCTACAACATGCATGGATTGAATGGAAAAATGATTAAATATCGTATCAATTGGATAAAAAATTATTGACCAACTTATAAAATTGAGTTATATTTCTTTGCTAACTAATTTTGTAGAAATGAATTGAGTTTGTCACAACATGTTCTTCTATTCCCTACACTAGGGATCCATGTAGACTTGTGCCTCACCATAAATTGTTATGTCCCCATGCCACGTGCCTATTGTACAAAATTTAATTTGACAAGAGCTTTTTGAGAAAATTTGTTTGAAAATGTAATGGCTTGGTTTGTTATCATTTTCAGAGGGTTAAAATTTGAAGTGTGTTTTGGGTTTGAATGTTCATAAATAATATAAAAATAATAAGTGTACATATTTTGAGCTGTTGTTTTGTGAACTTGTATATGTAATATTATATAATAATTGAATAATATAATATCATATATGAATAATGGTTTATTTTTAGGTATAAATTTATATTCTGTATAAAAAAGGTAAATATTGCTCACAGTGTAATATGACACTTATATTCTTAATTAATTTTTCATATACAATAACAAATAAGGTTAGTTAAGTGAAAACAAACTTCTAAAACATTTCAGTAACAGGAAATTAATAAAATTCTGAATTATGCAAACCAATTATATAATTAGTTATAACTATAAATCATCTATGCTATATATAAAGGTGCATAATTATATATATATATATATATAGATAATTGATAATTAAAAAATAAAAACATTAAGAATGAATAGAAAATTTCATACGAAGTTACGCAAATAAAAAATTATATACTATACTAAATAACTGTTTACAAATAATACAGTTATGTGCCAAATATAGATTTACAGAGTTTGTTTTTATATATCATTCACATAATATAACACCTTAATATTGCTATTAGATAATTTTCAAAATTAAATTATTTGTTGAATATAAATTAAATATGCAGTAAATTATTATAAAACGTATTTAGCAGGGCTCAAACTCAAAATAATTCGGCGAGTCAGATCACAAGCCAAATCAACAAATTTTGCAATGTATTGTCTACCAATTACACTAACTAATTGCAATTCCTCAACCACAAGCTGATAGACGTCCAATTTTAATGATATCAAAAAAAATCTTAGCGTTGGGTTTGTCTAATAGTAATAAAGTTCACTATAATTTGGTTGTTTAGATGTCACCATGGCATGATTTCAATGGGCCATGTCATTTCGCAAATGATACCATTATCCTAAGGGAAAAAAAATACTATAAAAATTCCTGAATTGCAAAGCTTGCTTTTCTCTGTAGTGCTAATTGGCCTTATGAAAAGGAATTAAAATTTTTGCAAGCACAAGATTTTATTATTACGCAATCTCTATGCACTGAAAAAGATGTTAATCAGTCACCTATCTCTCTAAAATATTCTCTTGTTTCCTCATCTATAGTTAATCATCGTACTTATGTACTTCTTTTAGAAAGACGGATTGTAATGCAATTGTTGTTTCACTTTCAGAAACCGTAGGTCGAATACTACATCACGATCATGACCAATCTTCCTTTTTCCTTCATGAAAAACAGCGAATAAAATCTCTTCATGTCTTGTCATTTCCTAGCAAAATGTTTTTTGAAAACTTCAAAAAGACTACTAATTTGGAGGGAAGAATGAGGGGTGTAGCAATTGAAGCAGAAGATATTGTTGCAATTGAAGCAAAAGATATTGTTGAATGCTATAAGTTGGAATAGAACCTTCAAATTGGGACAGCTACCAAGTAGTTTGATTTTTGGTAGCTATATTAGAAGCTACAGAAGCTAATACAAGAAATTGACTCACTTTTTGCGGAGGACATGGACATCAAAAATGTTGTCAGAATCGAAGACATGCCAACTTAGTGATTCTTCTTTTGCTACCTCTCACTAAGAATTGGACCAAGCACTGGTGATCACATGGTGATATAATCAAAGGTACCAGTAGATATGAAATCGACGTAGTAGAACAATCAGAATTGACACTTTGAGCCAATTGATATTTAAAAGGAATCAATTTAAGTGATTCACAAGAATTTGGAATCACTTAACAAATTCTAAAAATTCAAAGAAAATTTCATTAATTTCAATAGTAAAATAGTAATATTCTGAATCTTGATAAAATATAAAACATTGTTTATATTAAACCATAACCTTCATATGCTCCAAAATTATATGAAAAGCATAAACATATGAAAAAGTCTAAAACAATTAAATAAAAAAAATAAAATAATGTAAGTAATCTTAAGTTCACTATTCACTTTAGTTGATGATTGCATCAATAGGCAATGATGTTATGGTTGATTTTGAGGATGGCTTGGCTGCAATAAAGACTTGGCTTTGTCATCCAAACCTCAAATAATTCCTACTTTTGGGATGGGGGCATTGGCAAGACCAAACTCGCCAAAAAAGTCTGTGATGATGCAATTGTAAGTGTCAAGTACTTTGATACAGGTACTTGAAGGACAATATTTCAAACTTATACTATACAAGAAACTGCTACTTTTCCTAAAAGCATATAATGTTAGCTCAAGTTTAGAGAATTTGCACAAATGCTTAAAGCACAAGATGTATCTAGTTGTGTTAAATGACATGCAGAGTACAACAGCTTGGAATGACATAAAAATGGTGTTCCCCAAGGTGCAAATGGAAGTCGAATCATCTTAACTACAAGGCTACTGGACGTGGCTACTTATGTTGATTCTTTTAGCCCTGCCCACAGGATGCACTTAGTGGATGAGGATCTAAGTTGGAATTTCTTAAGGAGAATGTGTTTTTGAAAAAAAACATTGCCCTCTTGAGTTATCACTAGGAGGATGACTCGAAGAAATTAGACATGATCAAGCATACTAGTAAAAATGAAACTAGATAGCTAGCAGAAGGCGATTAATATGCCACGATTCAAAAGGAATCTCTCTCAATTGGATTGATTTTGGTGGCTTACAAAAATTTGTAATTGCTCAACAAATTTTAGAAATCTAAAAGAAATTTCATTAATTTCAATTGTAAAATGATAATAGACTAAGTTTTGATAAAACATGAAATAATATTTATATAGTCTTAGATCCAATATCGATTTCAATCCACACTCATGTCAAAATTGTGGTGGGTTGCCCTTTGCAATTACCGTGGTTAGAGGACTCCTTTCAACAATAAATCGAACTAAAACTTCTTGGCACAATATTGTGAAAGATGTTGAGTCAGTTGTCAATACAATGGACAAACATTTGGCATTGAAAATAATATCCTAAAGTTACACTAACCTACATCATCATTTGAGACCTTGTTTCCTATACATGGCAAGTTCTCCAGAAGATGGTGAAAATGATGTTTCAAAACTCTTCAAATCATGGGTAGCCAAAGGTTTTGGAACCAAACGCAACTTAAAGTTTGGAAGAGGGGGCAAAAGGCAATTTGGAGGACCAAGTGAAGAGAAGTCTTGTTCTGGTTAGCCAAAAAAAGCCTCATGGGATATTGCTTTTGTAGTGATAATCGTCTCCCAAGAATAAAGCCACGAGCAAACCAGACAACCTCAAAACCAGGAAATCATCATTCAAAGATCATCTATCGGTTGGAAAGAGATGTAATTTATAAAGGTACACGATTGGTTCTGCGTAAAAGCTTGTTCATGAAGTGAATGATGATGCTGTTGTACACACCATCAAGCAGAATGAAAGTGTTTGTGAAGCTCTTCATTGTGAAAAAAATTATTACATGGACTGTGTTTTGTAATCATGTATGAATATAAATTTCTGCTCCATTTAGCAATTGAATTTGGTTCTTTTGCTCTTGAGAGTCCTGTAGCTACATATCAAATATGATTAAATGGATCTCACAAGATTTTTTCATATCCCCTCAAATATAGCAAAAACCAAAAAATAGAAACCAAATAAGTCTCGTGGTTCAAAATCAAAAAAATTACAAGTTTGGAACAATAAATATTTCATATCTAGCGTAACATAGATAATAAATAAATAGGAGTTAATAGCTTTCCACCCGAATCTATAGACGAAAATGTTTATTTATTATCCAAAACAAGTTCCTTTGCATTGTTGTGGTTGCGAATTGGCTAAATAAAACCTAATAACGAAGTTTTAAAAGGAGATTGAAGTAGGCTACCAAAACTTACTATATGATAACAAATAAATAAACACATGAAATATTTGTATACTATGATAACTTTTAAAATCCAAATCTTTGATAAATTAAGTTAGTAGCAGAATATAGACAAATTGGGAGTGACCAAACTACTAAAAAATGCAATGAAACTAGAAAGTAAATCAAGAAAATAATAGAATGTGTTAGGGACAGAAGAGAATAAATTTGATGTAAAAAAAATAAAATTTGAAGAAAAATTTATAAATAGATGAATTAAAAAAATATCAAAGGAGTTTGAGCTATGACCCTTTTTCTTTTTTAAATTTTTATTTATTTATTTTTGGGATTGATCGAAATCGAGGCAATTCCTATTATATTTTTTTAAAAAACGAAATCAAAAGCTTTGCTTACAATTTGTTTACTTTTCTTAGTTTTAACTCTAGTTTAATTCCAATACGGATTGGTTTCATGTACCTTTTAGTTTTAGATAAACTGTGGCCATTCATAGTTTTAGCCAACTTCATATTTTCTATTTTTATTAGATATTCACTGCACATTTTTTCTATTTAATTTGTTAAACCTTTTTCCACTTTTAATAATTCTTTAATAAAAGGGCAAACCCAAATATTAAATAGATACATTCAACAGGCACAGGCTGTTGCTAGCACTAAACTACTGGCTACCCCAATTTCTTGACCTAATTTTTAATAATGTATTATTTTCTATCTGTGATAATAAAAAAATTATGACAATAAAGGACTTGGATGCAATATATTGGAATTGAATTTACGAGCCCTTTTTGAATGAATGGTCATGCCACTTGAATCTTATTATTAAGACAAATACCTCATTATTAATTCTTTATTTTGTGTTTGTTAATTTTTTATACTCTTTTGTTAAGGGAAGATCCATAAAATCACTATCTATTTCTTAAAATTATATTTGTAAAGTAATAATTTATTAATATAAGGCTATTGAAATTTTATTTTACCATAGAAAGAGAAGAAAACTAATTTTATCTATTGAAATTCATAAATAATTTCTTTTGCTAGTCATTATATAGTAATAAAATATTGAACGGTTCAACATAATGGCCGGTTTTCCGTACCACCGGTTCACCTTGAGCGGTTCATCTCCAACAAATTACTTGGAATTCCTCAAACCCCAAGCTCTCAAAACCCCGTAAGAGCCCATTGCTCGGGACCAAAAGCAGACAGAGGGGGAAAAAATTTGCTCCAGTGCCGCCATGATTGAAAACAGAATGATTTTGCTTTTGAGGAAGACCAAATACCTCGCCGAAAGATGTTCCTCATCAAATCCGACAGAATGGAGGGCATTTTCCACTCCTTGTGGGTTCTCAGGTCAACCCCGGTCAAGGTTTTACTCTTCATTTCATAGCTTGATTCCTGCTGCCAGAACCCCTGTCGCGAGAAGTTCCATTGGCTATGGCTTAAGATCGTTGCTTCAAAATAATTGTAAGGTATTTGAGTTGTTTGCTCCTCTTTTGAATTATTGCTTCTAGTACATGTTATTGTTGATTAAATTAATTCTAAGGTGAAGTGTGTGTATTGTGTTTTCTTTTACAGGTACATGAACATGATTAACTGGTTGGTTTGTTGGGAGTTCAGTGTCTTCATAGTGGTTGAATGACGAAGAACATTTATTGGTTGTGTTTTATTTATTTGTTAGTTTTCCTAAGGTTAACTTTCTTTTCCAAGTCAAGTAAGTGTTGTAGTTTGGTTTTGGTTTTTACATTTTTCAATTGTTAATTGGTGAACGTGAAGAACGGGATTCTTTTTTTGGGATCATTATCCTTTTCATAAGACTTTAAACCATTAAAATAGGATTTTTTACTGTTTTCAGAACTTTTACCAGCCATCATTCAGGAATCTCTCCACTGCTGCAAGTGCACCTGCAAAAGAGACGAAAGGGTTGAAGCTCCTTGTAACTGCTGGGCCCCTTGCTCAGAAAGCGGTGGGTATTTGGCTTTTTGTATCTGCCGCTTGGGTCTTTAGCATGGTGGTACTTGGTGGTGTCACCCAAATTACTAGATCTGGCCTTTCAATGACCGACTGGAAATTCAGTGGCAATCTTCCTCCACTTTCTGATGAAGAATGGTTGGTTGAATTTGAAAAATACAGGCAATCGCCTGAATACAAACGGTAAATCAAGTTGCTTTTGTTCTATCTAATAGTTTACATTTCTTGTTATAATTTAGGTTTGCATACTCGAGAAGCGGTACATATGCTTTATGAATTATGCATATCTTTTTCTCAAAAAATCATTTTGCGAACTAATACATTTTTTGCATAGCATGTTTTGCAATTACTACAAATATTTGTAACTGCTGTGTTTTTAGTGTTATGTAATTCTGCGATGGTTGTGCTTTGTTTCGTGTGGTGTCTGTAATCCACTCATTTCTGTTGCAGTGTAAATAAAGGGATGAGTCTTGATGACTTTAAGTTCATATATTGGATGGAGTATGCCCATCGTATGTGGGGAAGGGGGAAGGGCACTGGGTGTAATGTTTGTGGTTCCCTTCTCGTACTTTCTACGAAAGGGATATATTACACTCCAATTGGGACTTAGGCTCTCTGGACTGTTTGCTCTTGGTGCTGGGCAGGGACTAATAGGCTGGTGGATGGTCAAGAGTGGTTTAGAGGTAACAACTAACGTTTGAACTATTATGTTATGATACTTTAACTTAGATACAGCTTATTGGAAATATTTTATTTCATCTCTTAGGAACCTGTATCTGAGTATGCAGAACCCGTAGTAAGCCCTTACCGCCTTGCAGCTCATTTGACTTCAGCATTTGTTATTTACTCTGGGCTCCTTTGGACGGCTCTTTCTGTTGTTATGCCTGAACCTCCTGCAGAATCTATGGCTTGGGTCCAGGGGGCAACAAAAGTCAAGCGGCTTGCTCTCCCTGTAAGTGTTCTTGTTGGGATCACTACTGTGTCAGGAGCATTGGTTGCTGGAAATGATGCTGTATGTAACTAGACTCTTCGCTTTTTAACTCTATATATGCATTCTTCTGGAATGGACTCATAAAATACATAATGACTGCATTTTATATTTCCAGGGTCGTGCCTTTAATACTTTTCCAAAGATGGGTGATGTATGGATTCCGGAGGATATATTTAGCCTGAAGCCGCTAATTCGAAATTTATTTGAAAATACATCTACTGTGCAGGTATTAATCCTGTTGAATATCACCAGTGTTGGTGATTCATGGTATACGACTAAAATTGGACCATACATTGTAATAGCTGGTCTAATACATCTACCGTTTGTGGGATATATGTTATCTGACTATAAATATAATGGAAGATTCAATTACTTAAGAGATGTAGATCTGAAACTTTCCTCTAAAGGAAGTAATCCAGAAAGCTTGAATTCTTAAACATTTTTCTACTAGACCTTCAAATCATGATGTCTTGCTAAACATGTTTGGTATATTTAACTGTGAATTAAAAATGGATATAGCCAAAGCCTCATAGATCCCCTTGGGATTTTTAATTTGTGAGGATATTATATTTGAGTTTTGATGTGATTTAAAATAGGTTAGAGCCAACAATTTCGAATTTCAAATAAGCTGAGATGATGTCAATTGCTACATAACATAATTTGTGTCTGTGTCCCATTCCGAAATTTTAGTTAAAAATTTAACCAGTGAAAGTAGAAAGTACATAAAATTTTATCTACCACTTTAACCTGACTTTTTTCTTCTTGCTTCTTTTTGGAAATCTTAGGTTATTCGAGCATTACTAATCAAACCTGACATGTTACAAAATTTGCATGGTGGTCAAACTGACAACCATGGTTGACAAATGGTTAGAGTCATGCAATTGGAAGTCGGTTAGATCTCCTTTTCATACTAGTTGATGAAAGATTCTTAAATAACTTTGTAAGTTCTGGCATCATCATTTAAGTTCACACCTTTGGTTCCATTTGCTTTTCTACGTAAGGAAAGGTTCTTATTTATCATATTAGCAACTTTGCAACTGTCAACTCTACTACTTTAAATGCAAACTCAACGTGTTACAGATATCATGTTGCTGATTTTTCATTATGTTCTGTATATCAGCTTGTTATACTCTTTTGTTAAGAGAAGATCCATAAAATAACTATCTATTTTTTAAAACTATATTTGTAAAGTAATAATTTATTAATATAAGGCTATTGAAATTTTATATTACCATAGAAAGAGAAGAAAACTAATTTTATCTATTGAAATTCATAAATAATTTGTTTTGCTAGTCATTATATAGTAATAAAATATTGAACGGTTCAACATAATGACCGGTTTTCCGTACCACTGGTTCACCCTGAGCAGTTCATCTCCAACAAATTACTTGGAATTCCTCAAACCCCAAGCTCTCAGAACCCCGCAAGAGCCCATTGCTCGGGACCAAAAGCAGACAGGGGGGGAAAAAATTTGCTCCAGTGCCGCCATGATTGAAAACAGAATGATTTTGCTTTCGAGGAAGACCAAATCCCTCGCCCAAAGATGTTCCTCATCAAATCCGACAGAATGGAGGGCATTTTCCACTCCTTGTGGGTTCTCAGGTCAACCCCAGTCAAGGTTTTACTCTTCATTTCATAGATTGATTCCTGCTGCCAGAACCCCTGTCGCAAGAAGTTCCATTGGCTATGGCTTAAGATCGTTGCTTCAAAATAATTGTAAGGTATTTGAGTTGTTTGCTCCTCTTTTGAATTATTGCTTCTAGTACGTGTTATTGTTGATTAAGTTAATTCTAAGGTGAAGTAACCTGTAATACATACATATATACATGTCTGTGTGTGTGTGCATGTATTGTGTTTTCTTTTACAGGTACATGAACATGATTAACTGGTTGGTTTGTTGGAGTTCAGTGTCTTCATAGTGGTTGAATGTCGAAGAACATTTATTGGTTGTGTTTTATTTATTTGTTAGTTTTCCTATGGTTAACTTTCTTTCCAAGTCAAGTTGGTTTTGGTTTTTACATTTTTCATTTGTTAATTGGTGAACGTGAAGAACGGGATTCTTTTTTTGCGATCATTATCCTTTTTATAAGACTTTAAACCATTAAAATAGGATTTTTAACTGTTTTCAGAACTTTTACAAGCCATCATTCAGGAATCTCTCCACTGCTGCAAGTGCAACTGTAAGGGACACGGAAGGGTTGAAGCTCCTTGTAACTGCTGGGCCCCATGCTCAGAAAGCGGTGGGTATTTGGCTTTTTGTATCTGCCGCTTGGGTCTTTAGCATGGTGGTACTTGGTGGTGTCACCCGACTTACTAGATCCGGCCTTTCAATGACTGACTGGAAATTCAGTGGCAATCTTCCTCCACTTTCTGATGAAGAATGGTTTGTTGAATTTGAAAAATACAGGCAATCCCCTGAATACAAACGGTAAATCAAGTTGCTTTTGTTCTATCTAATAGTTTACATTTCTTGTTATAATTTAGGTTTGCACACTTGAGAAGCAATACATATGCTTTATGAACTATGCATATCTTTTTCTCAAAAAATCTTTTCGCGAACTAATACATTTGTTGCATAGCATGTTTTGGAATTACTACAAATATTTGTGACTGCTGTGTTTTTAGTGTTACGTAATTCTGTGACAGTTGTGCTTTGTTTGGTGTTGGTGTCTGTAATCCTCTCATTTCTGTTGCAGTGTAAATAAAGGGGTGAGTCTTGATGACTTTAAGTTCATATATTGGATAGAGTATGCCCATCGTATGTGGGGAAGGGCACTGGGCATAATGTTTGCGGTTCCGTTCTCGTACTTTCTTCGAAAGGGATATATTACACTCCAATTGGGACTTAGGCTCTCTGGACTATTTGCTCTTGGTGCTGGGCAGGGACTAATAGGCTGGTGGATGGTCAAGAGTGGTTTAGAGGTAACAACTAACATTTGAACTATTATGTTATGATACCTTAACTTAGATACAGCTTATTGGAAATATTTTATTTCATGTCTTAGGAACCTGTATCTGAGTATGTAGAACCAAGAGTAAGCCCTTACCGCCTTGCAGCTCATTTGTCTTCAGCATTTGTTATTTACTCTGGGCTCCTTTGGACGGCTCTTTCTGTTGTTATGCCTGAACCTCCTGCGGAATCTATAGCTTGGGTCCAGGGGGCAACCAAAGTCAAGTGACTTGCTCTCCCTGTAAGTGTTCTTGTTGGGATCACTACTGTTTCAGGAGCATTTGTTGCTGGAAATGATGCTGTATGTAACTAGACTCTTCCCTTTTTAACTCTATATATGCATTCTTCTGGAATGGACTCATAAAATACGTAATGACTGCATTTTATATTTCCAGGGTCGTGCCTTTAATACTTTTCCAAAGATGGGTGATGTATGGATTCCGGAGGATATATTTAGCCTGAAGCCGCTAATTCGAAATTTCTTTGAAAATACATCTACTGTGCAGGTATTAATCCTGTTGAATAACACCAGTCTTGGTGATTCATGGTATACGACCAAAATTGGTCCATACATTGTAATAGCTTACCTAATATATCTACAGTTTTTGGGATATATGTTATCTGACTATAAATACAATGGAAGGTTCAATTACTTTAGAGATTTAGATCTGAAACTTTCCTCTAAAGGAAATAATCCAGCAAGCTTGAATTCTTGATCTACAAATATTTAGAAACTTGAATTCTTAAACATTTTTCTACTAGACCTTCAGATCATGATGTCTTGCTAAACATGTACGGTATATTTGACTGTGAATTAAAAATGAATCCTCATAGATTCCCCTGGGATTTTTCATTTGTGAGGATATAATTATATTTGAGTTTTTGATGTGATTAAAATAGGTTAGAGCCAACAACTTTGAATTTCAAATCAGCTGAGATGATGTCAATTGCTACATAACATAATTTGTGTCTGTGTCTTGGAGGTGGGTTGGTTTTTGGTGCCATTCCAAAATTTTAGTTAGAAATTTAACCAGTGAAAGTGGAAAGTACATGAAATTTTATCTACCACTTTAACCTGACTTTTTTCTTCTTGCTTCTTTTTAGGAATCTTAGGTTATTCAAGCATTACTAATCAAACCTGACAAGTAACAAAATTTGCATGGTGGTCAAGCTGACAATCATGGTTGATAAATGGTTTGAGTCATGCAATTGGAAGTTGGTTAGATCTCCTTTTCATACTAGTTGATGAAAGATTCTTAAATAACTTTGTAAGTTCTGGCATCATCATTTAAGTTCACACCTTCGGTTCCATTTGCTTTTCTGCTTAAGGAAAGGTTCTTATTTATCATATTGGCAACTTTGCAACTGTCAACTCTACTACTTTAAATCTCCTTTTCATACTAGTTGAGGAAAGATTCTTAAATAACTTTGTAAGTTCTGGCATCATCATTTAAGTTCACACCTTTGGTTTCATTTGCTTTTCTACACAAGGAAAGGTTCTTTATCATATTAGCAACTGTGCAACTGTCAACTCTACTACTTTAAATGCAAACTCAATCTGTTTCAGATATCATGTTGCTGATGTTTCATTATGTTCTGTATGTCAGCTTGATCATCGAATACTTGCTACTGCAACCATATTTTCTATCGGTGGCTTGTGGTGGTCAACAAGAAAACTCGATGTACATCCTGCCATACAGTCTTTAATTCGAAGCACTGTGGGCATGGCTGCTCTTCAGGTACTATGTTTTATCTCTTTGTCTTGCCTGTGGAAACTCTTCCCCTTCTATTATTCTATCACGCTATATTAATTTTAGTTCTGCTTTGTCATGGGCGTTACTCTAGATGAGTTGTGTGATGAGATACCTATAGATTGTAGTTAGGTATATAACTCTTCTGGGGTCTGTCTTTTGACTGGTAAAAGGGTACAATGTTAATCTAATGTTCAGTAAAAAGGTACAGTGTGAATCTAATGTTCAAGCTTTATAGTTAGAAAAGGTCTTATCTACTTCTAAGATTCATATTCAGTATTTGGCCAAGCTTTTTTTAAGATGCCTCAGAATGTATGGTACTGCTTCGGACATGAGCTTATAAGTTCCCATGATTATCCACTAATATCTTATAAAGTTCCTGTGAAGAAATGAACAACTAATTTTTCAAGATCGTACTGAACTCCTTTAGTTTGGTGGGAATTATCACAGAATTGCTATTTCTAATATTTTATGGTCTTCATAATTTTATTTTATTCGAAAATTTTAAAAACTTATTTCTATCTAAGATATAAAAGCTTACAAGTTCGACAAATATCTTGTCTTAAATAAGTTTTTCACAAGATGACCCTTGAGTTGTCGCACCTGTTCTTTAGGGATTATGGATCTATACCCAAGATTCCTACTTGAAAACTGAATACATTATTCTTATGTGTCGCAAATTCTCCCAGGCTAATGTGGCTTTTTGAACCACATGGGGGTTTTGTTTCTTCTTTCTCCTCCCTTTTTCTTTCATTCACATTATAATTTTTGGACTGTGGGTATGCAATTGTCCACTCAAATTGTCTTTTCTTTGCTTCCTTGCAGGTTACCTTGGTGATATCAACTCTTCTCTCATATGTACCGGTGTCACTAGGAACTGCTCATCAGGCTGGAGCACTGACTCTTTTAACTCTAATGATTCTTCTCAACCATACTTTGCGACGACCTTCATTACAACTTCTAAAATTGCTTCCTTCTGTGGTGAAAACGGCCTGACTGGTTAGGCTCTGATTACATAGTTACAATAATTTATCTTCCAGTTCTTTCCTTCTGCAACAGTGGTCTTCCAATTTTGTTAGTTTTCTTTAAATCGTTGATATAGATAATAGAGTCTTGGCTGTCAACTCATTCTGAGAGCCTTCAATTTTTGTCCTATAACTAGGAAATGCCAGAGCTGTATTCAGCACGAATAGTTATTCCAATTTGAAAGTTCTTTATTTTATTATTGAATGTTGCCGTATCTTCTTACCCCAAAGCTGAGTTGACTAGATTAGGCTACGTCTGCACATTTTTGAGTCCTTTTCTGGAGCTGTTACTACTAGCTGTGGCTGTACAGAAGTGTTAAAAAGCCCTTTCCTCAATCGTCTTGATTTCTTAATCAACACGGACAAATTATCTTCCAAACGAGCTTGATGTGGGTTGGATTGATCCTCCAATTTGAATGTCAGTAAGTCAACTACAAGGGATGAAGGTTTCGCAACAAATTGTAGCAGTGTAGTAGGCCGGTTCCATGTGCTCTCACTGTATCCAACTTAAGCCTTCATGATTAACGACTTGATACTGAATTGTAGATACTGAAAAAGCTCTTAAAAGAAGGTATCTATGTTATTCTAAAATCCTCTCCCCTGATGTCTCAAGTTGCGGAACTCTCTTATCGCATTTGAATTTGGAATACAAATATAAATTGTAGAAGTTCAATAATCTACAACTATCTTTTTATATCCAGTTTTTTAGCTCAATATAAAACTTATGCTTTAATATTTGCGGAGAAAAAGACTACTTAAATCTTAAGTGATAGAGTCAATTACCATCTGCTTCAGAAACCTTCACCAACGAGGAGTGATATTTTGTGACCTCACACTCCATAAAATGCTCATCTAAATTCTAATACAGTACCAAAGACATTTTTTTAAATCTAAGATATAAGAAACAAAAAGCTAAAATTGGCCAGAAGGGAAGTTCACCTGCCTATTTGTGATTCAAAGAAATACTCCTCGTATGCCACATTTAAGCTTTCCAACCTAAAGAAACATTAACACCAGATTTCTCTTATGACATAGTGAATTGAGAAATTATCATATTTGAAGCATGCACTTTATTTCTGCTCTTCCTACGCTAGGATGAGGAAGAACCAAAAAAGCATCATTCTTGTTCCACCATAGTTTAATATCATTCAATTCTTCATGTTCTTTTTTTATTTTACTTTCTCAACATCTGTCTGCTGACCTAGCCTATTGTTTCTATAAATCTGTTGCCCTCATGATTCATTATTCTTATTCAAAATGCATTCATCTTAGCGTGGTTTGTATGCAATGACACAATTTCGTTGTAGCAAAAACACCAAGAATAAGAATTCATGAAGATCTTTTCTGTTTGAACACCAATAAGAATTGAAGGACCCATTTTATTCTTTTTTTAACAAAACAATTTAAACGCTCTAAATCTTATGTCTAACATCTGAATTAGGATATAACTTGTTTACTATTGCACATTCATTCACTTTAGTTCTACAAGTCTCATGTGGTGTATCCACCTCCAACAAGCTAATATTTAAACCTTTCCTACAACTAGAAATTGATGTGAAAATCCTGATCTCATTGAAATATATAAAACAATTCCTTGTGCTCCCTTCTAATTAATCAAACATATGTTGAAAATGGTGAAGGGTTGCTCACACCTTTTCTTTGTGTAATCACCAATGTAGCAGTTTGTTCAGTTAAAGAAGTTTATTCAACAGGATGTCATGAGCAAAAAATCAAATGTAAGATTCTGTAATTGAAACAAAGACGTGGAAGTCTATTGTGTTTTCGGGCCACTCTAGTGTTCTAGCATGTACATGAATGAGGCTTTTATATCCTCTTCAAGATCGCTTCCTTGTTGATTTTTGTGGTTCTCCAATGCATGCTAGAAGCTCATGTTTGATGTTTTTCAGTGTTGTAAGAACACTTGTCATATCTGTTCTCTCTCTTGGAGATTCTGCAGTGTAATTGAGCCAATTCCAAGAAGGACTTTAAACAATTTAGTTTTCCTGCATAATGTTGATCACTTGGATCTAATAAGTTGGAATCCATGATTTTCTATATACCATTTGGAAGACAATCTTGGACCCATCTTTTCATCGTCATATCTCCAACGAAGTGTTTATCACTGGGTTTTGTTCTCAGGAAAACATCCATCAACAAAATGCCATAACTATATACATCACATCAAGGTGAAATAATTCCTTTAATTCCATATTCTAGAGGAAAAAAATATTATCGGCTATGAATATATATAATGAGAAAGGCTAAGAAAATTTACGGACCGAAAAAGCAATTTATTCTTGGGATAGCTCAATCTATTTGTCCCTACACTAACCTGAAAAAGCAAAGGTAGGACCATGCCCTAGAAATTGTTTAAACTAAAAAGCAATCACCAAACTGCTGTCATGCTACCAATTTCTTTTGGTACAAGTCCCACAAAGTTGTATGCTAGGGATAGAGCCTGAAGCTATGAACACCGAACACTGAGACAAACTCGATGGTACTTCTCCTTAAAAATTTGTTGTGTGATAGACTGAGTACTTTGAATTTGAGAGGTCGCTGGCTGCACATGTCCATAGGCAAGCTTCCTAATAAACTGTTATATCTCAGGGAAATAAATTCCAATGACGACATGTTAAAAATTATTGCAGGAATAGGATCAGAAAACTTGTTGTTTTGGAGTCTCTGGAGTCTTAAATCCTTCAACTTAGGAAGGCTTCCAATCTCTTTTGGAATCATCCCCTGTCCTAAGTTTCCATATAGGTGAAGAATCTCACGTTGAGGTGGTCATCCAAACCAAGACTTTGGAAGCTCGCCCATGATATTGTTCCAAGTGAGATCGATGACTCTTGGCCATCTTGAACGAGACAACTCTTTTTGAAAGATTTCCTCATAAGAGGTTCCCACTTATGTTTAGAGAAACAAGAAAAGAAAGGTTGCCAATCTCTGGGGGAATGGTGCCTTTAAGTCCAATATTTAGGATGGTTAGTGTAGCCACCCTGAAGTGGCGAGAACTGCAAGTGACACCAGTCTAGTTGTGAGAGTGAATTTCTATCTTATTTTCAATATTTTAACTGTACATGCTAGAGACTTCTTATCAAGCGGGGATGTGTGATTCTTTGCCCGTATTTAAAATTTGACATTATTATTATCAGATAAATGTAAAATATAGGGTATTTTTAATTTTGTTTTCTTGTGGTTAAAATGTGCATTTCTAATGGATTTTGTAAATTTACTCTGAGAAGCAAAGACTATGTTTGTTTTCAAAATTTTCACATTAATACACATATTATAATTAGTATACTTTTTAAATTTTATTTTTATTATTTTTTAACTTTTATACAATTTCTAATAAAAACACACTAGGATTTAAAAACAAACATAGTCAAACGAAAGCTATTTTTGTTGGGTCATATTTTTGGAGTTTGTGTTCTGATTTTAACCAAAAAAAAAACTCAAACACAGCGAGAATGATCCAATATATGTGTATACATATGTTGGCTAATACAATATTTGATTAGGTATAGGTTCAATTGTCAAATACAACAAATACAAATTAACTGACATCGACTGTATCTCTTGAATCTCTACATACCTACACATATAAACTTATTCTAAATAAATAACTTATGTTTCTCAAACATCAATCGAGCACCAATTGAATATGTATAAGATGAATATCTCAATAAAGTTAAAAATAAAAACTATATAAATATTTATTTTATAATAAAAAATTAAATTTCAATTATACAAATCTGTTCAAGTATCTGCTATGTATACAAACATATAATTTTTATTTTCAATAAATATTATAATATGCTGTTTTGCATAAATATAAGTATGTATTAAATATCTACACATACATAACCATATAACCAAAAATGTAATATTAATTTAATATTATGAAATAGTGCCCTTTTTATTTAAAAAAATTTATTTTTAAATATTGTTCATAAATATGAAATAAAATAATAAAATGATAATTTCACTCCCTTTTCATTTCCAATATAACTTTTTGTCCACATTAAGCAAAGGATATATTTAATCATTTCATTCATTTCATAGGTCATTCTATTTTTAAATGCATTGTATTCTCACATTATTCAATTTATATATACCAATTATATCGTTGTATATTTATCAAACATCTCAAACAACATAATAATAATTGCAAAAGGATTGATAAGCATCACAAATTGAGAAACGGACACGACCAAGTTTCCTCTTTTAGGAGAAAATAATGAAAATCAAATAAGAAAATTTATTAGATGTTTAACAAGAGCAAATGCTGTTTCCAATGATCACATATATGCATTTTAACACACGACTCACTTCTAATTCCCAAATCTAGTTTTGATTAAGCAAAAAAATTGAATTACTACATATTCAAGTCAATATGAGTCGATAAATGCTTGTTTTTGCTGGGAATTGAGAGATGGGAAAACTACGTGATTGGAACCATCCAAATTGTCCTTTCTCTCCCCATCTCTCTCTCTCTCATAGTCAGTTTAACTATCTGTTAATTCTTTACACTAATAGGATTACACGCATGCAAGAACTAAAATTAGAAAAATTCTAACTTGATCATTCAAAACTGTTGATATTTTATATTTGAAAGGTCAATACTATTGTATCATTAACACTGATATACATGTTATGTGAGCAATTTTATTATGGATTAATGGAGATCAAATGATGAATATTATATTTTTTAAAATAAAAATTTGGGAGTGCCAAATTTGTAAAGAATTGAATGGGAGGAACTGAAATTGACCAGCAAGTAGATGAGAGACCAACAAAATAATTATTTGGAGGTTGGGTTGTCAAGACATATGTTTATTGGTTACCGAGCAGCTACTCTAAGAGAAATGTTTTTATATGGTACTAACAATTTAATAACTATTTTTGTAGCTTTGGAATGTTTGAATTTATGCTCCTACCTATTATTTGGATATAGCTAATATTTTAATTATGTTGAAAAAATTGTTACTTCAAATTCATATGTGTAGTGAAAAAATAAAAGAAATATCAAGAATTTGTTTATGTAATTTGGAGATAACTCTCTAATATTTGAGGAGTTACACCTATAAATTTTCAGTAATAAATCATCTAAAAAATGTTAGAACAATTGATCCAAATTCATACAAAAACTCTCACCTAACTCAAACTTCTTTTGGGATAAACTTGCTAAAATGTTTATAGCCTAGTTGTCCTAGGCTGCAAGCCTCTCTTACCTCTACTTTGTCAAAATTCCTTCTTAACCCCAATTACTAACATTGATCGACGAGTCTTCCTTTCTTAGAGATGGTTTTTTCACTTGATAGTGTCATTGGTTCGATAGATGAATGGAAACTTTATAATTTATTTGGCCTCCTTAATTTTTTCTTTTTCAACGATGTAGACAATAAAAAACAATTTGAATTCTTGAAGAATGATCATTCGAATGAGTTTCTTAAACAAAATTGAAAACTTTTCTGAAAGGTATATGATTTCTCTCCATACAATTCTTTAATTTTTCTTCACACTTGGCCATCTAATATAACCAACCTTATCAAGCTCTAAAGATGGTAACAACCTCTCTTGAAATCTAATTGAATATCTTTAAGATACCAGAATATGTTGCTTTCCATATTAGAACATCTATTGCAATATATTTGAGATTCTCATCCATCTTAGATTCTAAGCAAATAAGCAATATTTCCCAACCGAAATGATTTTCAAGTCATTTGCAAATCTTCACTTAAATGGCCAGAATATATTTCATATAAATAATTTAAGATATGATTAAGTAGATCTCTTTATATCTTTATGGATAAGGTAAATTAATTATATCCAATCTAACCAATTGTAATCTTATTAAATCTCTTCAAATTAGCTCAAATTGTTTAAGTCAATAGAATATAATTATAATTTAGGAAGGGATAAATTTGATAAAATCTACTTAATATATCTGTTAGATTCTATGATAGATTTTTTTATATCTGTTAGGATTTATTACCAAATTACCAAAATTTCAAAATTTTCACGAGAATTTGATATGCTATGTTAGCTATTTTTATTTGCTCAATTCATCCACCGATAAAAAAAATAAAGGAGATAAAAGAAAAGAAATAAAATCATATTTGGCAGATAAAATTTTAGGGATAAAATCAAACAATTTTTCAAATTATTTCGATATTATTTATAAATTCTGTACCCATGATAGGAGTGTCAGTGGTAGGGTGGGTGTACACATAAATTATGTTTTATGCTTATACTTATGCCAATTATAATGTAAAGTTCCTATGTCTGTACCCGATGAAATAATAGTATAAGTAAAATTTTTTTGATCAACTTTAAACAACAATTCAAATAATCTAATAAACTAAATCATAAAGAAATCAAGACCTAATGCAATACAAATAGAAGACTAAGTAGTAGTTTAAGAAGGGAATGGTCATTACAATACATTAAATATAAGTTCACAAGACAAAAACAAACTTAGTATTACTGCTGCACTTAGATAAATCCTCATACCTTACAATTATTTATTTATTTTTTTCCATCACAAATACTTGGAACTTATCGCCCTTTACCTTGGATCAAATATTGAAAAAGAGATTCACAAGCCACCTTGGCCTTCCATATGAGATAATGAGATAACCCAATCCAACTCCCACTATAAATCCACAGCCATAGCCCATGAGGACAGCTTGCCATGTAAATCCATCTAGAAACTCAGATTCATCATCATCGTCATTTCTTGGCAACGTTGGAGGCACAGGTGGTGCTTCACGACCCTGACCGTTGTCACACTTGTTTGACAATGGACATCCATACAATCCGGGATTTCCGATGTATGAGGTGTTTTCGAATGTACCAAACTGGCGAACAAATGGAGGTACGGGCCCCACAAGATGATTCCACGAAAGGTTTAACATCGCCAGAAATGTCAACCTGATCAAGTCTCTTGGAATTTCTCCTTCCAATTGGTTTGAAGATAGATCTAATGCTTCAAGTGCAGCTAAATTTCCGAGGGACCTAGGGATAGGGCCAGTGAGACTGTTATGAGACAAATTTAGATATACAAGTGATCTAAGATTTCCTATAGAAATAGGAATGCTTTCGTTAAACTTATTATCAGATAAATCAAGAAGCACGAAATTTATCGAGATACTTGGCACCTCCAGCTCAGATCCTTTTAGAACAAGTGTCACTGGCTCTAGATAATTCAAGGAATCTATGATTCCAATTTAATCCATGGTTGCATGCATCATGGATACAAAATTCTTCAAATACTCAACAGGCAAAGGTCCTGTAAACTTGTTGTGAGATATGTCAAGAACCTGCAACTCGGAAAAAGGAAGCTTTGTCTTTAAAGAAGGCAGCACTTGTCCATGGAATTTGTTGGACTTCAAAACAAGAACTTTAAGTTGTGGATGACTGTCAATCCAAGAGGGAAATGAGTCTTGTATCTCATTGTTACCAACATCAAGAACCAACAGTCCTGTACAATTTAGAAGGGACTTTGGTAATGGGCCTTCCAATTTATTTCCATTCAAGTTGAGGTATTCGAACTCATTGCAATTTTCAAATGTTGATGGAACAGGGCCACTAAGGCGATTCTCTTTTAAAGCCAAGAATTGCAATGCTAGGTGGCTTGTCAGATACTTTGGAACACCACCTTCCAGATTGTTTTCGGAGAAGTCTAGTGACTCCAATGATGATAAATTACCGAATGTTGAAGGTATTGGACCTGAGATCTTGTTCTGTGACAAGTATATCCTCCGCAAATTTTTCAGTTTTCCAATCCCAGGAGGTATTGAACCTGAATAATCATGAATTTTTAGATAACAAATTACCCAAGCTAACTATGTACTACTGAATACTACTATGGATATTGTGATTAATTGTAAGCAAGAACTTTTCTAAGTGGAAATAGTAAATTGCAATCTCATATCATGTACAATAAGTACCCTGGCCCTGTTAAGTAATTGAAAAGTCATACATGACAAACTAATATTCCATTCAGGTTAATATTAAAATTCACTCGCTTTGGATTAGATATCTAAAATTTGTCTTGTTAACCGTTATAACCTTTTAATAGCAATTGTCATCTTAAATTTTGATCAATGAGATACTCCTCCCAATAGTGTATCATTGTGTCAATCCTATCTGGTCCTACCCTACTTTTCAGTACTAAAGGGATTTGAATGAATTTATAAGTTTTTCCATCAGTGTTTAATAATTTTTTTAATAAAAAAAATTATAAATTTTAAAAACAAGATATTTAGAATTTATAAACTCTTTAAAATGAGTTAGTTATTTTCAAAATCTTATAAACTACTTTATATTATATATTAAAAATGACATAAATGAAGCTATTTAAAATTTATAAACTCCTTAAAATAAGTTAGTTACTTTCAATTTATTTTCAAAATCTTATAAACTACTTTATATTATATATTAAAAATGAAATAAATATATTTAAATTACATTTTATTAATGATATTTACATTATTTTTATCATTATTATATTAAAAAATTATAATCAACAACTTAAATTTCAGCAAAAATTTTTTTTATTACCACTTTATTAGCTTATTTTTAAAATAAGATATATTAACAAATAAGTTCTAAACATATATTATGAACTACATTATAAAGAATTAAAAATAATCTTTGCCAAACACCCTCTTAACCCAGAAAGTCACTGTTTTTGTTGAACCGTGTGAACTACACCCATTATCAACTGAGTCGAGGTTAATATTCATCGCGCATTCCAGACTTGTTCTATTTTGAAAGGCTTGTACGGCCCAGTTCCTTAATTATTGGCCTTATCAATTCACCATGCTGAGTTGTTTCTCATTATTTGAGCAAATCAGTCAACATAAAATGACATCTAGAAGGTGTTTGGCTAAAGTTACTTTTAATAGATTATAAAATACGAGTGTATAATATCTTCTTGCCTTATTTTAAACTAAACTTTTAAAGTGTTTTGATGAAATAATATCATCACTTTATAAGATAATTTTTGAAATTTATTAGTATAAATAATTGTAATTCATAAAAATTAAATAAATTGCATTAATATAATTAAGGATTTTTATGCAATTTTAGTACATAAAATGAGATATTACTACATGAGTTGAAATAGCTTACTTGTTTTTTTGATATGTTATAATGAGCTCATTTCAAGAACTTATAAACTATTTAGGAGGTAAAAATGAAATAATATCTTCACTTCTTACCTTCTAGATTGTTTTGGGAGAAGTCCAGTGACTCCAATGATGATAAATTACCGATTGTTGGAGGTATTGGACCTGAGATCTTGTTCTGTGACAAGTCTATCCACTGCAAATTTTTCAGTTTTCCAATCCCAGGTGGTATTGAACCTGAATAATCATGAATTTTTTGAAAAAAAATTACCGAAGCTAACAATGTACTACTAAATAGTACTATGGATATTATGATTAATTGTACGCAAGAACTTTTCTAAGTGAAATAGTAAATTGCAATCTCACATCATGTACAATAAGTACCCTGGCCCTATTAAGAAATTGAAAAGTCATACATGACAAACTAATATTCCATTTAGGTTAATATTAAAATTCACTTTGGATTAGATATCTAAAATTTGTCCTGTTAACCGTTATAGCCTTTTAATAGCAATTGTCATCTTAAATTTTGATCAATGAGATACTCCTCCCAATAGTGTATCATTGTGTCAATCCTATCTGGTCCTGCCCTACTTTTCAGTAATAAAGGAATTTGAATGAATTTATAAGTTTTTCCCTAAGTGTTTGATAATTTTTTTAATAAAAAAAATATAAATTTTAAAAACAAGATATTTAGAATTTATAAACTCTTTAAAATGAGTTAGTTATTTTCAAAATCTTATAAACTACGTTATATTATATATTAAACATGACACAAATGAAGCTATTTAAAATTTATAAACTCCTTAAAATAAGTTAGTTATTTTCAATTTAATTTCAAAATCTTATAAACTACTTTATATTATATATTAAAAATGAAATAAATACATTTAAATTACATTTTATTAATGATATTTACATTATTTTTATCATTATTATATTAAAAAATTATAATCAACAACAACTTAAATTTCAACAAAATTTTTTTTATTACTTTAACCTAAGCACTTTATTAGCTTATTTTAAAAATAAGATATATTAACAAATAAGTTCTAAACATATATTATGAACTACATTATAAAGAATTAAAAATAATCTTAGCCAAACACCCTCTTAACCCAGAAAGTCACTGTTTTTGTTGAACCGTGTGAACTACACCCATTATCAACTGAGTCGAGGTTAATATTCATCGCGCATTCCAGACTTGTTCTATTTTGAAAGGCTTGTACGGCCCAGTTCCTTAATTATTGGCCTTATCAATTGTCCATGCTGAGTTGTTTCTCATTATCTGAGCCAATCAGTCAACATAATATGGCATCTAGAAGGTGTTTGGCTAAAGTTACTTTTAATAGATTATAAAATACGAGTGTATAATATCTTCTTGCCTTATTTTAAACTAAACTTTTAAAGTGTTTTGATGAAATAATATCATCACTTTATAAGATAATTTTTGAAATTTATTAGTATAAATAATTGTAATTCATAAAAATTAAATAAATTGCATTAATATAATTAAGGATTTTTATGTAATTTTAGTACATAAAATGAGATAACTTAGAAGATGTTACTAAATGAGTTGAAAAGAGCTTACTCGTTTTTTTGATATGTTATAATGAGCTCATTTCAAGAACTTATAAACTATTTTATCAAAAAAATTATCAAATACTTTTAAAAGGTTCATAAACTATCAAACTTTTAATTTGAAATTCAGTTTTTGCTTTATGTTTTATTTTTATTTACTGTGGTTTAGGGTTTATTTTATATTATTTTCAAATAAGTATTGTTTAATTGCTGTATTATTTTTTACCAAATTTTCTCATACATTTAATTAAAGATTTTACTTTAATTTTTAATTTTTATTAATCATAGCCATTATATATGTTTTAGGATACATTTCAAATTTTCTTTAATTGTCTTATAACTTAACAATTGCAATAATATATAAAACAAAATTATAATCAACTATAAAATACTACAAAAGTATATTAAAATCATGCTTTATTTTATTTTATTTTTTATTTGTAATTAATTGTAGTTAATTAACATCCTTGCACGTAGATAGAGGTCAAACTTATATGACCCTTATTATATATTTTAATGTGTGCCGGAAAGAATTAGTAAAAAATAATACATGAAATAAGAAATACTAAATTGAAAATAAAAAGTAAAATACCTTAAATCCCAATTGATAAAAATAAATAGAAGTAGCATTTTAAATTAAAGTATTTAAATTGTTTGAATAAAAATAACATCATCACTCTATAAGATATTTTTTAAATTTATTAGTATAAATAATTGTAATTCATAAAACTTAAATAAGTGCCACTAATATAATTAAGGATTTTTTTGCAATTTTAGTGCATAAAATGAGATAACTTAGAAGATGTTACTAAATGAGTTGAAAAGAGCTTACTTGTTTTTTTGATGTGTTTTAATAAGCTTATTTTAAGAATTTATAAGCTATTTATCAAAATAATTATCAAATACTTTTAAAAGGTTCATAAACTATCAAACATAATGTTCAATGAAACTTGTAGCAAATGCAGACAAACACTTAGTAAGCTAAGCTAGCCTTCCATGATGAGCTCATGAGCACGAATGGGGCCTGTAATGGGATTGAATTGGGATGATTTGGCCTATAGGATTTCCTGAATGGAGTTTTAACTAGATAATGTGTACACAAGTATAATTAACAAGTATTATAATGTTTAGGAACAAATTATTTGACTAGCTTTTAAAACTAAATATCACGATGTTTATTCTTATACAATTGAAGGATTATAAATAAAAAAAAAATGACAAAAACCCCACTGTTATAGTATAACAGGAAGTATTATACAAAAATAATACTTATCAGTATTTCATGTTGATTAAATTGTACCTAAATTTTACTTATGTAATAGAAAGTTTAAGGGATACTTTGTCTAATTAGCTTAAATATAATTATAATGACGATATCATTAAATTTAAAATTTTAAAACAACACCAAAAAGAGTAATGAGACGCAAAATTATATGAATTGGTCAAACAAAACCTACGTCAACAGAGAGAGGATATAATTATATTATTGAGTCTTTATTAGGTACACTGAAAAAATTCAATAGCCTGCTTAACACACACGTGCACAGTTGAGCACTTGTCCGTTTCCTTCTATTTAGCTACTATGTCTAAAGATTGGTTGGGTTATCGTCTATAGCCACGTTGCAACAAAATTAGGCTTCACTCCACTTTTAACCCACACTTTCTCACTGATAGAATAATGGACTGTTGTTTAATTGATTAGGTAGCCGCCTTCCCTCGAGTTAGCCTAGACGCTATGCTTGACTCCCATCTATCATTTGACTTGCGAGAATGAGAGAGCTATTCGTTCATCTCAAGAGTGGGATGCCTGCTGGGGTGTTACCACAAATAAGCCATGTGTGCATTGGAGGACCCCATTAAGTGGATAAATATTTTTAGGATTATATCATTATTTCTTTAGGTTCACACTAAAGGTTGTATCCCGTTAGTTTAATTTTTTGATATAGTTACCCCACTTTTTGAATTATTTCTTTGACTTTTATATATTATAATCTCTTTTTTTTTTTTGTAAAAATGTCAAATTGTCCTTCAGCAGTCCCCTTTCCAACAACCATGGCCCGCCCCTTGCAACTAACATGGCAGAAGGATTGAGTTCAGGAATTGGGGGTGGAGAACCTTAAACTGATGCGGGAAAACTCCATGCCCTCTTTACCTATGGAAATGAGTCTACCCAAGAAAAGTTGGAGCATACCTATCACCAATTTTGAGAGCATCAAGCATACTGTCGATAGATGCAAGATGCGTTGAGAGAACTTTAGTGAGACTATGACAATTTGTCTACTCGAATGTGACAACTAGATAATATGGGTAATGGGAGCTTTCATAGCTCTTAGAGATCCCCTGCCTCTCTCGAACAATGATGTAGAGCTCCATTGGAGGGAGAGAGTTCTTAGACTCACTTTGGGAGTGGTGCCTGTTTGAGAATTGAGGCTTTCTTGGCAGAGAAGACCACGCAAGAGAGCAACAGTTCTAAAGAAATTTTCATAACGCCTTCCATCAATTACATAATAAAGGCTTAACTAGTTAGGATGTTGACTTCTCGAACATCTCATAGTAAATAGCTTGTGATGAAAACCACCCTAATTTTTGGAAGAGCCAGCTGTCTACTAGTTCCTTGAAAGATAGTGAATAATATTATATTATTTTTTCTTTTCATGTTTTTCTTTGTAAATATGATTTAGGAAAGCAATAAAGGAATTATTCTCCCATTCTTTGTGTGCATAATGACAATGCACATAATAAATTCACTTGAACTCTGTAATCCTAAGATACGATAATGAAAAAATGATTCCAACTTGGGCAACTAAATTAGACTCAAATACATATCAACCAAATATCAAAATATAAATAATTAGATGTTCTAATTAAACAAATTATTTTCTGTTCATCTTGAGTCACTCGAATTCTCATTCAGGACATCGTATGGTTGCACACAACCAACTTTCTTATGTCTTGTCAACTTTGCAAGATAACTGCTAGGTTCTTGAAGAAGCCATAAAAAATTCCATTGCACACAAGGATAGCCCGCATTCATCTGTTGTTTCTATAGAACCGTTGCTTCTACTCTAAGGGTTCACTTTTCACTACCTATGAACCTTGTCTTGTACAATGATTCAAGAATTGTCACTTTGCCTTCTATTAGAAATTCTCCTCTAATATTACTCTCCCATCTATCTACTTGGTAGGTACCTCTACCACTACTTCTATGACTACTCCTTGTCTCCCGTTTTATCTTAGTGTTTCAAATAGTTACGTATGTCAATTCCCTAACATGGGGGAACATTTTGCCTCCTCGCTCCCACAGACTGTCCAGACTAGCCTCCTTTTGGTTATATTACTGTTTTTCTTCAGCAACTCAGGTTTGGGTTGTCTTTTGCTTTATTTGATTTCCATGCCTCTATAGTAAAATTGTACGTGGTTTGTCTATCACAATTGGCCCCAAACTATTTTAAGAGTCTAGATGATTCCATTATACTTTGTCGGGAATTAACAATAGCGCCTGGGACAAAGTCTTCTTTTTTGTTCCCTGCATTTTTAGGATCCGCTCCTTGGAGTGGTTGCCACTTCTTAGTAGGACTTCCTCCTTTTAATAAGGATTAGAATGATGAATTGGACTTCAACAAAAGAACTTCAAGGAAGGCAACACTTGACCGTGAAATTTATTGGATATCAACACAAGAACTTTCAAGTTTTCTAGATGTTTCCTCCCAAAGGGAAATGAGTCCTGTACTTCATTGTCATTGATGTCAACAGCCATCAATCATCCACAACTAAGAAGAGACTTGGGCAACGGGCCATCCAATTCATTGCCTTTCAAGAGGTACTCCACTTTACAAACCGCTTCAGATGCTAAGAGATTAGGACCACTAAAGTGATTCTCTTTTAAAGCCAATACACTCTAAATTGTGCTGTTTCCCGAGTACAGGAGAATAATTCCTTCTAGATTATTGTTGGACAACTCAAGAAAACCAATGCTCAAATTGCATATAGAAGCTAGAATTTGTCCGATCAAGCTATTGGACCATAGCTAAAAGAAATCCAAATTTGTGATATGTAATAGCTGAAAAACCCTATACAAAGTTTTTGCAATATTATTATTATTATAGTATTATTGATAACAATAAGCATTAATTTGGTCTGGAAATTGGAAATAGGAAGTAGGAAGGATTGGGCTAGAGAATCATGTCATAGTGGCGGATTGTGGGTGGATTGGAGAAAGAATTATGGCTTAAGCTCATAAAGGCGTGAGGGGTTTTGGTGTTGATTGTTGGGGAATTAACTTAACGCTGATTTTGGGGGGATGGAGGCTGATTGTTGGAGAATAATGAGTGATTAGTATGGTTTTGGGCAAGTCAAATTATATGCGAACTCATCCTAGCCACAAAAAAGCCTAAGGACCACTTAAAAGTGATGTAATAATCAAATTCCATCACCCTCTAAAACCCCTTGGTCAGCCGCAAGGTAGAGAATGAAGGAGGGAACTTTCCAAATCAAACATCGAGGTAACTACCAAATCAAAATTTAAAACATACTGCCCCTTTTCTGGAGCTGTTACTACTAGCTGTGGCTGTACAGAAGTGTTAAAAAGCCCTTTCCTCAATCGTCTTGATTTCTTAATCAACATGGACAAATTATCTTCCAAACGGGCTTGATGTGGGTTGGATTGATCCTCCAATTTGAATGTCAGTAAGTCAACTACAAGGGATGAAGGTTTCGCAACAAATTGTAGCAGTGTAGTAGGCCGGTTCCATGTGCTCTCACTGTATCCAACTTAAGCCTTCATGATTAACGACTTGATACTGAATTGTAGATACTGAAAAAGCTCTTAAAAGAAGGTATCTATGTTATTCTAAAATTCTCTCCCCTGATGTCTCAAGTTGCGGAACTCTCTTATCGCATTTGAATTTGGAATACAAATGTAAATTGTAGAAGTTCGATAATCTACAACTATCTTTTTATATCCAGTTTTTTAGCTCAATATAAAACTTATGCTTTAATATTTGCGGAGAAAAAGACTACTTCGATCTTAAGTGATAGAGTCAATTACCATCTGCTTCAGAAACCTTCTCCAACGAGGAGTGATATTTTGTGACCTGGCACTCCACAAAATGCTCATCTAAATTCTAATACAATAACAAAGACATTTTTTTAATCTAAGATACAAGAAACAAAAAGCTAAAATTGGCCAGAAGGGAAGTTCACCTGCCTATTTGTGATTCAAAGAAATACCCCTCGTATCCCACATCTAAGCTTTCCAACCTAAAGAAACATTAACACCAGATTTCTCTTATGACCTAGTGAATTGAGAAATTATCATATTTGAAGCATGCACTTTGTTTCTGCTCTTCCTACGCCAGGATGAGGAAGAACCAAAAAAGCATCATTCTTTGTTCTACCATAGTTTAATATCATTCAATTCTTCATGTTATTTTTTTTATTTCACTTTCTCAACATCTATCTGCTGACCTAGCCTATTGCTTCTATAAATCTGTTGCCCTCGTGATTCATTATTCTTATTCAAAATGCATTCATCTTAGTGTGGTTTGTATGCAATGACAATTTTGTTGTAGCAAAAACACCGAGAATAAGAATTCATGAAGATCTTTTCTGACATTTTGAACACCAATAAGAATTGAAGGACCCATTTTATTCTTTTTTTGGCAAAACAATTTAAACGCTCTAAATCTTATGTCTAACGTCTGAACTAGGATATAACTTGTTTACTATTGCACATTCATTCACTTTAGTTCTACAGGTCTCATGTGGTGTATCCATCTCCAACAAGCTAATATTTAAGCCTTTCCTACAACTAGAAATTGATGTGAAAATCCTGATCTCATTGGAATATATGAAACAATTCCTTGTTCTCTCTTCTAATTAATCAAACCTTGTTACAGAACAATATGTTGAAAATGGTGAAGGGCTGCTCACACCTTTTCTTTGTATAATCACCAATGTAGCAGTTTGTTCAGTTAAAGAAGTTTATTCAACAGGATGTCATGAGCAAAAAATCAAAGGTAAGATTCTGTAATTGAAACAAAGATGTGGAAGTCTATTGTGTTTTCGGGCCACTCTAGTGTTCTAGCATGTACATGAATGAGGCTTTTATATCCTCTTCAAGATCGCTTCCTTGTTGATTTTTGTGGTTCTCTAATGCATGCTAGAAGCTCATGTTTGATGTTTTTCAGTGTTGTAAGAACACTTGTCATGTCTGCTCTCTCTCTTGGAGATTCTGCAGTATAACTGAGCCAATTCCAAGAAGGACTTTAAACAATTTAGTTTTCCTGCATAATGTTGATCACTTGGATCTAATAAGTTGGAATCCATGATTTTCTATATACCATTTGGAAGACAATCTTGGCCCCATCTTTTCATCGTCATATCTCCAACGAAGTGTTCATCACTGGGTTTTGTACTCAAGAAAACATCCATCATCAAAATGCCATAACTATATACATCACATCGAGGTGAAACAATTCCTTCAATTCCATATTCTAGAGGAAAAAAATATTATTAGCTATGAATATATATAATGAGAAAGGCTAAGAAAATTTACAGACCAAAAAAGCAATTTATTCTTGGGATTGCTCAATCTATTTGTCCCTACACTAACCCAAAAAAGCAAAGGTAGGACCATGCCCTTGAATTTGTTTAAACCAAAAAGCAATCGCCAAACTGCAATCATGCTACCAATTTCTTTTGGTACACGTCCCACAAAGTTGTATGCTAGGGATAGAGCCTAAAGCTGTGAACACTGAATATTGAGACAAACTCGATGGTACTTCTCCTTAAAAATTTGTTGTGAGATAGATTGAGTACTCTAAGTTTGAGAAGTCACTGGCTGCACATGTCCATAGGTAAGCTTCCTGATAAACTATTATATCTCAGGGAAATAAATTCCAATGACGACATGTTAAAAATTGTTGTAGGAATAGGATCAGAAAACTTGTTGTTTTGGAGTTTCAAATCCTTCAACTTAGGAATGCTTCCAATCTCTTTTGGAATCATCCCGTGTCTTAAGTTTCCATATAGGTGAAGAATCTCACATTGAGGTGGTCATCCAAACCGAGACTTTGGAAGCTCGCCCATGATGTTGTTCCAAGTGAGATCAATGACTCTTGGCCATCTCAAACGAGACAACTTTTTTTGGAAGATTTCCTTTTGAGAGGTTCCCACTCATGTTTAGAGAAACAAGAAAAGAAAGGTTGTCAATCTCTGGGGGAATGGCGCCTTTAAGTCCAATGTTTAGGATGGTCATTGCAGCCACCTTGAGGTGGCAAGAATTGCAAGTGACACTAGTCTAGCTGTGAGAGTGAATTTCTACCTTATTTTCAATATTTTAACTGTACATGCTAGAGACTTCTTATCAGGCATGGATGTGTGATTCTTTGCCTGTATTTAAAATTTGACATTATTATTATCAGATAAATGTAAAATATAGGGTATTTTTAATTTTGTTTTCTTATGGTTAAAATGTGCATTTCTAATTAATTTTGTAAATGTACTCTAAGAAGCAAAGACTATGTTTGTTTTCAAATTTTTCATGTTAATACACACATTATAATTAGTATAATTTTTAAATTTTATTTTTATCAATTTTTAACTTTTATACAATTTCTAATAAAAACACACTAGGATTTAAAAACAAACATAGTCAAACGAAATCTATTTTTGACGGGTCATATTTTTGGAGTTTGTGTTCTGATTTTAACCAAAAAAAACTCAAACACAGCAAGAATGATCCAATATATGTGTATATATATGTTGGCTAATACAATATTTGATTAGGTACAGGTTCAATTGTCAAATTCAACAAATACAAATTAACTGACATTGATTGTATCTCTTGAATCTCTACATACCTAGACATATAAACTTATTCTAAATAAATAACTTATGTTTCTCAAACATCAATCGAGCACCAGTTGAATATCTATAAGATGAATATCTCTATAAAGTTAAAAATAGAAACTTTATAAATATTTATTTTACAATAAAAATTTAAATTTCAATTATACAAATCTGTTCAAGTATTTGCTATGTATACAAACATATAATTTTTATTTTCAATATAAATATTATAATATGCTGTTGTTGCATAAATATAAGTATATATTAAATATCTACACATATGTAACCATATAACCAAAAATATAATATTAATTTAATATTTTGAAATAGTGTCCTTTTTATTTTAAAAAATTAATTTTTAAATATTGTTCATAAATATGAAATAAAATAATAAAATGATAATTTCACTCCCTTTTCATTTCCAATATAATTTTTTGTCCACATTAAGCAAAGGATATATTTAATCATTTCATTCATTTCATAGGTCATTCTATTTTTAAATGCATTGTATTCTCACATTATTCAATTTATATATACCAATTATATCATTGTATATTTAGCAAACATCTCAAACAACATAATAATAATTGCAACAGGATGGATAAGAATCACAAATTGAGAAATGGACATGACCAAGTTTCCTCTTTTAGGAGAAAATAATGAAAATCAAATAAGATAATTTATTAGATGTTTAACAAGAGAAAATGCTGTTTCCAATGATCACATATATGCATTTTAACACACGACTCACTTCTAATTCCCAAATCTAGTTTTGATTAAGCAAAAAAATTGAATTACTACATATTCAAGTCAATATGAGTCGATAAATGCTTGTTTTTGCTGGGAATTGGGAAATGGGAAAACTACATGATTGGAACCATCCAAATTGTCCTTTCTCTCCCCATCTCTCTCTCTCTCTCTCTCTCTCTGTCTCTCTCTCATAGTTAGTTTAACCATCTATTAATTCTTTACACGCATGCAAGAACTAAAATTAGAAAAATTCTAACTTGATTATTCAAAATTGTCGATGTTTTATATTTGAAGGGATCAAAACTATTGTATCATTAATAGTGATATACGTGATATGTGAGCAATTTTATTATGGATTAATGGAGATCAAATGATGAATATTATATTTTTTAAAATAAAAATTTGGGAGTGCCAAATTTGTAAAGAATTGAATGGGAGGAACTGAAATTGACCAGCAAGTAGACGAGAGACCAACAAATATAATTATTTGGAGGTTGGGTTGTCAAGACATATGTTTATTGGTTATCGAGTAGCTGCTCTAAGAGAAATGTTTTTATATGGTACTAACAATTTAATAACTATTTTTGTAGCTTTCGAATGTTTGAATTTATGCTCCTACCTATTGTTTGGATATAGTTAATATTTTAATTATGTTGAAAAAATTGTTACTTCAAATTCATATATGTAGCGAAAAAATAAAAGAAATATCAAGAATTTGTTTATGTAATTTGGAGATAACTCTCTAATATTTGAGAAGTTACACCTATAAATTTTCACTAATAAATCATCTAAAAAATGTTAGAACAATTGATCCAAATTCATACAAAAACTCTCACCTAACTCAAACTTCTTTTGGGATAAACTTGCTAAAATGTTTATAGCTTAGTTGTCTTAGGCTGCAAGCCTCTCTTACCTCTACTTTGTCAAAATTCCTTCTTAACCCCAATTACTAACATTGACCGACGAGTCTTCCTTTCTTAGAGATGGTTTTTTCACTTGATAGTGTCATTGGTTCGATAGATGAATGGAAACTTTATAATTTATTTGGCCTCCTTAATTTTTTCCTTTTCAACGATGTAGACAATAAAAAACAATTTGAATTCTTGAAGAATGATCATTCGAATGAGTTTCTTAAACAAAATTGAAAACTTTTCTGAAAGGTACATGATTTCTCTCCATACAATTCTTTAATTTTTCTTCACACTTGGCCATCCAATATAACCAACCTTATCAAGCTCTAAAGATGGTAACAATCTCTCTTGAAATCTAATTGAATATCTTTAAGATACCAGAATATGTTTCTTTCTATATTAGAACATCTATTGCAATATATTAGAGATTCTCATCCATCTTAGATTCTAAGCAAATAAGCAATATTTCCCAACCGAAATGATTTTCAAGTCATTTTCAAATCTTCACTTAAATGGCCAGAATATATTTCATATAAATAATTTAAGATATGATTAAGTAGATCTCTTTATATCTTTATGGATAAGGTAAATTAATTATATCCAATCTAACCAATTGTAATCTTATTAAATCTCTTCAAATTAGCTCAAATTGTTTAAGTCAATAGAATATAATTATAATTTAGGAAGGGATAAATTTGATAAAATCTAATTAATAAATCTGTTAGATTCTATGATAGATTTTTTTATATTTGTTAGGATTTATTACCAAATTACCAAAATTTCAAAATTTTCACGAGAATTTAATATGCTATGTTAGCTATTTTTATTTGCTCAATTCATCCACCGATAAAAAACATAAAGGAGATAAAAGAAAAGAAATAAAATCATATTTGGTGGATAAAATTTTAGGGATAAAATCAAACAATTTTTCAAATTATTTCGATATTATTTATAAATTCTGTACTCGTGATAGGAGTGTCAGTGGTAGGGTGGGTGTACACGTAAATTATGTTTTATGCTTATACTCATGCCAATTATAATGTAAAGTTCCTATATCTATACCCGATGAAATAATAGTATAAGTAAAATTTTTTTGATCAACTTTAAACAACAATTCAAATAATCTAATAAACTAAATCATAAAGAAATCAAGACCTAATGCAATACAAACAGAAGACTAAGTAGTAATTTAAGAAGGGAATGGTCATTACAATACATTAAATATAAGTTCACAAGACAAAAACAAACTTAGTATTACTGCTGCACTTAGATAAATCCTCATACCTTACAGTTATTTATTTATTTTTTTTCATCACAAATACTTGGAACTTATTGCCCTTTACCTTGGATCAAATATTGAAAAAGAGATTCACAAGCCACCTTGGCCTTCCATATGAGATAATGAGATAACCCAATCCAACTCCCACTATAAATCCACAGCCATAGCCCATGAGGACAGCTTGCCATGTAAATCCATCTAGAAACTCAGATTCATCATCATCGTCATTTCTTGGCAACGTTGGAGGCACAGGTGGTGCTTCACGACCCTGACCGTTGTCACACTTGTTTGACAATGGACATCCATACAATCCGGGATTTCCGATGTATGAGGTGTTTTCGAATGTACCAAACTGGCGAACAAATGGAGGTACGGGCCCCACAAGATGATTCCACGAAAGGTTTAACATCGCCAGAAATGTCAACCTGATCAAGTCTCTTGGAATTTCTCCTTCCAATTGGTTTGAAGATAGATCTAATGCTTCAAGTGCAACTAAATTTTCGAGGGACCTAGGGATAGGGCCAGTGAGACTGTTATGAGACAAATTTAGATATACAAGTGATCTAAGATTTCCGATAGAAATAGGAATGCTTTTGTTAAACTCATTATCAGATAAATCAAGAAGCACGAAATTTATCGAGATACTTGGCACCTCCAGCTCAGATCCTTTTAGAACAAGTGTCACTGGCTCCACTTCATATGAAAAATCTCTGACCCCAATCTGATTCACGGTTGCATTCACCATGGATACAAGATTCTTCAAATACTCAGCAGGCAAAGGTCCTGTAAACTTGTTGTGAGATATGTCAAGAACTTGCAACTCGGAAAAAGGAAGCTTTGTCTTTAAAGAAGGCAGCACTTGTCCGTGGAATTTGTTGGACTTCAAAACAAGAACTTTAAGTTGTGGATGATTGTCAATCCAAGAGGGAAATGAGTCTTGTATCTCATTGTTACCAACATCAAGAACCAACAGTCCTCTACAATTCTGAAGGGACTCTGGTAATGGGCCTTCCAATTTATTTCCATTCAAGTTGAGGTATTCCAACTCATCGCAATTTTCAAATGTTGATGGAATAGGGCCACTAAGGCAATTCTCTTTTAAAGCCAAGAATCTCAATGTTTTGTGGCTTGTCAGACACTTTGGAACACCACCTTCCAAATTGTTTTCGGAGAAGTCCAGTAAAGCCAAAGATGATAAATTACCAATTGTTGGAGGTATTGGACCTGAGATCTTGTTCTGTGACAAGTGTATCCCTTGCAAATTTTTTAGTTTTCCAATCTCAGGTGGTATTGAACCTGAATAATCATGAATTTTTAGATGACAAATTACCGAAGCTAACAATGTACTACTGAATAGTACTATGGATATTGTGATTAATTGTAAGCAAGAACTTTTCTAAGTGGAAATAGTAAATTGCAATCTCACATCATGTACAATAAGTACCTTGGCCCTATTAAGTAATTTAAAAGTCATACATAACAAACTAATATTCCATTCAGGTTAATATTAAAATTCACTCGTTTTGGATTAGATATCTAAAATTTGTCCTGTTAACCGTTATAGCCTTTTAATAGCAATTGTCATCTTAAAGTTTGATCAATGAGATACTCCTCCCAATAGTGTATCACTGTGTCAATCCTATCTGGTCCTACCATACTTTTCAGTAATAAAGGAATTTGAATGAATTTATAAGTTTTTCCCTAAGTGTTTGATAATTTTTTTAATAAAAAAATTATAAATTTTGAAAACATGATATTTAGAATTTATAAACTCTTTAAAATGAGTTAGTTATTTTCAAAATCTTATAAACTACTTTATATTATATATTAAAAATGACACAAATGAAGCTATTTAAAATTTATAAACTCCTTAAAATAAGTTAGTCGTTTTCAATTTATTTTCAAAATCTTATAAACTACTTTATATTATATATTAAAAATGAAATAAATATATTTAAAGTGTATTTTATTAACGATATTTATATTATTTTTATCATTATTACCTTAAAAAATTATAATAAACAACAACTTAAATTTCAACAAAATTTTTTTTATTACTTTAACCTAAGCACTTTATTAGCTTATTTTTAAAATAAAATATATTAACAAATAAGTTCTAAACATATATTATGAACTACATTATAAAGAATTAAAAATAATCTTAGCCAAACATCCTCTTAACCCAGAAAGTCACTGTTTTTGTTGAACCGTGTGAACTACACCCATTATCAACTGAGTCGAGCTTCATATTCATCGCGCATTCCAGACTTGTTCTATTTTGAAAGGCTTGTACGGCCCAGTTCCTTAATTATTGGCCTTATCAATTAACCACGCTGAGTTGTTTCTCATTATCTGCGCAAATCAGTCAACATGAAATGACATCTAGAAGGTGTTTGGCTAAAGTTTCTTTGAATAGATTATAAATATGAGTGTATAATATCTTCTTGCCTTATTTTAAATTAAACTTTTAAAGTGTTTTGATGAAATAATATCATCACTTTATAAGAAAATTTTTGAAATTTATTAGTATAAATAATTGTAATGCATAAAAATTAAATAAATTGCATTAATATAATTAAGGATTTTTATGCAACTTTAGTACATAAAATGAGATAACTTATAAGATATTTCAAAATGAGTTGAAAAGAGCTTACCTTTTTTTGATATGTTGTAATGAGCTCATTCCAAGAACTTATAAATTATTTTATCGAAAAAATTATCAAATACTTTTAAAAAGTTCATAAACTATCAAACATAATGTTCTATGAAACTTGTAAGCAAATGCAGACGAACGAACACCTTTGTAATCTAAGCTAGCCTTCCGTGATGATTTGGTCTAAAGGATTTCCTGAATGAAGTTTAACTAGATAATGTGTTCTTTCATAAAAGTATAATTAGAACAAATTATTTGACCAGCTTTTGAAACTAAATATCACGATGTTCGTTCTTATACAATTGAAGAATTATGAATGAAAATGAAATGACAAGAAACCCACTGTTATAATACAACATGAAGTATCATAGAAAAATAGTACTTATCAATATTTCATATTGATTAGATAGTACCCAAATTTTGCTTCTATAATTGAAAGTTTGAGGGATACTTTGCCTAATTAGCTTAAATATAATCATAATGACAAGATCAGAAAATTTATGATTTTAAAACAACTCAAAAAATAGTAATGAGACACAAAATTATGTGGATTGGTCAAACAAGACCTACGCGGCGAAGAGAGGATATAGTTATATTATTGAGTCTTTCTCAGGTACAAACAATTCAACAGATCAATAGCCAACAGTGTTTTGGGTACAATAGATCCTGATACTTGTTATGATCTGCATTTTCTATACTTCTTTTACTTTTTAATTTTTTAATAATTGCGGTGAATTAAATATTTTATTTTCAAATTCCGTTTTCTTTCTTTTATTTTTATGTATTTTAAATTTCTTATTAATCAAAGTTAATTATATATTTTAATTTGAAATTCAGTTTTTGCTTTATGTTTTATTTTTATTTATTGAGGTTTAGGGTTTATTTTATATTATTTTCAAATTAGTATTGCTTAATTGCTGTATTATTTTTTACCAAATTTTCTCATACATTTAATTAAAGATTTTACTTTAATTTTTAATTTTTATTAATCATAGCCATTATATATGTTTTAGGATACATTTCAAATTTTCTTTAATTGTCTTATAACTTAACAATTGCAATAATATATAAAAACAAATTATAATCAACTATAAAATACTACAAAAGTATATTAAAATCATGCCTTATTTTATTTTCCTTTTTACTTGTAATTAATTGTAGTTAATTAACATCCTTGCACGTAGATAGAGGTGAAACTTATATGACCCTTATTATATATTTTAATGTGTGAGGGAAAGAATTAGTAAAAAATAATACACGAATTAAGAAATACTAAATTGAAAATAAAAAGTAAAATACCCTAAATCCCAATTGATAAAAATAAATAGAAATGGAATTTTAAATTAAAGTATTTAATTAACTATAAATTATAAATATTAAAAGAAAAAGAAAAAAAAGAGCAAATCAAGACAAATGTCAAGGTCTACTATTGCACTCGAAAAATATAAAAGAAACTAAATTAAACTCCAAGCTAAACATAAATGTTGAAACCAAGTTTTGGAAAATAAAAACAACACAACTAATTGAAATTTTTTAATTTCAAGATATAATATTTAAACTTTCAATTACTTTATTAGAAAAATATATAGATAAAAATTATAAAATAAATATAGGTAAAAAAATAGAAAGTGAAAATTTTATATAATAATAAATTACTTAGGAAGTAAAAATGAAATTATAATAAGATATAACAATATTTCATTAATTTTCATTTATTTCAAAGGCATGTTTATATTTTCAAATTTTTTATCAATAAAAATTAGTAAAAACAGGTTTCTAGACCGATTCAACCCAATTTTGACTGGATTTGACCAGGTTATAATAACTTTCAAATATTAAGCGATATCCAAATGAACAAAACAGACAAAATTTTATTTTAAAAAATCAGAAAGATATAAACTTATTCATAAAAAATTGAAAAATATTTTTCAAATAATAAAATATAAATTTAAAAATCTTAATTTGCCAAACAATGAGGAAAAAATGGTTTATAGTTCTTAAACTTATAAATTTTAAAATTTATTATGTTGACTACATATATTTTTAAAATCGTATAAAAAATTATATATTTAAAAAACATAAAAGACAATCATACATTAAAATCATACATCTTATTTAAAAAATAAGCTAATAAAGTGTGTAGATAGAGATATCTTATAATGATTAAAATAAATTAATTATTTATAATATAGTGTAATTCAAGACAATTATGCTGTTTTTAATATTTATAAAGAAGTAATTTATAAAATATTTGAAAAAAAATTAATTTATTTTTAAAAAGCTTGTAAACTTTAAATGTCATATTTTGATAGCCTTTCATTAAAATAATTACCAAACACTTTTAAAGAACTTAGAAGTTCACCCGACACCTCTTGATCTTCAAATCGAGTTTGAGACTAGCTGAGTTCATTATTAAGGCCTTGTTTTTGCCTTTTAGTCCCAGGGTTAAGACATCAATTTCCATAAGTGGTCGGCCTTAGCCAGACTTTCCTTTCTTTCTTGTGTTTGCTCAAGGTTTCGAGGTCCCAAACCGAAGTCCTCCTTTAATTTCTTCTCCGTCTTCTTCACAAATCCATCCACACTTTTTAGGGTTTTCATATTTTTCAGGCAATTGAACTTCATCTGTTTCGAGTTAGAGAAATTTAGAGAATTAAACTTCGATTTTTAGGAGCACAGGGTCGGGTGCGCTTCACCGTCTTCCCCACAACAAACATCGTTCATCACATCAAGTGGGGCGAAAATGTTACCCAAAATTGGATTCAAAAATTAAAAGGAAAAAAAAAAAAAAAAAGAAGGGCAACAAAGCACTTTAAAAATTACTGGTATTTTCTCTCAAAAAAATCACAATAGAGAAAAATCTGAAAGAACGAAGTATAATAAAGTGAGAATATACTGTCCGAATTCTGTTAATACCTTTTGACATATTATTACTTTAATAGTTGTCTTTGGCAAGTGGCTGGCCAGTTATGTGGATTCTGGGTCAGCAGTATGTCCACGTTGAGGAACATGCTAATCCATTTATTTCATATTTTAATCATTACTTTGCCTTTTTACACATTTTATTTCCTTATTCATATTTAATTCACCTATCTATTATTTTAAAATAATTCGGGTTTAACGTTTAGTTACACTATAAAATCGAAGGTGTTCATCGTTAATTTTGACGTTAATGGTGTGTATTATGTATACTTCGAAAGCACATACACCTTCCCATTTTATTTAGGTTTAAAAATATGTAAGAACAACCCGCTTCCCATTCGTTTCTTGAATACCTTTATTAATTTAATTGGGAAATAAAATATACTTAGTTGGCTATTAATTTTTATTCTGTTGTATTTTTGTTTTCTATAATGTGTTTTTAACTTTCAAATATTTTTGCGTGTATCTACGGTGGATATGTGTGGAACTATGGTTGAACTCCAACCTCTTAAACAAGAGGTTAAGGGTGGAGGTAATAAAAAAAAAATGCTTTCATATTTATTTATATATATATGTTTTTTCAAATAATTATTTTAATAAAATAATGTGTTGTTTAAAATTCTAAATACTAATAAATAAACAAATCTAAATTCTATCGACAAATAAAATGATTTTCATTTATTTAAAAATTGTATATTTTATAAATTTAAGATTACTATCAAAATTCGCTTTATTATATATGTGTGGAGAGATTTTAGTTTTGGTAAAATTAAATGATTCATATTAGATTCACATATTAAAGATAATTTTTTGAACTTATATAGTTTGGCTTTCATTTTGTTTTAAAATTTTTAATATGTAAGAATTTTTTAAATTTTAAATTTTGTAAATTTAAGTTTTTTGTTAAAATCAAAATTAAATGACTCACATTAAAATTTCACAATAAAAACAAATTTATTAAAAATTGAACATTTAAACTTGGGAGATCTGCTTACAAGGTCAGGCATTGAATTTTCAATCAGCACACTATTGTCTTCAACCACCTGAAAAAGAAAGGGACTTGTTGGGCAGATGAAGGTATTCAAAGATTTTCTTTGGCAGTTTTAGACGAGAGACCAACAAATATAATTATTTGGACATTGGGTTGTCAAGACATATACTCTAAGAGTAATGTTTTTATAAGGTGCTAACATTTTAATAACTATATTTGTAGCTCTAGAATGTTTGAGTTTATGCTCCTACCTATTTTTTGGATACAGTTAATATTTTAATTATGCTGAAAAAATTATTACTACAAATTCATATATGCAGTGAAAAAATAAAAAAAATATCAAGAACTTGTTTATGTAATTTGGAGATAACTCTCTTATATTTGAGGAGCTACACCTATAAATTTTCACTAATAAATCATCTAAAAAATGTTAGAACAATTGGTTCAAATTCATACAAAAACTCTTGCCTAACTCAAACTTCTTTTGGGATAAACTTGCAGAAGTGTTTATAGCCTAGTTGTCCTAGGCAGCAAGCTTCAGTTGCCTCTATTTTGTCAAAAATCCCTCTTAACTCCAATTACTAGCATTGATGGAATAATGGTTTTTTCACTTGATAATGTCATTGATTCGATAGATGAATGGAAACTTTAAAATTCATTCAACCTTCTTAATTTTTTTTCTTTTCAACAATGTAAACAATGAAAATAATTTTAACTCTTGAAGAATGATCACTCGCATATGAGTTTTTTAAACAAAATTGAAGAGTTATTCTCAAAGGTACATGATTTCTCTCCATACAATTCTTTAACTTTTCCTCACATTTGGCTATCTAATATAACCAATCTTATCAAGCTCTAAAGATGATAACAACCTTTCATGAAATCTAATTGAATATCTTCAAGATACTAGATTATGTTATTTTCCACATTGGAATATCTATTGCAATATATTAGAGATTCTCATCCATCTTAGATTCTCAGCAAATAAGAAATATTTCCCAACCGAAATAATTTTCAAGTCATTTGCAAATCTTTCCTTAAATGATCAGAATAGATTGCAAATGAATAAGTTAAAATATGATTAACTAGAAGATCTCTCTATATCTTTATGGATAAGGTAAATTAACTATATCCAATCTAATCAATTGTAATTTTATTAAATCTCTTCAAATTAGCTCAAATTGGTTAAGTTAATGGAATATAATTATAATTTAGGAAGGGATAAATCTGATAAAATCTGCTTAATATATACATCAAATTCTATGATAGATTTTGTTAAATTTGTTAGGATTTATTACTAAAATTTCAAAAATTTCACAAGAATTTGATATGCTATGTTGGCTATTTTTATATACTCAATTCATCCATCAATAAAAAAATAAAGAAGATAAAAGAAAAGAAATAAAATCATATTTGGTAGATAAAATTTTAGGGGATAAAATTGGACAATTCTATAAATTATTTCGATATTATTTATAAATTCTATACTCATGATAGGAGTGTCAGTGGTAGGGTAGGTGTACACATAAATTATGTTTTATGCTCATACTATATAATATAATGTTCCTATACTGTACCTAATGAAATCATAGTATAAGTATGGTTATAACCTATACTTGTAGATATATATAGGTATTTAGATCTAATATTTACCTATTGATAATTATTAGCATTTTACATTAAGGGATTCAATATATATTTACTTGCATATATTAAATAATTTTTGTTTAAGTTGTTTTAGTTTCATTAATATAAATAGACTTTATTTTATGGATTTTCTATATTATTTAATTATTCAAAAAATTTGATTTTTTAAAAATTAAAATAAAATTCTAATTTAATTTGATTTCAATTTTATGGCAAGAAAATAGATTGAATAAAATATTTTTATAAATATAATGCTAATATCAAATAAAATATTTGTTTAATTTTTTATTATAGGTTTTTATAAAATCAATTTCTTAAACATTAGATTTTAGAGATCTAATTTTAAATTTAGTTCTTTGTTTCAAATATTTAAAATTATACGGACTAAAAAAAATAAATTATTTTAAATTGAGTCAAAGTAATTAGAATATAGGATATATGAATTTTGAATTTTTATAGTCTAATTTAAATCCAAATTTTCGAATTGTTGTGTTAAATTTCTCTTTGTATGGATCTCTTAATATAGTTGAATAATAATTATACATTTATTTATTTATTGTCATTGTTTTCACCAATATGTTGCAACGGTGTCATATCAATTTATTTCAAATATTTCTTCATATTTCTAGGGGATTTTTACCTTCTTCATAATATTAGCACCATGTTTGTTACTAATTCTCGCAAAGAATTAAGATTGAAAAATCATCTTTTTTATAAATTATTGTAACGTTCCTCTCTTTAAAATCCTTAGCAAGACAAAATTTGTAGATGAACTGCGAGCCAATTATAATGTAATGTTCCTATCCCTGATGTTTAAATTATGTTTTATGCTTATATTCATGCCAATTATTATATAAAGTTCCTATATTGGTACCTGATGAAATAATTGTATAACTAAAATTTTTTTGATCAACTTTAAACAACAATTCAAATAATCTAATAAACTAAATCATAAGGAAATCATGCGCCGAATAAACAGATACCTAATGTAATATAAACAGAAGACTGAGTAGTAATTTAAGAAGGGAATGGTCATTACAATACATTAAATATAAGTTCACAAGACAAAACAAACTCAGTATCACTGCTGCATTTAGATAAATCCTCATACCTTACAGTTTTTTTCTTTTTTCTTTCTATCACAAATACTTGGAACTTATCGCCCTTTACCTTGGATCAAATATTGAAAAAGAGATTCACAAGCCACGTTGGCCTTCCATATGAGATAATGAGATAACCCAATCCAACTCCCACTATAAATCCACAGCCATAGCCCATGAGGACAGCTTGCCATGTAAATCCATCTAGAAACTCAGATTGATCATCATCATCATTTCTTGGCAACGTTGGAGGCACAGGTGCTGCTTTAGGCCCCTGACTATTATCACACTTGTTTGTCAATGGACATCCATACAATCTGGGATTTCCGATGTATGAGGTGTTTTCGAATGTACCAAACTGGCGAACAAATGGAGGTACGGGCCCCACAAGATGATTCCACGAAAGGTTTAACATCGACAGAAATGTCAACCTGATCAAGTCTCTTGGAATTTCTCCTTCCAATTGGTTTGAAGATAGATCTAATGCTTCAAGTGCAGCTAAATTTCCAAGGGACCTAGGGATAGGCCCAGTGAGACTGTTACGAGACAAATTTAGATATACAAGTGAGCTAAGATTTCCTATAGAAATAGGAATGCTTTCGTTAAACTCATTATCAGATAAATCAAGAAGCGTGAAAGTAATCCAGATATTTGGCACTTCTCGCTCAGATCCTTTTAGAACAAGTCTCACTGGCTCTAGATTGTAAGAGGAATTTGGGATTCCAGTCTGATCCATGGTTGCATGCATCATGGATACAAAACTCTTCAAATACTCAGCAGGCAAAGGTCCTGTAAACTTGTTGTGAGATATGTCAAGAACCTGCAACTTAGGAAAAGAAAACTTTGTCTTTAAAGAAGCTAACACTTGTCCGTGGAATTTGTTGGACTTCAAAACAAGAACTTGAAGTTTTGGATGACTTTCAATCCAAGAGGGAAATGAGTCTTGTATCTCATTATTACCGACATCAAGAACCAACAGTCTTCTACAATTCAGAAGGGACTCTGGTAATGGGCCTTCAAATTTATTTCCATTTAAGTTGAGGTATTTCAACTCACCGCAATTTTCAAATGTTGATGGAAGAGGGCCACTAAGGCAATTATCTTTTAAAGCCAAGAATCCCAATGTTTTGTGGCTTGTCAAACACTTTGGAATACCACCTTCCAAATTGTTTTCAGAGAAGTCCAGTAAAGCCAAAGATGGTAAATTACCGATTGTTGGAGGTATTGGACCTGAGATCTTGTTCTGTGACAAGTGTATCCACTGCAAATTTTTCAGTTTTCCAATCCCAAGTGGTATTGAACCTGAATAATCATGAATTTTTTGAAAAAAAATTACCGAAGCTAACAATGTACTACTAAATAGTACTATGGATATTATGATTAATTGTACGCAAGAACTTTTCTAAGTGAAATAGTAAATTGCAATCTCACATCATGTACAATAAGTACCCTGGCCCTATTAAGAAATTGAAAAGTCATACATGACAAACTAATATTCCATTTAGGTTAATATTAAAATTCACTTTGGATTAGATATCTAAAATTTGTCCTGTTAACCGTTATAGCCTTTTAATAGCAATTGTCATCTTAAATTTTGATCAATGAGATACTCCTCCCAAAAGTGTATCACTGTGTCAATCCTATCTGGTCATGCCCTACTTTTCAGTAATAAAGGAATTTGAATGAATTTATAAGTTTTTCTATAAGTGTTTGATAATTTTTTTAATAAAAAAATATAAATTTTAAAAACAAGATATTTAGAATTTATAAACTCTTTAAAATGAGTTAGTTATTTTCAAAATCTTATAAAATACTTTATATTATATATTAAAAATGACACAAATGAAGCTATTTAAAATTTATAAACTCCTTAAAATAAGTTAGTTATTTTCAATTTATTTTCAAAATCTTATAAACTACTTTATATTATATATTAAAAATGAAATAAATATATTTAAATTACATTTTATTAATGATATTTACATTATTTTTATCATTATTACATTAAAAAATTATAATCAACAACAACTTAAATTTCAACAAAATTTGTTTTATTACTTTAACCTAAGCACTTTATTAGCTTATTTTTAAAATAAGATATATTAACAAATAAGTTCTAAACATATATTATGAACTACATTATAAAGAATTAAAAATAAACTTAGTCAAACACCCTCTTAACCCAGAAAGTCACTGTTTTTGTTGAATCGTGTGAACTACACCCATTATCAACTGAGTCGAGCTTAATATTCATCGCGCATTCCAGACTTGTTCAATTTTGAAAGGCTTGTACGGCCCAGTTCCTTAATTATTGGCCTTATCAATTCACCATGCTGAGTTGTTTCTCATTATCTGCGCAAATCAGTCAACATGAAATGACATCTAGAAGGTGTTTGGCTAAAGTTACTTTTAATAGATTATAAAATACGAGTGTATAATATCTTCTTGCCTTATTTTAAACTAAACTTTTAAAGTGTTTTGATGAAATGATATCATCGCTTTATAAGATAATTTTTGAAATTTATGAGTATAAATACTTGTAATTCATAAAAATTAAATAAATTGCATTAATATAATTAGGGATTTTTATCCAATTTTAGTACATAAAATGAGATAACTTATAAGATGTTTCAAAATGAGTTGAAAAGAGCTTACCTTTTCTTGATATGTTGTAATGAGCTTATTTCAAGAACTTATAAATTATTGTATCAAAAAAATTATCAAATACTTTTAAAAAGTTCATAAACTATCAAACATAATGTTCTACGAAACTCGTAAGCAAATGCAGACAAACACCTTTGTAATCTAAGCTAGCCTTCCGTGATGATTTGGTGTAAAGGATTTCCTGAATGGAGTTTAACTAGATAATGTGATCTTTCATAAAAGTATAATTTACAAGCATTATAATATTTAGGAACAAATTATTTGACCAGCTTTTGAAACTAAATATCACGATGTTCGTTCTTATACAATTGAAGAATTATGAATGAAAATGAAATGACAAGAAACCCACTGTTACAATACAACATGAAGTATCATAGAAAAATAGTACTTATCAATATTTCATGTTGATTAGATTGTACCCAAATTTTACTTCTATAATTGAAAGTTTGAGGGATTTTTTGCCTAATTAGCTTAAATATAATCATAATGACAAGATCAGAAAATTTACGATTTTAAAACAACTCAAAAAATAGTAATGAGACACAAAATTATGTGGATTGGTCAAACAAGACCTACGCGGCGAAGAGAGGATATGGTTATATTATTGAGTCTTTCTCAGGTTCAAACAATTCAACAGATCAATAGCCAACAGTGTTTCGGGTACAATAGATCCTAATACTTGTTATGATCTGCATTTTCTATACTTCTTTTACTTTTTAATTTTTTAATAATTGCGGTGAATTAAATATTTTATTTTAAAATTCCGTTTTCTTTCTTTTATTTTTATGTATTTTAAATTTCTTATTAATCAAAGTTAATTATATATTTTAATTTGAAATTCAGTTTTTGCTTTATGTTTTATTTTTATTTATTGAGGTTTAGGGTTTATTTTATATTATTTTCAAATTAGTATTGCTTAATTACCGTATTATTTTTTACCAAATTTTCTCATACATTTAATTAAAGATTTTACTTTAATTTTTAATTTTTATTAATCATAGCCATTATATATGTTTTAGGACACATTTCAAATTTTCTTTAATTGTCTTATAACTTAACAATTGGAATAATATATAAAAACAAATTATAATCAACTATAAAATACTACAAAAGTATATTAAAATCATGCCTTATTTTATTTTCCTTTTTACTTGTAATTAATTGTAGTTAATTAACATCCTTGCACGTAGATAGAGGTGAAACTTATATGACCCTTATTATATATTTAAATGTGTGAGGGAAAGAATTAGTAAAAAATAATACACGAATTAAGAAATACTAAATTGAAAATAAAAAGTAAAATACCCTAAATCCCAATTGATAAAAATAAATAGAAATGGAATTTTAAATTAAAGTATTTAATTAACTATAAATTATAAATATTAAAAGAAAAAGAAAAAAAAGAGCAAATCAAGACAAATGTCAAGGTCTACTATTGCACTCGAAAAATATAAAAGAAACTAAATTAAACTCCAAGCTAAACATAAATGTTGAAACCAAGTTTTGGAAAATAAAAACAACACAACTAATTGAAATTTTTTAATTTCAAGATATAATATTTAAACTTTCAATTACTTTATTAGAAAAATATATAGATAAAAATTATAAAATAAATATAGATAAAAAAATAGAAAGTGAAAATTTTATATAATAAATTACTTAGGAAGTAAAAATGAAATTATAATAAGATATAACGATATTTCATTAATTTTCATTTATTTCAAAGGCATGTTTATATTTTCAATTTTTTTATCAATAAAAATTAGTAAAAACAGGTTTCTAGACCGATTCAACCCAATTTTGACTGGATTTGACCAGGTTATAATAACTTTCAAATATTAAGCGATATCCAAATGAACAAAACAGACAAAATTTTATTTTAAAAAATCAGAAAGATATAAAATTATTCATAAAAAATTGAAAAATATTTTTCAAATAATAAAATATAAATTTAAAAATCTTAATTTGCCAAACAATGAGGAAAAAATGGTTTATAGTTCTTAAACTTATAAATTTTAAAATTTATTATGTTGACTACATATATTTTTAAAATCGTATAAAAAATTATATATTTAAAAAACATAAAAGACAATCCAAAATAACTAAACATAAAAAATATAATTTTTTTGATTAAGATATTAGGACTATATATTCTAAAAGTTTTAAAGTTATAAAATTCCAAATAATAAAAATAAATGATTGTATATTTTCTAAAAAAGTTCCAAAAAAAAATTTAAAAAATAGATTTCCCACCTTAAGAATTGCCATTTATAAAATTCATATATGTTTGTTAAATTGAAAATAAAGCATATGATTCTAAAAGTCTAAATTTTCTCAAAAATTAAAATGGATTTATTTTTCAAAAATAATTAAATTAAAAAAGCTATCATATTTATATTCTCTATGGAAAGAAAAATATATTTTCAAAGTATAATATATATATATTACAAAAATTCTTAAAAATTTAAAAATAAATACAAAAATATACATTTAAATTTTCATTTTCATATTACAATTTTCGAAATGCAAATTCCGTTAGTGGTAATAATGTTATTAAATATTAATGACGAGCATTTAAGTGGGTCAAAATGCCTTACGGATTGATGAGAAAGCGGATCGAGGATGTAAGAACCGAGTGATTGGCTACAAAATGAGATTATAATGATAATCATATGTATTAAAGACAATAATGAATGATGTTAATGAGGGCATGAGTGACTGGATTTATTGAAAAGATTTTTGGATGGCTAGTCAAAACAATCAATACGGGAGGAAATTGTTGATGGAATTAATGGTTGATGGCCAGTGGATTGATAGGAATAAATGTGATTCATCCAAGAGACAAATAATGTGCACACAGGTAATGGACTTGAATTGGAAGATTTGTCGCTGACAGTACCTCATAATAAAGAGTTTAGCTACATATTTTGTTCTCCTAGACAAGAAAAGATTATAAAATATTATAATATTTATGCACAAATATTTTGACTATGAAGAATAGTAAATGAAAATAAAATGAGAAGAACACTGGTGTCATAATACAATTAGAAGAAACATTTCAGAAAAATCACACATTGCTAATAAATAAATTAGATTGAGTTTAGATTTTTGTAATATAATTAACCGTTCAAGGGATGCTCTATTTAATTTGGTTTTGTCAATACATATTTTTATGAAAATTCATCCTCTCCATTATCAGGAAAAAATAATATATTGTTTAACTATAGTCCAATATTGACTTCTAATGCCTTTTAAAACAGTAACTAGGCTTAACCACAACAAAACTTTGAATGATAGTAGAAAACGTGAGAAAGTCAGGTAACTTTACGCTACTATCCCCAAGAATAGCAGTAGAGAATTAGTAGGTCTCATATCAGATTGTATCACTTATCCCAATCTCAAAATATAACTTTTTATTATTATCTTTGTAGGAATTAAAAGGACAGATCTCGTGGTTAAGCTCTTCAAAGTCATAATCAACAAGGTAGAGTTAAGTTATTCATACCGCTTATACTATTGTTGTAGACTAACAACCAACGAAGCGCTGTTATATTTCCAATTTCCCTTGGCAGAGCTCCAGTAAAATGATTAGATGATAGATCCAGGGATTCAAGTTGTGAATACGAGCACAACGTCGAAGGTATCTCTCCAACAAGCATGTTGTCAGATAGATCCAGGTTTCTAAGATTATGGCTACCCATGCCGACATGCAAGCTTCCGGATAAGCGGCTTCCGTACAAGTATAGAGTTTCCAAAGCGGACATGTTGAAAATTGAGGGAGGAATTGTACCTGAGTGCGGAAGTAAATTGTCAGTGAAAACAATGAATAGTATGACAATTATTCCTCTATTTATTAATGAGAAACTTGTAATTGACTCGCTAGCACGGATTCATATGCGGTTGCTATGTTAGCGTAGGACTTTGGTTTAACAAAATAAAGAAATAAAGAACAATACCGAAGGATGTCCGTGTACAATTGAATTGCATTGCATGAATTGGATTGATTTACCTATAAATTTTGTGAAATTGAAAATCTTGCTATAAGATGAAATATTATGTAAATTAGAAAGAAGTATTATAAATATGTTGGACTTTACAAAATGATTATTTTAATAGTTTTAAAACAATATTTATCAATAATGTTGTTGGCTACATTACCAAACTTGGAGACTTGAGCATATCAAACACTAATAAAAGCAGAATTTTGTGTAAATTTAAAGGAGTCAACAGTTAATTAGTTATTCAAATATTAGAGGAAGTGTGGAAAGAATACTTAATAAATAGCTTATAAGTAAATTTTTATATGTTCATTGAAGTATTAAGTTTAGAAGGAATGATAATCACAAGAACTTCATAAAAAGAAGTCGAATTAAAACTAAAGCAACTTCTATGCAATATCGAAGTTGTCAGAAATCATAGAAATGGTTTAGGCTTTTATCAATTGAGAATAATAGTCTTATAAATTTTTAAAATGTTTTAAAAAATTTGAGTCAAACAGTGTTTCCAAAACCAAACTGGTTATCGAACCGATTAACTAACTAAATCACTAATCCAAATAGTTCAACCATTTTTAAAATTTGGTTGCTTCAAATTATATCTAATATTTTTTCTACACATACAATAGTGTTAAAGTAATGTTATAAAATTAATTCAACTGTATCAATTTATATATCAAATGATAAGTTTTACATAATAATACAAAAAATTCATAATCTAATAAAAATTACAAATATTGTTAAAATATAAAAGAAACTAAATTAAATCCAAAGCTAAACCTAAATATTGAAAATGAGTTTAGGAAAATCAAAACAACACAACTAACTGAATTTTTTTAATTTCAAGATACAATATTTAAATTTTCAATGACTTTATTAGAAAAATACACAGATAAAAATTATAAAATAAGTACAAGTAAAAAAAATCGAAAGTGAAAATTTTATATCATAATAAATTATTTATGAGGTAAAAATGAAATTATAATAAGATAGAACAATATTTCATTAATTTTTATTTATTTCAAAGGCATGTTTACATTTTCAAAATTTTTATCAACAAAAATTAGTAAAAACAGGTTTTTGGACCGATTCAACCCGGATTTGACTAGATCATAATAACTTTCAAATTTTAAGTGGTATCCAAATGAACAAAACAAATGAAATTTTACTTTAAAAAAATCAAAAAGGTATAAAATTGTTCATAAAAAATTGAAAACTATTTTCCAAATCATAAAATATCAAAAAATAAAATATAAATTTACAAATCTTAATTTTCCAAACAATGAAGAAAAATGGTTTATATTTCTTAAACTTATAAAGTTTAAAATTTATTATGTTGACTACACATATTCTTTAAAATCATACAAAAAATTATATATTCAAAAACATAAAGACAATCTAAAATAACTAAACATGAAAAATCTAATTTTTTTGAGTAGGATATTTTGATTATATATTCTAAAAGTTTTAAAGTTATAAAATTCCAAATAATAAAAATAAATGATTGTATATTTTCCAAAAAAGCTCTGACAAAAATTTAAAAAATAGATTTCCCACCTTAGGAATTGCCATTTATAAAATTGATATATGTTTGTTAAATGGAAAATAAGGCATATAATTCTAAAAGTCTAAATTTTCTTGAAAATTAAAATGGATTTATTTTTTGAAAATAATTAAATTAAAAAAGTTATCATATTTATATTCTCTTTGGAAAGAAAAATATATTTTCAAAGTATAACATATATCTATATTACAAAAATTCTTACAAATTTAAAAATAAAAAGAAAAATTATACATTCAAATTTTCATTTTCATATTACAGTTTTTGAAATGCAAATTCCTTTTAGTGGTAATAATGTTATCAGATATTAATGACAAGCATTTAAGTGGGTCAAAATGCCTTACGCATTGATGAGAAAGTTGATCGAGGATGTAAGAACCGAGTGAATGGCTACAAAATGAGATTAAAGTGATAATCATACGTATTAAAGACAATAATGAATGACGTTAATGGGGGCATGAGTGACCGGATTTATTGAAAAGATTTTTGGATGGCTGGTCAAAACAATCAAGACAGGGGAGGTAACTATCGTAGCGAAATTCAAAACTTACTGCTCAAATTGTAACATGAAATTGATTAAAATTTAAATATCAACTTCAGTTATAATAGATATTAAATAAATTAAAGTAATGCTTCTCACATATTTGTAATATATTTATCTTTTTAAATAGATTGATCAGTTGAAATATCTAATTAACTTTTTAATCACTTTAGAAACATGTATACAAAGATACACCCACAGAGAACAGGTTTGGAAACCCATCAACTAATATATTTCTTTTATCATGAGTTCACAATTTTCTATACTGATCAACTTCACATAAAAATATTTATTTGATATGGAGTCCTCTACGTGATATATGACATATATATTGAGAAAGGCCTCAAAATATTTTCTATATGAACTTGTGTAAATTCTAAAATTTAAGAAATTATTAGGAACTATAAAATATCAAAGAAATTATTTTTTAAAACCCATATTTTGAATTATACAAATACTTTTAATATAATTTTAATCATTTAGTAACTTCCTTTTTGTTAATAAATTTACTTAAAATATAACAAGTTTATAATGTTTTATGATTAATAAAAATAATATAATTATTCCATAATTGTTAGAAACAAAAGTTCATTTTCGGCTAGTGTGTTTGAGTGAGAATTTGGCCCAATAGAATTCCCTAATAGTTACTTCACATATTTGCCCTTATTCTGTGAAAATGTTTTTAAATTGCTAGAAAAGCCGACTTATAGCTTACAATGTTCATTAGAAAAAACCCGAAAGTATTTACCATAATTATTTATTCTTATAGAATTAAACCCCCAGCCCTCTAGAAATCTATATTCTTTAAAATCATATAAAAAATTATATCTTTTAAAAGATAAAAGTCAATTTAAATTAACTAAAAATAAAAAATATAATTTTTTGCATAGGATATCATGAATATATATTCTAAAACTTTTAAAGTTATAAATTCCAAATAATATAAATAAATGATTATATTTTCCATAAAAACATATTTAATAAAAATGTTCAGAAACAAAAAAAAAAATTCAAATTCATACATTAAGAAGTGCCATTTATAAAATTTTATTTGTTTTTGAAATTGAAAAACAAAACATATAAATTTAAAAGCCTAAATTTCTCTGAAAAATAAAAAATGTATTTCTTTTTTTAAACTTATAATGTTAAAAAGTTATCATATTTATATTCTCTGTGAAAGATAAAAGTATATTATTAACATATAACATATATGTTTCAAAAATTCTTAAATGTTTAAAAATAAATATAAAAATATACATTCAAATTGTTGTTTTTGTATCATATTTTTTGAAATGTGAATTCTGCTTATTGTATTTTTTTCAAATATATTTATAAAATATATTTTTATTTCATTTGAATTATTTTACATTTTTTAAGAATATATATTTTTTATATATCATGAATAATTATTATATTTTTTAGAATACATTAAATGAAACCCAGAGCTCTTGAACTTGTGAAAATTGAGACAAATTCGTATGTAGATTTCTCAAAGCTAAACTTTTTTGTTTTCCTCATGTGAGTCATTAGTCTACTCTAATAACAGATGTTTTTTTCTTTCAATTCTTATCTAGTTTCTTTATATAATACTTGGTGGATTAATTCATATTTAAAATTCATGATTTAAATGTGTTATATTTGATATATAAGCCATTGCATTGACAAAAAAATATTTACCTACATGAATTACCCATCTACAATTGAAATACTTTGCCCCTTACAGCCCCAACAACAAAACAAACATATAGAAAAAATATACACACACACACACATATAAAAGAATTAAAAAAAACACAAGTAAGAACATGATAAACGAGCATGAAATTAGATATGTAAATTCATCCAAGAGCGAGGCCATACCATTGAAATTGTTGTCACCTAATGCCAGTGTCTCAAGCCTTGTCAGACTTGCTAGCCAATTTGGGAGCTCTCCTGCAAAGTTATTATACGATAAATAAAAACCTTTAAGCCATCGCAAACAACCCAACTCCTTGGGAAGCTCTCTTGTGTTTATGTAGTACTTGGTTTAATAAAATAAACAAATAAATAAAAATGCCAATGGATGTCCGTGTACGATTTCATTGCATTGCATGAATAGGATTGATTTACTTCTAAATTCTATGAAAATATGAAAAACTTGATATGAGATGAAATATTATGGAAATTGGAAACAAATATTACAAATTCGTCGGACTTTATAAAATGATTATTTTAATGCTTTTCAAACAACATTTACCAATAATGTTGTGGGTTACGATACCAAACTTAGAGACTTGTGGATATTAGAGATTAATAAATGTAGAGTTTTGTGTAAATTTGAAGGAGTCGACAAGTAATTAGTCACTCAAATATCAGAGCAAGAATGGAAGGAATACTTAGTAAATAGCTTATAAGGGAATTTTGATATGATCATGGATGTATCAAGTCTAGAAGCAATGATGGCCACAAGAACTTCATAAAAAGATGCCAAATCAAAACGAAGGTAGCTTCTACGTAGTGTCGAAGCTGTTGGAAATAAAAAACCGGAATGGTCCTCGAATTAGAGAATTTACTAGGTCACCAGTCCAACCAGTTTAATCGATTTTAAAGATCTGGTTGTTTCAAATTATATACAATATTATTCATACATATATAATAGTGTTAAATTAAGGTTATAAAATTAATTCATGTCCATCAATTAATATATCAAATGATAAATTTTACATAAAATACAAAAAATTTCATGATTCAATAAAAATTAAAAATATTACAAAAATATAAAAGAAACCAAATTAAATTCAAAGCTAAACATAAAAACAAAAAAGTGAGTTTTGGAAAATAAAAACGACACAATTAACTGAAAATATTTAATTTCAAGATAAAATATTTAAATTTTCAATGAGTTTAGTAGAAAATATTGATAAAACTTATAAAATAGGCATAGTAAAAAAACAGATAGTAAAAATTTTGTATAATAATAAATTATTTCAGTGCTCAAAAAATTATAATAGGATATAAAAATATTTTATTTATTTTTAACTATTTGAAAGGCATGTTTATATTTTTAAAATTGTTATCAATAAAAAATAGTAGAAAATGGTTTTTTGACTGGATTTATTGAAAAGATTTTTGGATGGCTGGTCAAAACAATCGAGACAGGGGAGGTAACTATTGGAGCGAAATTCAAAACTTACTGCTCAAATTGTAACACGAAATTGATTAAAATCTAAATACCAACTTTAGTTATAATAGATATTAAATAAATTAAAGTAATGCTTCTCACATATTTGTAATATATTTATCTTTTTAAATAGATTGATCAGTTGAAGTATCTAATTAACTTTTTAATCACTTTAGTAACATGTACACAAAGATACGCACACAGAGAACAGGTTTGGAAACCCATCAACTAATATTTTTTCTTTTATCCACAGTTCACAATTTTGTATAGTGATCATCTTCACAAAAAAAATATTTCTTTGATATGAAGTCGTGTATGTGAGGTATGACATATATATTGAGAAAGCCCCCAAAATATTTTCTATATGAACTTGTGTAAATTATAAAATTTAAAGAAATTATTAGGAGCTATAAAACATCAAAGAAATTATTTTTTAAAACCCATATTTTGAATTATACAAATACTTTTAATATAATTTTAATCATTTAGTAACTTCATTTTTGTTAATAAATTTACTTAAAATATAACAAGTTTATAATGTTTTATGATTAATAAAAATAATATAATTATTCCATAATTGTTAGTAACAAAAGTTCATTTTCGGCTAGTGTGTTTTAGTGAGAATTTGACCCAACAGAATTCACTAATAGTTACTTCACATATTTGCCCTTATTCTGTGAAAATGTTTTAAAATTGCTAGAAAAGCCAACTTATAGCTTACAATGTTCATTAGAAAAAATTATAAAATATATTACTTCAAAATTTGAAAGTTAATGTCCTTTCTCGCTAACTTAACTTGGCATGATGTGCGAAAACACAACCGAGTCACACCACGGCATGCAATGGCCGATCATTAGACCAATCAAATTATTATCATTGTTGGTTGTGGTAATAATGCTATTGAACACTAAGGAGCATTTAAGTGGCTCAATATGGCTTAGGGATTGATGAGAAGCCAGTAATATGAAGCAAGTAATTGTATAGAATTTGAAGTCATCAGGTACAGAATTTGAAGTAAGAAAGATTTTTGATACATATTCTTTATGTTCGTTTGGATCTTATTTTTGACGTAAAATTTAGAGTTACTCCCGAATTTATTTTACTTTATTTTTTTTATATACGTACATATATACACTATATTCAAAATTAAATTACTGTTTCAGCTTTAACTCCAAATGATTTCATAGTTAATAATACTTTTAAAATTAAATAAAGTAAATGGAAACAATCAAAATAAATATACAATTCATCATTTTTATACTATTTTAAACTTCAAAATCTAAAAACAAACATGCGTCCTTCTCCCAAAAAAATAAGAACCAAAAACTATATATGATTATGATAGGAAAATTTTTTTAATATTTATGTACAAATAATTCACAAGAAAAAAAAGTAAATTTAAGGACAGTAATGCCATCATGAAAGTAAAATGACAATAATACCAGAAAGCAACATCTCAAAAAGGTTCACATTTTTGAAAGCTCAAGAAGTCTTAGTCACTTTACACTACTGTTTTAAACTTAGTTGTTTAAAGTTAGCTAGTGTCATAATATGATATTACTTTTAAAAGTAGAAGTTTATTTTTATGAAATAAAACTCCATTTTGAACATAGAAATTAAATGATTATTTTGGCTTGACAAGCACTTCAATATGATAATAAAAAAGAAAGAATAACCAAAATTGGCAGAGCATTTAATATTGCTTATATATTGACCAACGAAAATTCAAAGCTTATTATATTTTCCAGTTTCCTTCGGCAAATCTCTAGTAAATTCACTGAACGAAACCAAGAGCTCATGAACTTGTGAACATTAGACAAATTTGCATATAGATTTATTGAAACTAAACTTTTTTGCTTCTCTCATATGAGTTATTACTCTATTGTAATAACAGATGTTTCCTCTTTCTATTCTTATTAGGTTTCTTTATATAATACTTGCTGGATTAAGTCATATTAAAATTCATGATTAAAATGTGTTATATTTGATATATAACCCACTGTATTGATAAAAAATATTTACCTACATAAATTATTCTTCTAAAATTGAAATTCTTAGCTCCCTCCAGCCCCAACAACAAAATAAAAAAATTGAAAAAATAGATACACACACATATAAAAATTTTTTGAAGAAGCACAAGTAGGAACATGATAAACGAGCATGGAATTAAATATGTAAGTTCATCCAAGAGCAAGGTCATACCACTGAAATTGTTGTAACTTAATTCTAGTGTCTCAAGCCTTGTCAGATTCGCTAGCCAATTTGGGAGCTCCCCTCCAAGGTTAGTATGTGATAAATAAAAAACTTTAAGCTGTCGCAAACGACCCAACTCCTTGGGAAGCTCTCCTGTGTTTATGTAATACTTTGCTTTAATAAAATAAATAAATAAATAAAAATACCAATGGATGTCCATGTACGATTTAATTGCATTGCATGAATAGGATTGATTTATTTGAATTCCATGAAATTATGAAAAACTTGCTATAAGATGAAATATTATGGAAATTGGAAAGAAATATTAATTTGTTGGACTTTATAAAATGATTATTTTAATGGATTTCAAACAATATTTACCAATAATGTTGTGGGTTACGCTACCAAATTTGGAGACTTGTGGACATTAGAGACCAATAAATGTAGAGTTTTGTATAAATTTGAAGGAGTTGACAAGTAATTAGTTACTCAAGTATCAGAAAAAGAATGGAAAGAATACTTAGTAAATAGCTTATAAGGGAATTTCGATTTGATCATGGATGTATCGAGTTTATAAGCAATGATGACCGTAAGAATTTTATAAAAAGATGCCAAAGGTAGCTTCTATGCAATGTCGAAGCTGTTGGAAATAAAAAACCAGAATGATCCTTGAATTGGAGAACTTACTAGGTCACCAGTCCAACGAGTTCAATTCGTTTTAAAAATTTGGTTGTTTCAAATTATATATATTATTATTTATACACATATAATAGTGTTAAAATAAGGTTATAAAATTAATTCATGTCCATCAATTAATATATCAAATGATAAATTTTGCATAAAATACAAAAAATTTCATGATTCAATAAAAATTAAAAATATTACAAAAATATAAAAGAAACAAAATTAAATTCAAAGCTAAACATAAAAACAAAAAAGTGAGTTTTGGAAAATAAAAACGACACAATTAACTGAAAATATTAAATTTCAAGATACAATATTTAAATTTTCAATGACTTTAGCAGAAAATATTGATAGAGATTATAAAATAGGCATAGTAAAGAAACAGATAGTGAAAATTTTGTATAATAATAAATTATTTCAGTGGTCAAAAAATTATAATAAGATATAAAAATATTTTATTTATATTTAACTATTTGAAAGGCATGTTTATATTTTTAAAATTTTTATCAATAAAAAATAGTAGAAAACGGTTTTTTGACTAGTGTGACCAGTTCACACCAACTTTCAAATTTTAAGTAGTATCCAAATGTACAAAAATGAAAAAATTATATTTTAAAAAATCTGAAAGATATAAAATTAATATTGAAAAATAGAAAAATATTTTCCAAATACCGAAATATTAAATATGAAATATAAATTTAAAAATATTAATATGCCAAAAGAATGAGGAAACAATGGTTTATATTTCTAAAACTTATAAAATTTGTAATTTATTATGTTGACTGCATATATTCTTAAAAATCATATAAAAAATTATATCTTTTAAAACATAAAAGACAATTTAAAAGAACCAAAATTAAAAAATATAATTTTTTGCGTAGGATATTACGAATATATATTCTAAAACTTTTAAAGTTATAAAATTCCAAATAATATAAATAAATGATTATATTTTACAAAAAAACATATTTAATAAAAATGTTCAGAAAAAATTAAAAAAAATGATTTCGTACATTAAGAAGTGCCATATATAAAATTGTTATTTTTTTAAATTAAAAAACAAAACAAAAAAATTTAAAAGCCTAAATTTTCTCAAAAGTAAAAAATATATTTACTTATCTAAAATTATAATATTAAAAATTTATCATATTTTTATTATCTGGAAAAGAGAAAAATATATTTTTAACATATGACATATATGTTTCAAAAATTCTTAAATGTTAAAAAATAAATATAAAAGTATACATTCAAATTGTTCTTTTCGTATTATATTTTTTTGAAATGAAAATTCTGTTTATTGCATTTTTTCAAATATATGTATAAAATATATTTTTAATTATTATGAATAATTTTACATTTTTTTAGAATAACTTTATCGAAGCTGTCAGAAGTCGTGGATATGGTTTAGGCTTTGAACAATAGAGAATAATTGATTACTAAATTGAAAAACTATTTAGATCACTAGATCACCAGTTTGACCAATTCAACCATTTTTGAAAAAATGGATTTTATGAAAATGGATAGTGTAACCCAGAGCTCTTGATTTTATGAACATTGAGGCAAATTTATATACAGATTTCTCTAAACTAAACATTTTTTCCTTTTCTCATGTGAGTCATTAGTCTACTCTAATAACAGATGTTTTACCTTTCTATTCTTATCTGGTTTCCTTATAAAATACTTGGTGGATTAATTCATATTTAAAATTCATGATTTAAATGTGTTATATTTGATATATAACCCACTATATTAATAAAAAAATATTTATCTACATGAATTACCCTACTAAACTTGAAATCCTTAACTCCCTCCAGCTCCAACAACAAAATAAAAATATAGAAAAAGTAGACACACACATATAAAAAAAAAATATTAAAGAAGCAGAATTAGGAACAAGATAAATGAGCATGGAATTAAATATGTAAGTTCATCCAAGAGCGAGGTCATACCACTAAAATTGATATAACTTAAGGTCAGTGTCTCAAGCCTTGTCAGATTCGCCAGCCAGTTTGGGAACTCTCCTCCAAGGTTAGCATGTGATAATTGAAAATCTTTAAGCCATTGCAAATGACCCAACTCCTTGGGAAGCTCTCCTGTGTTTATGTAGTACTTTGGTTTAATAAAATAATTAAATAAATAAAAATACCCGTGGATCTCCATGTAAGATTTAATTGCATTGCATGAATTGGATTGATTTACTTCTAAATTCTATGGAATTATGAAAAAACTTGCTATAAGATGAAATATTATGGAAATTGGAAAGAAATATTATAAATTTTTTGGACTTTATAAAATGATTATTTTAATGGTTTTCAAACGACATTTACCAATAAAATTGTGGTTTATGCTACCAAATTTGGAGACTTATGGATATTAGAGACCAATAAAAGTAGAGTTTTGTGTAAATTTGATGGAGTCGACAAGTAATTAGTTACTCAAATATCAAATGAAGCATGGAAAGAATAATTCGTAAATAGCTTATAAGGGAATTTTGATATGATTTTGAATGTATCAAGTTTAGAAGCAATAACAACCACAAGAACTTCATAAAAAGATGCCAAATCAAAACTAAGTTAGATTCTTTGTAGTGTCAAAGCTGTACGAAATCACAGAGATGGTGTAGACTTTGATCAACAAAGAAAACCATTCTTATATTTTTTTAAAATGTTTAGAAAAATGTGGAGTAAAATAATATTTTCAAAACCAGAATAACCCTTGAATTGGAGAACTTACTGAGTTACTAGTCCAACCAATTCAACCAGTTCAACCGATTTTAAAAATCTTGTTCTTTCAAATTATATATAATATTATTTGTACACATACAATAGTGTTAGAATAAGGTTATAAAATTAATTCATGTCCATCAATTACTATATTAAAGGACAAATTTTACTTAAAATACAAAAAAATTCATGATTCAGTAAAAATTATAAATATTACAAAAATATAAAAAAAAACAAATTAAATTCAAATCTAAACATAAATATTGAAAATGAGTTTTGGAAAATAAAAATGACACAATTAACTGAAAATATTTAATTTCAAGACACCATATTTAAATTTTCAATGACATTATTAGAAAATGTTGATAAAAATTATAAAATAGGTATACTAAACAAATAGGTAGTGAAAATTTTGTATAATAATAAATTATTTCAGAGGTCAAAAAATTATAATAAGATGAAAATTATTTTAGTTATTTTTAATTATTTGAAAGGCATGTTTATATGTTTAAAATTTTTATCAATAAAAAACGGTTTCTTGACGAGTGTTATCAGTTCAGGCCAACTTTCAAATTTTAAGTGGTATCCAAATGTAAAAAAAGGAAAAAATTGTATTTTAAAAAATCTGAAAGATACAAATTAATCTTGAAAAATTGAAAAATATTTTCCAAATAGTAAAATATTAAATATGAAATATAAATTTAAAAATTTTAATATGCCAAAACAATGAGGAAAAATGGTTTATATTTCTGTAACTTATAAAATTTGTAATTTATTTTGTTGACTGCATATATTCTTTAAAATCATCTAAAAAATTATATCTTTCAAAACATAGAAGACAATTTTAAAAAAAATATATATACATATATGTAATTTTTTGCATACGATATTATGAATGCATATTCTAAAACTTTTAAAGTTATAAAATTTTGAATAATATAAAAAATAATTATACTTTCCAAAAAAAACATATTTAATAAAAATGTACAGAAAAATTAAAAAAAATCGATTTTGTACATTAAAAAGGGCCATATATAAAATTGTTATTTGTTTCTTAAATTGAAAAACAAAACATATAAACTTAAAAGTCTAAATTTTCTCGAAAATAAAAAATATTTTTATTTATCTAAAATTATAATATTAAAAAGTTATCATATTCATATTCTCTGTAAAAGAGAAAAATATATTATTAACAAATAACATATATGTTAAAAAAATTCTTAAAACTTTAAAAATAAATATAAAAATGTATATTCAAATTGTTATTTCGTATTATATTTTTTGAAATTTAAATTCTGATTATTGTATTTTTCAAATATATTTATAAAATATATTTTTTATTACTTATGAATAATTTTACATTTTTTAGAATAGATATATTTTATATATTATGAATAATTATTATATTTTTTAGAATACATTAAATGAAACCCAGAGCTCTTGCTTTTGTGAACATTGAGACAAATTTGTATACAGATTTCTCCAAACTAAACATTTTTTCCTTTTCTCATGTGAGTCATTAGTCTACTCTCATAACAGATGTTTTATCTTTCTATTCTCATCTGGTTTCCTTATAAAATACTTGGTGGATTAATTCATATTTAAAATTCATAATTTAAATGTGTTATATTTGATATATAACCCACTATATTAATGAAAAAATATTTATCTACAAGAATTACCCTACTAAACTTGAAATCCTTAACTCCCTCCAGCTCCAACAACAAAATAAAAATTTAGAAAAAATAGACAAACACATATATAAAAAAATTTTAAAGAAGCACAATTAGGAACACGATAAATGAGCATGGAATTAAATATGTAAGTTCATCCAAGTGCGAGGTCATACCACTGAAATTGATATTACTTAAGGTCAGTGTCTCAAGCCTTGTCAGATTCGCCAGCCAATTTGGGAACTCTCCTCCAAGGTTAGCATCTGATAAATAAAAAGCTTTAAGCCGTTGCAAACGACCCAACTCCTTGGGAAGCTCTCCTGTGTTTATGTAGTACTTTGGTTTAATAAAATAATTAAATAAATAAAAATACCCGTGGATCTCCACATAAGATTTAATTGCATTGCATGAATTGGATTGATTTACTTCTAAATTCTATGGAATTATGAAAAACTTGCTATAAGATGAATATTATTGAAATTGGAAAGAAATATTATAAATTTGTTGGACTTTATAAAATGATTATTTTAATGGTTTTCAAACAACATTTACCAATAAAATTGGGGTTTATGCTACCAAATTTGGAGACTTGTGGATATTAGAGACCAATAAAAGTAGAGTTTTGTGTAAATTCGATGGAGTCGACAAGTAATTAGTTACTGAAATATCAAATGAAGCATGGAAAGAATAATTCGTAAATAGCTTATAAGGGAATTTTGATATGATTTTGGATGTATCAAGTTTTGAAGCAATAAGAACCACAAGAACTTCATAAAAAGATGCCAAATCAAAACTAAGGTAGCTTCTTTGTAGTGTCAAAGCTGTAGGAAATAACAGAGATGGTGTAGACTTTGATCAACAAAGAACACCATTCTTATATTTTTTTTAAATGTTTACAAAAATGTGGAGTAAATTAATGTTTTCAAAACCAGAATAACCCTTGAATTGGAGAACTTACTGAGTTATTAGTCCAACCAATTCAACCAGTTCAACTAATTTTAAAAATCTTGTAGTTTCAAATTATATATAATATTATTTATACACATATAATAGTGTTAGACTAAGGTTATAAAATTAATTCATGTCCATCAATAACTATATTAAACAACAAATTTTACTTAAAATACAAAACAATTCATGATTCAGGAAAAATTATAAATATTACAAAAATATAAAAGAAACCAAATTAAATTCAAATCTAAACATAAATATTGAAAATGAGTTTTGGAAAATAAAAATGACACAATTAACTGAAAATATTTAATTTCAAGACACCATATTTAAATTTTCAAAAGACATTATTAGAAAATGTTGATAAAAATTATAAAATATGTATACTAAACAAATAGGTAGTGAAAATTTTGTATAATAATAAATTATTTTAGAGGTCAAAAAATTATAATAAGATGAAAAATATTTTAGTTATTTTTAATTATTTGAAAGGCATGTTTATATGTTTAAAATTTTTATCAAGAAAAAACGGTTTCTTGACAAGTGTTATCAGTTCAGGCCAACTTTCAAATTTTAAGTGGTATCCAAATGTACAAAATGGAAAAAATTGTATTTTAAAAAATCTGAAAGATACAAATTAATCTTGAAAAATTGAAAAATATTTTCCAAATAGTAAAATATTAAATATGAAATATAAATTTAAAAATTTTAATATGCCAAAACAATGAGGAAAAATGGTTTATATTTCTGTAACGTATAAAATTTGTAATTTATTTTGTTGACTGCATATATTCTTTAAAATCATCTAAAAAATTATATCTTTTAAAACATAGAAGACAATTTTAAAATATATATATATATATATGTAATTTTTTGCATAGGATATTATGAATGCATATTCTAAAACTTTTAAAGTTATAAAATTTTGAATAATATAAAAAATAATTATACTTTCCAAAAAAAACATATTTAATAAAAATGTACAGAAAAATTTAAAAAATCGATTTTGTACATTAAAAAGGGCCATATATAAAATTGTTATTTGTTTCTTAAATTGAAAAACAAAACATATAAATTTAAAAGTCTAAATTTTCTCGAAAATAAAAAATATATTTATTTATCTAAAATTATAATATTAAAAAGTTATCATATTCATATTCTCTGTAAAAGAGAAAAATATATTATTAACAAATAACATATATGTTAAAAAAATTCTTAAAACTTTAAAAATAAATATAAAAATGTACATTCAAATTGTTATTTCGTATTATATTTTTTGAAATTTAAATTCTGTTTATTGTATTTTTCAAATATATTTATAAAATATATTTTTTATTTCTTATGAATAATTTTACATTTTTTAGAATAGATATATTTTATATATTATGAATAATTATTATATTTTTTAGAATACATTAAATGAAACCCAGAGCTCTTGATTTTGTGAACATTGAGACAAATTTGTATACAGATTTCTCTAAACTAAACCTTTTTTCCTTTTCTCATGTTAGTCATTAGTCTACTCTAATAACAGATGTTTTATCTTTCTATTCTTATCTGGTTTCCTTATAAAATACTTAGTGGATTAATTCATATTTAAAATTCATGATTTAAATGTGTTATATTTGATATATAACCCACTATATTAATGAAAAAATATTTACCTACATGAATTACCCTACTAAACTTGAAATCCTTAACTCCCTCCAGCTCCAACAACAAAATAAAAATATAGAAAAAATAGACACACACATATATAAAAAAATTTTAAAGAAGCACAATTAGGAACACGATAAATGAGCATGGAATTAAATATGTAAGTTCATCCAAGAGCGAGGTCATACCACTGAAATTGATATTACTTAAGGTCAGTGTCTCAAGCCTTGTCAGATTCGCCAGCCAATTTGGGAACTCTCCTCCAAGGTTAGCATCTGATAAATAAAAAGCTTTAAGCCGTTGCAAACGACCCAACTCCTTGGGAAGCTCTCCTGTGTTTATGTAGTACTTTGGTTTAATAAAATAATTAAATAAATAAAAATACCCGTGGATCTCCATGTAAGATTTAATTGCATTGCATGAATTGGATTGATTTACTTCTAAATTCTATGGAATTATGAAAAACTTGCTATAAGATGAAATATTATGGAAATTGGAAAGAAATATTATAAATTTGTTGGACTTTATAAAATGATTATTTTAATGGTTTTCAAACAACATTTACCAATAAAATTGTGGTTTATGCTACCAAATTTGGAGACTTGTGGATATTAGAGATCAATAAAAATAGAGTTTTGTGTAAATTTGATGGAGTCGACAAGTAATTAGTTACTCAAATATCAAATGAAGCATGGAAAGAATAATTCGTAAATAGCTTATAAGGGAATTTTGATATGATTTTGGATGTATCAAGTTTAGAAGCAATAATAACCACAAGAACTTCATAAAAAGATGCCAAATCAAAACTAAGGTAGCTTCTTTGTAGTGTCAAAGCTGTAGGAAATCACAGAGATGGTGTAGACTTTGATCAACAAAGAATACCATTCTTATATTTTTTTAAAATGTTTAGAAAAATGTGGAGTAAAATAATGTTTTCAAAACCAGAATAACCCTTGAATTGGAGAACTTACTGAGTTACTAGTCCAACCAATTCAACCAGTTCAACCGATTTTAAAAATCTTGTTGTTTCAAATTATATATAATATTATTTATACACATATAATAGTGTTAGAATAAGGTTATAAAATTAATTCATGTCCATCAATTACTATATTAAATGACAAATTTTACTTAAAATACAAAAAAATTCATGATTCAGTAAAAATTATAAATATTACAAAAATATAAAAGAAACCAAATTAAATTCAAATCTAAACATAAATATTGAAAATGAGTTTTGGAAAATAAAAACGACACAATTAACTGAAAATATTTAATTTCAAGACACCATATTTAAATTTTCAATGACATAATTAGAAAATGTTGATAAAAATTATAAAATAGGTAACTAAACAAATAGATAGTGAAAATTGTATATAATTATAAATTATTTCAGAGGTCAAAAAATTATAATAAGATGAAAAATATTTTAGTTATTTTTAATTATTTGAAAGGCATGTTTTTATGTTTAAAATTTTTATCAAAAAAAAAACGGTTTCTTGACGAGTGTTATCAGTTCAGGCCAACTTTCAAATTTTAAGTGGTATCCAAATGTACAAAAAGGAAAAAATTGTATTTTAAAAAATCTAAAAGATACAAATTAATCTTGAAAAATTGAAAAATATTTTCCAAATAGTAAAATATTAAATATGAAATATAAATTTAAAAATTTTAATACGCCAAAACAATGAGGAAAAATGGTTTATATTTCTGTAACTTATAAAATTTGTAATTTATTATGTTGACTGCGTATATTCTTTAAAATCATCTAAAAAATTATATCTTTTAAAACATAGAAGACAATTTTAAAAAGTATATATATATATAATTTTTTGCATAGGATATTATGAATGCATATTCTAAAACTTTTAAAGTTATAAAATTTTGAATAATATAAAAAATAATTATGCTTTCCAAAAAAAACATATTTAATAAAAATGTACAGAAAAATTTAAAAAATTGATTTTGTACATTAAAAAGGGCCATATATAAAATTGTTATTTGTTTCTTAAATTGAAAAACAAAACATATAAATTTAAAAGTCTAAATTTTCTCGAAAATAAAAAATATATTTATTTATCTAAAATTATAATATTAAAAAGTTATCATATTCATATTCTCTGTAAAAGAGAAAAATATATTATTAACAAATAACATATATGTTAAAAAAATTCTTAAAACTTTAAAAATAAATATAAAAATGTATATTCAAATTGTTATTTCGTATTATATTTTTTGAAATTTAAATTCTGTTTATTGTATTTTTCAAATATATTTATAAAATATATTTTTTATTTCTTATGAATAATTTTACATTTTTAGAATAGATATATTTTATATATTATGAATAATTATTATTTTTTTTAGAATACATTAAATGAAACCCAGAGCTCTTGCTTTTGTGAACACTGAGACAAATTTGTATACAGATTTCTCCAAACTAAACATTTTTTCCTTTTCTCATGTGAGTCATTAGTCTACTCTAATAACAGATGTTTTATCTTTCTACTCTTATCTGGTTTCCTTATAAAATACTTGGTGGATTAATTCATATTTAAAATTCATAATTTAAATGTGTTATATTTGATATATAACCCACTATATTAATGAAAAAATATTTATCTACATGAATTACCCTACTAAACTTGAAATCCTTAACTCCCTCCAGCTCCAACAACAAAATAAAAATTCAGAAAAAATAGACACACACATATATAAAAAAATTTTAAAGAAGCACAATTAGGAACACGATAAATGAGCATGGAATTAAATATGTAAGTTCATCCAAGAGCGAGGTCATACCACTGAAATAGATATCACTTAAGGTCAGTGTCTCAAGCCTTGTCAAATTCGCCAGCCAATTTGGGAACTCTCCTCCAAGGTTAGCATCTGATAAATAAAAAGCTTTAAGCCGTTGCAAATGACCCAACTCCTTGGGAAGCTCTCCTATGTTTATGTAGTACTTTGGTTTAATAAAATAATTAAATAAATAAAAATACCCGTGGATCTCCATGTAAAATTTAATTGCATTGCATGAATTGGATTGATTTACTTCTAAATTCTATGGAATTATGAAAAACATGCTATAAGATGAAATATTATTGAAATTGGAAAGAAATACTATAAATTTGTTGGACTTTATAAAATGATTATTTTAATGGTTTTCAAACAACAATTACCAATAAAATTGTGGTTTATGCTACAAAATTGGAGACTTGTGGATATTAGAGACCAATAAAAGTAGAGTTTTGTGTAAATTTGATGGAGTCGACAAGTAATTAGTTACTGAAATATCAAATGAAGCATGGAAAGAATAATTTGTAAATAGCTTATAAGGGAATTTTGTTTTGATTTTGGATGTATCAAGTTTTGAAGCAATAACAACCACAAGAACTTCATAAAAAGATGCCAAATCAAAACTAAGGTAGCTTCTTTGTAGTGTCAAAGCTGTAGGAAGTCACAGAGATGGTGTAGACTTTGATCAACAAAGTACACCATTCTTACATTTTTTTAAAATGTTCAGAAAAATGTGTTGTAAAATAATGTTTTCAAAACCAGAATAACCCTTGAATTGGAGAACTTACTGAGTTACTAGTCCAACCAATTCAACCAGTTCAACAGATTTTAAAAATCTTGTAGTTTCAAATTATATATAATATTATTTATACACATATAATAGTGTTAGAATAAGGTTATAAAATTAATTCATGTCCATCAATTACTATATTAAACGACAAATTTTACTTAAAATACAAAAAAATTCATGATTCAGTAAAAATTATAAATATTACAAAAATATAAAAGAAACCAAATTAAATTCAAATCTAAACATAAATATTGAAAATGAGTTTTGGAAAATAAAAATGACACAATTAACTGAAAATATTTAATTTCAAGACACCATATTTAAATTTTCAAAGACATTATTAGAAAATGTTGATAAAAATTATAAAATAGGTATACTAAACAAATAGGTAGTGAAAATTTTGTATAATAATAAATTATTTCAGAGGTCAAAAAATTATAATAAGATGAAAAATATTTTAGTTATTTTTAATTATTTGAAAGGCATGTTTATATGTTTAAAATTTTTATCAATAAAAAACGGTTTCTTGACGAGTGTTATCAGTTCAGGCCAACTTTCAAATTTTAAGTGGTATCCAAATGTACAAAAAGGAAAAAATTGTATTTTAAAAAATCTGAAAGATACAAATTAATCTCGAAAAATTGAAAAATATTTTCCAAATAGTAAAATATTAAATATGAAATATAAATTTAAAAATTTTAATATGCCAAAACAATGAGCAAAAATGGTTTATATTTCTGTAACATATAAAATTTGTAATTTATTTTGTTGACTGCATATTATCTTTAAAATCATCTAAAAAATTATATCTTTTATAACATAGAAGACAATTTTAAAATATATATATATATATGTAATTTTTTGCATAGGATATTATGAATGCATATTCTAAAACTTTTAAAGTTATAAAATTTGAATAATATAAAAAATAATTATACTTTCCAAAAAAAACATATTTAATAAAAATGTACAGAAAAAATAAAACAAATTGATTTTGTACATTAAAAAGGGCCATATATAAAATTGTTATTTGTTTCTTAAATTGAAAAACAAAACATATAAATTTAAAAGTCTAAATTTTCTCGAAAATAAAAAATATATTTATTTATCTAAAATTATAATATTAAAAAGTTATCATATTCATATTCTCTGTAAAAGAGAAAAATATATTATTAACAAATAACATATATGTTAAAAAAATTCTTAAAACTTTAAAAATAAATATAAAAATGTATATTCAAATTGTTATTTCGTATTATATTTTTTGAAATTTAAATTATGTTTATTGTATTTTTCAAATATATTTATAAAATATATTTTTTATTTCTTATGAATAATTTTACATTTTTAGAATAGATATATTTTATATATTATGAATAATTATTATTTTTTTTAGAATACATTAAATGAAACCCAGAGCTCTTGCTTTTGTGAACATTGAGACAAATTTGTATACAGATTTCTCCAAACTAAACATTTTTTCCTTTTCTCATGTGAGTCATTAGTCTACTCTAATAACAGATGTTTTATCTTTCTACTCTTATCTGGTTTCCTTATAAAATACTTGGTGGATTAATTCATATTTAAAATTCATAATTTAAATGTGTTATATTTGATATATAACCCACTATATTAATGAAAAAATATTTATCTACATGAATTACCCTACTAAACTTGAAATCCTTAACTCCCTCCAGCTCCAACAACAAAATAAAAATTCAGAAAAAATAGACAAACACATACATAAGAAAATTTTAAAGAAGCACAATTAGGAACACGATAAATGAGCATGGAATTAAATATGTAAGTTCATCCAAGAGCGAGGTCATACCACTGAAATAGATATTACTTAAGGTCAGTGTCTCAAGCCTTGTCAGATTCGCTAGCCAATTTTGGAGCTCTCCTGCAAGGTTAGTATGTGATAAATGAAAATCTTTAAGCCGTTGCAAATGACCCAACTCCTTGGGAAGCTCTCCTATGTTTATGTAGTACTTTGGTTTAATAAAATAATTAAATAAATAAAAATACCCGTGGATCTCCATGTAAGATTTAATTGCATTGCATGAATTGGATTGATTTACTTCTAAATTCTATGGAACTATGAAAAACTTGCTATAAGATGAAATATTATTGAAATTGGAAAGAAATATTATAAATTTGTTGGACTTTATAAAATGATTATTTTAATGGTTTTCAAACAACAATTACCAATAAAATTGTGGTTTATGCAACAAAATTGGAGACTTGTGGATATTAGAGACCAATAAAAGTAGAGTTTTGTGTAAATTTGATGGATTCGACAAGTAATTAGTTACTGAAATATCAAATGAAGCATGGAAAGAATAATTTGTAAATAGCTTATAAGGGAATTTTGTTTTGATTTTGGATGTATCAAGTTTTGAAGCAATAACAACCACAAGAACTTCATAAAAAGATGCCAAATCAAAACTAAGGTAGCTTCTTTGTAGTGTCAAAGCTGTAGGAAGTCACAGAGATGGTGTAGACTTTGATCAACAAAGAACACCATTCTTACATTTTTTTAAAATGTTCAGAAAAATGTGTTGTAAAATAATGTTTTCAAAACCAGAATAACCCTTGAATTGGAGAACTTACTGAGTTACTAGTCCAACCAATTCAACCAGTTCAACAGATTTTAAAAATCTTGTAGTTTCAAATTATATATAATATTATTTATACACATATAATAGTGTTAGAATAAGGTTATAAAATTAATTCATGTCCATCAATTACTATATTAAACGACAAATTTTACTAAAAATACAAAAAAATTCATGATACAGTAAAAATTATAAATATTACAAAAATATAAAAGAAACCAAATTAAATTCAAATCTAAACATAAATATTGAAAATGAGTTTTGGAAAATAAAAACGACACAATTAACTGAAAATATTTAATTTCAAGACACCATATTTAAATTTTCAATGACATTATTAGAAAATGTTGATGAAAATTATAAAATAGGTATACTAAAGAAATAGATAGTGAAAATTTTGTATAATAATAAATTATTTCAGAGGTCAAAAAATTATAATAAGATGAAAAATATTTTAGTTATTTTTAATTATTTGAAAGGCATGTTTATATGTTTAAAATTTTTATCAATAAAAAACGGTTTCTTGACGAGTGTTATCAGTTCAGGCCAACTTTCAAATTTTAAGTGGTATCCAAATGTACAAAAAGGAAAAAATTGTATTTTAAAAAATCTGAAAGATACAAATTAATCTCGAAAAATTGAAAAATATTTTCCAAATAGTAAAATATTAAATATGAACTATAAATTTAAAAATTTTAATATGCCAAAACAATGAGCAAAAATGGTTTATATTTCTGTAACATATAAAATTTGTAATTTATTTTGTTGACTGCATATTATCTTTAAAATCATCTAAAAAATTATATCTTTTATAACATAGAAGACAATTTTAAAATATATATATATATATGTAATTTTTTGCATAGGATATTATGAATGCATATTCTAAAACTTTTAAAGTTATAAAATTTGAATAATATAAAAAATAATTATACTTTCCAAAAAAAACATATTTAATAAAAATGTACAGAAAAATTAAAAAAATCGATTTTGTACATTAAAAAGGGCCATATATAAAATTGTTATTTGTTTCTTAAATTGAAAAACAAAACATATAAATTTAAAAGTCTAAATTTTCTCGAAAATAAAAAATATATTTATTTATCTAAAATTATAATATTAAAAAGTTATCATATTCATATTCTCTGTAAAAGAGAAAAATATATTTTTAACAAATAACATATATGTTAAAAAATTCTTAAAACTTTAAAAATAAATATAAAAATGTACATTCAAATTGTTATTTCGTATTATATTTTTTGAAATTTAAATTCTGTTTATTGTATTTTTCAAATATATTTATAAAATATATTTTTTATTTCTTATGAATAATTTTACATTTTTTAGAATAGATATATTTTATATATTATGAATAATTATTATATTTTTTAGAATACATTAAATGAAACCCAGAGCTCTTGATTTTGTGAACATTGAGACAAATTTGTATACAGATTTCTCTAAACTAAACATTTTTTCCTTTTCTCATGTGAGTCATTAGTCTACTCTAATAACAGATGTTTTATCTTTCTATTCTTATCTGGTTTCCTTATAAAATACTTGGTGGATTAATTCATATTTAAAATTCATGATTTAAATGTGTTATATTTGATATATAACCCACTATATTAATGAAAAAATATTTATCTACATGAATTACCCTACTAAACTTGAAATCCTTAACTCCCTCCAGCTCCAACAACAAAATAAAAATATAGAAAAAATAGACACACACATATATAAAAAAATTTTAAAGAAGCACAATTAGGAACATGATAAATGAGCATGGAATTAAATATGTAAGTTCATCCAAGAGCGAGGTCATACCACTGAAATTGATATAACTTAAGGTCAGTGTCTCAAGCCTTGTCAGATTCGCCAGCCAATTTGGGAACTCTCCTCCAAGGTTAGCATCTGATAAATAAAAAGCTTTAAGCCGTTGCAAACGACCCAACTCCTTGGGAAGCTCTCCTGTGTTTATGTAGTACTTTGGTTTAATAAAATAATTAAATAAATAAAAATACCCGTGGATCTCCATGTAAGATTTAATTGCATTGCATGAATTGGATTGATTTACTTCTAAATTCTATGGAATTATGAAAAACTTGCTATAAGATGAAATATTATTGAAATTGGAAAGAAATATTATAAATTTGTTGGACTTTATAAAATGATTATTTTAATGGTTTTCAAACAACATTTACCAATAAAATTGTGGTTTATGCTACCAAAATTGGAGACTTGTGGATATTAGAGACCAATAAAAGTAGAGTTTTGTGTAAATTTGATGGAGTCGACAAGTAATTAGTTACTGAAATATCAAATGAAGCATGGAAAGAATAATTCGTAAATAGCTTATAAGGGAATTTTGATATGATTTTGGATGTATCAAGTTTAGAAGCAATAAGAACCACAAGAACTTCATAAAAAGATGCCAAATCAAAACTAAGGTAGCTTCTTTGTAGTGTCAAAGCTGTAGGAAATCACAGAGATGGTGTAGACTTTGATCAACAAAGAATACCATTCTTATATTTTTTTAAAATGTTTAGAAAAATGTGGAGTAAAATAATGTTTTCAAAACCAGAATAACCCTTGAATTGGAGAACTTACTGAGTTACTAGTCCAACCAATTCAACCAGTTCAACCGATTTTAAAAATCTTGTAGTTTCAAATTATATATAATATTATTTATACACATATAATAGTGTTAGAATAAGGTTATAAAATTAATTCATGTCCATCAATTACTATATTAAACGACAAATTTTACTTAAAATACAAAAAAATTCATGATTCAGTAAAAATTATAAATATTACAAAAATATAAAAGAAACCAAATTAAATTCAAATCTAAACATAAATATTGAAAATGAGTTTTGGAAAATAAAAATGACACAATTAACTGAAAATATTTAATTTCAAGACACCATATTTAAATTTTCAATGACATTATTAGAAAATGTTGATAAAAATTATAAAATAGGTATACTAAACAAATAGATAGTGAAAATTTTGTATAATAATAAATTATTTCAGAGGTCAAAAAATTATAATAAGATGAAAAATATTTTAGTTATTTTTAATTATTTGAAAGGCATGTTTATATGTTTAAAATTGTTATCAATAAAAAACGGTTTCTTGACGAGTGTTATCAGTTCAGGCCAACTTTCAAATTTTAAGTGGTATCCAAATGTACAAAAAGGAAAAAATTGTATTTTAAAAAATCTGAAAGATACAAATTAATCTCGAAAAATTGAAAAATATTTTCCAAATAGTAAAATATTAAATATGAACTATAAATTTAAAAATTTTAATATGCCAAAACAATGAGGAAAAATGGTTTATATTTCTGTAACATATAAAATTTGTAATTTATTTTGTTGACTGCATATATTCTTTAAAATCATCTAAAAAATTATATCTTTTAAAACATAGAAGACAATTTTAAAAAAAATATATGTATATATGTAATTTTTTGCATAGGATATTATGAATGCATATTCTAAAACTTTTAAAGTTATAAAATTTTGAATAATATAAAAAATAATTATACTTTCCAAAAAAAACATATTTAATAAAAATGTTCAGAAAAATTAAAAAAATCGATTTTGTACATTAAAAAGGGCCATATATAAAATTGTTATTTGTTTCTTAAATTGAAAAACAAAACATATAAATTTAAAAGTCTAAATTTTCTCGAAAATAAAAAATATATTTAATTATCTAAAATTATAATATTAAAAACTTATCATATTCATATTCTCTGTAAAAGAGAAAAATATATTATTAACAAATAACATATATGTTAAAAAAATTCTTAAAACTTTAAAAATAAATATAAAAATGTACATTCAAATTGTTATTTCATATTATATTTTTTGAAATTTAAATTCTGTTTATTGTATTTTTCAAATATATTTTTTATTTCTTATGAATAATTTTACATTTTTTAGAATAGATATATTTTATATATTATGAATAATTATTATATTTTTTAGAATACATTAAATCAAACCCAGAGCTCTTGCTTTTGTGAACATTGAGACAAATTTGTATACAGATTTCTCCAAACTAAACATTTTTTCCTCTTCTCATGTGAGTCATTAGTCTACTCTAATAACAAATGTTATATCTTTCTATTCTTATCTGGTTTCCTTATAAAATACTTGGTGGATTAATTCATATTTAAAATTCATAATTTAAATGTGTTATATTTGATATATAACCCACTATATTAATGAAAAAATATTTATCTACAAGAATTACCCTACTAAACTTGAAATCCTTAACTCCCTCCAACTCCAACAACAAAATAAAAATTCAGAAAAAATAGACACACACATATATAAAAAAAATTTAAAGAAGCACAATTAGGAACACGATAAATGAGCATGGAATTAAATATGTAAGTTCATCCAAGAGCGAGGTCATACCACTGAAATTGATATTACTTAAGGTCAGTGTCTCAAGCCTTGTCAGATTCGCCAGCCAATTTGGGAACTCTCCTCCAAGGTTAGCATCTGATAAATAAAAAGCTTTAAGCCGTTGCAAACGACCCAACTCCTTGGGAAGCTCTCCTGTGTTTATGTAGTACTTTGGTTTAATAAAATAATTAAATAAATAAAAATACCCGTGGATCTCCATGTAAAATTTAATTGCATTGCATGAATTGGATTGATTTACTTCTAAATTCTATGGAATTATGAAAAACTTGCTATAAGATGAAAATATTATTGAAATTGGAAAGAAATACTATAAATTTGTTGGACTTTATAAAATGATTATTTTAATGGTTTTCAAAAAACAATTACCAATAAAATTGTGGTTTATGCTACAAAATTGGAGACTTGTGGATATTAGAGACCAATAAAAGTAGAGTTTTGTGTAAATTTGATGGAGTCGACAAGTAATTAGTTACTGAAATGTCAAATGAAGCATGGAAAGAATAATTCGTAAATAACTTATAAGGGAATTTTGATATGATTTTGGATGTATCAAGTTTTGAAGCAATAACAACCACAAGAACTTCATAAAAAGATGCCAAATCAAAACTAAGGTAGCTTCTTTGTAGTGTCAAAGCTGTAGGAAATCACAAAGATGGTGTAGACTTTGATCAACAAAGAATACCATTCTTATATTTTTTTAAAATGTTTAGAAAAATGTGGAGTACAATAATGTTTTCAAAACCAGAATAACCCTTGAATTGGAGAACTTACTGAGTTACTAGTCCAACCAATTCAACCAGTTCAACCGATTTTAAAAATCTTGTTGTTTCAAATTATATATAATATTATTTATACACATATAATAGTGTTAGAATAAGGTTATAAAATTAATTCATGTCAATCAATTACTATATTAAACAACAAATTTTACTTAAAATACAAAAAAATTCATGATTGAGTAAAAATTATAAATATTACAAAAATATAAAAGAAACCAAATTAAATTCAAATCTAAACATAAATATTGAAAATGAGTTTTGGAAAATAAAAACGACACAATTAACTGAAAATATTTAATTTCAAGACACCATATTTAAATTTTCAATGACATTATTAGAAAATGTTGATAAAAATTATAAAATAGGTATACTAAACAAATAGATAGTGAAAATTTTGTATAATAATAAATTATTTCAGAGGTCAAAAAATTATAATAAGATGAAAAATATTTTAGTTATTTTTAATTATTCGAAAGGCATGTTTATATGTTTAAAATTTTTATCAATAAAAAACGGTTTCTTGACGAGTGTTATCAGTTCAGGCCAACTTCCAAATTTTAAGTGGTATCCAAATGTACAAATAGGAAAAAATTGTATTTTAAAAAATCTGAAAGATACAAATTAATCTTGAAAAATTGAAAAATATTTTCAAAATAGTAAAATATTAAATATGAAATATAAATTTAAAAATTTTAATATGCCAAAACAATGAGGAAAAATGGATTATATTTCTGTAACTTATAAAATCTGTAATTTTTTATGTTGACTGGATATATTCTTTAAAATCACCTAAAAAATTATATCTTTTAAAACATAGAAGACAATTTAAAAAATATATATATATATAATTTTCTGCATAGGATATTATGAATGCATATTCTGAAACTTTTAAAGTTATAAAATTTTGAATAATATAAAAAATAATTATACTTTCCAAAAAAAACATATTTAATAAAAATGTTCAGAAAATTTAAAAAAATCGATTTTGTACATTAAAAAGGGCCATATATAAAATTGTTATTTGTTTCTTAAATTGAAAAACAAAACATATAACTTTAAAAGTCTAAATTTTCTCTAAAATAAAAAATATATTTATTTATCTAAAATTATAATATTAAAAAGTTATCATATTCATATTCTCTGTAAAAGAGAAAAATATATTTTTAACAAATAACATTTGTGTTAAAAAAATTCTTAAAAGTTTAAAAATAAATATAAAAATGCACATTGAAATTGTTATTTCGTATTATATTTTTTGAAATTTAAATTCGGTTTATTGTATTTTTCAAATATATTTATAAAATATATTTTTTATTTCTTTTGAATAATTTTACATTTTTTAGAATAGATATATTTTATATATTATGAATAATTATTATATTTTTTAGGATACATTAAATGAAACCCAGAGCTCTGGATTCTGTGAACATTGAGACAAATTTGTACATAGATTTCTCTAAACTAAACATTTTTTTTTTTCTCATGTCAGTCATTAGTCTACTCTGATAATAGATGTTTTATCTTTCAATTCTTATCTGGTTTCCTTATAAAATACTTGGTGGATTAATTCATATAAAAAAAAAGTATTAAAGAAGCAAAATTAGGAACAAGATAAATGAGCATGGAATTAAATTTGTAAGTTCATCCAAGAGCGAGGTCATACCACTGAAATTGATATAACTTAAGGTCAGTGTCTCAAGCCTTGTCAGATTCGCCAGCCAGTTTGGGAACTCTCCTCCAAGGTTAGCATGTGATAATTGAAAATCTTTAAGCCGTTGCAAATGACCCAACTCCTTGGGAAGCTTACCTGTGTTTATGTAGTACTTTGGTTTAATAAAATAATTAAATAAATAAAAATACCCGTGGATCTCCATGTAAGATTTAATTGCATTGCATGAATTGGATTGATTTACTTCTAAATTCTATGGAATTTTGAAAAAACTTGCTATAAGATGAAATATTATGGAAATTGGAAAGAAATATTATAAATTTTTTGGACTTTATAAAATGATTATTTTAATGGTTTTCAAACGACATTTACCAATAAAATTGTGGTTTATGCTACCAAATTTGGAGACTTGTGGATATTAGAGACCAATAAAAGTAGAGTTTTGTGTAAATTTGATGGAGTCGACAAGTAATTAGTTACTCAAATATCAAATGAAGCATGGAAAGAATAATTCGTAAATAGCTTATAAGGGAATTTTGATATGATTTTGGATGTATCAAGTTTAGAAGCAATAACAACCACAAGAACTTCATAAAAAGATGCCAAATCAAAACTAAGTTAGCTTCTTTGTAGTGTCAAAGCTGTAGGAAATCACAGAGATGGTGTAGACTTTGATCAACAAAGAATACCATTCTTATATTTTTTTAATATGTTTAGAAAAATATGGAGTAAAATAATGTTTTCAAAACCAGAATAACCCTTGAATTGGAGAACTTACTGAGTTACTAGTCCAAACAATTCAACCAGTTCAACCGATTTTAAAAATCTTGTTGTTTCGAATTATATATAATATTATTTATACACATATAATAGTGTTAGAATAAGGTTATAAAATTAATTCATGTCCATCAATTACTATATTAAATGACAAATTTTACTTAAAATACAAAAAAATTCATGATTCAGTAAAAATTATAAATATTACAAAAATATAAAAGAAACCAAATTAAATTCAAATCTAAACATAAATATTGAAAATGAGTTTTGGAAAATAAAAACGACACAATTAACTGAAAATATTTAATTTCAAGACGCCATATTTAAATTTTCAATGACATTATTAGAAAATGTTGATAAAAATTATAAAATAGGTATACTAAACAAATAGATAGTGAAAATTTTGTATAATAATAAATTATTTCAGAGGTCAAAAAATTATAATAAGATGAAAAATATTTTAGTTATTTTTAATTATTTGAAAGGCATGTTTATATGTTTAAAATTTTTATCAATAAAAAACGGTTTCTTGACGAGTGTTATCAGTTCAGGCCAACTTTCAAATTTTAAGTGGTATCCAAATGTACAAAAAGGAAAAAATTGTATTTTAAAAAATCTGAAAGATACAAATTAATCTTGAAAAATTGAAAAATATTTTCCAAATAGTAAAATATTAAATATGAAATATATATTTAAAAATTTTAATATGCCAAAACAATGAGGAAAAATGGTTTATATTTCTGTAACTTATAAAATTCGTAATTTATTATGTTGACTGCATATATTCTTTAAAATCATCTAAAAAATTATATCTTTTAAAACATAGAAGACAATTTAAAAAAACAAAAAAAAATATAATTTTTTGCATAGGATATTATGAATGCATATTCTAAAACTTTTAAAGTTATAAAATTTTGAATAATATAAAAAATAATTATACTTTCCAAAAAAAAACATATTTAATAAAAATGTACAGAAAAATTAAAAAAATCGATTTTGTACATTAAAAAGGGCCATATATAAAATTGTTATTTGTTTCTTAAATTGAAAAACAAAACATATAAATTTAAAAGTCTAAATTTTCTCGAAAATAAAAAATATATTTATTTGTCTAAAATTATAATATTAAAAAGTTATCATATTCATATTCTCTGTAAAAGAGAAAAATATATTTTTGACAAATAACATATTTGTTAAAAAAATTCTTAAAACTTTAAAAATAAATATAAAAATGTACATTCAAATTGTTATTTCATATTATATTTTTTGAAATTTAAATTCTGTTTATTATATTTTTCAAATATATTTATAAAATATATTTTTTATTTCTTATGAATAATTTTACATTTTTTAGAATATATATATATTTTTTAAATATTAAGAATAATTATTATATTTTTTAGAATACATTGAATGAAACCCAAAGCTCTTGATCTTGTGAACATTGAGACAAATTGAATCATTAGTCTACTCTAATAACAGATGTTTTCTCTTTTTATTCTTGTCTAGTTTCTTTATATAATACTTGGTAGATTAATTGATATTTAAAATTCATGATTTCAATGTGTTATATTCGATATATAACCCATTGCATTGATGAAAAAAATATTTTATCTACATGAATTACACTTCAAAAATTGAAATCTTTTGCCCCCTCCAACCCAAGAACAATTCAAAAGTATAGAAAAAATAGATATACACATATATAAAAAAAAATTTAAGAAAAACACAAGTATGAACAAGATAAACAAGCATGAAGTTACACGTGTAAGTTCATCCAAGAGTGAGATCGTACCATTGAAATTGATGTAACTTAATGCCAGTGTCTCAAGTCTTGTCAGATTTGGCAGCCAATTTGGGAGCTCTCCTCCAATGTTAATACCCCATATATCAAAATTTTTAAGCCATCGCAAATGACCCAACTCCTTAGGAAGCTCTCCTATGTTTATGTAGTACGTTAGTTTAATAAAATAAATAAATAAATGAAAATACCAATGAATGTCCATGTACGATTTAATTGCATTGCATGAATTGGATTGATTTACTTCTGAATTCTATGAAATTATGAAAAACTTGCTATAAGATGAAATATTATGGAAACATGATATTACTTTTGAAAGAAGAAGTTTACTTTTATAAAATAAAACTCCATTTTGAACATAGGAATTAAATGATTATTTTGGATTGGCAAGCACTTCAATACAATAATAAAAAAGAAAGAATAACCAAAATTGGTAGAGCATTTCACATTGCTTATATATTGCTGAACGAAAATTCAAAGCTCATTATATTTTCAACTTTCTTCCGGAAAATCTTTGCTAAATTCATTGAATGAAACGTAGAGCTCTTGTGAACATTGAGACAAATTTGTATGTAGATTATTTGAAAGGCATGTTTATATTTTAAAAATTTTTATCAATAAAAAACAGTAAAAAACGGTTTCTTGACCAATGTGACCAGTTCATGCCAACTTTCAAATTTTAAGTGGTATCCAAATGTACAAAAAGGAAAAAATTGTATTTTAAAAAATATAAAAGATATAAAATTAATCTTGAAAAATAGACAAATATTTTCCAAATAGTAAAATATTAAATTTGAAATATAAATTTAAAAATCTTAATAAGCCAAAAGAATGAGGAAAAAATGGTTTATATTTTTAAAACTTATAAAATTTATAATTTATTATGTTGACTGCATATATTCTTTAAAATCATATAAAAAATTATATCTTTTAAAACATAAAAGACAATTTAAAATAACTAAAAATAAAAAAATATAATTTTTTGCATAGGATATTATGAATATAGATTCTAAAACTTTTAAAGTTATAAAATTTCAAATGATATAAATAAATGATTATATTTTTCAAACAAAACATATTTAACAAAAAGTTCAGAAAAAATTAAAAAAAATCAATTTTTAACATTAAGAAGTTGTTGTTTGTTTTTAAAATTGAAAAACAAAACTGTTCTAAAACAACACAAAAAATAGTAATCAGACACAAAATTACGTGGATTGGTCAAACAAGACCTACGGAACAATTCAATAGATCAATAGCCAACAGTGTTTCAGGTACAATAGATCCTGATACTTGTTATGATCTGCATTTGCTATCCTTTCACTTTTTGAATTTTTTAATAATTGCGGTGAATCAAATATTTTATTTTAAAATTCTGTTTTCTTTCTTTTATGTATTTTAAATTTCTTATTAATCAAAGTTGATTATATATTTTAATTTGAAATTCAGTTTTTGCTTTATGTTTTATTTTTATTTATTGAGGTTTAGGGTTTATTTTACATTATTTTCAAATTAGCATTGCTTAATTGCTATATGTTTTTTTTACCAAATTTTCTCATACATTTAATTAAAGATTTTACTTTAATTTTTAATTTTTAATAATCATAGCCATTATAATAGATTGATCAGTTGAAATATCTAATTAACTTTTTAATCACTTTAGTAACATGTACACGCAAATAATAGGTTTGGAAACCCATCAACTAATATTTTTTCTTTGTCATGAGTTTACAATTTTGTATAGTGATCAACTTCACATAAAAATATTTCTTTGATATGAAGTCCTCTATGCGAGATATGACATATATATTGAGAAAGGCCTCAAAATATTTTCTATATGAAGTTGTGTAAATTATAAAATTTAAAGAAATTATTAGGAACTATAAAACATCAAAGAAATTATTTTTTAAAACCCATATTTTGAATTACACAAATACTTTGAATATAATTTTAATCGTTTAGTAACTTCATTTTTGTAAATAAATTTACTTAAAATATAATAAGTTTAAAATGTTCTATGATTAATAAAAATAATATAATTATTCCATAATTGTTAATAACAAAAGTTCACTTTCGGCTAGTGTGTTTGAGTGAGAATTTGGCCCAATAGAATTCACTAATAGTTACTTCGCATATTTGCCCTTATTCTGCTAAAATGTTTTGAAATTGCTAAAAAAGCGAACTTATAGCCTACAATGTTCATTAGAAAAAACCAGAAAGTATTTACCATAATTACTTATTCTTATAGAATTAAACCCCCAGCCCTCTAGAAATCTATATTTTTTAAAATCATATAAAAACTTATATCTTTTAAAAGATAAAAGACAATTTAAAATAACTAAAAATAAAAAATATAATTTTTTGCATAGGATATTATGAGTATATATATACTAAAACTTTTGAAGTTATAAAATACCAAATAATATAAATAAATGATTATATTTTCCAAAAAAACATATTTAATAAAAATGTTCAGAGACAATAAAAAAATTCGATTTCATACATTAAGAAGTGCCATTTATAAAAATTTTATTTGTTTTTTAAATTGAAAAACAAACATATAAATCTGAAAGTCAAAATTTTTCTCAAAAATAAAAAATGTATTTACTTTTTTAAAATTATAATATTAAAAAGTTATCATATTTATATTCTCTGTAAAAGAGAAAAATATATTGTTAACATATAACATATAGGTTTCAAAAATTCTTAAATGTTTAAAAATAAATATAAAAATATACATTCAAATTGTTGTTTTCGTATTATATTTTTTGAAATGTAAATTCTGCCTATTGTATTTTTTGAGACATATTTATAAAATATATTTTTTATTTCATATGAATAATTTTACATTTTTTAAGAATATATATTTTTTATATATCATGAATAATTATTATATTTTTTAGAATATATTGAATGAAACCCAGAGCTATTGAACTTGTGAACATTGAGACAAATTCGTATATAGATTTCTCGAAACTGGACTTTTTTGCTTCTCTCATGTGAGTCATTAATCAACTCAAATAACAGATGTTTTATCTTTATATTCTTATTTGGTTTCTTTATATAGTGGGTGGATCAATTCACATTTAAATTTCATGATTTAAATGTATTATATTCGATATATAACCCATTGTATTGATGAAAAAATATTTACCTACATGAATTACTCTTCTAAATTTAAAATACTTTACTCCCAACAGCCCCAACAACAAAACAAAAATATAGAAAAACTAGATACACACACATATAAAAAAATTAAAAATAAAACACAAGTAAGAACATGATAAACGAGCATGAAATTAGATATGTAAGTTCATCCAAGAGCGAGGCCATACCATTGAAATTGTTGTCACCTAATGCCAATGTCTCAAGCCTTGTCAAACTTGCTAGCCAATTTGGGAGCTTTCCTCCAAAGTTGTTCAATGATAAATCAAAATATTTAAGCCATCGCAAATGACCCAACTCCTTGGGAAGCTCTCCTGTGTTTATGTAGTACTTTGGTTTAACAAAATAAATAAATAAATAAAAATACCAATGGATGTCCATGTATGATTTAATTGCATTGCATGAATTGGATTGATTTACTTCTGAATTTTGTGAAATTATGATAAACTTGGTATAAAATGAAATATTATGGAAATTGGAAATAAATATTAGAAATTTGTTGGACTTTATAAAATGATTATTTTTAATGGTTTTTAAACGATATTCACCAATAATGTTGTGGGTTACACTATCAAACTTGGAGATTTATGGATATTAGAGACCACTAAATGTAGAGTTTTGTGTAAATTTGAAGGAGTCGGCAAGTAATTAGTTACTCAAATATCGGTGGAAGTATGGAAAGAATATTTAGTAAATAGCTTATAAGGGACTTTTGATTTGATCATGGATGTATCAAGTTTAGAAGTAATGATAACCACAAGAACTTCATAAAAAGATGTCAAATCAAAACCAAGGTAGCTTTTATGTAGTGTCAAAGGTGTTGGATATAAAAAACTGGAATGGTCCTCGAATTGGAGAACTTACTAGGTCACAAGTCTAACCAATTCAACTGATTTTAAAAATCTAGTTGTTTCAAATTATATACAATAATTTATACACATATAATAGTGTTAAATTAAGGTTATAAAATTAATTCATGTCCATCAATTAATATATCAAATGATAAATTTTACATAAAATACAAAAAAAAATCATGATTCAATAAAAATTAAAAATATTACAAAAATATAAAAGAACCAAATTAAATTCAAAGTTAAACATAAATATGGAAAAATGAGTTTTGGAAAATAAAAAAGACACGATTAACTGAAAATATTTAATTTCAACATACAATATTTAAATTTTCAAAGACTTTATTAGAAAATTTTGATAAAAATTATAAAATAGGTACAGTAAAAAAATAGGTAGTGAAAATTTGGTATAATAATAAATTATTTAGGAGGTATAAAAATTATAATAAGATATAAAAATATTTTAATTTTTTTAATTATAAATATGTTGAACTTCATAAAATGATTATTTTATTGGTTTTCAAATAGCATTTATCAATAATATTATGGGTTATGTTACTAGACTTGGAGATTTGAGACTGGTAAAAGTAGAGTTGTGTATATTTGAAGGAGTCAAAATTAATTAATTTCTCAAATATTAGAGGAACTAAGGAAAGAATACAAAGTAAATAGTTTACAAGAGAACTTTTGATATGATTATTGATGCATTAAGTTTAGAAGCAACGATGATCACAAAAACTTCGTAAAAGATGCCATATTAAAACTAAAGCAATTTCTATGCATTATTAAACCAGTCAAAAATCACGGAAATGGTTTAGACTTTGATCAATAGTGAATAACATTCTTATAATTTTCTAAAATGTTTAAAAAATATAAAGTGAAACAATATTTCAAAATTAGACTGATTATTGAATATGAGAACTAACTAGATTACTGGATTACCAATTTGACTAGTTCAACAGTTTTTAAAATATCTATTGTTTCAAATTATTTATAATATTATTTTTGCACATATTATAGTATTGAAATAGTGTGATGAAATTAATTCATATCCATCAATTAATATATCAATTACATATAAAGCAAAAAATTTCATAATTCAATAAAAATTGCAAATATTACAAAAATATTAAAGAAACTAAATTAAACTCCAAGCTAAACATAAATGTTGAAACTGAGTCTTGGAAAATAAAAACAACACAACTAACTGAAATTTTTTAATTTCAAAATATAATATTTAAATTTTCAATGACTTTATTAGAAAAATATATAGATAAAAATTATAAAATAAGTATAGGTAAAAAAATAGAAAGTGAAAATTTTATATAATAATAAATTATTTAGGAGGTAAAAATGAAATTATAATAAGACATAACAATATTTCATTAATTTTTATTTATTTCGAAGGCATGTTTATATTTTCAAGTTTCTTATCAATAAAAATTAGTAAAAACAAGTTTTTGGATCAATTCAATCCAATTTTGACCGGATTTGACCAGGTCATAATAACTTTCAAATTTTAAGCGATATCCAAATGAACAAAACAGAAAAAATTTTATTTTAAAAAATCAATAAGATATAAAATTATTCATAAAAAGTTGAAAAATATTTTCCAAATAATAAAATATAAATTTAAAAATCTTAATTTTCCAAACAATGAGGAAAAAATGGTTTATATTTCTTAAACTTATAAAATTTAAAATTTATTATGTTGACTACATATATTCTTTAAAATCATATAAAAAATTATATATTCAAAAACATAAAAGACAATCTAAAAAAACTATGCATAAAAAAAATAATTTTTTTGAGTAGGATATTATGATTATATATTCTAAACGTTTTAAAGTTAAAAAATTCCAAATAATAAAAATAAATGATTGTATATTTTCTAAAAAAGTTCTGAAAAAAAATTAAAAAAACAGATTTCCCACCTTAAGAATTGCCATTTATAAAATTGACATATGTTTGTTAAATTGAAATAAAGCATATAATTCTAAAAGTCTAAATTTTCTCAAAAATTAAAATGGATTTATTTTTCGAAAATAATTAAATTAAAAAAGTTATCATATTTATATTCTCTATGGAAAGAAAAATATATTTTCACAGTATAACATATATATATTACAAAAATTCTTAAAAATTTAAAAATAAATACAAAAATATACATTCAAATTTTCATTTTCATATTACAGTTTTTGAAATGCAAATTCCATTTAGTGGTAATAATGTTATTAAATATTAATGATGAGCATTTAAGTGGGTCAAAATGCCTTACGGTTGATGAGAAAGCTGATCAACGATGTAAGAACCGAGTGAATGGCTACAAATTGAGATTATAATGATAATCATATGTATTAAAGACAAAAATTAATGGTGTTAATGGGGGCATGAGTGACCAGATTTATTGAAAAGATTTTTGGATGGCTGGTCAAAACAATCAAGATAGGGGAAGTAACTATCACAGCAAAATTCAAAATATGAAACTGATTAAAATCTAAATATTAATTACAGTTATAATAGATATTAAACAAATTAAAGTAATACTTCCTCACATATTTTTAATATATTTATCTTTTTAAATAGATTGATCAATTAAAGTATCTAATTAGCTTTTTAATCACTTTAGTAATATGTACACAAATATACACACACAGAACTGGTTTGGAAACCTATCAACTAATATTTTTTTTTTATCATGAGTTCACAATTTTGTATAGTGATCAACTTCACATAAAAATATTTCTTTGATATGAAGTCCTCTATGTGAGATGTGACATATATATTGAGAAAGGCCTCAACATATTTTCTATATGAAGTTGTGTAAATTATAAAATCTAAAGAAATTATTAGGAACTATAAAACATCCAAGAAATTATTTTTTAAAACCCATATTTTGAATTACACAAATACTTTGAATATAATTTTAATCGTTTAGTAACTTCATTTTTGTAAATAAATTTACTTAAAATATAATAAGTTTAAAATGTTTTATGATTAATAAAAATAATATAATTATTCCATAATTGTTAATAACAAAAGTTCATTTTGGCTAGTGTGTTTGAGTGAGAATTTGGCCCAATAGAATTCACTAATAGTTACTGCACATATTCACATTTTAAAATTGCTAGAAAAGCCAACTTATGGCTTACAATGTTCATCAGATAAAACGAGAAAGTATTTACCATAATTATTTATTCTTATAGAATTAAACCCCCAGCCCTCTGGAAATCTATAGACGAAAAGAGCAGCACGAAATTGGACAAAAGATTCATCCAAGACACAAATAATGTGCACACAAGTAATGGAATTGAATTGGAAGATTAGTCGCTGACAATACCATATAATAAAGAGTTTAACTACATATTTTGTTCTTGAAGACAAGAAAAGATTATAAAATATTACAATATTTATGGACAAATATTTTGACTATGACGAATAGTCAATGAAAATAAAATCAGAAGAACACTGGTGTCATAATACAATTAGAAGAAACATTTAGGAAAAATCACACATTGGTATGAAATAAATTAGATTGAATTATGTGGTTGATAGATATTAAAAACATCTCGGGATATTTAAGCCGCAATTTAACTCTTCAGAAATTCAAAATTACCCACAAAACAACGAATGAAACTTTGAAAAAATCACATTGCGGAGTTAATATAAGATTTTAAATGCCACCAAAAATTTACAATTAATATTCCTACAAAGAATACATAGAGCAACAACAATGAAAAATTAACTATTAGACGATAACTGACAATTAGAGAAAAAAATTGCCCTAAAACTGCATGTTCGTGCCTATGTGTATGTGAATGAATATATGCATTAGAAATGGAGAAGAAATGATAACTTTAATAACTGAAAAATTAAAATTATTTAAAAAATTACTTTTCTCTCTTTTTCTTAACTTTGTTAAAGTTATGTAATTTATTCAAGCATAAAAAATAAAATTATTCTTAAAGATGTATAAACACTATTACTACTTTTTATTTGGGAATTTTGTGAACAAGATATTTCTTTCGCATAGGGGTAAATATCAGTGTCACAAAAATTTGCAACACTAACGGGAATATATATTATTGAATGAAAGGGAGAAAGGTGTTCTTTCGTCGGATAAAGAAAAAATTTTCTCTTCGTACGCATACACGTATATGAATGTTCAAACTCGGAATGGAGAAGAAATACATATTTTAATAAATAAAAATAAATCAAATTTTTAAGTTATCTTTTACATATTCTTTTACACTTTAATAAAGTTATGTAATTTATTCTTGCATAAAAATAAAATAAAATTATTTTTAAAGATATGCAATTACAATAGACATCAAATTTGTTGTTCAGACAATGAATTTCAGTGACACGGTGCTTTTCCTTTCTATGCACCACCGAATTAGCCCTTACGTGGTATGGGTGCTTTCAAAGTCAACAATAAATAGCAGCATCACAAAGATTTGCAACACGAACAAGAAATAAAATTTGAAGTGAACAGATGAGGTGTTGTAGGAAATAAAATTAAATAATACAGAATTACAACGTAAAAGTTACCTGTCAATTCATTTTGCTGTAGATTGAGAGTCTGAAGCTTTGACAGATTCCCAATAGCCATAGGAATACTGCCAGCGAGATTGTTGTCGGAAAGAGAGAGCCAGTTGAGTTCTCCACATAAAGATAAACCTGTTGGAATACTCCCAACCAAATTGTTTACGGCCAATTCTAAGCGTTCCAAGTTCCTTAACAATCCAAAACTCTGAGGAATATTACCACCAAGCTCATTGAAAGACAAATTCAACATTCGAAGGTGGATCAAATTCCCTATCTCATCCGGGATGACACCTCGGAAGCTGTTGTCGGCTATGCTCAAGTACGTCAGAAATGAGAGATTGCCAACTTCTCGTGCAATGGTGCCTTCAAGGCTCATGTTGAAAAGATCCAGGCCAGTGACTCTTTGATGCCTCCGACTGCAAGAAACACCAATCCAAGTACAGAATGAGGTTCCTCGTGACCAATTTGTGGATAATATGGCGTTTGGTTCGGATGTGATCTGGGCCTTGAGGGACAGAAGAGATGATTCATCTGTGGAGCCGTTGAAAGTTGCAGCTAAGCAGATGAGTGATGGATAAAATGCGAGTACGGAGATCAAAATAACCGCCAGTTTTCTCATATCGTATAGAAACATAATATGAGATTCCTTACTATTGGATTTCCAAACCCAGATGAAGATTGCAAGCTTTTTATACACCAAACCTTATATTTATATGACAATTTCATCCGTTAATTTCACTTCAAATAAGGAAATAATGACCAAAAATATTTACAAATAAAAGAAAAGTTTATTAACTAATCCTTTGTCTTTATTCAATGAAACTACTGAAAAGATTTTCTTTTCTTCCAATTACCATAACAAATAATCCAAATAATTGAAATGGTAATAAAGACAAGAGACATACTTTTCAAATACGCATGAAATAGTCGCATCCCACCTTAATCAATTTACAATTGATTTTAAGTTGAATTATTTATTCAATAATTACTTAATGTTGAAACTAATTATTTTTTTGATTAAATTAAATAAGGCACCACGTCTAATCATATTACCTGGATGGAACAAAAATACAGCACATGAACTGACTAGATAATGCCGGATATGTTTGGAATCGCAACAGCGTTGACCTAAATTGACGTGAAGTACTATCACCTGATTTTATTTTTAATTTTCTCTTAGATCAATTCATATGATATTCTTTTTGAAACTACAAAGAAGGTTGCAAGCTCTTTATTCATCAAACATATATTCATTATTATTTTTTAAACAGTTTATGATTGTTTTTAGTTGCTTTTAAAAAAATATATAAAAGAAAATTAAACACAATTAAAAATGCAAAATACTTGCCAAATTTTTAGATTAATTTGTTTTGAGAGGCGAATTACATGAAAGAAAGGTATATTTGAATTTATTTATTTGAGGATGATTATACTTTTATATATCTAATAATATTTTAAAAAAAAATAGGTTATGTATATTTGCAAATATTGTATATTTACTGCAGGCCTACTGCTACATATCACAACTTAAAATACCCTGGCTGTTTATGGAATAGAATAATTTGCGACAAATTATCTTTCGCTAACACTCAAAAGCTTTAATTTCTGTGCATACAAATATATCTTAAACGTTGCATTGGGGGTCCCCAACAGTTCGTAATATAATATCTCAAGTATGAGGTGTTGAATTTAAATTGATACGAGGTGTGTGAATTGAATGTTTTTTTAAAAAATAAAAATAAAAAAAATATATATATATATAACATTTATTTTTTATTTAATATTTTCATGACTTCTGCTTGTCCTATCTCCTCTATTGCGTCCTACATATATCTATACATATAAAATAATTTACCAATATTGAAATTGGAGATAGTAATTATTATGTGACGAGATTTATATTATGACAAAGCAAACATGGAGATGGAAATATATAAAAGAAAAAAGCAGAAAAGAGAGAGGAAACATGAAAGTAAGGGAAAGCAGAAGTAACCCACCGTTCTTCACACGGTTTTTAAAGTAGAGGACAGCAACAAAATGTTAATTGGTGCAAACTTTTTGACATAATATATTTAAGTCACTGTAGTCATCTAGTCTGCAAACAGACACATCAAATAAGTCCAAAACATTTATATGGTAATTTTGTATATATACGTGTTAAAAGCTATGTTGAGAGGAGGAAAAAAAAAAAGAAAACGTCACCACATAACCAAATCTGTGGATGATTTTTATTATCCTCTACTTAAAATTTTTCATTATGCCAAGAAATTAAACAACTCATCATGGCAACAAAAATACTAAATATGATTTTTTACAAGGACTTCACGGTAGTATGAGAAATATATATGTTTGTGTGCATTTACAAGCACACGTCTGCATTTCGTTAGTAAAACTACGTTAATTTGAAATTTTACATGTCATTGTCATTTTTGACAAGGACATACACCTAACAATTGAAAAATTAAATTGTAAGTTCTGACATCATTTTTTTTTTCTTTCAAGATAGCTCTACCAACTTGGTAGTTAATCAAAACAATATCTAAAAATCTCAATTTTAATATTTGTACCTTGTCGGACCATACATTTTAAGAAATCAATTTAAAAAACAAAGATGGATGGATGAGATGAAAATAAACAACTAATTTAAAGATTTCATTAGACAATATCGCCATAAATATACACAAACACAAAAACTTATAAAATTTTTTCCATATGGTGTCTGTAAACAATAATAGCGATATTACTTTCAATTGAACAGATATATTTTCTTGGTTTGTTAATTTCAAATAGAAATATCATTTAAAATTATGAGAAAATGAGAAAATTCATAATTATATACATACACACATGTATATAAATACAGATTATATGGTTACAAAAATTTATATTGTATAGGATTGTGATTCGTTAGTAAATTTATTGGTCTTTTATGACTAAATTTAGCTTTGGTGTAGTACTAATAAGATTAAAGTGCTTATTATAGTTGGAAAAAGATTATATTATATAGTTCTAATAATCCAGCATTGACTTGGACTAGAGCAAGTCAAGTCAAGGCATTGTTAGACAAGACATAAGGGTTTATGCTTTTTGAAAACTTATTATCTATATTGAAAATAACGTGTAGAAATAGAAGTGTAATAATTTATTTTGCCCCATTGACTATTTTGGATACATCCATAAAATTTCTCAATGTTACATTGGATATTGGAAGAAAACTACAAGTCATTGTCGGAAAAGACATAAAGTTCAAGCTTTTTAAAAATATATTATTTATACTGAAAATAATGTGTAAAAATAGAAATGCCACAATTTATTTTGTTCCCTTGATGATTTTAGACAACTCTAAAAAATGTCCCAATGTTATACAGGATGTAGGAAGAAAATTATAATACATTTTTTTCCTTTAGTAGTATGTGCATGTGCTTTGCACGAGCATCAATAATCTAATAAGTGATTTTTTTTTAATGTACTTATAATTTAAAGACATCCCAAGATATCCAAACATCAATCAAATTCCTCATAATTTTCCATAGAATACCTAGCTCTTTTCACTAGTCAATGTGAAAAAATTTCACCACTTACTAAAGCATATATGAATTGGAGAAATAGAAAGTAGGCTTTGCAGCAGGGTCCTTCAACTTTAGAAAAAAAATTGTTCTACAAGTTTTAAAAAAACACAAGTTATAAAAATTCACCAACATTTAATTTTAAATTATTTGATTACTAGTACTTCTAGAACTGAAAAAGTCCATTTAAAATGAAACAAAATTAAATTTTCTTGGAGTCAGAATTTTAATGGAATTTGATCTCTAATTAGTGGAGCCAAATCCCAAATATTTCCCCACGAGATATTGTTCAACTGAAAAAACAATTAGATTGGGACAACTTTTGAATGGTTTTGAAAAAAAAAAGGTTCCCAACGTCATTTTAAAGTTTTCCCAAATGCCTGTCTCCTCATGAATCGAAAAACCATCTCAAAATTGTCTCAAGTTGGGATGGCCTTTGCAAGTTGTCACTAAAGTTGGGATGGCTTCTCGTGGCTATCCTAGCTTTAGGAATGAATTTTAGAGGCCATCTCATAGTTGTCCCAATTTGCGAATTTTAAAATAAGGTCAAATATGACTCAATTTCATCTAAAACTCTAATTTTTCTCTCTACCATCGCTAAAACAATATCCAAACTGATTGAAAACTCCATGAAGTTGTTGGGATATAAAGACTAATTTAAAGACTACATTGGACAATGGGGCCATAAATATAGACAATTACAAAAACATATATAATTTTTCTATATGATGTCTATGAACAGTAATAGTCATCTTACTTTTAATTGAACAGATATATTTTCTTAGTTTGTTGGTCTCAAATAAAAATATAATTTAAAATTATAAGAAACTGAGAAAATTTATAATTATATACGTACACACACTTATGCAGATATAGATTACATGATTATAAAAATTTATATTGTATAGGACTGTGATTTGTTAGCAAATTTATTCGTCTTTTATGATTGAATTTAGCTTTGGTGTAGCACTAATAAGATTAAAGTGCCTATTATGGTTGGAAGAAGATTATATTATATAGTTCTAATAATTCAGCCTTGACTTGGACTGAAGCAAGTCAAGTCAATGCATTGTTAGACAACGAAAACATATTATTTATATTAAAAATAATGTGTAGAAATAGAAGAGCAATAATTTATTTTGCCCCTTGACTACTTTAGCTCCCTCCATGAAATTTCTCAATGTTATACTGGATATTAGAAGAAAACTACAAGTCATTGTCGGAAATGACATAAAAGTTCAAGCATTTTAAAAACATATTATTTCTACCAAAAAAAATGTGTAGAGATAGAAGTGGCACAATTTATTTTGTTTCCTTGACAACTTTAGATACCTTTATGAAATATTCCAATGTTAGATTTCTTGCAGATCAAGAATTTTAATAGAATTTGCTCTTCGATTAGTGGAGCCAAATCCCAAATATTTCACCATTAGATATTGTTCAATCAAAAAATAGTTAGATTGGGACAACTTTTGAACAATTTTGAAAAATAAAAATAGTCATTTCAAAGTTGTCCTGAATGCATGTCTCTTTGTGAACTAAAAAATCATCCCAAAATTGTCTCAAGTTGGGACTGCCACTGCAAGTCATTAATAAAGTTGGGATGGCTTCTTGTGGCTATCCCAACTTTAGGAATGAATTTCAGAGGCCATTTAATAGTTGTCTCAATTCGCAAATTTTAAAATAAGGCCAAATATGACTACTTCATCGGAAACTCTAATTTTTCTCTCCACCATTGCTAAAACAATATCCAAATTGATTGAAAATTTCACAAAGTTGTTGGGATTTAAAGACTAATTTAAAGACTCCATTAGACAATGGGGCCATAAATATAGACAATTACAAAAACATATATATTTTTTCTATATGACATCTGTGAACAATAATAGCCATCTTACTTTCAATTGAATAGATATATTTTCTTGGTTTGTTGGTCTCAAATGGAAATATCATTTAAAATTATCAGAAAATGAAAAAAATGAGAAAATTCAAAATTATATACTTACACACATATATGTAGATACAGATTACAAGGTTATAAAAATTTGACTTGTATAGGATTGTGATTAGTTGGGGAATTTATTCATCTTTCATGACTGAATTTAACTTTTGTGTAGCACTAAGAAGATTAAAGCGCCTATTATGGTTGGAAAATGATTATATTATGCATTTCTAATAACCCAACATTGACTTGTACTGAAGCGAGTCAAGTTAAGGCATTGTTAGAAAAGGCAAGGGTTCTAACTTTTGGAAAACATATTATTTATATTGAAAATAATGTGTAGAAACAGAAGTCCAATAATTTATTTCACCCCCTTGACTACTCTAGATAATTCTTTATGATGCCTGTGAACAATAATAGCCATCTTACTTTCAATTAAACAGATAAATTTTCCTGGTTTGTTGGTCTCAAATAGAAATATCACTTAAAATTATGAGAAAATGAGAAACTAAGAAAATTCATAATTATATACATACACATATATGTAGATACAGATTACATAATTATAAAATTTGAATTGTATAAGATTGTGATTCATTGGGGAATTTGTTTGTCTTTTATGAATGAATTTAACTTTAGTGTAGCACTAACAAGATTAAAGCATCTATTATGGTTGGAAAGAGATTATGTTATATATTTCTAATAACCCAACATTGACTTGGACTGAAGCAAGTCAAGGCATTGTTAGACAAGACATAAGGGTTCAAGCTTTTTGAAACATATTATTTATATTGAAAATAATGTGTAGAAATAGGAGTGCAATAATTTATTTTTCCCCTTGACTACTTTAGATACTTCTATGAAATTTCTCAATGTTATACAGGATATTGGAAGAAAACTACAAGTCATTGTCGGAAAAGACGTAAAAGTTTAAGCTTTTTAAAAACATATTATTTATGCTGAAAATAATGTATAGAGATAGAAGTGCCACAATTTATTTTGTTTCCTTGATGACTTAAGATAGCTCTATGAAAAATCCCAATGTCATATAGGATGTAAGAAGAAAATTACAGTGCATCTTTTGTTTTTCCTTTAGTAGCATCTCCACGTCTTTGCACGAGCATCGTTAATCTAACAAATGGATTTTTTTTATGTGCCTATGATTTATTTGTTGATTATTTTTTGTCTATAGGAGTAACCATAACTGCATAGTTTAGTATTTTTTCGTTCAGTACTACGTTTAAAGTCTTATCATTATTAAACTAAAATATATACGAATGTTTGAATCAATTAAAAATATATATACTTAAACCCATTAATCATTAATATATTTGGGTATATCATTACTAATTATTTTAAAATTATTATTTAAAAAACATCCCATGATATTCAAACATCAATCAAATTCCTCACAATTTTCCTTTGAATACCTAACTCTTTTCACTAGTCAATGTGGAAAAAATTGCACCACTTACTAAAGCAGATATGAATTGGAGAAATAGAAAGTAGACATTGTGGTAGGGTCCTTTAACTTTAGAAAAAAATTGTACTACAAGTTTTGAATAAAGATTGATTATAAAATTTCTCCAACTTTTATTTGTAAATTACTTGATTACTGCTACTTCTAGAACCCAAGAAGGCCATTTAAAATAAAACAAAATTAAATTTCTTGGAGATTAAGAATTTTAATAGAATTTGATCCCGGATTAGTAGAGTCAAATCCTAAATATCTCACCATGGGATACTGTTCAACCAAAAAACAATCAGATTGGGACAACTTTTGAATAGTTTTGAAAAATGAAAAAAGTCATCTCAAAGTCATTCTAAAGCTGTATTGGATGCACATCACTTTGTGAATCAAAAAACCATCCCAAAATTGTCTCAAGTTTGGACCGCCTTTGCAAGTCGTTAATAAAGTTGGGATGGCTTCTTGTGGCTATCCCAAATTTAGGAATGAATTTCAAAGGCCATTTCATAGTTGTCCCAATTCGCAAGTTTTCAAATAAGGTCAAATATGACTCTATTTCATCTGAAACTCTAATTATTCTCTCCATCATTGCTAAACCAATATCCAAACCGATTGAAAATTCCATGAAGTTGTTGGGATTTAAAGACTAATTTAAAGACTTCATTAGACAATGTGACCATAAATATAGACAACTACAAAAACATGTATATTTTTTCTATATGATGTCTGTGAACAATAATAGCCATCTTACTTTCAATTGAACAGGTATCTTTTCTTGGTTTGTTGGTCTCAAATAGAAATATCATTTAAAATTATGAGAAAATGAGAAAAATCATAACCATATACATACACACATATATCTAGATACAGATTACATGGTTATAAAAATTTTTATTGTACAGGATTATGATTCGTTCGCGAATTTATTCATCTTTTATGATTGAATTTAGCTTTGGTGTAGCACTAATATGGTTAAAGTGCCTATTATGGTTCGAAAAAGATTATATTGTATAATTCTAATAATTCATCCTTGACTTGGACTAAAGCAAGTCAAGTCAAGGCATTGTTAGACAAGACATGAGGGTTCAAGCTTTTTCAAAAGGTATTATTTATATTGAAAATAATGCGTAGAAATACAAGTGTAATAATTTATTTTGCCCCATTGATTACTTTAGATACTTCTATGAAATTTCTCAATGTTATACAAGATATTAGAAGAAAACTAAAAGTCATGGTCGGAAAAGATGTAAAAGTTCAAGCTTTTTAAAAACTTATTATTTATACTTGAAATAATGTGTAGAGATAGAAGTGCCAAAATTTATTTTGTTCCCTTGACAACTTAAGATACCTCTATGAAATATCCTAATGTCATATAGGATATAGGGAGAAAATTACAGTACATCTATTGTTTCTCCTTTATTAGTTTGTGCACACACTTCACACGAACATCGATAATCTAAAAAGTGGATTTTTTTCATATGCCTAAGATTTATTTATTGATTATTTTTTTGTCTGCAAGAGTAACCTTGGCTACATAGTTTAGTATTTTTTCCTTTATTACTACATTTATAGTCTAATCATTATTAAATTTAAATATATATGAATGTTTGAATCAATTAAAAATATATATATACTTAAACCCATTAATCATTAATATATTTGGGTATATCATTACTAATTATTTTAAAATTATTATTTCAGAAATATCCCACGATATCCAAACATCAATCAAATTCCTCACAATTTTCCATTGAATACTTAGCTCTTTTCACTAGTCAATGTGAAAAAATTGCACTACTTGTTAAAGCAGATAGGAATAGGAGAAACAGAAAGTAGGCTTTGTAATAAGGTCCTTTAACGTTAGGAAAAAAATTGTCCTGCAAGTTTTAAATGAACACAGGTTATAAAAATTCTCCCACTTTTATTTGTAAATTACTTGATTACTACTACTTCTAGAACCGAAGAAGGCTATTTAAAATAAAAGAAATTAAATTTCTTGAAAATTAAGAATTTTAATAGAATTTGCTTTTCGATTAGTGGAGCCAATTTCCAAATATTTCACCATGAGATATTGTTCAATCAAATAACAGTCATATTGGGGCAACTTTTCAATAGTTTTGAAAAATTAAAAAAGTCATTCCAAAGTCATTCAAAGTTGTCCCGAATGCATGTCGCTTCGTGAACTGAAAAACCATCCCAAAATTGTCTCAAGTTGGGATGGCCACTGCAAGTCGTTACTAAAGTTGGGATGGCTTCTTGTGGCTATCCCAACTTTAGGAATGAATTTCAGAGGCCATTTCATAGTTGTCTCAATTCGCGGATTTTAAAATAAGGTCAAATATGACTCTATTTCATCTGAAACTCTAATTTTTCTCTCCACCATTTCTAAAACAATATCCAAACTGATTGAAAATTCCACGAAGTTGTTGGGATTTAAAGACTAATTTAAAGACTTCATTAGACAATGGGGCCATAAATATAGACAATTACAAAAACATATATATTTTTCTACATGATGTCTGTGAACAATAATAGCCATCTTACTTTCAATTGAATAGATATATTTTCTTAGTTTGTTGGTCTCAAATGGACATATCATTTAAAATTATTAGAAAATCAAAAAATCATAATTATACACGTACACACATATATGTAGATACGGATTACATGGTAATGAAAATTTGTATTGTACAGGATTGTGATTCGTTAGCGAAGTTACTTGTCTTTTATGACTGAATTTGGCTTTGGTGTAGCACTAATAAGATTAAAGTGTCTATGACGGTTGGACAAAGATTATATTATATAATTCTAATAATTCGTCCTTGACTTGGTCTGGAGCAAGTCAAGTCAAGGCATTGCTAGAAAAGACATAAGGGTTCAAGCTTTTTCAAAATGTATTATATATAGTGAAAATTATGTGTAGAAATTGAAGTGCAATAATTTGTTTTGCCCCCTTGACTACTTTAGATACTTTTATGAAATTTCTCAATGTTATACAGGATATTAGAAGAAAACTACAAGTCATGGTCGGAAAAGACGTAAAAGTTCAAAATTTTTAAAAACATATTATTTATATTGAAAATAATGTGTAGAGATAGAGTGCCGCAATTTATTTTGCACTCTTGATGACATAAGATACCTCTATGAAATTTCCTTATGCCATACAGGATGTATGAAGAAAGTTACAATACATCTTTTGTTTTTCCTTTAGTAGTATGTGTACGTGCTTTGCACGAGAATTGATAATCTAACGAGTGGATTTTTTGTTATGTGCCTATGATTTATTTATTGATTATTTTTTGTCTACAAGAGTAACCATAGCCACATAGTTCAGTATTTTTTCCTTTAGTACTACATTTATAGTCTTATCATTATTAAATTTAAATATATAGGAATGTCTAAATCAATTAAAAATATATATGCTTTTACCCCTTAATCATTAATATATTTGGGTATATCATTACTAGTTATTTTAAAATTATTATTTCAAAAACATCCCATGATATTCGAACATCAATCAAATTCCTCACAATTTTCCTTTGAATACCTAGCTCTTTTCACTAGTCAAAGTGGAAAAAATTGCACCACTTAGTAAGACAGATAGGAATTGGAGAAAGAGAAAGTAGGCTTTGTAATAAGGTCCTTTAACTTTAGAAAAAAAATTGCCCTACAAGTTTTGAAAAAGCACAAGTTATAAAAATTCTCCAACTTTTATTTGTAAATTACTTGATTACTACTACTTCTCAAACCGAAAAAACCCATTTAAAAGGTAAAAAAAATAAATTTCTTGGAGACTAAAATTTTTAATCGAATTTGCTCTCCAATTAATGGAGCCAAATCCCAAATATTTCACCATGAGATATTGTTCAACCAGAAAATAGTCAGATTGGGACAACTTTTAAACAGTTTTGAAAAATAAAAAAAGTCATCCCAAAGTCGTTTCAAAGTTGTCCCGAATGCATGTCTCTTCATGAACTAGAAAACCATCTCAAAATTGTCTCAAGTTGGGACAGCCTCTGCAAGTCATTACTAAAGTTGGGATGGCTTCTTGTGGCTATCACAACTTTAGGAATGAATTTCAGAGGCCATTTCATAGTTGTCTCAATTCGCGGGTTTTAAAATAAGGTCAAATATGACTCTATTTCCTCTGTAACTCTAATTTTTCTCTCTACAATTACTAAAACAATTTCCAAATCAATTGAAAACTTTATGAAGTTGTTGGGATTTAAACACTAATTTAAAGACGTCATTAGACAATGTGGCCATAGATATAGACAATTGCAAAAATATATATATATATTTTCCATATAATGTTTGTGAACAATAATAGCCATCTTACTTTCAATTGAATTGATATATTTTCTTGGTTGGTTGTTTGTGAATAGAAATATCATTTAAAATTATGAGAAAATGAGAAAATTCATAATTTTATACATGCACACACACATATAGATACAAATTACATGTCTATAAAAATTTGTATTGTACAGGATTGTGATTTGTCAGCAAATTTATTGGTCTTTTATGACTGAATTTAACTTTGGTGTAGCACTAACAATACTAAAGCACCTAGTATTATTGGAATAAGATTATGTTGTATATTTCTAAAAATCCAACATTAACTTGGACTAAAGCATGTCAAGTCAAGGCCTTGTTAGGCAACACATAAGGGTTTAAGCTTTTTGAAAACAATTTATTTATATTGAAAATATTGTGTAGAAATTGAAGTGCAATAATTTATTTTGCCCCCTTGACTACTTCAGATATCTCCATGAAATTTGTCAATGTTATATAGGATATTAGAAAAAAACTACAAGTCATTGTTGTAAGAGACATAAAAGTTCAAGCTTTTTAATAACATATTAATTGTATTGAAAATAATGTGTAGAGATAGAAGCGCTACAATTTATTTTGTTCCCTTGATGACTTTAGATACCTCCTTGAAATATTCTAATGTTATAGAGGATGTAGGAAGAAAATTACAGTACATCTTTTGTTTTTCTTTTAGTAGTATGTGTACGTGCTTTGCACGAGCATTGATAATCTAACAAGTGGTTTTTTTTTTTTAATGTACCTATAATTTGTTTATTGATTATTTTTCGACTGCAAGAGTAACCAGGGACACCTAGTTCAGTTGTTTTTTTTTTAGTAAAACATTTATAGTCTTATCATTATTAAATTTAAATATATATGAATGTTTGAATCAATTAAATATATATATACTTTTCTTTTTCTTTTATTGTAATACTCCAATATTTTAGGGATCACATGGCAATATTTATTTTAAACATGGTAAAGGATTTAATTATTAAAACCTTGATTTTTTAATTAATTTTCATGTGAGGGGGTCGATGAGGATGGTCATGCATTTATGGAGGGTGAGTCTTTCAGTTGGAGTTAAAGATTAAAACAGTTGATAATGTAGTACGTAACCCTCTTTAACCAGGATTATAGACAAAGGTCTTGATTTGTAGAAATCAGACACAAGATATCTTGGAGCACATGAGCTAAGTAAACCCATGTGATAATTAAAGTTTTTAACTATTTCTCTACGAAAGTATTACCGTGGTTTCAAAAATTTCCTACAAATGATTTTTGTGAAAGAAATTTTTTTTTATACTCACATCCTAAAAAGGCTGGAAAACTCCTTACTAGACAATTAGTCTCCCACAATGATTTCAAAACCTTTTTGTAGATGACAATAATGGAGATGAGGGCGATTGTAATTGCTAGAATATTTTCCACTGCGATTGTAATTGCTAGATGAGGACAATAATTAGTTAATCAAAACCTTGGGAACGTGACTAAATATTTTTCACTACGACTTTGTATTATTAAAAGTTGTAATTCAAAGACCATATTGTGCGATGAGAACTAATTGATGATTTAGACCCTTAGGATAATTGTCTCTAAAATACTGCCATGTTGTGTCACAAATTTGAGGCGTGACACAGTGGTTCGGCTTGAAATGAGTATGGAAAATGGTGCTTAATAATTGCATGGAATGTTCATATCTCATAGAATGTCTATGGATAAGTAATTTGAATGAGATTGCTTGAGAAAATTCGTGAAATAGTAAGATACCTTAATAGATCCCTTTTTACTAATCAAAAATTTCATACTGCATTATGTCACTGTAATTTGAATGACAAAAAGTAGGTGGCCATGGATGCTTTGAATGACTGGAACTCAACGTATCATTTACTTAAAATCCTTTGAAGGAAGCATTTTGTTACCTACAAAGAATAGATGGGCAATATCAGTCCAGTCCATTTGATTTGAAATGGGAAATAGCTATAGTGGTGCATGGTTATTTTCGTAAATCTATAATGCAACTTTTCATTTTAGTGGTAATAAGTATCCAAATTTTAATATATTTTTCCTAAGGTTTGTAGAATACATTTGAAGATGATTGAATGGAAAGATAGTAAGTATGATTTTGTTAGGACGATGATGGATCCTAGGAAGGAAAAGTTTGATAAGTATTGGAATTAGTGTTGTTTGGTATTAGCTACTATTGTTGTGTTTGATCCAAGTTTCAAGATGGATTTGGTGGAGTATTTTTATACTAGAATTTATGGTTTAAATGATGATTTGTATATTAGAAGGGTTTGTGATAAATTGGTTGATTTGTTTATTGTATCTAGAGATAATTTTATCACTTAAGTAGCCTAAATAATTCCAGAATACATTGGATGAAATGCATAGTTGCTTATTAGATTTTGACAGATAGTGTATTGAATCTTGTGCTCTGCTTAATGAGAAATCAAAGTTGGATATTTACTTGGATGGAATAAGATTTCCTAAAACTAATAACTTTAGTACTTTAGAATGGCAGAAAACAAATAGTCCCAGATTCCCTGTTCTCGCAAAAATAGCACTTGATATTTACCTGTGCTAGCTACAACAATTGCATTAGAGGTAGAATTTAGTGTTGGAGGTCGTATTGTTGATGAATCATGGGCTTGTTTGCTTCCTAAAGTGGTTGAAGCATTACTAGTGGGTAATGATTGGATAGGAGGACCTCTAAGAAAATATAAGTACATTTTTTTGTATTTCAATTTTTTGAAATTATATTACCATATATTTTTCTTATGACATTTTGTTTTTGTAGTTGTAAGTGATGCATGCACATCTGGAACTCAACTGGATGAATGATGGTGATAAATATTGCTGGTAAGTATAGTAATTAACTAGAATTTTATTTCTACATTATACAATATTGTGACATTAATTAAATTTTTTTTGTTTTGATGTATTCGGGCTGAAGATGATGATGGTAAATGAAAAAGATAATGAGTGCAGATGATGAGGACTTGATGAACATAGTCCTATGGTTTACGTTAGTTGCTTTTATTAAGCAAAAGTGTTGCTTTGTGTTTTCAATAACATAATTAATTATTCTTATTATAGTGATAGCAATAGTACTGATAGAAAGAATTGCAAGTATGGTCAGAAATTCAAAATGGATAGTGGTCATGTATATATTGCTATCTTTAGTTTGCATTTTATTATCATATTTGAGTTTTGATAGAATGAGTTTTCTTTTCTTTAAACATTTGGATGAACATATATCAAAAAATATAATTATTTTTGTTAGAGAGTACATAATGTAAATTGACGAATTTGTCAGAGAGAATATCAGGACCACATCTATTTGGCAACCATATATAATATATTAATATATTGCTTCAAAATAATATGAGGTAGGTACGAGACATTATCGTCACTTTGAAAATTTGAGGTTTTAAGTTGCTTTCATTTATTTTTTTCATTTCAATTAATTATTAATTAAAATTTAATGATTATAAATTAACTTTTGTATTAGTCTTAATAAAATAAATTATGAATGTAAAATTTAATGGAGATAAAGTAAAATTTAAATTATTTGTAATTAAATAAATTATAAGTGATTATTCTAAATTAAAACAATTCATTACTTAGTGTTAAATTTCCCAAAGAAAAGAAAAAAAAATGTTGGTTGGGTTGGGTCCGGACCTATTCTGATATATTAGGTCTATAATTTGATCCAAATTTTTACCCATTGGGTTCTGGTCTGGATCATAATAAAATCATATGAGCCTATTTTGGATTTGGGTTTGAATCTAAGTAATACTCACACATTAATAGGTCTGGTTAGTTAGTTAATCATCGAATCTCCAAATTTTATTTAAACAACTTCCAAGTGCCATTCCAAAAACTATTGTTGAATCCCTCATCATGGAGCTTTCTAATTGAAACGACATTTAGTCTTATTTTGGGCACATGCCTCACATCTTCTAAAATCAACTTACATCCCAAGCATGTTGTGAGGAAAACATCTCCCATACTATAAATTTTACAAGCTTCATTATTTCCCATTTTTAGTTGGTCAATCGAAACTAGTTCATAAGAAAATAAAAATATTTATGAGGAATGACATGGAAAGAAGCCCCCAGAATCTACCATCCAACTTGTCCTTTGGGAAAAGAAAGAAAAGGTAGAAAAAGAAGATGAAAACAGTAGAAAAGAGAAGGTAAAAATGGGATAATAAATAATCATCACATTAGCTTCCAACATTGAAGTAACATTGTCATTTTCTACCTCCTTATGATTTTCTCTTTCTATTTGGCTTTCACCTTTTTATAGAAATAACACATTTTTATTGTGTCCTTTCTTTTTACAAAAGAAATATTCCACAACCTTCTTACTCCTTGATTTTTCTCTTAACATGTTCTTCCTTAGTTTTGGACCTCTACTGTAACTTCTCCCCCTTAACTCATATTTCTTTGTCTCTAATGTTTAAGATTTAGGATTTTATCATAATTCCCTTCTCCTTGTTTCTTTATTTAAGAGGGCCCCTATGACTTGATAAAACTCCACTTTGATAGAGTTGGAAACTATAACAAAGAGAGTTTCCCAACTGTCAAGTAAAGAAAAAAGAGAAGAAGGGCTCTTACCTCTTTATCAAGATTTAGTTTCAAAGTTGTGTAGTGATTGATTAAGCTTTGAAACTCGTTAAAGTGTAATGGAGCCTTCTTTGTATTTGAGTTTAGTGATATTTTTTAATAGTGAAACTTCGTTTAAACTATATTTTTCTTTTATACACAATTTCTAACACCTTTCATAACATGTTTGCTCATGTTTTTGTTGACACATGGTTGAACACATTTTGATCAAATCATGCTAGAATTTGGCCTACTATTTTACGATGCATCTTGTCTCAATGTACATCAGACTTAATGCCAGGTCTAACATCACCTCCCACCATAGGATCCCAACGATCCCTAATGATCAAATGATCTTCCAAACAGGCTTCGATATGGCATAGTTTTTGTAGGTTAATTTTAAAAAAATGCCAACAATTTCTTCCATTTTATCAAAGTTTGAATGAATGAATGATATATACAACCTAAATTGAGCGTTATTTATACCAGTTAAAAGTTTGAATTGATGGCTAAAATACATAAGTGCAACCATTATGATTAAGCATCCACCAACCTCACTAACTCTGTCACTAACCCTATGAACACTGACAGAATAATTAACTAAGTACATCTACCAAACCTCTTGAAGAATATACTTGGACACATGATACATAGGTCTTAGATAGGCCTCCCAATTTGCACTTGTAATATTTGGACTTCTACATTTGGGTTGCGATCCAACAAATATTTCTGGAACAAGCCGTAACTGATCTTTGGAGCAACAAGATTCCGCCAACCTTGAATAGTCTGGAATTAAATTATGGGAAGGAACTAGAGGACATTCGATAGATGGAAAGTTCACTGGTGTGTGGCTTGTAGAAGGTGACGGCAACACGCCGTTCTTCCATGCATTTGAATTGTGCCGAACCAAACAAACAGAGTTGACAGATTAAGGGAAGAAAAGGGTGTCTGGCAAACAGATTTCCGGCAAATTCAAGAGTTGTTCTATCTCATTTTCAATTAATTTTCTATCCTCAAGGCCATGTATAGCAGAAATTGAACAAGACTTGGAATGCCTTCAACCAAAGGTTTCAAATGCCTTCTAAAAAGGCCTTGAAATGAAAACCATTCACTAAAGACGAGGTTCAAATGGCAATATTGCAACTGGAACCCTTGAAGGCTCCAGGACCTGATGGTTTGTCACCTTTTTTGTTGTCCAAAAGTAATAGCATATCTTAGGAGAAGATATCACAAATCAAGTTCTGAGTTTTCTACATCGCAATCAGGATGATGAAGACTTACATTCAACGAAAATTGTCTTAATCCCCAAGATAAGAAACCTAGAAATCTAATCTCAATTTAGGCACATTCGTATTAGTATATGACTATACGCACTGTAATCTATAAAAATTTCCTCAAAAAGTCATCGCAAATAGGCTGAAGCCACATCTTAAGCAGATAATATCCCCTTTCCAATTTGCATTTGTGCCGGGGCGTCTCATTTCGGATAATGAAATTTTGGCAAACGAAATCAACCATTTCGTTAGGAATTAACAGTCAGGAAAGTGTGGATGTGCTGCAATAAAATTGGCTATGTTCAAGGTCAATCACGGATTAGAAAGATGTTGCATTGAAAAAGTATTGGTTGTGTTGGGGTTTTATTTATCCATGGTTCTCTCTTATTATGAAATGCTTTTCTGGAGTTAATTTCTCTTTTATTCTTATTAGTACCATGTTTGGGAAAAATGAAGCCAAAGTGACGAATTTGGCAAGACGATCCTTTATCACCTCATATCTTCATCTTATGCTCTGAATATTACATCAACAAGAGCTGACCAGAATGCTACAGGGGGTCTGGATTGCACAGAATACTCCAATCATTTCTCACCTTGTATGTGCTGAAGGCACATTGGCTTTTTGTCAGCAGATAAGTTAAATTTTGCAGGTATTGAATAGCTGTTGTTGCTTTATGAAAAGGTGTCCGGCCAGCAAATGAAAACGCAGGAATCAACGGCCATTTTCAGTTCAAAAGTCCAGCAGCACAACAGAGCTGAATCGGCAGAAACCTAAGCATCACGGCTGTGGATCTTCACTCACAATATCTTCGACTTACCCTCTTGTTTAGGCCACTGAAGAAAGAATTTATTCAATGATATAAGGAACGAGCTTCGAAATAGAGTTCTGCGATGGAAGAATATGAAGCAAGCTTTCGAGTAGAGTTCTGGTACGGAAAGATAAACTCCATTCGGTAGCAGGACCAAGCATTTTGATTAAAGCTACACTTCAGGCTATCCCAACCAATATTATGTGCTGCTTCAAGTTACTTGATGGTCTATTGCAAGAGACGCAATCAATCATCGGAATATTTTGGTGTCATTGCTCTTAAGGATTTCTCAATTCATTGGAAGAACTTGATTTTTTTAATTTTTTTATTTTTTGGCAAAAGTCTAAAGCATTGTATGGATGAAAATTTGCCACATTCAAAAAAAAATTATTTGAAACGTACCAAATGCTCAGAGGAGGCATTGAGGATCTTCCAGAAACAGGTGCGCAACTTTCTGACATTAAGAAAGTAAAGTTGAGATCTGAGATTTGGTAAAATAACATCCATCTTTCTTTGGTTCACAAAACAGTGAAAACCCCTTTCAAGTTTTCGAGGCTCTGGTTTGTCGGGTGTCGATGGAAATTTGGATGAAGTGCCCTTCCCGCACAGCCCTGCTTCGTTGATGGGATTGGTTGATGTCAAGAAGAATCATTCGTTTCATCAATTCGGGTCGCGAGGTCCGGGTTCCTCTGTTGTGCTACCAGCCTTCCTCTATTATTTTTTTTCTTTTTTTATTTATTATTTTTTCTGTGATTTCCTTCCTTGCCTTTAACTTTTATTTATTTATTTTTTTGATTTTATTATGATCTGAATTCTAATTATCATATTTAGAAATTCAATATTAATGCCACATAACCTGGTTTGAAATACCAGTGATGTAAACTGGATACCGATTAGAGATACTGATATTAGAAATGAAAATGATAGAAAATATGAAAAAACAGTTATTATCTAACATCAGATCAATTAATATGGCACAATTTAATAATAATAATTCTTAATTAAATTAATTTAAATTTGATTCACCAAATTTTAAAATTACTCGACAAATTAAAATAAAATTGGAAAGAAGTTCTAGTAAATTCTTCAAACGCAAAAATCTAAAATTTTGTCTGGTAAAGCATAACGTACTTCAAAAACGAAAAACGAAAAAACGTACTTCAAAAATATACTTAAAACATTATATAAAGTTCTTTATGTTCAAAAATAAATTCAAATATTTAACTATTTTTGGTTTTTTATTTAATTTTTTTATTTTTGCTTTTATAATATTTCCTTTTGAATAATTTTGAGTTTTCTAAAAAAAGTTGGCGAAAATTATAATCTACTCTAATAAAGAAAATCTCAAATTATAAACATTATTTTTATTTTTAAAAATTCTATTATTTTAATATTTTATCCAAATTATTTCAAATAATTTTTATTTTTCTAAATAATATTTTTTTCTTTTTAATTTGGATTATTTGTAATGGTAAAAATATTATTTAACATGTAGTAAAATTTATTTAAGTTGTTTTCCTTTTTTAATATATATATTTTGGAAGTTTATTTTATTATATTTAATGATAAATTTGCGAAAAGTGGGATTTTTCGCTTTTTATTACACTCATTTTTTCATATTAGTCCAAGCCATCATTATATCCACATCAGTCTTTGCTACTCTATATAGTCTGACTAAACATCATTTAACATAAAATAACATAAAATATGATCTAACTGATTAATGTATAAAAATATAAAAATAACATGATGAAAATAATTTTTTAAAATTAAAAAAAAAGTTAAAAATTAGAATAAAAATAATATAGAACTATGTTAAGGATAAGTTTATATATGTAGATTGGTAATAAATTACATTATAATTTCATATCAATTTCGTAAATATAATTTGTAAAATAATAAAAAATAAATTAATTTGTTTTGAAATATAAAAAGAAATAAATAATTTTACAATATAAAAATAATCATATTGTAGATGCTTATTTAAAATATCTAGATAGAGTATATTTCTTAAAAAATTATAGTTTTAAAGGAAAATAGCAAATAAATATTAAATAATTATGTAATAAACCTTGCATGTGCAATGTTAAAATTTTTCAAATTGAATTTGTTCATAAAAAGCCAAAATAAATGCATTTGTGCAGTAATTGTAATATAAATATTACAAAATTTAAAAAGTATCATATTTAGTATGAAAATTTAAATAAAGTATGATGCATATTTAATATAAAATATTAAGTAAATTCATAATATTAAGATATCATAATAAGCATTAACTTTAAATAAAAATTAATAATTTGCAATACATAGACGAGAAAGTATTGTATTAAAAATTATAGTTTGACACATAAAACGTTACATGACCTTATCATATGTGCAATTTTATCAATTTTAAAGAAATATTTTAATGCATGAATTGTGGATAAAAAATAATTGAGAAATAATTAGTCCAACTAGACAATTAAGAAAATGCATTATAGATTTTAAGAAAAATGATATATTCATAAAGAGGATGGCTCAAAAATAAGTAAAAATATGGTTTTTTAATTAACCAAATTCTAATGAAGGAATTTTATGATGAATCATTACATAATATTATTATGTACTATATTTGAAAAAATAATTTTTGACAAAATATTGTAATTTATTTATATGTGTGTGTGTGTGTGTTATTTCATCGTTCACGTGGTATTTTCTTTTGAATGTGATTGAAAGTAATTTTACCTATATGCAAAGAATGAATTTATATAACAAAACTTTGTATAATATTTTTACATAAAATAGTACAACACACAACTTTAAGAAGTCAAAGAATACTCTCACTTTTAAATTGCATGAATTAATAACATAAGATGTGATTCTGTATTGATGAACTTTGACATAAAGCACTAAAATTTATGTCAATTCATGTCATTAAATTATAAGGTGGCCAATTGTAAGACATTAAATACAATCAATGCTTGGAATTTATTAACGGAAATAAATTATAATAAAAATATATTCATTCATTTCAAAGCATACAAAAACCTGATGAAGCAGCCATATTGCTTTCGGTTTGGGGCACAACATTGTACTTTCATTTCCTTGTCCCTCTCTCTACTTTTGATAAATATAGTGCATTTAGAAATTCCATCATGAAAATTTCTCAACCACAGTTTTTAACCATTTTTAAAGAAAAATTCTTCAAGTACATTGCCATATAAACCACAACCCAGGCAGTTGGAAAATTCAAGCTCTTCAAATTTCAAACACAACTTACAAAGTTAAAATTGCTCATTTTCATAAATTTTTGATAAATATATAGAAATTAAAGAAAACTTCCGAAAAGAATTAAAGCTTTTAAATATTGGCAACAACAAAGATTAAAAGAAAAAAATGAGCATAGAGTTTTGGGGTGCGAAATGAGTATTCTATGCATGCTTCCAAAAATAATAAAAAAGTAATTAATTTCGTTGTGAATAATAATACAAATGCATATATCATATAATGCATAATCCGCTAACACTATACTAACAACAAAATTATATGTATACTTAAAGAAGTAAAAATGTCATAACCTTTGAATGTGAAACTCCTATTCGTTAACCTAAAAAGATAAAATAGAAAGACAAAGTAGAAAAGTTGGACTTGGATAACCCCCCTACAATATTTATTCTATTGAAGTTCTAGATACAGAGTCTCAAAATAGTCAAGCAGTTCTTTACAAATTTCCTTTCTATCTAAGTGACAAATTATTACCCGTCGTCACCTTGCTTATCAACCACCTCACCAACTGGACTTGATGGGTCAGCATCACATCGATAAGTATAGGGTGGCCAGTGGGACGGTCTAGCTTCATGGCCTCTAAATGTGCATGCAGCTCTTGGGAAGGATATACTACCTTGTCCAGTTATGTACATCATATATCGCTCAATGCGGACTAGCTATGAACTTAGAGTTGGGCCTCTAAGTCAGGATGGATAGGCCGATCATGACCTACTGGCTCAATTGGCTCCATGGGTGCTTCTTCCTACTCTTCCTCATTTGCATCTGCCATTAGAAAGGATAGCACAAAGTTGATAGCAACTTGGGGACCTCATTGCTTCTTATCGCTCTCAAATTGTACACTGATGTTAATTCATAACTCAATGATTAGGTGAGGGTGCCATAGAGATTCACGTTGATTCTAAGCACATTGATGTAATCCATTGTTAATTATTTGTCCTAGATTGAAGTACTCGCCCTCCAAAATGTAGTGTAAGATCACTACGAGTTATCGAGTGCTGGTAGCGTGGTGGTTGATTGGCCCAATTTGGGCTGCAATGAAAAACCACCATATCTTGCACAAGGTGTTCAACCTTGCAATATTCAATGAATTAATGAACTAATTAATGGGTGACACATTGCACTCTCCTTGATTTGAGCACACCACCTTAGCCACTCTCTCCAATACCTATCGAGAATTCATGAGCTTCTTGCACTGCCCCTCAATTGGGCATAGCAAAAATGGCCATTGATTACTTCGAGAGTTATGTAAACATACATGCCCCAAACAAAAACTCAATATTGTCCCCTTTTAGCAAAGTTGGTGTAAAACTCTAGCATGATTGGAACTATTGCATCCACCCTTAGCTGTCGGGTGAGCGGTCCCATTGTTGTGTGAGAAAGGGGGATAATGTTGGGTCATTTCTCATATTATCCCATCAATCCCCTCTCGAGGACAAGGGTCCAATGTTTTGTCACATCTTCAGCATGAGAGGCCACTGCCAATGACACATACTTCCCATGATCATTAGATAGGCACACTTTTTCATTCATGGAACCATTTCCGTACACAAAATATCATAATTAGTACTTAGTACAAAATGGGCAACAATGTCGACTGACATGTTTCTAGCAAAGAATATAAGTCCAACTACCAAACAGAGGTCACATTTCATAACAAAATGAAGCATATCACACATAAATCTCAATGAAGACCAACATATTCAAAGTTGTGGTCCACAACTTACCACCCAATCTATTCACATTGCACAAAAGAATGCCATTTGCACACCACTATAGTATTACACTTACTACCCAATGAAGACCATTTTCCGAAATGTACTAAACATTTGAACTCCCATTGAGTCACAAATAAACACAATAAAGCCACTAAATTATCCTTCATTCATATGAGTGCAAGAAGTGCATTAGGACACAAATGAACACAATGAACCATCCAAATGAGAACATAGAATGTCAATTGAACACAAATGAGCACAATAAACCATCCATCATCCATATGAGTAATGAAATGTCATGTGAACACAAATGAACACTATAAGCCATCCATCATCCAATATTTCTACCAATTCCCATTGCGGCATCATACCAAAACAGCTTATGTGCACAACTACTTTCTCAAGGATTCCAAAAAAAATGCTAAAATTATGCTTCCAAATCAACAACACAAACATATTCATCTCAATCACCAACACTGTCCATCACATTCCACATTATCCCACCAAAAAATCGATCAAAACTAATGTTATGTGCCACATGAATAGTGGGTAGGAAAAACATTCCACACACATTTTTGCAAAACTAAATGGTACATATGCAATCCCACACATGAAATTTCATACTACTCATTTAGCTGTATCTAAAGTACAAGGCAAGTATTTCATACACCTATTTGTCGAACACATGATCACTATAAAGGGGCAGTGCAAAATCATTCAAAATTGTTGAGTTTAAAATTTTTTAACTAAATACAACCCAAACATTGGAAGAAGAAGATGAAATATTGAATTTATCAACTCACCTATTTGGTAATTGGAAGATCATAGAGCTGCCTTAGAATGACTTGAATGTGTAAGGTTGAATGGAAGAGTGAAAATGCAAATGAAGGTGTGTAGAGTGATGTTTTATACTTGATCATCATTTAGGTCATTGTAACTAGCAAACAAATAAGAAAAAATTTTGAAGGACATTGTCCTTAATGTTGGGACGATAAGGGACAATGCAATTTTCATCAGGCACATTGACTTTTGTGTCGGGACGATGCATGCAGCATTTACCAAGAGACTTGTGTATGGAACATCGCTATGACGATGCAAGCATGGCCAAACTCTCTATGTACTGATCAAGTGCTTTGTCAGGATGATGCACTCATGGCAAATCTCTCTATCTGCAAGTCGAGTGCATTATCGCATGATGCACTCATGGCAAAACTCTTTCTCTATGTGCAACTTGCAATTAGACAACAAAATCATCAGTGACATTGTCCTCAATGTTGCAATGTCAAGGATGACAAGGCTGAAAAAAATAAATTTTAGTGCTACATTGGGATGGTCTTTCACCTCCACGCCAAAGTCATATAAAATTTTGTAACATAAAATATGTGTGTGTATTCATGTGCCTATGTCCGCATTTCATAAGCAAAACTACATTAATTTGAAATTTGACATCTCATTGTCATTTTTAACTTGCAAAGAAACCTATGATTCACTTGTAACAACTAACAAATGACAAATTTGTAAGGTATGACATCATTTGTTATTTTTTTTCAATGTAGCTGTACCTACTTGGTACTTAACTAAACCAATATCTGATGTAAAAAGTTGGTTGATAAATTTGAATCTAGAAACACAACTTACAAAGTTAAAATTGCTCTTCCAATTTCAAACACAGCTTACAAAGTTAAAATTGCTCATTTTCATAAATTTTGTTAAATATATAGAAATTAAAGAAAACTTCCAAAAAGAATTAAAGCTTTTAAATATTAGCAACCAAAAAGATTAAAAGAAAAAAATGAGCATAGAGTTTTGGGGTGCGAAATAAGTATTCTATGCATGCTTCCAAAAATAAAAAAAATAATTAATTTAATTGTGAATAATAATACAAATGCATATATCATATAATGCATAATCCGCTAACACTATATTAACAACAAAATTATATGTATACTTAAAGAAGTAAAAATGTTATAACCTTTGAATGTGAAACTCCTATCCGTTAACCTAAAAAGATAAAATAGAAAGACAAAGTAGAAAAGTTGGACTCGGATAACCCCCCTACAATATTTGTTCTATTGAAGTTCTAGACACAAAGTCTCAAAATAGTCAGGCAGTTCTTTACAAATTCCCTTTCTATCTAAGTGACAAATTATTACCCGTCGCCACCTTGCTTATCAACCACCTCACCAACTGGACTTGATGGGTCAGCATCACATCGATAAGTATCGGGTGGCCAATGGGATGGTCTAGCTTTATGGCCTCCAAATGTGCATGCAACTCTTGGGAAGGATATACTGCCTTGTCCAGTTATATACATCATATACCGCTCAATGCGGTCTAGCTATGGACTTGGAGTTGGGCCTCTAAGTCGGGATGGATAGGCCGATCATGACCTACTGGCTCAACTGGCTCCATGAGTGCTTCTTCCTACTCTTCTTCATTTGCATCTGCCATTAGAAAGGGTAGCACAAAGTTGATAGCAACTTGGGGACCCCATTGCTTTTTATCGCTCTCAAATTGCACACTGATGTTAATTCATAACTCAATGATTAGGTGAGGGTGCCATAGAGATTCACGTTGATTCTAAGCACATTGATGTAATCCATTGTTAATTATTTGTCCTAGATTGAAGTACTCACCCTCCAAAATGTAGTGTAAGATCACTACGAGTTATCGAGTGCTGGTAACGTGGTGGTTGATTGGCCCAATTTGGGCTGCAATGAAAAACCACCATATCTTGCACAAGGTGTTCAACCTTGCAATATTCAATGAATTAATGAACTAATTAATGGGTAACACATTGCACTCTCCTTGATTTGAGCACACCACCTTAGCCACTCTCTCCAATACCTATTGAGAATTCATGAGCTTCTTGCACTGCCCCTCAATTGGGCATAACAAAAATGGCCATTGATTACTACGAGAGTTATGTAAACCTACATGCCCCAGACAAAAACTCAATCTTGTCCCCTTTTAGCAAAGTTGGTGTAAAACTCTAGCATGATTGGAACTATTGCATCCACCCTTAGCTGTCGGGTGAGCGGTCCCATTGTTGTGTGAGAAAGGGGGATAATGTTGGGTCATTTCTCATATTATCCCATCAATCCCCTCTCGAGGACAAGGGTCCAATGTTTTGTCACATCTTCAGCACAAGAGGCCATTGCCAATGACACATACTTCCCACGATCATTAGATAGGCACACTTTTTTCATTCATGGAACCATTTCCCTACACAAAATATCATAATTAGTACTTAGTACAAAATGGGCAACAATGTCGACCGACATGTTTCTAGCAAAGAATACAAGTCCAACTACCAAACAGAACAGAGGTCACATTTCATAACAAAATGAAGCATATCTATCTACCCAATGACACATAAATCTCAATGAAGACCAACATATTCAAAGTTGTGGTCCACAACTTACCACCCAATCTTTTCACATTGCACAAAAGAATGCCATTTGCACACCACTATAGTATTACACTTACTACCCAATGAAGACCATTTTCCGAAATGAACTAAACATTTGAACTCCCATTGAGTTACAAATAAACACAATAAAGCCACTAAATTATCCTTCATTCATATGAGTGCATGAAGTGCATTAGGACACAAATGAACACAATGAACCATCCAAATGAGAACATAGAATGTCAATTGAACACAAATGAGCACAATAAACCATCCATCATCCATATGAGTAATGAAATGTCATGTGTACACAAATGAACACAATAAGCCATCCATCATCCAATATTTCTACCAATTCCCATTGCGGCATCATACCAAAACAGCTTATGTGCACAACTACTTTCTCAAGAATTCCAAAAAAAATGCTAAAATTATGCTTCCAAATCAACAACACAAACATATTCATCTCAATCACCAACACTGTCCATCACTTTCCACACTATCCCACCAAAAAATCATTGATCGAAACTAATGTTATGTGCCACATGAATAGTGGGTAGGAAAAAATTCCACACACATTTTTGCAAAACTAAATGGTACATATGCAATCCCACACATGAAATTTCATACTACTCATTTGGCTGTATCTAAAGTACAAGGCAAGTATTTCATACACCTATTTGTCAAACACATGATCACTATAAAGGGGCAGTGCAAAATCATTCAAAATTGTTGAGTTTAAAATCTTCTAACTAAATGCAACCCAAACATTGGAAGAAGAAGATGAAATATTGAATTTATCAACTCACCTATTTGGTAACTGGAAGATCATAGAGTTGCCTTAGAATGACTTGAATGTGTAAGGTTGAATGGAAGAGTGAAAATGCAAATGAAGGTGTGTAGAGTGATGTTTTATACTTGATCATCATTCAGGTCATTGTAACTAGCAAACAGATAAGAAAAAATTTTGAAGGACATTGTCCTTGATGTTGGGACGATAAGGGACAATGCAATTTTCATCAGGCACATTGACTTTTGCGTTGGGACGATGCATGCAACATTTACCGAGAGACTTGTGTATGGAACATTGCTATGATGACGCAAGCATGGCCAAACTCTCTATGTACTAATCAAGTGCTTTGTCAGGATGATGCACTCATGGCAAATCTCTCTATCTGCAAGTTGAGTGCATTGTCGCATGATGCACTCATGGCAAAACTCTTTCTCTATGTGCAACTTGCAATTAGACAACAAAATCATCAGTGACATTGTCCTCAATGTTGCAATGTCAAGGATGACAAGGCTGAAAAAAATAAATTTTAGTGCTGCATTGGGATGGTCTTTCACCTCCACGCTAAAGTCATATAAAATTTTGTAACATAAAATATGTGTGTGTATTCATGTGCCTATGTCCGCATTTCATAAGCAAAACTACATTAATTTGAAATTTGACATCTCATTGTCATTTTTAACTTGCAAAGAAACCTATGATTCACTTGTAACAACTAACAAATGACAAAATTTGTAAGGTATGACGTCATTTGTTTTTTTTTTTCAGTGTAGCTGTACCTACTTCGTACTTAACTAAACCAATATCTAATGTAAAAAGTTGGTTGATAAAGTTGAATCTAGAAAGTGTAGAAAAACAGGAAGGAAGACTTCTGTTCCCAGCAAGGTTATTGTTCCATCAATTTCTGAACAGTTCCCTTAGATTTGATCTCCCTATTTTCATGTAAAATATCTAGATTCAACCAGCAACTAATTGGTGCAACCAATGAACTAATAACATGCATGATCTAGATACAGAAAGCAGCAAGCAATTCTGAAGAGGGGCAGACAAGGTCAACTACACTGTTTTTATTGAATACTTTTGCATAACACAACCAAAGAACTAACCCTGATATTTGAACTAAACAAGGCTAAGCTTACTAACTAAAAAACTGCTAGTAACAGTAAAAATAATGAACTAAGGCTAGATCATCCTCTAAGCATCAAAGCAGATTTTTGCAAATGTTTTAGCAATTTCTAGGCTTTCTTCTCTAAACTTCCTTACTAGTTTTATCACCCTCCCCCCCCCCTCAAGAGGAGCATGGATATCTCTCATGCTCATCTTGTTTAGTAGCTTGTTAAGCTGCGATATGCTTAGTGGTTTAGTTAGTAGATTTGTTAATTGATCACTACTAGGAATGTATATCACTTCAATGATTTTCTCCTCCACCTCTCTTACAAAATGAATGTACAAATTGAAATCTTTTCTTCTCTCATGCTGAGTGGGGTTTTGCTAACTTCGATAGCATTTTGATTGTCACAGAATATTGTGATAGGCTATAATGTTTTGAGTCCAAAGTCTTTCAGCTAAATTGTTGGTCCATAGCAGCTCACACACACATGCTCAAAGAGCCCTATATTCAACCTCGATGGAGCTTTTAGCCACTACCTGCTACTTCTTGCATGTCTAGCTCACCCATGCTAGACCAAGATATACACAATAACCCGTCAAAGACCTCCTAGTATTAGAACAACTCCCTAATCACTGTCTGAGAAACCTCTTAACTCCAAATCAGTTTATGATGAAAGAAACATTCCTTTCCTGGTGAGATCTTGAGGTATCTCAATATTATGAAGACTGCTTCCATGTGACAATATCTTGAGGCTGACATGTGCTAAAAAAGGACTTGTATCGAATGTGCAAGATCTAGTCTTGTGAATAACAAGTAAATTAGCTTCCCTATGAGTTGTCTATAAGATATAGCATCTACTGCTGTTGTGATTGGCTCTTCATTGAACTTAACATTAACCTCCATAGGTGTTGAGGCTATTTTGTACCCGAGCATTCCATATTGTTCCAACAAGTCTATGGTGTATTTTCTTTAGTTTAGGCATATTCCAGCATGGGAGTTGGCAATCTCAATTCCTAAAAAGTACCTTAGGATTCCTAGGCTTCTCAATTTGAACTTTGACTCCAGATATGTTGCCAACTTTTGATTTCAACTTCTAATTTGCAACCCACTATAAAATCATCCATATACAGCAACACTGTCATCTTTTCTTATGTTCCAATATCCATGCAAAAAAGGAGCAATCTGCTTTGGACTAAATGAAACCATAAGCAATTAGGGTCTATGTAAATTTGCAATTTCATTGTCTTGAGGCTTGCTTCAAGCCATAAAGAGACTTCTTCAATCAACACACCTTCTGTGCTGAAATTTGATCCTCCCCTGAATGATGATCTTGATGTCCTTGTTCTCTTTCAAACTATAGCCTTAAGGTAACTCTATAAATCTCTTCTCCAAGTTCTCCATGCAAGAAAGCATTGTTAATATTAAGTTGTAGTATTTTCCGTCCAAACACAACTACTAGTGAAAAGAAACTCCTGACTGTTGTTGGTTTAACCACTGGACTGAATGTGTCATGGTAGTCAAAACCTTCCACTTGGTTATAGCCTTTGGCAACCAAATGAGCCTTACATCTCACAACTGAGCCATCTGATCTCAACTTCACCTTGTATACCCACTTATTTTCTATTGCATGCTTCCACTTAGGCAGTGGCACTACCTCTCAAGTATCATTATCTTCCAAAGCTTGTAGCTCCCAGACCATTACTCCCTCCATTATGGCCCAAGAACAGCCTTAAAGAAGGATGCAGACTCCTTAACTTTATTAAGTGTAGATAGGAAACACAAGTAGTTTGGAGACAATTGGCCAACATTAAGAAAACTTGATATAAGGTGACCCATGGTAGTCTTGTGAAGGGAGGATGTTTTAAGGTTATGATGGTACATTTCTAAATACTTTGGTAGAGTTTTATGTCTAGAAGATCTTCTAAGTTGGGGTTGAGGATGAGCAAGTAAGTTCTGATCCAAGATAAGTATGTCTAATGGTTCTAGTTCAAAGTTGTTTGGATCTAAAGTGTATGAGATTTCTGGTCTAGGTTCCTGGATGTGAGTTTGAGGTTCCCTCATTGGATATTGTTTTAGATGCTACTGATCATGTGTGCCATCATTGGATAAGGTAGTTTGATGGTCAAAACGGTGATGCTAATGCTCAAAAAAGACAGTAGGAAAACAAACGGTGTGCTGGTGATCTTTGCTAAAGGGAAAAATTTACTCATGGAATATCACATCTCTAGACGCAAAGATTTCATTGGTTTCTAGATCATAAAGCTTGAATCCTTTTGTTTCTATAGGATATCCAAAAAATACACATCTTTTTGATCTTGGATCAAAATTTCTTCTGTCTCTCTTAAGGGTGCTAGTAAAGGCTAAACATCGAAAAACCTTAAGCTGCTGATAATTCGGCTCTCTTCCAAAAAGACATTAGTGTGGTGATTTGTTATCTAAGATAGGAGTAGGGAGAACATTGATTAAATGTGTTTCTGTCAAGATAGCTAGGCTCCAAAATTTCAAAGGGAGTTGTGACTGAAACAGTATAGCCCTTACTATAGGAAAGGAGATGCTGATGTTTTCTTTCCACCATAGCATTTTGCTGAGGTGTTTCTACACAAGAATTTTGATGAAGAATTCCCTTTTCTGAGTAGAAAGAGGTGAGCTTCAATTCTACTACATTTTCTGACCTAACGATTTCTATTTTTGTATGGAACTGAGCAACAACTAGGTTGTAGAAGGCAGACAGACAGACTCCAGCTTCGTTCTTATGGTTTAGGAGATAAGTCCAAGTACATCTTGTGTGTTCATCTACCATGGTCAAGAAGTAGTGATATCCTCCTATCGATGTAGTGGAATAAGGCCTCCAAATGTCTATGTGAATGAGTTGAAAGGGTCTACCACAACATTTTTCATGAAGAGGAAAGGGGAGCCTTTTTTGTTTTGCTAAGGGATAGATTGTGCACACTTTATCTTTACATGTATTAATGAAGGGAAATTGTTTTTCAATATAAGAAGTAACATCATAAGATGAATGTCTTGGCCTAAAATGCAAATGTTAGATGAAGTTGATCAAACATTGGCAAAAAGGAGAGATTCAAAACAAACTGATAATATAGGATGTTGAGAAGGAGATGGATTGACTGGCCTTGCTTCATGTTGCAATATAAACAACTCTTGATCTAATTTAACAACGGAAATTCTCATCCATGGTGATAAGACCTGAATGAAGCATGATTTTGAGTCAAATATCATGCAGCACCCTAGAATTTTGGTGAGCTTAGCTACGACAGTAGATTATGTTTAAAGGTTGGAACAAACAGGACATCATTGAGGACTAAGGACTGTGAAATGGTTACTGATCCTATGTGGCTGACCAAGGTTCTTGCTCCGTTAGGTAGGTTGACAAACAAGTTCTTAATAAGCTCACAAGAGGTAAATAAGTTTAAGTTGTTACACATGTGATCAGTAGCACCAGTGTTAATGATCCAACAAGTCTGTCTAAGATTGGAAAAAACTGATGCAAGATTATTTGTTATATGGCAACTAGGATGAGAAGATGGGAATATACTTGAAAAATTGTTACAAGAGGAAGTGTTTCCAGTCTATGTGTACCTGCTGAACTTGTCCCTAATCTACCTTGGAGTTAGCTAGGCCATGAGAGTCAAGTAGTAGTAACAACTTCTGCACCTACTCTTAAGTTAAGACAGTCTCAGACCTCTAATCCAAAGATGAGCTCACATTAGTATCCACTTAGTTTGCCATTCCTGTTGACTGTATCCTTTTTCCCTTTTATTTGGTGAACTTAAAGCTTGTTAATCAGCCTATAGCAGCTCTCCTTGTTGTGCCCTTTCTTTCCACAATAGCTACAGGTTTGTTTTCTCTTTTTATCCTTTCTCGTTGAGCTTATTACCATTCCTATGGCTTCTATCTAAGAGGTGTGATTCTGACTGACCTGCCTTTGTGCTTCTTCCACTCTTATGGAATTAAAGACTTCATCCAAGGAAGGAAAAGGTCTTTGCCCAAGCAGCTGTGACTGGTTGGCTGTATATGTTTCATTAAGAACATTTAAGAATTTGTAGACCTTGTCCTTGTCTTGAAAATCAACAAACTTCTTGAAGTATTCAAGATCACAATTTCCACAAAAACAATGTGGAGGTGGCCTATAATACCTTAATTCCTTCCATATAGTTACTAATTTAGTGTAGTAAGAGTTTACCTCCTTAATTCTTTGAGTGATGTTACAAAGATTATTTTGGAGCTTACATACTCTATTATCATCTGGTAGAGCAAACTGTTTCTTCAGCAGTTCCTAAATTTGGTAGGCATGCTTTAATTAGAAGACAATGGAGGCAACTTATGGACTCATGCCTCTCAGAAGCCAAGAAACAACTAGATCATTACATCTACTCCAGGTTTGATGCCATGAATTCCTTGCCTTTGACTCCTTTATTCTTCTATTAGCAAAGTCCAACTTATTCCTCACTGATAGAGCTAAGGTGAAAGTCCAAGGTAATGATGTGGTTGTCAGAATGATGAATGTGAGAAGGTGAACCAGCTTCATCTGTACTAGTATTCTGATTGACTTGATAGATAGAGTTTCCTGAGCTTGAATCCATAACAATCTGTGGATTTGAAAAAAAAATCTCCAGCCTAAGGAAGCACCAAGGGATCTAGACAGATCAGGATGAACCATGCTCTGATACCATGTGAAAAGATGGTTGATAAAGTTGAATTTGGAAAGTGTAGAAAAACAGGAAGGAAGACTTCCATTCCCAACAAGGTTACTATTCCATCAATTTCTGAACAGTTCCCTTGGATTTGATCTGCCTATTTTCGTAAGAATATCTAGATTCAACTAGCAACTGATTGGTGCAACCAAGGAACTAATAACATGCATGAGGATGCATGATCTAGATACAGAAAATAGCAAGCAATTCTGAAGAAGCGCAGACAAGGTCAACTACACTGTTTTTATTGAATACTTTTGCATTACATAACCAAATGACTACCCTAATATTTAAACTAAACAAGGCTAATCTCACTAACTAAAAAACTGCTAGTAACATTAAAAATAATGAACTAAGGCTAGATCATCCTCTAAGCATCAAAGTAATTTTCTATGAAAGTTCTGGTAGTTTCCAGGCTTTTTCTCTGAACTTCCTTACTAGTTTTATCATGTAAAAATGTTAATTTTAATATTTGTACCCTATCGAACTATGCATATTAAGAAATCAATTTAAAAAGAAAAGATGGTTGAGATGAAAATAAACAACTAATTTAAAGACAATGCGGCCATAAATATAGACAATTATAATATATATATATATATATATGTGTGTGTATATATATATATATATGGTGTCAGTAAATAATAACCATCTCACCATCAATTGAACAGATGTATTTTCCTCATTTGTTGATCTCAAATAGAAATATCTTGTAAAAATATGAGAAAATGAGAAAATTAAAAGTTATACACACACACAAATATACATATAGATACAGACGACTTGGGTAAAATAATTAATATTGTACAGGATTGTAATTTGTTAATGAATTTATTCGTCCTTTATGACTAAATTTAGCTTTGATGCAACATTGACTAGATAAAGCGTGTATCCATGTTGGAGAAGATCATATTATGTAGTTGTAATGATCAACCTTGACTTGGACCAAAGCAAGTCAAGTCATTGTCTAGAAAGATTTAAAAGTTCAAACCTTTTAGTAGTGCGTTGCACCAGCACTGGGACCTTTGGACCTTTACAGTTTTAGTGATAATAATACATTTTATTGAGGTCTACTGTCTATGTTTGTTTTCAAATTTTGATATGTATGTTTAGATATTTTTATTGTGACAAATTATCTTTTACAAACACTCAAAATAAAGCTATCACGCCCCCAACCTATATCACGCCCCAACCTATGATTTTGACATAATAATATCTATGAGACAGATATCTCAATAGAAATTAAAGTCTAAATATCAAAGCAATTAATCAAAATGCTTCATTTATTACAAAAATATAAGTCTATTTTATTGCAATAGAAAATAAAGTGAAACCTATTTTATTACATCACTAGTCTTATTTATTTGTAAATTACATCACTATCTGTTGTGCTGGGTTGTCTTCTAAGTTGCATCCTTTTTTTTTTAATTTTTTGCTTGTATGTTACCTTTCTTCTTTGATCACCATGTGTAAGCTTTAATGGCCTCCAATTGCTTTTTTGGGCCAAGTGGCTGAGTGGCTGGTCTTGCTAAATATTTTTTATGTGTTTCGGTAGAGCTTAAATTACCACAGATAGAATATTTTGGGTTTCAAACATGCAAATCGGATGAGTATTAACCTATTGTAAAGCTTCATAGTTGTATGGATACATAAACATACAGGTCACTCATTTCCACCATATTATGGTGGCATATGTTCTGTCTTTAGTAAAATAATTTCTATGATTCAATTTTACATTTGTTTGCACAGCTAGCTTTTATAGCAAAATTCCTTTTCGTTTTGTTTTGTGCAGTTTTTTCCTTAGCTAAGCTAATGAACGTGAAAGACGATCACAGTAAACTATAGGCCATTGCAAGGTCATTGTATCTATCTTGGTGTATCTTACTTTTATATTTTCTGAGAATGAAAAGGACAAAAAAATAATATGGAATAGTGTGATTGGAATTAAAAATAAATAAAAGAAAAGGTGATAAATGCAATGGAAGAGAGGATTATTCTGCGTTGACATTATCATCCATAATTAGACTAATAACACAAAGTTATTTTTTCGAAGCCTCTCAAGCGCTTTATTAGAGAATATAAATGGATTGGACCCATTGTGATATTCATGATAAAAAATGGATTTCCTTGGAATCTAATATGAAGAATTTCTCAATATTTTGTGGGCCCCTGACAAGTATAAAAGCCGTTAGACTTTTGATGTGGAACTTGTTCTCATTCTAAGTCTTCGTCTTTGATATTTATTCTGCTGGACACTTCAAACTTTCTACTAACAGGTGCTTTCATAAATCTCAGGTAAGTTCAAGACAGAAGGAAACAAGTAGTACCTCTGGGATGCAAGAGATTGTTGAAACTAGTGCACTTATAAAACATAGAGAACAGACATATTGTGGGCTTCACGGGTACTGTAACAATTTTGTGTGCTTTTTCACATCTCGGTGGATCTTAGGAATTGTTTTGCTTTTCTCAATCTGATGGCCTCAACTCTGTGCTCTGTGCCTTTCTTTATCTCTGATAGTAAGATGTTTCTTTTAAAGTTAGACTTAGAATCCATAGCCTTACGTTGTATTGAAATTTCATAAGTAGTACCGAAACGGGTAATACAAATGGAGGAAGCAATAAAAAAGGCGGATTTTCAAGCTTTTGCTTGTCTGAGTTCGGTGCAGTCTGCTTGGATACCTCGCCCCCTATTTCTTACATGAACTACACTTCTCATAGGCAAGCACATTTTTCATTTCAATTTTCACTGACTTCACCTTTCTATCTGAAATTTGAAACCCCTAATTGTTTTCAATTTCGAGCAACTGTTTGTAAATTAGCAACATGATGATCTCAGGGTAATATTAACATTTTTCCAGGATAATCAGCTGCATTGAGAAATGGAATCGTCATGAAGGAACACCTCAGGTTCCTTTCTCTTTCACTTTATTTATTTATTTATTTTTTTGAAGGATAGCATATGCTTGCTATGACTTCCTGCAGTGAGCGTAAAATATGACTGTAGCAATAAGAATTGAGTTCTACTTCTATAGAAGTTATGACAAACATGTTATTCCTAAATGCACCATAAAGTCAGTTAGCAGTTATAGTATTTATTTTTTGAGGTTTGGTCTTCAACCTGGGCTCTTTTCCTTTCTTTTTCACAAGCTTGTAAGAAATATGATAATCACAATGGCATAAACTCTGGTCCCATATAGATTCTTTAAGTGTCATTCTTATCTTAATCGATGGTGTACCTGTCACAAAAAATATTAATTTTTAGATGGGAGGTATCTAAAAGCAAGATACTGCACAGGTTGTTTGTGCCTTTGATGCTGGGCCAAATGCAGTGCTGATTTCATGGAACATAAAGGCCGCTGCCCTTCTGCTTCAGAGGTTACTCTTTTACTGTCCCCCTCAATCAGACACTGATTTGGACAGGGACTCTCAAGTTAGGAGAATTTCTTCTACAATTATTGAGAATTTTATATTACATTTACACTTGACACAAGGCCTCTTATATGGTCTTTAATTATGTTTCCCTCTGCCAGAGTTATGTTATTAGTAACAAGACGATATTAAAAGATGTTAGCATTCAGGAAATGAAGGGGGTGGAAGCTCTGTCTCCACCTCCACAAGTTTAGGAGAATACTCCAACCCAGAGACTAGACTGCCCAAGTGAAGAGGGTCAAATTTTCAAGCCGTGTGCCTTTACAATCTTGTGCGTTAAAGAGTGTCGAAAGAGTTATGACAATGTTGAGTTCTTCACAATCGTTTTAGGTTTAACAGGGTGTCCTCGTGTTTCCTTCAAATTATTGCTCAAATTTCTGTAAACATCTTGTCCACAGGAATTATTAAAAAATGGTAGTTGTTGAGTTTGTCACAGTTTCGTTATCCGTTGCTGCAATTAGTACTACACATTGACCACCATCCATGAATTGAAGGGGACTTGGAACTCTATGGCTCTAACAACCAATCTTGTTTTTTCCTCGGGCAAACTGCTATGACAGGGGTTGACACCAATAAGTGATTTGAAGGTAGCCTACTTGATACTTCCATTAAGATCATATTGCCATTGAAGGAACTTCCTAGAAAATCAGACTCCACTTGAAGCTTAATGATGAATTAATTATGATTGCTAACATTTTCAATCTGCAGTCATTCTGCTTTCACTTCCCTAAACCTGCTGCCTGACTCGGAACAAGTCCTGGCATAATAATAAAGGTAACCATAGAGTACATCAATATCATCTGTGTCATCACTTCTCCCCTATTAAAAGTGAGCTCAAAATGACAGCTTTGGCATTATCAGCAAATACAAACAGATGTCCAGCATCTGGTACTTCATGATATTGTATCCATGGAAGCTTATGAGCAATGTACCTCTGTAGTGTGACAGGCACAAAGCCATCTTCAACTCCATGCCACACATGAACAGAACCTTGGCCGTCAGGGAAAGGATTGTCAAGATTCATAGGATCAAAGTCCCAATGCCCAAATCCAATCATCATATCACGGTGCAATGACTCGTACACACCCTGTTGTGTCGCATATTCCTGTTGACGAGCGACCATTAATTGGAATCAAAACAGAGAAGCTATTTATTCAGAGATTAGATGCACAAAAGATTAAGAAGGAAAATAGACAAGTATGGCCATATTGTGAAGGTAAAGTTCAATCCACTGAAGGCGCGTTCACTTTAAATGACAAAGCAAAATTAGATTATTTTATCTAAGTTTGATTAATTAAACAGGAGCTCCTATAAAATCACAAAATTCTAAGATGAATAATCCTATGAAAAAACTATGATTAAATAATTAAGATGTTGAAAATTACTTATGTGTTATTAATTGAATAATTTCAATACTAAAGTTATAATAGAGAAATAAATATAATTATCTCAACTAGTCAACTTTACTAAATGTAATTGTTGAGAATTAATTAAGTCATACAAAATATTTTATCATTTAAAATAATCATTTAGATTATAATCCTATCCAAATAAATGAACAAGCGGCTACATAATTAGAAAACACAAGTAATCACTTTTAGAACGATATCATCCCATTCTCGATGAAAGACAAAGCACTCATGCAAAAACGGCTCTCTTTAGACATCACCACGATAGAAGAGAAAAAGCATACCCTGTTAAAAGATCTATCCACTTGTTTTGAAAGAATTTTAAGATCTGGCGTAGTGAAGTTTGGTGTTCCTGCCACAACACTTGAGGGGGGAAGCCATTTTTGAGTGTTCCACCAGTAAACGAGCCAAGGAGCATGGTGGGCCATGCGCAGTGCCCATTGATCCTGGTAGAATTGCTGATTGTATGCTTCTGTACATACATCTGAAGGAAAACTAGGCAACTAGTAATTCACGACTGGAGCTATCATTGTCACTCCTGCTAACCTGTCGTCATCTCACAAGACAATAATACAAATGAAAGGTGAAAATGCATGTCTTTCGTATTGTGATACTACAAATCTTGACCTAAAAAGGAGTGGCATCACATCTTCGTTATAATTGAATGCTGTGGCTTTAGAAAACACTTTTATTGAGACATCCCAAAAAAAAAGAGAAAAAAAGGTGACGAGTTCAGGACACAGTCAATTTGTTGCCACGAATGAATTTGTCGATGAATCCTAGAAAAGTACTCGACATAAAATAAAGGTGAATGATAACTTGTGAGAGATGTGCTTGAGGCATCCCCAGACGACTTGTCCTCCCATGGAAATTCCAATAATGTAGAACTTGGGGCCGAGTTCTAATTTGTCCCCAAGCTCTTCTATGTCGAGTGCTGTGCTTTTTATTGTTCGCTTCAGGTGAGGATCGTTTTGTCCATAGCCTGGTCTGTCAAATGACACGAAGTGGATCCCTAGTTTTTCAACCAATTCCTAAAATTTAAGTGCTTGGAAGTCAATTAAATTGCAGTCTTCGACAAAGTTTCAATAGATTGGTGAAAGCAGAAATAAAATTCTGAAAATCAAATTAGTTAGAGTGATACCGATGTGGCAATAGAGGCATCATTTCTACTAGATCCAAAGCCATGAACCAAGATAATCTTATATTGAGCTCTCTCTTTGGGAACACCATGCTCCTTGTAGGCTAAGTATCTTCCATCTCTAAGTTTGATTCTAGGTCCTTCAATGGTTGGGCCATTGGTTGAACCACAAATGCGAGAAGATGGAGGGCACAAGGTTTGGTAAGCCCGCGCCAGAAACCCGACAAACAACACTGCTACAACTTCCCAAAACATGGCTAAAAGAAAACAGAAAATGAGGTACGTGAGGTTCTCATGCGAAAAACGCTCATTCAAAAGATACCTTTTCTCAAATATATGCCAAGGCTATGTTTGGTTTCATATTTACCAGAAAAATACAAACTTCAATCATTATACATGTTTTAACACACACACACACACACACACCCGTAAAAATGCATACCAATAAAACAAAATCAAACATAGCAATGACTTTTCTGCTTTGACAGAAAATAATACAAAACTAGTACAGGAGAAATTTTGAGAAGTATGATCAGTTTTCATATCTTCCGTTCGTAAATATGAAATATAAGATAAATTACATAAATAAACTGTTGTTCCAAATATGTACTTTAAGAACACCCCATAAGATCATTTCCCCACGCACACGCAAACTAACCCCAATAACGAATCTATCTTATAATTAAAATAGAAGAATAAAGATGTGATGAGAACACACATCATGCTTATCGGAGGAAAACAGAGATGATTATCAGAAGTCTATTGTCCAAATAAATGATGAGAACGGATAACACCATTCTGCAGCAACACTCTATCCAACATCAACAATCCCTTTTAGCAAATGGAATACTGAAACCCGAGAAACTAAAATATTGCTTGACCATAGTTTCCTGAAGCCAAAATTATCAATGTTACCTACAACTATTTTTTGCAGATAATGAAGCAACCCTTTTGAACCATTAAAATAACACAGAATCAGAGAAGTCAATTTCAATAATCCAAATTCCGTCACCTACCCTAGATTGAACTTCAGACAACTTCACATCATAATCCATAAATACAATTCCAAAACACAGGAGTTCAAGAAGATGAAAAACTTAGCAACACACATAGGTGTTTCCCAGTAGGCCTACAAAGTAACACACGCAGAGAGAAAGAACAATGATCCATAATGGGTTCACCTGCAAGAAGAGAGAATTAGGAGATTAATCCGGCTGTGGCCCGTGGGAATGGGAAGCCACCAAAGTCTTCAACTTTAGTTACACCACAGCATTGATTACTAAAGTCGACGAATGCTTGTTGGTGTTATCAAACTGACGGAGTCCGAGGAAAAGGTTGGCCACGGGATCGTGTGGAGGCAATTTCCACACGCGTGACGAGTCATAAAATTGATGAAAAAGAAAAAGGTTGGTGGGTTTCCGGAATGTGGATGTTGAGAAGTCATTGCTTCTAGTGCGCAGCTACGTCAGTCGATCCACCATTCTTGTTCCCTGCCTCACCACTTTTGACTTTGATGTCCTGAAGCCCGGTTGGAATTTGTATGCTTAGGTCTGCGTATCCTACACAGAAGGAGTTGCACTGCAGAAACAGCCACATGCTTTTTTTTTATATTTTAATCTGTCCTTTTTTCTTACTAGTATCGTTTTCTATTTTTATTTTCTTCTCATTTTTCATTTTTTTTATTTCTACTTTTTCAGATTATTGTTATGTTTTCCCTGCTCTTTTACTTCATCTTTTCGTATCTTTTATCCATTTTCAGTTTTTCCTCTCTCTCTCTCTCCCCCTTTCTCTTTCTATTTTGTTTTCTTTTTATTTTTTGCGTTGTGCTAGTTTCTTTAAATTATATTTTATTGATTATTTCAAAGAAATTTTAATTGAAACAAATATAAAAATGAATAAAATTCAAAAATCAACATGAAGATATGTATACACACACACACACACACACACAAAGTTAGAACAAGTCAATGAAAAAGAAAAAATGAAAGAGACAATTCAAAATTAATTTGAGAAAACAAATAATAAAATAAAAAAATATAAATTTTCAAATACATAAAGTTATTTAAATTCTCAAATACATAAAATTTTTATTTATAAATTTTCACTAGTAAAATTTATTTTAAAACTATAAAGTTATTTTATTCTATTAAATAAAAAATAAAATTAAAAGTATAAAAATTTTAAAATAAGAAAATAAATTAATAATCCGTAATCTTATGACCCAACGGAAAAAGGGATTTTGCACCTTTCTGGAGGGATGATTCACATTGACTCAACCTTACCTCAATGTTCTCTGGGATTGTTTGAGATTGGAAGACATAGTCTTGTCATTAACGTTATCACCAATGGATTTGTTGGCCAACTCCAATTAGGACTTGACGTGTGGAATCATGAACCAACAATTAGGAGTGTTAGATGATAATATAATCAAATGGCCCCAACGTCCATGGAACGTTTGAGTAGATGGGTAGGCTCAAATAAAATGGAATTATTATTTTGCAAGAATTTTGAACTTATTATTCTTTTGATTCTTTGAAAAAGAGGTCTTTTTGTCGTTTTATGTTATAATAAAATCATGTAGAACATTTGACCTTTTCGCCAAAAAAAATATTAAGTTGAAAGAAAGGCAAAAGATAGAATGCAAAAATGTCAAGGCAAGATTGCGTGCCATGGGTGCACAATGACGGGCACCAAAAAATTAGATGCACACCAATGATGAAATGCATTTGGATGCCACGCCAAAGGTACAATGTCATCATATTTAATTTCACAAATGTTGTTATATTTTTACCCATGATAATTTTTATGTTGTTTGGAGAAATTATGATATTTTATATACAATGCTTATTACAGTATTTTCCCAGGCTAAAAACACTAATGACTAAGACATGGTATTTAAAAATTTCAATTTTATTAAGTCACCCACCCAAGCTAAAGTTGGGAAAGCGGTGTCAGATCCATCATTATTAATCTCCAATTATTTGTATTAATTGCTGTTAATTTGTTAGGGAATTACAACACTCTCCTTTAGAATTTGTAGTATATATAGCAACCTTTCCTAAAACACAAGGAATTACAAGAATTTTTTCTTAATTACTTCTTTAGCTAATAATTTAGTCCATCCAACAAGTGAATGGCTCGAAAATAACGATGTCAGCAAAAAAATTATGCAAAATTCAATTTTACTCTCTGTAAACTTTTGCATTGGCTGACCAATTTTTTCTTAGGGAGTATCATGTAATAAAAGGCTTAAACTTCAAGGAATGGCTCCATAATTATCTCATTATAATTTTATAAAATATATTTCTTATATTATTTTGATAAAGTTGTTGAGAAATATTATAAAATCTAAATTATATATTTTTTTAAAAAATTAAATCTTTATCTTCAATCTTTTAGAAAAATTTAAAAATTTTAAATTTATTTTTTCAAATTTAAAATTATATGGTAGAAAATAAATTTTCTAAGATCTTTAGTCAATAAATTAAAAAAATTATATTTATAATTTATATTTTATTAAATATTTCTGTACTTTTGAAATTTTTATTTATATTGAACATTTTATAACAAAGGCATACCTCTAACATTTATTTCATATAATAAAATGATTTCTAATTTATAATTAAAATAGAGAAAATTTAAGATTTATTTTATAAGAGCATAAAATTTTATTTTCTAACTCACAAAAATAAATTTAAAATTTCAATTTTAAAATTTGCTAAAAATGAAAAATAAAGATTTATATTTTATAAAATTTAGAAAATTTTAATTTAGAATATTTTTCTATAAAGATATTATAATATATTTTTTGAAATATATAAAGTATTTAAAACATAAGCTTTATGAAAAATATAAAGATAAATATTTATATCTTTAACATGTAAACTATAAAAATATGAAATATATACATTAAAAGGCAAAAAAATCTTTTGACAATTTCTAAATTTTGGGTTTTTTATTCCATTTTAGTCCTTTGGCACTAGCATATTAATATTTCATAAATTTTGGTTAGAAGTTGGTCAATAAATTTAATTTGATAACAGATTTCTTTTAATTGCTCATACATGAAGAAAAGTTAGTGTACATATCCCAAATTCTAAGAGATAATGGTGTGATTGTCCCTATTTGTTATTAAGTGTCCTAATTGGGGGAGAGTGGGGGAGGATTTTTAGGGTGGGGAAAAGTTTATAGGACAAGAAAATTATAAAGAGGGGTGGAAAACGCAGCAGGCCTTCTCCTTCTTCATGCTTGCCTTTAGTTTGAAGGTTCTATTCTCTATGACTTTATTTATTTTTAAATTTTAGTGTAATTTTTTAGGTATTTTTACCTTAAGAATTGTTTAAAAATATGAGAGAGAAAGAGATAAGAAAGAAGAGTATTGATTAAGTGTATAGTTTTAGAGTGCATAATTACTAATATATCTTGTCCACAAGGATTATTAACAAATAGCAATTATTGAGTCTGTCACAGTTTCATTGTCCATTACCTGCAACATGTCCTACGCATTAACCATTATCTACGAATTGAAGGACACTTGCAACTATTATGGCTCCAACACCAACCTTTTTTTTTCGGAACAACTGCTGTCATAGGGGTTCACACATATCAGTGATTTGAAGGTAGCCTATTTGATACTTCCATTAACAAAGGTAGCAGTAACTACAATTGGACATTAAGATGATTTTGCCATGGAAGGAACTTCCAAGGCAATCAAGCTTGACTTGAAGCTTAATGATGAACTAACTATAATTGCTCATATCTGATATTTCCTATTTGCAATCTTTCTGCTTTCACTTCCCTAAAGCTGCTGTCTGAGTGGGAACAAGTTCAGGCACAAGAATAAGAATAACCACACAGTACATTAATATCATTGTCCGTTGTCACTTATCCCCTATTAGAAGTGTGCTCAAAATAGCATCTTTGGCATTATTGCCACCAAATGCAAACAGATGTCCAACATTTGGTACCTCATGATATCGTATCCACGGAAGCTTCTGGGCAATGTCCCTCTGTAGTGTGGCAGGCACGAAGCCATCTTCGACTCCATGACACACATGAACAGAACCTTAGCCATTGGGGAAAGGATCGTCAAGACTCAGAGGATCAAAATCCCAATGCCCGAATCCAATCATCATATCACAATGTAATGACTCATGCACTCCTTGTTGTGTAGCATATTCCTATTGATAAGCAACCACTAAAATGGAATCAAAAGGGATAGGCTATTTGATCACAGAGTATAAATGCAAAAGCTTAAGATGGAAAATGAACTAGAATGGCCATATTGTGAAAATAAAGCTCAATCCCCTCGTAGGACTGCATAATGAGAAAACACAAGCAATCGGTTTTTAGTTATATATCAATATCGTTCCATTCTTAATGAAACGCAAGCACTCATGTAAAAGTGTTTGTTTGTAGGTATCACCATTGTGAAGAGAGAGAGTGTACCCTGTTAAAAAGTCTTGCCGCTCGGTTCAAAAGAACTTTAAGATCTGGTGCGATGAAATTTGGTGTCCCAGCCACAACATTGGAGGTGGGAAACCATTTCTGAGTGTTCCACCAGTAAACGAGCCAGGGAGCATGGTGTGCCACTTGGAGTGCTCACTGATCCTGGGGGAATCGCTGATTGTACTCTTCCGTACATAAATTTGAAGGAAAACTAGGTCACTAGGAATTGACAACTGGAGATATCATTGTCACTCCTGCCAGCCTGTCGTCATTTCACAGGAGAGTAATACAAATGAAAGCTGAAAATGCATGTCTTTTGCATTGTTATACTACTAATGTTGGCCTAACATGCAGTGGCATCACATGACAACTTCAAGACATGGTCCAGGTGTTGCCACGAATGAATTTGTCGAAGAATCCTAGCAAAGTATTCAACATAAAACAAAGTAGGTGAAATGTGGTGAATGATAACCTGTGAGAGATGTGCTTGAGACATCCCCGTACAAACTGTGCTCCCATGGAAATTCCAATAACGTAGAACTTGAGGCTGAGTTCTAATTTGTCCCCAAGCTCTTCTATGTCGAGTGCTGTGCTTTTTATTGTTCGCTTCAGGTGAGGATCGCTCTGTCCATAGCCTAGTCTATTTAAAGATACGAAATGGTTCCCCCATTTTTCAACTAGTTCATAAAATGTTAATATTTGGAAGTCATTTACAATGCAATTTTCGCCAAAATTAAAAACAGATTGTTGAAAGCATAAAGAAAGATCAGAAAATCAAATCAGTTAAAGCAATACCGATGTAGCAATAAAAGCCTCATTTTTACTAGATCCAAAGCCATGAACCAAGATGATCTTATATTTAGCTCTATCTTTGGGGACTCCATGTTCCTTGTAGGCCAAGTATCTTCCATCTATAAGTTGGATTCTGGGTCCTTCAATGGCTAAGCCACTAGTTGAACCACAAACGCGAGGAGATGGAGGGCAAAAGGCCTGGTAAGCCCACTCTAGAAACCTAATAAAAAAGACACCGCTATAACGTTCAAAAACATAGTTGAAAGTAGAAAATAAGACAACTTCCCCCAAGGGGCTAGCGGGGCCATAAAGCCGCAGAGTGTGCCAGCAAGGTTGTTAAGCCCGCAACTTCCCCTAATAAAGGAAACAATGCTAATGCCAACAACAATGGGCCGAGGGGGGGGGGATGACAACTAACCCAGGGCAAATTCACCTAATGGGGGTGTAGAGGAGAAATGCTAGGGTGTTTGCACTAATTCTAGTGAAAGTTGACAATGCTGAGGAAGTTCTGGCAGGTAATGTCTCTATCAATGGTTCTCTAGCATATGTTTTATTTAGTTGTAGGGCTTCACACTCATTTGTGTCAAGGAAATTTTCCAAGAACCTAGGCAGGATACCCCTAACCTTAAAAGTGCCTTATGAAGTAACCACTCCACGAGGAGAGGTCATGAGCTTTGGCTTAACGTATAAGGATTATATGGTGCACCTAGGTGAGAACTATGAGTTAGATGCTAACCTAATAAGGCTAGATATGTTTGACTTTGACGTTATCTTCGGGATGGATTGGCTTACAAAGAGTTTCGCCCACGTTGATTGTTAAAACAAAGTAGTTAGCTTTTGTCCACCCACAAGTGAGGGATTTTGCTATAAGGGAAATGCAAGGGATCAAACCGTTAGGGCCAACATTATCATTTCGGCGACTAAAGTAAGAAGGGCCATCCATGAGGGGTGTGCAGCCTACTTCGCATGCATCATGGACACACAGGGGAAGGAAAGGACATTAGAAGACCAGTAATTTGTGAATTCCTTGATGTGTTTTCAGATGGCCTACCTCAACTTCCACCCAACCGAGAGATCAAGTTTGCAATAAACTTGATGTCGGGAGTTACACCCATATCAAAGGTATCGTATAGGATGGCACTAATGGAATTGAAGGAGTTAAAGGTCCAGTTACAAGAGCTATTGGACAAGAAACAGATCTGGCCAAGTATTTCACTGTGGGGAGCTCCGGTACTATTTGTAAAGAAGAAAGATAGTAGTATGTGGCTGTGTATCGACTATCGAGAGCTAAATAAGATTACAATTAAGAACAAGTATCCCCTAACAAGGATAGATGACCTTTTTGATCAATTGAAGGGAGCGAAAGTATTTTTGAAGATTGACTTAAGGTCAGGGGAAAATTAATGGGAGAAATATACCCAAGACAACATTTAAGACACAATATGGCCATTATGAGTTCTTAGTGCTACCATTCGGGTTAACCAATACCCCAGCAGCTTTTATGGATCTCATGAATAGAGTATTCAAGCCATATTTGGACCAATTTATTGTGGTCTTTATAAACAACATATTGGTATACTCTTCAAGTGATGAAGAACACGGGAAGCACTTAAGGACAGTCCTTCAAATGCTTAGGGAGAAGCAGTTATATGCCAAACTTAGCAAGTGTGAGTTTTGGTTGAAAAGCTTTGCATTTTTGGGTCACATCGTTTCAAAGGATGGAGTGTCGGTGGACTCAAAGAAAGTGGAGGCCATACTAGAGTAGCTCAGACCCACCAACGTAACAGAAGTGCGAAGGTTCTTAGGGCTCATTGACTACTACTGAAAGTTTGTTAAAGGTTTCACTAGGATAGCAACATCTCTAACCGAGCTCACCTAAAAATAATAAAAGTTTGAATGGACACCAGAATGTGAGGGAAGCTTCATGAGGCTTAAGGAGAAGCTCACTTCAGCACCAGTGCTAGTGCTATCCAATGGGGAAAGTGGGTTGAGTATTTACAGTAATGCCAGCAAAAATGATCTTGGTTGTGTTTTAATGCAGAATGAAAGGGTAATAGCCTATGCTTCTCGACAATTAAAACCATACGAACTAAATTACCCTACTCATGACCTGGAATTAGCTACTGTTGTATTTGCCTTGAAGTTATGGAGGCATTATTTATATGGGGTGTTGTGCAAAATTTACACAAATCATAAAAGTCTCAAGTACTTATTCACTCAAAAAGAGTTAAATATGAGACAGAGAAGGTGGCTGTAGTTAATTAAGAATTATGACCTAGTGATTAACCACTACCCAAGCAAGACCAATTGAGTGGCTGATGCTTTGAGCTAAAAGAAGACAGAGGTGATGGCAACTATGCTAGCAAGGCAACTCGAAGTTTTGGAATCAACGAAGGTGGTGATGGCTGCCTTAAATGCAGAACCCCAAATTTTTTAAGAGATTAGAAAGTCGCAAGACTTAGACCCAGAATTTAAAGCTCTCGAGGGAAAGGTTAAGGAGGGGCAACTATCAAAATTCCAAATTAGAGAAGATGGGTTTTTGTACATGAGGAACCAACTATGCATGCCAAAAGTAGGTGAAATCAAAGATAGAGTCATGCAAGACGAGCATCAGTTCAAGTACTCGATCCACTCCGGGAGCACCAAGATATACAAAGACCTACAAGAAACTTCTAGTGGCCAGGGATGAAGAGGGAGATAGCTGATTTTGTGGCTCAATGCATGACACGTTAAAGGATCAAGGTTGAACACCAAACACCAAAGGTTTATCTCGAACCTCTGGAGATCCTAAAATGGAAATGGGAAGGCATTACGATGGACTTTATTGTAGGATTACCTTGAACCCCACAAGGTTACGATGCAATTTGGGTTGTGGTGGACCGACTCAATAAATCGGTGCACTTCTTGCTGATTAGGACCACATATACCTTGGACAAGTTAGCCAAGGTATATCCCGACAACATAGTGCGATTGCACAGAGTTCCAACCAACATTGTGTCAGATAGAGATCCAAGATTCGTATCATGGTTCTGGGAAAGCTTTCAAAGGGCCATGGAGATGAGGATACACCTAAGCACAGCCTATCATCCACAGACCGATGGACAATCAGAAAGAATGATCCAAACCCTTGAAGACATGTTAAGTGCTTGCATGATGGATTTTAAGGGTTCTTAGAGTGAGTATTTACCTTTTGTAGAATTCTCATACAACAATAGTCACCACAGTAGTATAGGAATGACACTCTATGAAGCCTTATATGGGCGAAAGTGTTGGTCGCCTATATGTTGGGATGAAGTAGGAGAAAAAAAGGTGATAGGACCTGAATTAGTCCAAATAAACATCAAGAAGGTAGAAATAATTCGCCAGAAACTTAAGGAAGCACGGGATAGGTAGAAAAGTTACACACATGAACCCTCTTTGTCACCTCCTTCCCATGGTGACTGTCCTACCATTGTAGTCGATAGAGCTCAACATGATTCAACAATGGCAGTAGCAACGTACCAACTAACATCTTCCTCACCACATTAGTGCAACTCCCACTATTATTAATCAAACTACGAACCTTGTCCATCGCCTTGCACCTCATCTAGAAGATGTAATCACCTATTCAATACCCAAACTCATCTTTTATATTTATAGATAATCTTATCCATGAAACTAAGCTAAAGCTCTCCATTGCCTCACATATCTCTTCCTTCGAAGGAGTTTCACCACCACACTTATCATAAATAATGTCTTCTTTGTCAATTATGGTAATCACTTGCTTCTTCAAACACTAGTTCTCCACATGTCCTCAACCCTAGCATCTAAAGCAAAAAATATCATGACTATGACTAGACGATAAAATAGTTCAAGTTACCCTATGTGTATCCACCTTAAGTATCGGCTTACTCCTAGTTGCAAAAGCGGTTGGATGACTGTAATAATGGTCACTACCGCTCTTCTTGGGCTACTACTTTATCTTAATTACCTTTTGGACCATATTTTCTCTCCACATAATACTACATCTCAACAATCTCAATTATATCCTGATTAATCCCGTTGAGGAAACATGCTGTGGTAGCCTCTTGATTCTCTACTACATTAGCTTGCATCATGGCAATATCCATTTCTTTTTAGTAGTCTTCCACTGTCTGATCACCCTATTTCAATGCATGCAGTCTCTAGTATAAATCTCTCTAGTAATGACTAGATACGAACCTCTTATGCATCACGGCCTTTAGCTCTCCCTCAGTTCGTATAGGCCTCACTCTAACTCGTCTCCAACTAATGCAAAAATGATCCCACAAAATGATCACATATTAAGTAAATTCAATGTCTTCTAATTTTACCTTTTGTGTGTCAACATACTAGTGGCAATCAATATTCAGCGCTCCCACTCCAAATATTTATTTGGGTCAGATTGTCCCAAGAATGACGTAATGGTGAATATTACTTATCTCATTGCATCACCATCTCCATCATGCCCTTTACATTGTCTCCTAGGTGCATAATTATATTAATCCTTTCTTGATCAAAAATTCTCATTGTAGGATGGCTTGAAGGCTGTGTAGGTCTATCCCCCATCCTCTCAAGTCTCAGTGCATAACTGTCTATTAATAGTTTATGATTCTGCATACTCTAAGTTATATTGAATATTATTCATAATCTAATAAATCCTCCTAAGTGAATATAAACTATGTGTCAATAGGCAGTCTCCAGTACCCGATGCTTCTTTATTCAATCCTCCTTGATTAGTTGACAATCTAGAAGTGTGTGAATTAAAATATATTGCCTTTTCCACTCACTCTCCAATTTTTATTTTTTTACTTTTTTCACTCCTCTTTTCTCAAATTTTCTCAATTATTTTAACTTCTATATTTTTCTCTTTTTTTCAATTTATTTCACTTTTTTCTGTAATTTTTTTAAAATAATCTTTTTTTTTTTTTGCTGTACAATGGTGCCCTTGAGAATAAAGTAGCTGAACCAACCCAGAAAAACAAAAACAAATTCTCCCCAAATATCTAAATATTCTACCAATGACTGCAGCCCAACAATACGTCTGATCCAAAAGAAAATAATATCCTAATCGGCCCAAAAACTCTCATCCCATCAACTTACCTAACAGTCCATACTAGTTTAACACAAACACAACTCAGCCTAGAACATAAACCCATCAACAAATCCCAACCAAAATAGACAAACCTCTCATCCGAAACTCCTCAGCCTACCAGATTTTACGGCCTAGCCCAGAAATTTTTTTATTTTTATTTTCATATTTTGTCCTCATCAACCCGTTTACTTGGAAAGACGAAGATTAGAAGAGAAAAAAGTGGAGAAGAGAACACTCAAGAATTTTATACTTCTCAACTCAATCAACACTTTATAAACTCATTATTCTACAACTCTCTCAATTCTTTTTTTTTTTTCTTTCTTCTTCTTTTGAATTACAAATAACTTGCAAGACTCTCCTATTTATATTATTTTCTATCAAGAATGGGCAGTGGTAATTAAAAAAATCAAACAGTTTAAATTAATCACCACCTAACTATTTGACCTATTCCCACTTAACTTACCAATCATACGAATATGGACACATACATTATCTAAATACATCACCAACTCAATATATCTAGACATTATTTTAATCTTCATATATACACATCCTAGAGGAAATAATGTTCAATACAAAACTAATTTATTTTTTATAGTAATACTAGAAAATTAAGCTTAATTTCTAACACGTCCCTTTAAACTTGATTTTCTCATCCCAAGCTAATGCTACAACTTCTCAAAGACTTCTCTTTTTAGGGGTTTAGTAAAAATGTCAGCAACTTGCTTATTAGTCTTTATATATTTCACTTGCACTTCTTTCCTTAGAATGTATTCTTTTAGGAGGTGAAAGCAAATGTCAATGTGTTTACTTCAATCATGAAACACAGGATTATTCGCTAAAGCAATCGTTGATTTGTTATCAACATATATTGTAGTCCCATCCTTCACATCAAGGTGAAGTTCTTTAAATAAACTTCTTAACTACAATGCATGGCAAACACTAGCTATTGCCGCAACATACTCAGCTTCACACATTGATAAAGTCACAATTGATTATTTCTTTGGCATCCAAGTGAATGCCGTATCTCCAAAATAAAATATAAATCCACTTGTACTCTTTCTATCGTCGAGATCACCAGCCCAATCACTATCACTGTATCCCTTCAACTTCATGTCTGCAATTGCAGGATAGAACACACAATATTCGATGGTTCCTTTGATTTATCGAAGTATCCTCTTTGCAGCTTGAAGGTGGTAATTTGTTAGAATCTCCATGTAGCAACTAACAAAGCCAACTGCAAAAAGGATATCAGGCCTTGTGCATGTCAAGTACCTTAAGCTTCCAATCAAGCTTTTGAATAAGGTGAAATTTACTCGATTACCATTAATATGTTTTGACAGTTTCATTCCAACTTCTGCTGGAGTGCTAACGGACTTGTAATCTTCCATTTTAAATTTCTTTAGTATTTCTTTGGCATAGTTCTCTTGAGAGATAAAAATACCGTCATCTTGTTATTTTACCTCAATTCTAAGGTAGTAAGTTATCAATGTAATGTCAGTCATCTCAAACTCTTTGATCATTACCTTTTTAAATTATCAATCATCTTGGAATTGCTACATGCAAATATTAAGTCATCAACATAAAGATAAATGATTAATATATCATCATTTTTATTTATACTGATGTAGAGAGCATGTTCATGAGGGCACTTCTTGAATCCATTCTTTTGAAGGTATTGATCAATCTTGCTATGTCATGTCTTTGGTGCTTGCTTCAAACTATAAAGTGCATTCTTTAATTTAAAAACTTTATTTTCATGCCCTCGAACAACATAGCCTTTAGGTTGTTCAATATACACCTCTTCTTCAAGAAATCCATTCAAAAAGGCAGTTTTTACATCTATTTGGTGAATATTCCACCTCATTTGAGTTGCCCATGCAATCAAGAATCTTATGGTTTCATGTCGGGCTACTGGAGCAAATACCTCATCATAATTTATTCTAGCTCTTTGTTTGTATCCTTTACTACAAGCCTTATCTTGTATCTCTTTATTTCTCCTTTTGCATTCCTTTTGATTTTGTAAATCTATTTTACATTGATGAGCCTATGTCTTACTGGCAAAATGGTCAACTCTCATGTGTCATTCTTCTTTATAGCTTCAATTTCTTCATTCATAGCCTTCCTCCACTCTTTGCTTTTTGATGCTTCTTCATAATCGACTGGTTCAGAATATGAAAAAAGACAAAATAAATTCTGATTTTAGCTAAGTTGATAGATTTCATCCCAAGTCCTCATTCCTTGTGGTCCAATAGCATCTTCATCATCTAATGATGTGAAATATCTTGAACTTGATTCTGACTGCGACCTTGATTGTGGAGTTGATGGAGAGGGAGTTGTAGGCTTCATTTCTTCTTATGTTTGTTTTTTCTCCATCTCTATTATATAAAATGTGAATTGCTCCTTGCCTTTCAAACTCCAATCCCATGAACTTTTCTCGTCAATGACCATGTCTCGACTAACTATGACTTTCTTTCCAATAGGATCATACACCTTGTACCTTTGGAATGTTGGTCATAGCCGATGAAAATATACATTTTACTTGTTTCATCAATTTTATTTCTTTGTTGGTTTGGGACATGGACATGAGCAATGCTTCCGAACATCTTCAAATGAGATACACTTAGTTTGTATCTACTTCATACTTCTTGTGGTGTCTTGTTCTCCACTCTTCTTAATAGACATCAATTTGATAAGTAGACAACACAGTCTGCTACCTCTACCTAAAATTTTTTAGGCAAAATTTTGTCTCTTCAATATGCTTCGAACCATATTTAAAATAGTTCTATTCTTTCTTTTTGCTATCCCATTTTGTTGTGGTGATTATGGGATAGTCAAGAGTCGCCAAATTCCATTCTCATCACAAAATTTTATGAACTCTTTTGAAGTGAACTATCCTCCAGGATCAGATCTCATTGATTTGATTTTGAATTCAATTTATTTTTTTACGAGGACTTTGAACTTTTTAACTATTGAAAGTGCTTTAGATTTTTGTTTCAAAAAATAAAATTATGTTTTTCTACTATAATCATCAATAAATAGTAGAAAATACCTATTTTTTTCCAAAGATGCTGGCTTAATGGTTCCACATATATCATTGTAGATCAATTCCAATGATTGCTTGGCTCTCGACATTGATTCTTTGGAAAGTTTTCTCGATATTGTTTTCCAACAAGACAACCTCCACATAGTTGATCAGGTTAATTGATTGATGGAAACCCTCTCACCATCTTCTTCATGGATAACTCCTTTAAACTTTTAAAGTTGAGATGTCCAAGCCTTAGATACCATAGTCATGACTCTTCTTCAAAGCAAGTTTTCAAGCATTTCGCCACATTGGTGTTGATATTCATTAAGAACATTCGATTCTTAGTCATTGGCACATGAGCCAAGAGATTTCTTTTGTCATGTTTCAGATGGACGCTCTGATTCCCCAAATAGATATCACATCCCTTCTCCAACAATAGCCCCAAACTAAGAACGTTAGTTTTCGTACTTGGAACATGGTACACATTTGATATGAATTGGTGGTCACCATTCTTCAATTTATGAGAATTTTTCCTTTACCTTTGATAGGAGCCATTAAAAGATCACCAAAGATAATATTTTCCATCACAGATTCATCCATCTCAACAAACATATACTTATAACCGCACATGTGATTACTTGTATTGGTATCAAGATATCAGGTGTGTATTAACTCTTCATTTTTTCCTTTGTGTGCTAGCAAGACTGTGTTTTCAACTTCATTCATTTCTTCAATATAAAAGGACCTTTCTCTTTTCTCATCTCAACACTCATATGAATAGTGTTTGTGCCTTTGACAATTGAAGCATTGTACCTCTCTTTTGTCCTGCCTTTAATTGTAGCCACCTCTTCCTCAATCTTTTGATGATCGAAACTTGTTTGACTCAAAATTATTGTTTCAATTTTGATGGTTTTCACTTCTTTCTTGACCTCGACCATATCCACGACCTCATCCTCGGCCACGATCACATCCACCTTGATTCCAATAAGCATTGTCCTTCTTTTTTCCAATGCTCATCTTTGCTTGAAGGGCTTGCTCAATTGATTCTTTATTTCTCCTTTTGATTTTAACTTTATGAAATTGCAACTTGCCAGTAAGCTCATCAACGGTCAGGGTCTCAAGGTCATTAGATTCTTCAATTGCTACAACTACATGATCAAACTTTGAATCAAGTGATCGAAGTATCTTCTCCAGGACTCAACTATCCGGCATTTTTTCACCATTTCTTTCAAATTGATTTGCAACCATGGTGACTCAAGAAATGTATTCAAATACTTCTTCAGAGTCTTTCATTTGCAAAATCTCAAATTACCTCGAAGAGCTTAAAGTTGAACTTCCTTTGTCTTGTTAATGCCTTTAAAGGCATTCCCAAGGAGATCACACGCCCTCTTAGAAGTGGTTGCTTGGGCAATTTTTTCGAAAAATTGAATCATCCACACTGAGTTGGATAAGTGAAAGTGCCTTTTGGTCTTTTCACTTTAACTTATTTCATGGACTTTTTCACATCCTTGCTTGCAGTAGCCAAATTCTCTAGTACATGAAATTCTTCTTCTATTGCATCCCATACATCTTGTCCACCAAGGAATGCCTTCATTTGGATGCTCCATTTTTCATAATTTTCTTTTGTGAGTTTTGGAATTAGAAGAACTCCACCAGCAACGGTTATCCTAACAAGGCTCTTATACCAGTTTGTTATGTGGTAAGCTTACAAAACAATTTAGAAAAACAAAGATTAGAAGAGGAGAACACTCAAGAATTTTATACTTCTTAACTCAATCAACACTTTATAAACTCACTCTTCTAACAACTCTCCCAACTCTATTTTTTTTCTTTCTTCTTCTTTTGAATTACAAATGACTTGCAAGACTCTCTTATTTATACTATTTTTTATCAAGAATAGACGGTTGTGATTAAGAAGATCTAATGGTTAAAATTATCAACATTTAACTATTTCACCTGTTCTCACTTAACTTACCAACCATTTAAATATTGACACACACATTGTCTAAATACATCATCAACTCCATGTATTTAAACATTATTTTAATCTCCATACATATATATCCTAAAGGAAATAATTTTCAGTATAAAACTAATTTATTTTTTATAGAAATGCTAGAAAATTAAACTTAATTTCCAACTGTTACAGTTAAGATATATTATCTTCAGCATAGTGGCATTTCCTATCTCCTGTGGAGTGGAACCAACTAGGCCATTATAAGCAAATGAAAGATATCATAGAGAGGATATATTGAAGACATTTGGTGGAAGAGATCTTGCAAGGTTTTTATATTCACCGGCGTAAATGTTGTTTCTAATTATTTGAGATTCAAGTCAATTTGAGTTGATAATTGCTTGTTTCAGCTAGGATGGCAAGTGGGGAAACTATGCTTGGAACTGTCAAATTGTGCCTAACCATTCTCTCTGTCTTCCTATTCTTCTTAGATATGTAAACATTTTGGAGTCTAGGTTGTTAGATATGCCACAAAACATGAACATCTTTTTGGGTTTGATAAACTTGAAGCAGAGCTTGATCTTTAGAGATTAGGTAAGAAATGCAAAAATTTTTTGTAAAATCAAGCTATTTAACATGTGCTAAGCTCCATAAATCAAAACAAAAGCAATTTATTCTTGGGACTGCTCAATCTATTTGTCCCTACACTAACCTAGAAAAGCGAAGGTAGGATCATACCCTTGCAATTGTTTAAACCCAAAAACAATTGCCAAACTGCAGTCATGCTACCAATTTCTTTTGGTACAAGTCCCACAAAGTTGTATGCTAGGGGTAGAACCTGAAGCTAGTAACACTGAGACAAACTCGATGTTACTTCTCCTTAAAACTTGTTGTGAGATAGACAGAGTACTCTGAGATTGAGAGGTCGCTGGTTGCACATGTCCATAGGCAAGCTTCCCGATAAACTATCATTTCTCTGACAAATAAATTCCAATGATGGCATGTTAAAAATTGTTGCAGGAATAGGACCAAAAAACTTGTTTTGGAGTCTCAAATCCTTCAACTTAGGAAGGCTTCCAATCTCTTCTGGAATCATCCCCTGTCGTAAGTTTTCATATAGGTGAAGAATCTCAAGTTGAGGTGGTGATCCAAACCAAGACTTTGGAAGCTCTCCAGTGATGTTGTTCCAAGTGCGATGGATGACTCTTAGCCATCTTGAACGAGACAACTCCTTTTGGAAGATTTCCTTGTAAGAAGTTCCCACTCATGTTTAGAGAAACAAGAAAAGAAAGTTTGCCAATTTTCGGGGCAATGGCGCCTTTAAGTCCAATGTTTGGGATAGTCAGTGCAGCCACCCTGAGGTGGCGTGAACCGTAAGTGACGCCAGTCCAGTTGCAGACAGAGATATTTGTGGGCCAATCGTTTGCCAAAATGTTATAATGATCCAATGTGATGTGAGATTTTAAGGCAAGAAGTGAAGACTGATCAGTGTTGATGTTTGTTGCTGCCATCGCCAAGCTACATCCCCTCAGAAAGTGAACCAGAAAAAGGGCTGCAAGTGTGAGGAAATGGATATTATATCCCTCCACATGCTTTCTGAAGTTTGCGGGAAGAACAGTGTTGTATGTTTCTTTATGTCTCTATATGTTTATACCTGTTTGCATCTTAAAGATCATAGTGGGAATGAAGGAACTCTAAGATGATGTTGAGAGGAAACAGCAAGCCGATTCCACAAGGCTATGTGTGTGTGTGTTAGTTTCTTTCTGTGCATTTGAATTGGTCATAGTGTGCAATGTAGGGATGGGCTATTCACAATGTGTCTGTACTTGAGAATAGCAAGAGATGGTGGCCACAAAGAACTTGGGAGATCTGCTGACAAGGTCAGGCATTGCATTTTCAATCTGCACACTAATGTCTTCAACCACCAGAAAAAGAAAGGGACTTATTGGGCAGATGAAGTTATTCAAAGATTTTCTTTGGCAGTTTTAGCCTTGTGTCGTTTGTCTAAGCAATTGTGAGAATGAATTCCTACCTTATTTCCAATATTTTAACTGTACATGCTAGAGACTTCTTATCAGGCAGGGATATGTAAAATAGAGGGTATTTTTAATTTTGTTTTCTTGTGGTTAAAATGTGCATTTCTAATGAATTTTGTAAATGTACTTTGAGAAATAAAGACTATTTTTGTTTTTAAATTTTTCACGCTAAAACACACATTATATAAGTACACTTTTAAAGTTTTATTTTTATCACTTTTTAAGTTTTATACAATGTCTAATAAAAATACACGAGGATTTAAAAACAAACATAGTCAAACAAAAGCTATTTTTGGTGGGCCATATTTTTGGAGTTTGTGTTTTGATTTTATCCAAAAAAAACTCAAACACAGCGAGAATGATCCATTATATGTGTATATATATGCTGGCTAATACAATATTTGATTAGGTACAGGTTCAATTGTCAAATTCAACCAATACAAATTAATTGTATGCGACTGCATCTCTTGAATCTCTACATACCTAGATATATAAACTTATTCTAAATAAATAACTTATATTTCTCAAATATCAATCAAGCACCAATTGAATATCTATAAGATGAATATCTCTATAAAGTTAAAAATAAAAATTATACAAATATTTATTTTACAATAAAAAATTAAATTTCATTTATAAAATCTATTCAAGTATCTGCTATGTATACAAACATGTAATTTTTATTTGCCATATAAATATTATAATATGCTGTCGTTGCATTAATATAAGTATATGTTAAGGATCTACACATACATAATCATATAACCCAAAATATAATATTAATTTAATATTTTGAAATAGTGCCCTTTTATTTAAAAATATTTATCTTTAAATATTGTTCATAAATATGAAATAAAATAATAAAATGATAATTTCACTCCCTTTTCATTTCCAATATAATTTTTTGTCCATATCAAGCAAGGATATGTTTAATCATGTCATTGATTTCCTAGCTTCATTCTCACATTATTCTATTTATATATACCAATCATATCATTGTATATTTAGCAAACATCTCAAACAGCATACTAATAATTGCAAAAAGATTGATAAGCATCACAAATTGAAAAACAGGCACAACCAACTTTCCTCCTTTAGGAAAAAATAATGAAAATCAAATAAGGAAATTTATTAGATGTTTAACATGGGCAAACGCTGTTACCAATGATCACATACGTGCATTTTAACATACGATTCACTTCTAATTCCCAATTTTAGTTTTGATTAAGAAAAAAATCAAATTACTGCAGATTCAAGTCAATATGAGTTGATAAATTCTTGTTTGTGCTGGGAATTGGGAAATGGGAAAACTATATGATTGGAACCATCCAAATCGTCCTCTCTCTCTCTCTCTCTCTCTCTCTCTCTCTCTCTCTCTCTCATAGTCAATTTAGCTATCTATTAATTCTTTACACTAATAGGATTACTCGCGTGCAAGAACTAAAATTAGAAATATTCTAACTTGATCATTCAAAATTTTCGTTGTTTTATATTTAAAGGGGCCGAAACTATTGTATTATTAACACTGACATACATGATATGTGAGCAATTTTATTATAGATTAATAGAGATCAAATGATGAATATTATATTTTCTAAAATAAAAATTCAGGAGTGCCAAATTTGTAAAAATTGAGTGGGAGGAACTGAAATTGACCAATAAGTAGACGAGAGACCAACAAATATAATTATTTGGGGGTTGGGTTGTCAAGACATATGTTTATTGGTTACCGAGTAGCTACTCTAAGAGAAATGTTTTTATATGGTGCTAACAATTTAATAACTATTTTTGTAGCTTTGGAATTTGGAATTTATGCTCTACCTATTATTTGGATATGGTTAATATTTTAATTATGTTTAAAAAATTGTTACTACAAATTCATATATGCAGTGAAAAAATAAAAGAAATATCAAGAACTTGTTTATGCAACTTGGAGATAACTCTCTTATATTTGAGGAGCTACGCCTATAAATTTTCACTAATAAATCATCTAAAAAATGTTAGAACAATTGGTTCAAATTCTTACAAAAACTCTTGCCTAACTAAAACTTCTTTTGGGATAAACTTGCTAAAGTGTTTATAGCCTAGTTGTCCTAGGCAACAAGCCTCCCTTGCCTCTACTTTGTCAACTCCCTCTTAACCCCAATCACTAGTATTGATCGGCGAGTTTTCCTTTGTTGAGGATGGGTTTTTCACTTGATGGTGTCGTTGATTCGATAGATGAATGGGAACTTTAGAATTCGTTCGACCTCTTTAATTTTTCTTTTTCAACGATGTAGATAGTGAAAAACATTTTAAACTTTTGAAGAATGATCACTCGAATATGACTTTCTTAAATAAAACTGAAGAGTTTTCTCAAAGGTATATGATTTCTCTGCATGCAATTCCTTAATTTTTACTCACACTTGGCTATCTAATATAACCAACCTTATCAAGTTCTAAAGATGGTAACAACCTCTCTTGATATCTAATTGAATATCTTCAAAATACTAGATTATGTTGCTTTCTATATTGGAATATCTATTGCAATATATTAGAGATTTTCATCTATCTTAGATTGTCAGCAAATAAGCAATATTTCTCGACTGAATTGATTTCAAGTCGTTTGCAAATCTTCCCTTAAATGGTCAGAATAGATTGCATATGAATAAGTTAAGATATGATTAACTAGAAGATCTTTCTATATATTTATGGATAAGGTAAATTAATCATATCCAATCTAACCAATTGTAATCTTATTAAATCTCTTCAAATTAGCTCAAATTGGTTAAGTCAATAGAATATAATTATAATTTAAGAAGAGATAAATTTGATAAAAATGTGCTTAACATATCTGTCAAATTCTATGACAAATTTTGTTACATTTGTGAGAATTTATTACCAAATTTTCAAAATTTTCACAAGAATTTGATATGCTATGTTAGCTATTTTATTTACTTAATTAATCCATCGATAAAAAAATTAAGGAGATAAAAGAAAAGAAAAAAAATCATATTTGGTGGATAAAAATTTTAGGGATAAAATTGGAAAATTCTTCAAATTATTTCGATATTAACTATAAATTCTATACTCATGATAGGAGTGTCAATGGTGTGGTGGGTGTACACATAAATTATGTTTTATGGTATAGGTATGGTTATAACCTATACTTGTAGATATATATAGGTATTTAGATCTAATATTTACCTATTGATAATTTTTAGCATTTTAGATTAAGGGATTCAATATATATTTACTTGCATATATTAAATTTTTTATCTTAATATTTACACAATTACCCATATGTATCTGACCATACAATCATGGCTATGTAGGTATGGGTGACCGTGTGTAAATAATTTTTGTTCAACTAGTTTTAGTTTCATTAATATAAATTGATTTTATTTTATGGATTTTCTATATTATTTAATGCTTAAAAAATTTTATTTTTTAAAATTAAAATAAAATTATAATTTAATTTGATTTCAATTTTATGGCAAGAAAATACATTGAATAAAATATTTTATAAATATAATACTAATCTCAAATAAAATATATTTTTTAATTTTTTATTATAGGTTTTTATAAAATCAATTTCTTAAACAATAGATTTTAGAGATCTAATTTTAAATTTAGTTCTTTGTTTCAAATATTTAAAGTTATACGGACTAACAAAAATTAATTATTTTAAATTGAGTCAAAGTAATTAGAATATAGAATATGTGAATTTTGAATTTTTTATAGTCTAATTTAAATCTAAATTTTAGAATTGTTAAGTTAAATTTTTCTTTGTATGGATCTCTTAATATAATTGAAAAATAATTATATTTATTTATTTATTTATTTTCATTATTTTCATAAATATGTTGCAATGGTGTCATATCATTTTATTTCAAATCTTTTTCATATTTCTAAGGGGTTTTTACCTTTTTCATAATATTAGCATCATGTTTGTTACTAATTCTCGCAAAGAATTAAGATTGAAGAATCATCTTTTTTTATAAATTATTGTAACATTCTTCTCTTTAAAATCCTTAGCAAAACAATATTTGTAGACGAACTGTGAGCAAATTATAATGTAATATTAAGATTGAAAAATCATCTTTTTTATAAATTATTGTAACGTTCCTCTCTTTAAAATCCTTGGCAAGATAAAATTTGTAGATGAATTGTGAGCCAATTATAATGTAATGTTCCTATACTTGTATCCGATGAAATAATAATATAAGTAAACTTTTTTTTGATCAACTTTAAACAACAATTCAAATAATCTAATATACTAAATCAAAAGGAAATCAAGTGCCTAATAAACAGATACCTAATGCAATACAAATAGAAGATTGAGTAGTAATTTAAGAAGGGAATAGTCGTTACAATACATTAAATATAAGTTCACAAGATAAAACAAACTCAGTATCACTGCTGCAGTTAGATAAATCCTCATACCTTATAATTATTTATTTATGTTTTTTCCATCACAAATACTTGGAACTTATCACCCTTTACCGAGGATCAAATATTGAGATTCACAAGCCACCTTGGCCTTCGATATGAGATGATGAGATAACCCAATCCAACTCCCACTATAAATCCACAGCCAGAGCCCATGAGGACAGCTTGCCATGTAAATCCATCTAGAAACTCAGATTGATCATCATGATCATTCCTTGGCAACGCTGGAGGCACAGATGGTGCTTCACGAACCTGGCTATTATCACACTTGTTTGTCAATGGACATCCATACAATCCGGGATTTCCGATGTATGAGGTGTTTTCAAATGTACTAAACTGGCGAACAAATGGAGGTACGGGCCCGACAAGATGATTCCACGAAAGGTTTAACATCGACAGAGATGTCAAATTGATCAAGTCTCTTGGAATTTCTCCTTCCAATTGGTTTGAAGATAGGTCTAATGCTTCAAGTGCAACTAAATTTCCGAAGGACCTAGGGATAAGGCCAGTGAGATTGTTATGAGACAAATTTAGATATACAAGTGAGCTAAGATTTCCTATAGAAATAGGAATGCTTTCGTTAAATTGATTATCAGATAAATCGAGAAGCACGAACTTTATTGAGATACTTGGCACCTCCAGCACAGATCCTTTTAGAACAAGTGCCCCTGGCTCCGCTTCATATGAAACATTTCTGGCCCCAGTCTGATTCATGGTTGCATGCATCATGGATGTGAGATTCTTTAAATACTCGGTAGGCAAAGGTCCTGTAAACTTGTTATGCGATATGTCAAGAACCTCCAACTCGGAAAAAGGAAGCTTTGTCTTTAAAGAAGGCAGCACTTGTCCGTGGAATTTGTTGGACTTCAAAACAAGAACTTTAAGTTGTGGATGACTTTCAATCCAAGAGGGAAATGAGTCTTGTATCTCATTGTTACCGACATCAAGAACCAATAGTCCTCTACAATTTAGAAGGGACTCTGGTAATGGGCCTTCCAATTTATTTCCATTCAAGTTAAGGTATTCCAACTCATCACAATTTTCAAATGTTGATGGAATAGGGCCACTAAGGCAATTCTCTTTTAAAGCGAAGAATTTTAATGCTCGATGGCTTGTCAGATACTTTGGAACACCTCCTTCTAGATTGTTTTCGGAGAAGTCCAGTGACTTCAATGATGATAAATTACTGAATGTTGAAGGTATTGGATCTGAGATCTTATTCTGTGACAAGTATATCCCCCGCAAATTTTTCAATTTTCCAATCCCAGGTGGTATTGAACCTGAATAATCATTAATTTTTAGATAACAAATTACCCAAGCACTTTAATTGTGATTAATTGTAAGCACTTTTCTAAGTAGAAATAGTAAATTGCATTCTAACATCATGTACAATAAGTATCCTAGCCTTATTAAGTAATTTAATTATGGTATAACAGGAAGTATTATACAAAAATATACTTATCAGTATTTCATGTTGATTAAGTTGTATCCAAATTTTACTTATGTAATTGAAAGTTTAAGGGATACTTTGTCTAATTAGCTTCAAAATAATTATAATGATGATATCATTAAATTTAAGATTCAAAAACAATACCAAAGAGTAATGAGACACAAAATTATATGGATTGGTCAAACAAAATCTACGTCAACAGATAAAGGATATAGTTATATTATTGAATCTTTATCAGGTACACTGTAACAATTCAATAGCCTGCTTAACACACACGTGCACAGTTGAGCACTTGTCCGATATAGTTGCCTATGACTGTCAGGAGGAAATCGCAGGACTCTATATAAACTATCATTTCCAAGGATTTGGAAAGATATAGTGTCTTTATTCTATTTCTAAGAATGGGCTCTCCTTTGGTAACTTATCGGTGCTTCCTTAGTCCATTTTGAACTGTGGCTTTGACTTCTATATATTATAATATCTTTTTCTTGTTAAAATATCAAATTGTCCTTCAACAATCTCCTTCCAACAACCATGAACCGCCTCTTGGTACTAACATAGTAGAAGGATTGAGTTCAGGAATTGGGGGTGGAGAACCTTAAACCAATGCAGGACAACTATAAACCCATGCTCCATGCCATCTTTACCTATGGAAATGAATCTACCCAATAAAAGTTGGAGCGTACCTACCACCAACTTTGAAAGCATCAAACATACTGTCGATAGATGCAAGATGCGTTGAGAGAACTCTAGTGAGACTATGACTACACGAATGTGACAACTAGATAATATGGGGAATGGGAACTCTCATAGCTCCTCGAGATCCCCTAGCTCTCTCGAACAATGATGTAGAGCTCGCTCTTAGACTCACTTTGGGAGTGGTGTCTGTTTGAGAACTAAGGCTTTCTTGGCAGAGAAGACCACGCAAGAGAGGAACAATTCTAAAGAAATTTTCATAATGTCGTCCATCAATTACATAATGAAGGATTAACTCGCGAGGATGTTGACCTCTCAAACATCTTATAGAGAGTAGCTTGTGATGAAAACCATCTTAATTTTTGGAAGAGCCAACTGTGTACTAATTATTAAAAGATAGTGAATAATATTATGTTATTTTTCCTTTTCATGTTTTCCTCTATAAATACGATTTAGGAAAGCAATAAAGGAATTATTCTCTCATTCGTTGTGTGCATAACCACAATGCTCATAATAAATTCGCTTGAACTCTATAATCTTAAGATATGATAATGAAAAAATGATTCCAACTTGGGCAACTGAATTAGATTCAAATACATATCAACCAAATATCAAAATATAAATAATTGGATGTTCTAATTAAACAAATTATTTTCTGTTCATCTTGAGTCGAATTTTCATTCAGGACATCGTATGGTTGCACACAATATACTTTCTTATGTTTTGTCATCTTTGCAAGATAACTGCTAGGTTCTTGAAGAAGCCATCAAAAATTCCACTGCACACAAGGATAGCGCACATTCATCCGTTGTTTCTATAGAACCCTTGCTTCTACTCTAAGGGTTCACTTTTCACGACCTATGAACCTTGTCTTGTACAATGATTCAAGAATTGTCACTTTGCCTTCTATTAGAAATTCTCCTCTAATAGTACTCTCCTTTCTATCCATTAGGTAAGTACCTTTGCCACTACTTCTATGGCTATTCCTTGTCTCCTGTTTTGTCTTAGTGTTTCAAATAGTTATGTATGTCAATTCCCTAACTTAGGGGGAACATTTTGCCTCCTCGCTCCCAGAGACTGTCCAGACCAGCCTCCTTTTGGTTATATTACTATTTTTCTTCAGCAACTCAGGTTTGGGTTGTCTTTTACTTTATTTGATTTCCGTGCCTCTATAGTAAAATTATATATGGTTTGTTTGTCACAATTGACTCCAAACTATTTTTAGAGTCTGGATGATTCCATTATACTCTGTCGGGAATTAACAATACTACCTGGGACAAAGTCCTCTTTTTTTTTCCCTACATTTTTAGGATCCGCTCCTTGGAGAAGGCTGTGTTTTATCTCGTCCCCAGGAGTGGTCGCCACTTCTTAATTGGACTTCCTCCTTTTAATAAGAATTAGAAGGATGAATTAGACTTCAACAAAAGAACTTTAAGGAAGGCAACCATGAAATTTATTGGACATCAACACAAGAACTTTCAAGTTTTCTAGATGTTTCATCCCAAAGAGAAATGAGTCCCATACTTCATTGTCGTCGAAGTCAACAGCCATCAATCATCCATAACTAAGAAGAGACTTGGGCAACGGGCCATCCAATTCATTGCCTTTCAAGTTGAGGTACTCCACTTTACAAACCGCTTCAGATGCTAAGAGATTAGGACCACTAAAGTGATTCTCTCTTAAAGCCAATACACTCTAAATAGTGTTGTTTTCCAAGTACAGGGGAATAATTCCTTCTAGATTACTGCTGGACAACTCAAGAAAACCAATGCTCAAATTGCATATAGAAGCTAGAATTTGTCCGATCAAGCTATTGGACCATAGCAAAAAAAAATCCAAATTTGTGATATCTAATAGCAGAAAACCCCTATACAAAGCTTTTGCAATAATATTATTATACTAGTATTATTGATAACAGTAAGGATTAATTTGGTCTGGAAATTGGAAATTGGAAGTAGGAAGGATTGGGCTAGTGAATCATGTCATAGTGGCGGATTATGGGTTGATTGGAGAAAGAATTATGGCTAATGGGAGAGGATTAAGCTCATAAAGGCGTGAGGGGGTTTCGGCAAGTCAAATTATATGCGAACTCGTCCTAGCCATGAAAAAGCCTAAGGACCACTTAAAAGTGATGTAAGAATCAAATTCCTTCACCCTCTAAAACCACTTGGTCAGCCGCTAGGTAGAGAAAGGAGGGAACTTTCCAAATCCAACATCGAGGTAACTACCAGATCAAAATTCAAAACATACCGCCCAAATTGTCATATAAAACTGATTAAAATCTAAATATCAACTACAGTTATATTAGACATTAAACAAATTAAAGTAATGCTTCTTCACATATTTGTAATATATTTATCTTTTTAAATAGATTTAATTAAAAATGAATTTAATTTTCCAAAATTATCAAATTAAAAATTGATCTTATTTATATCCTCTGTAAAAGGGAAAAATATATTTTCCAAATATAACAGATACATATCAAAAATTCTTTAAAATTTAAACATAAATACAAAAATGTACATTCAAATTTTCATTTTCATATTATATTTTTTGAAATGCAAATTCGGTTTATTGTAGTTTTTGTCAAATATATTTATAAAATATATTATATATTTTTTCTGAATAATTTTACATGTTTTTATAAAACATGTATTTTTATATATTATAAATAATTATTTTACGGTTTGGAAAATATGTTTCTTATTTTTAATGAATGACTTTATATCTTATTATTTTGTTGAAAACAATTTTTTCCTCCTACATGTCCCGAAATTACTTCAAAATTTGAAAGTTAATGTCCTTTCTTGCTAACTTAACTTGGCTTGACGTGCGAAACATTACCGAGTCACACATGCAATGGCTGATCATTAGACCAATCAAATTATGATTATTATTAGTTGTGGTAATAATGCTATTGAATACTAAGAAGCATTTAAGTGGGTTAATATGGCTTAAGGATTGATGAGAAGCAGATTGAGGATGTAAGAACCGAGCGAACGGCTACAAAATGAGATTGTAATGATAATTATATGCATAAAAGACAATAATGAATGGTGTTAATGGGGGTATGAATGACCGAATTTATTGAAAAGATTTCTGGAGGCTGGTCAAAACCAATCACGAGGGGGGAGGGAATGGTGAATGGAATTAATGGTTGATGGCCAAGAGGATTAATGGAAATTAATGTGATTGGAAAAGACAAATTTTATCCACAATCACTCCAGACTTGAAACCTACGAAACCCCTAAAGAATGTTAAAAGAGTCAGAACTCCCCACACCACCAGATATCAGCTTGGACGGCTGGTAAGAGAAGGAGAGTAGGAAAACTCTACAATGCCAACCTCTTGGTAATCAGTTGGCCGAACCTTTTCAATTCAATTTATGAAAAAGAAAGTTCGGATTTGAACCATAGGAGGATGTATAGGTAGATTTTTCCTACACATATGTAAAATTTTCATGATGATATATGTAGAAATTTAAAGGCATATGCATAATTGTAGAAGAGTGATATGGACTTTAGTGATCGAACCGTGTTCATTAGAATTTGATCAAGCCCCGTCCGATATGAATAATCATTGGAAGGATGAATTGGACTTCAACAAAAGAACTTTAAGGAAGGCAGCACTTGACCATGAAATTTACTGGACATCAACTCGTCATGATCTAAATTTTCTATCCTTTTTTTATTTTTTGAATTTTTTAATAATTTCGGTGAATTAAATATTTTATTTTAAAATTCTGTTTTCTTTCTTTTATTTTTCTGTATTTCAAATTTGTTATTAATCAAAGTTAATTATATATTTTAATTTGAAATTCAGTTTTTCCTTTATGTTTTATTTTTATTTATTGAGGTTTAGGGTTTATTTTATATTATTTTCAAATTAGTATTGCTTAATTGCTGTGTTATTTTTTACCAAATTTTCTCATACATTTAATTGAAGATTTTACTTTAGTTTTTAATTTTTATTAATCATAGCCATTATATATGTTTAGGATACGTTTCAAATTTTCTTTAATCGTCTTATAACTTAACAATTGCAATAATATATATAAAAAAATTATCATCAGCTATAAACTACTACAAAAGTATATTAAAATCATTCTTTATTTTATTTTATTTTTTATTTGTAGTTAATTAACATCCTTGCATGTAGATAGAGGTCAAACTTTTATGACCCTTATTATATATTTTAATGTGTGAGGGAAAGAATTAGAAAAAAATAATACACGAATTAAGAAATACTAAATTGAAAATAAAAAGTAAAATACCCTAAATCCCAATTGATAAAAATAAATAGAAATAGAATTTTAAATTAAAGTATTAATTAACAATAAATATAAATATTAAAAGAAAAAGAAAAAGAAAGAGTAGATGAAGACAAATGTCAAGGTCTATTACTGCACTCGAAACATTATTTTAGGTGCACCTTCAAACAAACCTTGGTTTAATAAATAAATAATTAACAACACCACAAAGGTGTCCATGTACAATTCAATTACATCGTATGAATTGGATTGGTTTACATGAATGAAGTCTATGAAATTATGAAAATCTTGGTATAAGATGAGATATTATGGAAATTGGAAAGAAATATTATAAATATGTTGAACTTTATAAAATGATTATTTTATTGATTTTCAAATAGCATTTATCAATAATATTGTGGCTTACGTTACTGGACTTGGAGACTTGAGGATCTCAGAGATCAGTAAAAGCAAAGTTTTGTGTAAATTTGAAGGAGTGAACAATGAATTAGTTATGCTAATATTACAGGAAGTAAGGAAAGAATACAAAGTAAATAGTTTATAAGAGAATTTTTAATATGATCATTGATGTATTAAGTTTAGAAGCAATGATGATCACATAAATTTCGTAAAAAGATGCCATATTAAAACTAAAGCAACTTCTATGCGTTATTGAACCAGTCAGGAATCACAAAAATGGTTTAAACTTTGATAATAGTGAATAACATTCATATAATTTTCTAAAACGTTTTACAAAAATATAAAGTAAAACAATATTTTCAAAACTGGACTAATTATTAAATTAGAGAACTATCTAGATTACTAGATCATTCATTTGACCAGTTCTACCGTTTTTAAAAAATCGATTGTTTCAAATTATATATAATATTATTTTTACACATATAATAGTTTTGAAATAGTGTTATGAAATTAATTCATATCCATCAATTAATTTATCAATTACATATATTACAAGAAATTCATAATCCAATAAAAATTACAAATATTGTTAAAATATAAAAGAACTACATTAAATTCAAAGCTAAACATAAATATTGGAAATGAGTTTTGGAAAATCGAAACAATACAACTAACTGAAATTTTCAATTTCAAGATATAATATTTAAATTTTCAATGACTTTATTAGAAAAATATATAGATAAAAATTATAAAATAAGTATAGGTAAAAAAAATAGAAACTGAAAATTTTATATAATAATAAATTATTTAGGAGGTAAAAATGAAATTTTAATAAAATATAACAATATTTCATTAATTTTTATTTATTTCAAAGGCATGTTTATATTTTCAAATTTTTTATCAATAAAAATTAGTAAAAACAGGTTTTTGGACCAAGTCAACGCAATTTTGACCAGATTTGACCAGGTCATAATAACTTTCAAAAATTAAGTGATATCCAAATGAACGAAACAGACAAAATTTTATTCTAAAAACTAAAAAGATATAAAATTATTCATAAAAATTTGAAAACTATTTTCCAAATAATAAAATATCAAATAATAAAATATAAATTTAAAAATCTTAATTTGCCAAACAATAATGAAAAAATGGTTTATATTTCTTAAACTTATAAAATTTAAAATTTGTTATGTTGACTACATTTATTCTTTAAAATCATATAAAAAATTATATATTCAAAAACATAAAAGACAACCTAAAATAATTAGACATAAAAAATATAATTTTTCTGAGTAGGATATTATGATTATATATTCTAAAAGTTTAAAAGTTATAAAATTCCAAATAATAAAAATAAATGATTGTATATTTTCTAAAAAAGTTCTGAAAAAAATTTAAAAAATATATTTCCCACCTTAAGAATTGCCATTTATAAAATTGATATATGTTTGTTCAATTGAAAATAAAGCATATAATTCTAAAAGTCTAAATTTTCTCAAAAATTAAATTGGATTTATTTTTTGAAAATAATTAAATTAAAAAATTTATCAAATTTTATATTCTCCATGGAAAGAAAAATATACTTTCTAAGTATAACATATATATATTACAAAAGTTCTTAAAATTTAAAAATAAATACAAAAATATACATTCAAATTTTCGTTTTCATATTACAGTTTTTGAAATGCAAATTCCATTTAGTGGTAATAATGTTATTAAATATTAATGACGAGCATTTAAGTGGGTCAAAATTCCTTACTGATCAATGAGAAAGCTGATCGAGGATGTAAGAACCAAGTGAATGGCTACAGAATGAGATTTTATTGATAATCATATGTATTAAAGACAATAATGAATGATGTCAATGGGGGCATAAGTGACCGGATTTATTGAAAAGATTTTGGATGGCTGGTCAAAACAATCAAGACGGGAGGAAATTATCGATGGAATTAATGGTTGATGGCCACAGGATTAATAGCAATTAATGTGATTGGAAAAGACTATATGACGAAAAGAGCAGCACGAAATTGGATAGAAGATTCATCCAAGAGACAAATAATGTGCACACAAGTAATGGAATTGAATTGGAAGATTTGTCGCTGATAGTACTGCATAATAAAGAGTTTAGCTACATATTTTGTTCTCCTAGACAAGAAAAGATTATAAAATATTATAATATTTAAGCACAAATATTTTGACTATGAAGAATAGTAAATGAAAATAAAATGAAAAGAACATTGGTATCATAATACAATTAGAAGAAACATTTAGGAAAATCACACATTGGTAATAAATAAATTAGAATGCATTTAGATTTTTGTAATATAATTAACCATTCAAGGGATGCTCTATTTAAATTTTTTTTTTTGTCAATACATATTTTCATGAAAATTCATCCTCTCCACTATCAGGGAAAAATAATACATTGTTTAACTGTAGTCCAGTATTGACTTCTAATACCTTCTAAAACAGTAACTATGGCTTAAGCACAACAAACACGAGCATAGACAATATAATAAAACTTAAATGACCGTCTGCATCTCTTGTTTATTAGGAGAGAAAACTTTGAATGATAGTAGAAAACGGGAGAAAGTTATAGGTAACTTTATGCTACTGTCCTCCAGAATAGTAGCAGAAAATTAGCAGGTATGGTATCACTTATCCTAATCTCAAAATATAACTTTGTTTTACTATCTTTGTAGGAATCAAAAGAACATATCTCTTGGTTAAGCTTTTCAAAGTAATAACAAACAAGGTAGAGTTAAGTAATTCATACCGCTTATACTGTTGTTGTAGACTGACAATTCACGAAGCGCTGTTATATTTCCAATTTCTCTTGGCAGAGCTCCAGTAAAATGATTAGATGATAGATCTAGGTATTCAAGTTGTGAATACAAGCACAATGTCGAAGGTATCTCTCCAAGAAGCAAGTTGTTAGATAGATCCAGCTCTCTAAGATTATGGCTACCCATGCCGACATGCAAGCTTCCGGATAAGCGATTCATGGACAAGTCTATACTTTCCAAAGTAGATGTGTTGAAAATTGAGTGAGGAATTGTACCTAAGTGCAGAAGTAAATTGTCAGTGAAAACGATGAATAGTATGACAATTATTCCTTTATTTATTAATGAGAAACTTGTAATTGACTCGCTAGCACGAATTCATATGGTGTTGCAGTGTTTACGTAGGACTTTGGTTTAATAAAATAAAGAAATAAAGAATAATACCAAAGGATGTCTATGTGCAATTGAATTGCATTGCATGAATTGGATTGATTTACCTTTAAATTCTGTGAAATTGAAAATCTTGCTATAAGATGAAATATTATAGCAATTGAAAAGAAATATTATAAATAAGTTGGACTTTATAAAATGATTATTTTAATGGTTTTCAAACAACATTTATCTCTGATGTTGTTGGCTACATTACCAAACTTGGAGAGTTGAGCATATCAGAGACCAATAAAAATAGAATTTTGTGTAAATTCGAAGGAGTCAATAGTTAATTAGTTACTCAAATATTAGAGGAAGTATGAAAAGAATACTTAATAAATAGCTTATAAGGGAATTTTGATATATTCATTGATGTATTAAGTTTAGGAGGAATGATAATCACAAGAACTTCATAAAAAGAAGTCAATTAAAACTAAAGCAATTTCAATGCAGTATCGAAGTTGTCAGAAATCAAAGAAATGGTTTAGGCTTTTATCAATTGAAAATAATTGTCTTATAAACTTTTAAAATGTTTTGAAAAATATGAGTCAAACAATGTTTCCAAAACCAAACTGGTTATCGATCGAATAATTAACTAGGTCACTAGTCCAAATAGTTCAACCATTTTTAAAAATTGGTTGCTTCAAATTATATCTAATATTTTTTCTACACATATAGTAGGGTTAAAGTAATGTTATAAAATTAGTATATTAAATGATAAGTTTTACATATAATACAAAAAATTCATAATATAATAAAAATTACAAATATTGTTAAAATATAAAAGAACTAAATTAAATTCAAAGCTAAACATAAATATTAAAAAAGAGTTTTGGAAAATCAAAACAACACAACTAAATGAATTTTTTTAATTTCAAGATACAATATTAAATTTTCAATGACTTTATTAGAAAAATATATAGATAAAAATTATAAAATAAGTACAAGTAAAAAAAATAGAAAGTGAAAATTTTATATAATAATAAATTATTTAGGAGGTAAAAATAAAATTAAAAAAATAGAAAGTGAAAATTTTATATAATAATAAATTATTTAGGGGGTAAAAATAAAATTATATTATGATATAACAATATTTCATTAATTTTTATTTATTTCAAAGGCATGTTTATATTTTCAAATTTTTTATGAACAAAAATTAGTAAAAACAAGTTTTTGGACCGATTCAACCCAATTTTGACCAGATTTGACCATGTCATAATAACTTTCAAATATTAAGCGATATCCAAATGAACAAAACAAACAAAATTTTATTTTAAAAAACTCACAAAGACATAAAATTATTCATAAAAAATTGAAAAGTATTTTCCAAATAATAAAATATAAATGCAAAAATCTTAATTTGCCAAACAACGAGGAAAAAATGGTTTATATTTCTTAAACTTTTAAAATTTAAAATTTATTATGTTGATGACATATGTTCTTTAAAATCATATAAAAAATTATATATTCAAAAACATAAAAGACAATCTAAAATAACTAAACATAAAAAATATAATTTTTTAAAGTAGGATATTATGATTATATATTCTAAAAGTTTTAAAGTTATAAAATTCCAAATAATAAAAATAAATGATTGTATATTTTCTTAAAAAGTTCTGAAAAAAATTAAAAAAATTGATTCCTTACCTTAAGAATTTCCATTTATAAAATTGATATATGTTTGTTAAATTGAAAATAAAGCATATAATTCAAAAATTCTAAATTTTCTCAAAATTTGAAATGGATTTCTTTTCTTGAAAATAATTAAATTAAAAAAGTTATTATATTTATATTCTCTATGGAAAGAAAAATATATTTTCAAAGTATAACATATATATTACAAAATTTTAAAAATTTAAAAATAAATACAAAAATATACATTCAAATTTTCGTTTTCATATTACTGTTTTTGAAATGCAAATTCCGTTTAGTGGTAATAATGCTATTAAATATTAATGATGAGCATTTAAGTGGGTCAAAATGCCTTTAGAAAGTTGATCGAGGATGTAAGAACTGAGTGAATGGCTATGAATTATAATGATAATCATATTTATTAAAGACAATAATGAATGATGTTAATAGGGGCATGAGTGACCGGATTTATTGAAAAGAGTTTTGGATGGCTAGTCAAAACAATCAAGACAGGGGGTAACTATCAGAGCGAAATTTGAAACATACCGCCTAAATTGTAACATGAAAGTGATTAAAATCTAAATATCAACTTCAATTATAATAGATATTAAATAAATTAAAGTAATTCTTCTTCACAAAATTGTAATATATTTATCTTTTTAAATATATTGATCAGTTGAAATATCTAATTAACTTTTTAATTATTTTAGTAACATGTACGCAAAGATATACACACAGAGAACAGGTTTGGAAACCATCAACTAATATTTTTCTTTTATCACGAGTTCACATTTTTTTATACTGATCAACTTCACATAAAAATATTTATTTGATATGGAGTCATCTATGTGAGATATGACCTATATATTGAAAAGGCCTTAAAATATTTTTTATATGAACTTGTGTAAATAATAAAATTTAAAGAAATTATTAGGAACTATAAAACATCAAAGAAATTATTTTTTAAAACCCATATTTTGAATTATACAAAATACTTTTAATATAATTTTAATCATTTAGTAACTTCATTTTTGTTAATAAATTTACTTAAAATATAATAAGTTTATAATGTTTTATGATTAATAAAAATAATATAATTATTCCATAATTGTTAGTAACAACATTTTTGGCTAGTGTGTTTGAGTGAGAATTTGACCCAATAGAATTCACTAATAGTTACTTCACATATTTGCCCTTATTCGGTGAAAATGTTTTAAAATTGCTAGAAAAGCCAACTTATAGCTTACAATGTTCATTAGAAAAAATGAGAAAATATTATAAAATATATTACTTCAAAATTTGAAAGTTAACGTCCTTTCTTGCTAACTTAACTTGGCGTGATGTGCGAAACATAACGCACGCCATGCATTGGCCGATCAGTAGACCAATCAAATTATTATTATTATTGGTTGTGGTAATAATGCTATTGAATACTAAGAAGGAGCGTTTAAGTGGGTTAATATGGCTTAAGAATTGATGAGAAGCCAGTAATATGTAGCAAGTTACAGAATTTGAAGTCATTGGGTACAGAATTTGAAGTTATCGGGTACAGAATTTGAAGTAAGAAAGATTTTTATTACATATTCTTTATGTTCCAGTTTGGATCTTATTTTTGACATAAAATTCAGAGACATTCCCGAATTTATTTTACTTTATTTTTTTTATTTACGTACATATATACACTATATTCAAAATTAAACTATTGTTTCAGCTTTAATTCCAAATGATTTCATAGTTAATAATACTTTTAAAATTAAATAAAGTAAATTGAAACAATCAAAATAAATATACAATTCATCATTTTTATACTATTGTACACTTCAAAATCTAAAAAAAAACATGTGTCCTTCTCCTGAAAAAACAAGAATAAAAAACTGTATATGATTATGATAGGTAAAATTTTTTAATATTTATGTATAAATAATTCACAAAAAAAAAAGTAAATTTAAGAACAGTAATGCCATCATGAAAGTAAAACGACAATAATACTAGAAAACAACATCTCAAAAAAGTTCACATTTTTAAAAGCATAAGAAGTCTTAGTCGCTTTACACTACTGTTTTAAACTTAATTGTTTAAAGTTAACCAGTGTCATAACATGATATTACTTTTAAAAATAGTAGTTTATTTTTATAAAATAAAACTTCATTTTGAACATAGAAATTAAATGATTATTTTGGATTGGCAAGCACTTCAATATGATAATAAAAAAGAAAGAATAACCAAAATTGGCAAAGCATTTAATATAGCTCTATTAAATTCACTAAATGAAACCAAGAGCTCATGAACTTGTGAACATTAGACAAATTCGCAAATAGATTTCTTGAAACTAAACTTTTTTGCTTCTCTCATGTGAGTTATTACTCTATTCTAATAATAGATGTTTTCTCTTTCTATTCTTATCAGGTTTCTTTATATAATACTTGGTGGATTAAGTCATATTTAAAATTCATTATTTAAATGTGTTATGTTTGATATATAACCCACTGTATTGATAAAAAAATATTTATCTACATGAATTATCCTTCTAAAATTGAAATCCTTAGCTCCCTCCAGCCCCAACAACAAAATAAAAATATTGAAAAAATAGATACACACACATATAAAAAAAATTTAAAGAAGTATAAGTAGGAACATGATAAATGAGCATGGAATTAAATATGTTAGTTCATCCAAGAGCAAGGTCATACCACTGAAATTGTTGTAACTTAATTCTAGTGTCTCAAGCCTTGATAGATTCGCCAGCCAATTTGGGAGCTCCCCTCCAAGGTTAGTATGTGACAAATAAAAAACTTTAAGCTGTTGCAAATGACCCAACTCCTTGGGAAGCTCTCCTGTGTTTATGTAGTACTTCAATTTAATAAAATAAATAAATAAAATACGTCTACGCCTGCCCTCTCTGCTTGTGTCGGCGGGGGGGTAAGTGGGTGGTGGGGGCAAGGGACGGGAGATGTGGGTAATGCATTGCATGAATTGGATTGATTTACTTCTAAATTCTATAAAATTATGAAAAACTTGCTATAAGATGAAATATTATGGAAATTGGAAAGAAATATTAATTTGTTGGACTTTATAAAATGATTATTTTAATGGTTTTCAAACAATATTTTACCAATAATGTTGTGGGTTATGCTACCAAACTTGGAGACTTGTGGCTGTTAGAGACAAATAAATATAGAGTTTTGTATAAATTTGAAGTAGCGGACAAGTAATTAGTTACTCAAGTATTAGAAAAAGAATGGAAAGAATACTTAGTAAATAGCTTATAAGGGAATTTTGATATGATCATGGATGTATCAAGTTTATAAGCAATGATAACCACAAGAATTTTATAAAGAGAAGCCAAAACAAAACTATGGTAGCTTCTATGCAATGTCGAAGCTGTTGGAAATAAAAAACCAAAATGGTCCTTGAATTGGAGAACTTACTGGGTCACCAGTCCAACCAGTTCAATTCGTTTTAAAAATCTAGTTGTTTCAAATTATATATAGTATTATTTATACACATATAATACTGTTAAAATAAGGTTATAAAATTAATTCATGTCCATCAATTAATATATCAAATGATAAATTTTGCATAAAATACAAAAAATTTCATGATTCAATAAAAATTAAAAATATTACAAAAATATAAAAGAAACAAAATTAAATTCAAAGCCAAACATAAAAACAAAAAAGTGAGTTTTGGAAAATAAAAACGACACAATTAACCGAAAATATTTAATTTCAAGATACAATATTTAAATTTTCAATGACTTTAGTAGAAAATAATGATAAAAATTATAAAATAGGCATATTGAAAAAACAGATAGTGAAAATTTTGTATAATAATAAATTATTTCAAAGGTCAAAAAATTATAATAAGATATAAAAATATTTTATTTATTTTTAACTATTTGAACGGCATGTTTATATTTTTAAAATTTTTATCAATAAAAAATAGTAAAAAACGGTTTTTTGACCAGTGTGACCAGTTCATGCCAACTTTCAAATTTTAATTGGTATCCAAATGTACAAAACTGAAAAAATTGTATTTTAAAAAATCTGGAAGATATAAAATTAATCTTGAAAAATAGAAACATATTTTCCAAATACCGAAATATTAAATATGAAATATAAATTTAAAAATCTTAATATGCCAAAAGAATGAGGAAAAAATGGTTTATGTTTCTAAAACTTATAAAATTTGTAATTTATTATGTTGACTGCATATATTCTTTAAAATCATATAAAAAATTATATCTTTTAAAACATAAAAGACAATTTAAAAGAACCAAAATTAAAAAATATAATTTTTTGCATAGGATATTATGAATATATATTCTAAAACTTTTAAAGTTAAAAAATTCCAAATAATATAAATAAATGATTATATTTTTCCAAAAAACATATTTAATAACAATGTTCAGAAAAAATTAAAAATATTGATTTCATACATTAAGAAGTGCCATATATAAAATTTTTATTTTTTTTAAATTGAAAAACAAAACAAATAAATTTAAAAGTCTAAATTTTCTCAAAAGTAAAAAATATATTTACTTATCTAAAATTATAATATTAAAAAGTTATCATATTTTTATTCTCTATAACAGAGAAAAATATATTTTTAACATATAACATATATGTTTCAAAAATTCTTAAATGTTTAAAAATAAATACAAAAGTATACATTCAAATTGTTCTTTTCATATTATATTTTTTTTAAATGTAAATTCTATTTATTGTATTTTTTCAAATATATTTATAAAATATATTTTTATTTCTTATGAATAATTTTGCATTTTTTTAGAATAACTTTATCGAATCTGTTAGAAGTCGTGGATATGGTTTAGACTTTGATCAATAGAGAGTAATTGATTATTAAATTGAAAAACTATTTAGATCACTATATCACCAATCTGATCAATTCAACCATTTTTGAAAAAATGGATTGTATGAAAATGGATAGTGTTAAAAAATGTTATAAAATTAATTCATGTTGATCAATTAACATATAATTCAAAAAATTTAATAATTATATAAATATTAGAAATATTACAAAAATATAAAAGAAACTAAATTAAATTCAAAGCTAAACTTAAATATTGGAAATTAGTTTTGGAAAATAAAAACAACACAACTAACGGAAATTTTTAAATTTCAAGATACAATATTTAAATTTTCAATAACTTTATTAGAAAAATATATGTATAAAAATTATAAAATAAGTACAAGTAAAAAAATAAAAATTGAAAATTTTATATAATAATAAAATATTTAGGAGGTACAAAAGAAAATTTAAAATAACTAAAAATAAAAATATAAATTTTTTTTGTAGGAATTTATGGCTTATATTGTAAAAGTTTTGAAGTTATCAAATTCCAATTACTACAAATAAATGATTGTGTATTTTCTAAAAATGTTCTGGAAAAAATAAAAAAAATTGATTTCGTATATTAAGAATTGTCATATATAAAATTGATACATGTTCGTTAAATTGAAAACAAAACAAATAAATCTAAAGCCAAAATTTTCTCAAAAATTAAAAATGGATTTAATTGTCCAAAATTATCAAATTAAAAATTTATCATATTTATATTCTCTATAAAAAGAAAAATATAGTTTCAAAATATAACATATACATAGCAAAAATTCTTTAAAATTTAAAAATAAATACAAAAATGTACATTCAAACTTTCATTTCATATTATATTTTTTGAAATACAAATTCGGTTTACTGTAGTTTTTGTCAAATATATTATTAAATATATTTTATATTTTTTATGAATAATTTTACATGTTTTCAGAAAATATGTATTTTTTATATATTATAAATAATTATTTTACGGTTTTGGAAAATATATTTCTTATTTTTAATGAATGACTTTATATCTTATTATTTTGTAGAAAACAATTTTTTCTTTTCACATGTCCTGAAATTGCTTCAAAATTTGAAAGTTATTGTCCTTTCTCGCTAACTTAACTTGGCTTGATGTACGAAACATTACCGAGTCACACGCCATGCAATGGCTGATCATTAGACCAATCAAATTATTATTATTATTATATTACTGGTAATAATGCTATCGAATATTAATGATGAGCATTTAAGTGAGTCAACATGGCTTAGGGATTGACGAGAAGCCGATTTCTAGATGGCTGGTCAAAAACAATTAAGACGGGGGAGGGAATGGTGAATGGAATTAATGGTTGATGGCCAAGAGGATGTATAGGTAGATTTTTCCTACACGGGGTGTAAAATTTTCATGATGATATATGTAGAAATTTAAAGGCTTTTGCATAATTGTAGATGGGTGACATGGACTTTAGTGATTGAACCGTGTTCATTAGTATTTTATCAAGCCCCGTCCGATATGAATAATCATTGGAATGATGAATTGGACTTCAACAAAAGAACTTTAAGGAAAGTAGCACTTGACCGTGAAATTTATTGGACATCAACTCAAGAACTTTCAAGTTTTCTAGATGTTTCATCCAAGAGGGAAATGAGTCTGGTGCTTCATTGTCACCGATGTCGTGAGCCATCAGTCATCCACAATTAAGTAGGAAGGATTAGGGCCAGTCAATCATGTCATAATGGCGGATTGTGGGTTGGTTGGAGGAAGAATTATGGCTAATGGGAGAGGATTAAGCTCATAAAGGCTTGAGGGGTTTTGGTGTTGATTGTTGGGGAATTAACGCTGATTGTGGGGGGATCGAGGCTGATTGTTGGAGAATAATTAGTGAATAATTACGTTTTGGGCAAGTCAACTTATATCCAAACTCATCCTAGCCATAAAAGCCTAAGGACCACTTAAAAGTGACGTAAATAATAGGCTCATCCTAGGCGAAAAGATATTGCCTTTGTTTGGATGTAAATTATGGTTGCAAAGAATATCGGTGTGAAAAGTTACCAATAGAATAAAAGTAAAAGAGGAAAAAAAATTAAAAAAGAAATATTTTCTTGTGTAGCAAGTTTGGGAAGGTAGATTTTGACAGGTAAAATGATTGTAAATTTACATCTAATTATGGCTTTTATAATATGCTCTGGTCTATGAAGTTGTGAGAAACTACAATAATGATGATGATGACGATGAACTCCTTAAGTTGACTAGGATAATTAAATGAAATAACAAAATCTATATTCTTTATGCAAGGAATTTTCACAATATGTAGCAAGTAATTGTACAGAATTTAAAGTTATCGATACAGAATTTGAAGTAAGAATGATTTTTATTACATATTCTTTATGTTGCAGTTTGGATCTTATTTTGACATAAAATTCATAGTCACGCCCAAATTTATTTTACTTTATTTTTTTTATATACCTACATATATACACTATATTCAAAATAAAACTACTATTTCAACATTAATTCGAAATGATTTGATATTTAGTAATACTTTTAAAATTAAATGAAGTAAATGGAAATAAGCAAAATAAATATACAATTCATCATTTTAATACTATTTTTAAACTTCAAAATCTAAAAAAAACAAGCGTCGGTATCCCGAAAAGACAAGAACCAAAAATTGTATATAATTATAGTGGGTTAAATTTTATAATATTTATGTACAAATAATTTACAAGAAAAAAAAGTAAATGAAAGGACAATAATGCCAGTGTCATGAAAATAAAATGACAATAATACCGGAAAGCAACACCTCAAAAAAGTTCACATTTTTGAAAGCATAAGAAATCTTAGTCACTTTACACTATTATTTTAAACTTAGTTGTTTAAAGTTAGCTAGTATCATAACATCATACTACTTTCGAAAGTAGAAGTTCACTTTTATAAAATAAAACTCCATTTTGAACATAGAAATTAAATGTTTATTTTGGATTGGCAAACACCTCAATATGATAATAAAAAAGAAAGAATAACCAAAATTGGCAGAGCATTTCACATTGCTTATATCTTAACCAACGAAAATTCAAAGCTCATTTTATGTTCAAGTTTCTTCCGGCAAATCTCTAGTAAATTCATTGAATGAAACCAAGAGCTCTTGAACTTGTGAACATTAAGACAAATTAGTATATAGATTTCTTGAAACAAAACTTTTTTGCTTCTCTCATGTAAGTCATTTGTCTATTCTAATAACAGATGTTTTCTTTTTCTATTCTTATCTGGTTTCCTTACATAATACTTGGTGGATTAATTCATATTTAAAATTCATGATTTAAATGTGTTATATTCGATATATAACCCACTATATTAATTAAAAAATATTTACCTACATGAATTACCCATCTAAACTTGAAATCCTTAACTCCCTCCACCTCAAACAACAAAATAAAAATATAAAAAAAATAGATACACACATACATAAAAAAAATTTAAAGAAGCACAATTAGGAACATGATAAACGAGCGTGGAATTAAATATGTAAGTTCATCCAAGAGCAAGGTCATACCACTGAAATTGTTGTAACTTAAGTCCAGTGTCTCAAGCCTTGTCAGATTCGCTAGCCAGTTTGGGAGCTCTCCTCCAAGGTTAGTATCTGATAAATAAAAATCTTTAAGTCGTCGCAAACGACCCAACTCCTTAGGAAGCTCTCCTGTGTTTATGTAGTACTTTGGTTTAATAAAATAATTAAATAAATAAAAATACTAGTGGATGTCCTTGTAAGATTTAATTGCATTGCATGAATTGGATTGATTTACTTCTGAATTCTATGAAATTATGAAAAACTTGCTATAAGATGAAATATTATGAAAATTGGAAAGAAATATTATAAATTTGTTGGACTTTATAAAATGATTATTTTAATAGTTTTCAAACAACATTACCAATAATGTTGTGGCTATGCTACCAAACTTGGACACTTGTAGATATTAGAGACCAATAAATGTAGAGTTTTGTGTAAATTTGAAGGAGTCCAAAAGTAATTAGTTACTCAAGTATCAAAGGAAGAATGGAAAGAATACTTAGTAAATAGATTATAAGGGAAATTTGATATTAGATGTATCAAGTTTAAATGCAATGATGACCACAAGAACTTCATAAAAAGATGCCAAATCAAAACTAAGGTAACTCCTATGCAGTGTTGAAGCTGTTGAAAATAAAAAACCGGAATGGTCCTTGAATAGGAGAACTTACTAAGTCACTAGTCCAATCAGTTCAACCAGTTTTAAATATCTAGTTGTTTCAAATTATATACAATATTATTTATATACATATAATAGTGCTAAAATAAGGTTATAAAAATAATTCATATCCATCAATTAATATATAAAATGATAAATTTTATATAATATAAAAAAAGTTTCATGATTCAATAAAAATTAAAAATATTACAAAAATATAAAAGAAACTAAATTAAACTCAAAGCTAAACATAAATATAGAAAAATGAGCTTTGGAAAATAAAAACGACACAATTAATGGAAAATATTTAATTTCAAGATACAATATTTAAATTTTCAATGACTTTATTAGAAAATGTTGATAAAAATTATAAAATAGGTATAGTAAAAAAAATAGATAGTGAAAGTTTTGTATAATAATAAATTATTTTGGAGGTCTAAAATTTATAATAAGATATAAAAATATTTTATGTATTTTTAATTATTTGAAAGGCATGTTTGTATTTTAAAAATTTTTATCAATTAAAAACAATAAAACACGGTTTCTTGACCAGTGTGACTAGTTACTGCCAACATTCAAATTTTAAGTGGTATCCAAATATACAAAAAGGAAAAAATTGTATTTTAAAAAATATGAAAGATATAAAATTAATCTTGAAAAGTGGAAAAATATTTTCCAGATAGTAAAATATTAAATATGAAATATAAATTTAAAAATTTTAATCTGCCAGAAGAATGAGGAAAAAATGGTTTATATTTCTAAAACTTATAAAATTGTTAATTTGTTATGTTGACTGCATATATTCTTTAAAATGATTTTAAAAATTATATCATTTAAAACATAAAAGACAATTTAAAATAACTAAAAGTAAAAAATATAATTTGGTGTATAGGATGTTATGAATATATATTCTAAAACTTTTAAAGTTATAAAATTCTAAATAATATAATAAATGATTATATTTTCCAAAAAAACATATTTAATAAAACTGTTCAGAAAAAATTAAAAAAAATCGATTTTGTACATTAAGAAGTGCCATATATAAAATTTTTATTTGGTTTTTAAATTGAAAAACAAAACATATAAATTTAAAAGTCTAAATTTTCTCAGAAGTAAAAAATGTATTTATTTATCTAAAATTATAATATTTAAAAGTTATCATATTCATGTTCTCTGTAAAAGAGAAAAATATATTTTTAACAAATAACATATACATTACAAAAAATTTTAAAACTTTAAAAATAAATATAAAAATGTACATTCAAATTGTTATTTCATATTATATTTTTTGAAATTTAAATTCTGTTTATTGTATTTTTCAAATATATTTTTTATTTCTTATGAATAATTTTACATTTTTTAGAATAGATATATTTTATATATTATAAATAATTATTATATTTTTTAGAATACATTAAATGAAACCCAGAGCTCTTGATTTTGTGAACATTGAGACAAATTTGTATATAAATTTCTCTAAACTAAACCTTTTTTTCTTTTCTCATGTGAGTCATTAGTCTACTCTAATAACAAATGCTTTATCTTTCTATTCTTATCTGGTTTCCTTATAAAATACTTAGTGGATTAATTCATATTTAAAATTCATGATTTAAATGTGTTATATTCGATATATAACCCACTATATTAATGAAAAAATATTTACCTACATGAATTACCCTACTAAACTCGAAATCCTTAACTCCCTCCAGCTTCAACAATAAAATAAAAATATAGAAAAAATATATACACACATATATAGAAAAATTTTAAAGAAGCACAATTAGGAACATGATAAATGAGCGTGGAATTAAATATGTAAGTTCATCCAAGAGCGATGTCATACCACTGCAATTGATATGACTTAAGCCCAATGTCTCAAGCCTTGTCAGATTCGCTAGCCAGTTTGAGAGCTCTCCTCCAAGGTTAGTATCTGATAAACGAAAATCTTTAAGCCGTTGCAAACGACCCAACTCCTTGGGAAGCTCTCCTGTGTTTATGTAGTACTTTGGTTTAATAAAATAATTCAATAAATGAAAACACCCATGGATCTTCATGTAAGATTTAATTGCATTGCATGAATTGGATTGATTTACTTCTAAATTCTATAAAATTATGAAAAACTTGCTATAAGATGAAATATTATGGAAATTGGAAAGAAATATTATAAATTTGTTGGACTTTATAAAATGATTATTTTAATGGTTTTCAAACAATATTTACCAATAATGTTGTGGTTTACGCTAGCAAATTTGGAAACTTGTGGATATTAGAGACCAATAAAAGTAGAGTTTTGTATAAATTTGATGGAGTCGACAAGTAATTAGTTACTCAGATATCAAAGGAAGCATGGAAAGAATAATTCGTAAATAGCTTATAAGGGAATTTTGATATGATCATGGATGTATCAAGTTTAAAAGTAATAATAACCACAAGAACTTCATAAAAAGATGCCAAATCAAAACTAAGGTAGCTTGTATGTAGTGTCAAAGCTTTTGGAAATCACAGAGATGGTTTAGACTTTGATCAACAAAGAATACATTCTTATATTTTTTTAAAAATGTTTAGAAAAATGTGGAGTAAAATAATGTTTTCAAAACCAGAATGACCCTTGAATTGGAGAACTTACTGAGTTACTAGTCCAACCAATTCAACCAATTTTAAAAATCTTGTTGTTTCAAATTATATACAATTTTATCTATACACATATAATAGTGTTAGAATAAGGTTATAAAATTAATTCATGTCCATCAATTACTATATTAAATGATAAATTTTACTTAAAATACAAAAAAATTCATGATTCAGTAAAAATTATAAATATTACAAAAATATAAAAGAAACCAAATTAAATTCAAATCTAAACATAAATATTGAAAATGAGTTTTGGAAAATAAAAACGACACAATTAACTGAAAATATTTAATTTCAAGACACCATATTTAAATTTTCAATGACATTATTAGAAAATGTTGATAAAAATTATAAAATAGGTATAGTAAACAAATAGATAGTGAAAATTTTGTATAATAATAAATTATTTCAGAGGTCAAAAAATTATAATAAGATGTAAAAATATTTTATTTATTTTTAATTATTTGAAAGGCATGTTTATATGTTTAAAATTTTTATCAATAAAAAACGGTTTCTTGACCAGTGTTATCAGTTCAGGCCAACTTTCAAATTTTAAGTGGTATCCAAATGTACAAAAAGGAAAAAATTGTATTTTAAAAAATCTGAAAGATACAAATTAATCTTGAAAAATAGAAAAATATTTTCCAAATAGTAAAATATTAAATATGAAATATAAATTAAAAAATTTTAATATGCCAAAAGAATGACGAAAAAATGGTTTATATTTCTGTAACTTATAAAATTTGTAATTTATTATGTTGAGGGCATATATTCTTTAAAATCATATAAAAAATTATATCTTTCAAAACATAGAAGACAATTTAAAAAAACAAAAAATAAAAAATATAATTTTTTGCATAGGATATTATGAATGTACACTCTAGAACTTTTAAAGTTATAAAATTTTGAATAATATAAAAAATAATTATATTTTCCAAAAAAACATATTTAATAAAAAATGCTCAGAAAAATTAAAAAAATCGATTTTGTACATTAAAAATTGCCATATATAAAATTGTTATTTGTTTCTTAAGTTGAAAACAAACATATAAATTTAAAAGTCTAAATTTTCTCAAAAATAAAAAATATATTTATTTATCTAAAATTATAATATTAAAAAGTTATCATATTTATATTCTTTGTAAGGAGAAAAATTTATTTTTAACATATAACATATATGTTTAAAAAATTCTTAAAATTTCAAAAATAAATATAAAAATATACATTGAAATTGTTATTTTCGTTTATATTTTTTGAAATGTAAATTCTGTTTATTGTATTTTTTTCAAATATATTTATAAAATATATTTTTTATTTCTTATGAATAATTTTACATTTTTTAGAATATATATATTTTTTAAATATTAAGAATAATTATTATATTTTTTAGAATACATTGAATGAAATCCAAAGCTCTTGATCTTGTGAACATTGAGACAAATTGAATCATTAGTATACTCTAATAACATATGTTTTCTGTTTTTATTCTTGTCTAGTTTCTTTATATAATACTTGATAGAAAATTCATGATTTCAATGTGCTATATTCGATATATAACCCATTGCATTGATAAAAAAAATATTTACCTACATGAATTACACTTCTAACATTGAAATCTTTAGCCCCCTCCACCCCAAGAACAATTCAAAAATATAAAAAAAAAATAGATATACACATATATAAAATAAATTTAAAAAAACACAAGTATGAACAAGATAAACAAGCATGAAGTTACATGTGTAAGTTCATCCAAGAGTGAGATCATACCATTGAAATTGATGTAACTTAATGCCAATGTCTCAAGTCTTGTCAAATTCGGTAGCCAACTTGGGAACTCTCCTCCAAAGTTAATACCCCATAAATCAAAATCTTTAAGCCGTTGCAAATGACCCAACTCCTTGGGAAGTTCTCCTATGTTTATGTAGTACGTTGGTTTAATAAAATAAATAAATAAATGAAAATACCAATGGATGTCCATGTATGATTTAATTGCATTGCACGAATTGGATTGATTTATTTTTGAGTTCTATGAAATTATGAAAAAGTTGCTATAAGATGAAATATTATGGAAACATGGTATTACTTTTGAAAGAGGAAGTTCACTTTTATAAAATAAAACTCCATTTTGAACATAGAAATTAAATGATTATTTTGGATTGGCAAGCACTTCAATACGATAATAAAAAAGAAAGAATAACCAAAATTGGCAGAGCATTTCACATTGCTTATATATTGATGAATAAAAATTCAAAGCTCATTATATTTTCGACTTTCTTCTGGCAAATCTCTACTAAATTCATTGAGTGAAATGTAGAGCTCTGGAACTTGTGAACATTGAGACAAATTTGTATGTAGATTATTTGAAAGGCATGTTTATATTTTAAAATTTTTTATCAATAAAAAACAGTAAAAAACGGTTTCTTGACCAGTGTGACCAGTTCATGCCAACTTTCAAATTTTAAGTGGTATCCAAATGTACAAAAAGGAAAAAATTGTATTTTAAAAAATATGAAAGATATAAAATTAATCTTGAAAAATAGACAAATATTTTCCAAATAGTAAAATATTAAATATGAAATATAAATTTAAAAATCTTAATATGCCAAAAGAATGAGGAAAAAATGTTTATACTTCTAAAACTTATAAAATTTGTAATTTATTATGTTGACTGCATATATTCTTTAAAAACATATAAAAAACTATATCTTTTAAAACATAAAAGACACTTTAAAATAACTAAAAATAAAAAAATATAATTTTTTGCATAGGATATTATGAATATTGATTCTAAAACTTTTAAGTTATAAAATTCCAAATGATATAAATAAATGATTATATTTTCCAAAAAAACATTATTACCAAAAAGTTCATAAAAAATTAAAAAAAGTCGATTTTGAACATTAAGAAGTTGTTATTTGTTTTTAAAATTGAAAAAAAAAACTGATTTTAAAACAACACAAAAAATAGTAATGAGACACAAAATTACGTGGATTGGTCAAACAAGACCTACGGCGGCGAACAGAGGATATTATTGAGTCTTTCTCAGGTACAACGGAACAATTCAATAGATCAATAGCCAACAGTGTTTCGGGTACAATAGATCCTGATACTTGTTATGATCTGCATTTTCTATCCTTTTTTTACTTTTTGAATTTTTTAATAATTGCGGTGAATCAAATATTTTATTTTAAAATTCTGTTTTCTTTCTTTTATGTATTTTAAATTTCTTATTAATCAAAGTTAATTATATATTTTAATTTGAAATTCAGTTTTTGCTTTATGTTTTATTTTTATTTATTGAGGTTTAGGGTTTATTTTACATTATTTTCAAATTAGCATTGCTTAATTGCTATATTGTTTTTTACCAAATTTTCTCATACATTTAATTAAAGATTTAACTTTAATTTTTAATTTTTAATAATCATAGCCATTATATATGTTTAAGGATACATTTCAAATTTTCTTTAATTGTCTTATAACTTAACAATTGCAATAATATATAAAAACAAATTTATAATCAACTATAAAATACTACAAAAGTTTATTAAAATCATACTTTATTTTATTTTATTTTTTATTTGTAATTAATTGTAGTTAATTAACATCCTTGCACGTAGATAGAGGTCAAACTTATATGACCCTTATTATATATTTTAATGTGTGAGGGAAAGAATTAGTAAAAAATAATACACGAATTAAGAAATACTAAATTAAAAATAAAAAGTAAAATACCCTTAATCTCAATTGATAAAAATAAATAGACATATAATTTTAAATTAAAGTATTTAAATAACTATAAATTATAAATATAAAAAAAAAAAAGAAAGAGCATATCAAGACAAATGTCAAGATCTACTACTGCACTCGAAACGTTATTTTGGGTGCACCTTCAAACAAACATTGGTTTAATAAATAAATAAATAACAACACTGCAAGGGTGTCCATGTACAATTCAATAAAATTGTATGAATTGGATTGATTTACATAAAGTCTATGAAATAATGAAAATCTTGCTATAAGATGAGATATTATGGAAATTGGAAAGAAATATTATAAATATGTTAAACTTTATAAAATGATTATATTATTGGTTTTCAAATAGCATTAATCAATAATATTGTGGGTTATGTTACTAGACTTGGATACTTAAGGATCTTAGAGATCGGTAAAAGTAGAGTATTATGTAAATTTGAAATAGTCAATAATTAATTAGTTACTCAAATATTAGAAGAAGTAAGGAAAGAATACAAAGTAAATAGTTTATAAGAGAATTTTTGATAAGATGTATTAAATTTAGAAGCAATAATGATCACAAAAACTTCGTGAAAAGATGCCATATTAAAACTAAAGCAACTTGTATGCAGTACTGAACCAGTCAAAAATCACGAAAATGGTTTAGACTTTGATCAATAGTGAATAACATTCTTATAATTTTCTAAAATGTTTTAAAAAATATAAAGTAAAACAATATTTTCAAAACTGGACTAATTATTGAATCAGGAAACTAACTAGATTACTAGATTACCAATTTGACCAGTTCAACCGTTTTTAAAATATCGATTGTCTCAAATTATATATAATATTATTTTTACGCATATAATAGTGTTGAAATAGTGTTACGAAATTAATTCATATCTATCAATTAATATATCAATTACATATAATACAAAAAATTTCACAATTCAACAAAAATTAAAAATATTACAAAAATATAAAAGAAACTAAATTAAACTCCAAGCTAAACAAAAATGTTGAAACTGAGTCTTGGAAAATAAAAACAACACAACTAACTGAAATTTTTTAATTTCAAGATATAATATTTAAATTTTCAATGACTTTATTAGAAAAATATATAGATAAGAATTATAAAATAATTATAGGTAAAAAATAGAAAGTGAAAATTTTCTATAATAATAAATTATTTAGGAGGTAAAAATGAAATTATAATAAGAAAAAACAATATTTCATTAACTTTTATTTATTTTGAAGGCATGTTTATATTTTCAAATTTTTTATCAATAAAAATTTGTAAAAAGAGCTTTTTGGACCGATTCAACCTAATTTTGACCGGATTTGACCAGGTCATAATAACTTTCAAATTTTAAGCGATATCCAAATGAACAAAACAGACAAAATTTTATTTTAAAAATTCAAAAATATATAAAATTATTCATAAAGAGTTGAAAAATATTTTCAAAATAATAAAATATAAATTTAAAAAATCTTAATTTTCCAAACAATGAGGAAAAAATGGTTTATATTTCTTAAACTTATAAAATTTAAAATTTATTATGTTGACTATATATATTCTTTAAAATCATATAAAAAAATAGATATTCAAAAACATAAAAGACAATCTAAACTAACTAAACATAAAAAATATAATTTTTTTGAGTAGGATATTATGATTATATATTCTAAAAGTTTTAAAGTTATAAAATTTCAAATAATAAAAATAAATGATTGCATATTATTTAAAAAAGTTCTGAAAAAAATTAGAAAAAATAGATTTCCCACCTTAAGAATTTCCATTTATAAAATTGATATATGTTTGTTAAATTGAAAATAAAGCATAGAATTCTAAAAGTCTAAATTTTCTCAAAAATTAAAATGGATTTATTTTTTGAAAATCATTAAATTAAAAAATTTATCATATTTATATTCTCTATGGAAAGAAAAATATATTTTCAAAGTATAACATATATATATTACAAAAATTCTTAAAAATTTAAAATACAAAAATATACATTCAAATTTTCAATTTCATATTATAGTTTTTGAAATGCAAATTCTGTTTAGTGGTAATAATGTTATTAAATATTAATGATGAGCATTTAAGTGGGTCAAAATGCCTTACGGATTTATGAGAAAGCTGATCGAGGATATAAGAACTGAGTGAATATGAAATTGTCCAAATTGTAATATGAAACTGATTAAAATTTAAATATCGACTTCAGTTATAATAGATACTAAACAAATTAAAGTAATGTTTCTTCACATATTTGTAATATATTTATCTTTTCAAGTAGATTAATAGTTGAAGTATCTAATTAACTTTTTAATCACTTTAGTAACATGTACACGCAGAGAACAGGTTTGGAAACCCATCAACTAATATTTTTTCTTTATCATGAGTTCACAATTTTGTATAGTGATCAACTTCACATAAAAATATTTCTTTGATATGAAGTCCTCTATGTGAGATATGACATATATATTGAGAAAGGCCTCAAAATATTTTCTATATGAAGTTGTGTAAATTATAAAATTTAAAGAAATTATTAGGAACTATAAAACATCAAAGAAATTATTTTTTAAAACCCATATTTTGAATTACACAAATACTTTGAATATAATTTTAATCGTTTAGTAACTTCATTTTTGTAAATAAATTTACTTAAAATATAATAAGTTTAAAATGTTTTATGATTAATAAAAATAATATAATTATTCCATAATTGTTAATAACAAAAGTTCATTTTCGGCTAGTGTGTTTGAGTGAGAATTTGGCCCAATAGAATTCACTAATAGTTACTTCACATATTTGCCCTTATTCTGTGAAAATGTTTTGAAATTGCTAGAAAAGCGAACTTATAGCCTACAATGTTCATTAGAAAAAACCATAAAGTATTTAACATAATTATTTATTCTTATAGAATTAAACCCCCAGCCCTCCAGAAATCTATATTTTTTAAAATCATATAAAAAATTATATCTTTGAAAAGATAAAAGACAATTTAAAATAACTAAAAATAAAAAATATAATTTTTTGCATAGGATATTATGAATATATATTCTAAAACTTTTGAAGTTATAAAATTCCAAATAATATAAATAAATGATTATATTTTCCAAATAATATTAAAAAGTTATCATATTTATATTCTCTGTAAAAGAGAAAATATATTGTTAACATATAACATATATGTTTCAAAAATTCTTAAATGTTTAAAAATAAATATAAAAATATACATTCAAATTGTTGTTTTCGTATTATATTTGTTGAAATGTAAATTCTGCTTATTGTATTTTTTCAGATAATTTATAAAATATATTTTTTATTTCATATGAATAATTTTACATTTTTTAAGAATATATATTTTTTATATATCATGAATAATTACTATATTTTTAGAATATATTGAATGAAACCCAGAGCTCTTAAACTTGTGAACATTGAGACAAATTCGTATATAGATTTCTCAAAACTGGACTTTTTGGCTTCTCTCATGTGAGTCATTAATCAACTCAAATAATAGATGTTTTCTCTTTGTATTCTTATTTGGTTTCTTTATATACTGGGTGGATTAATTCACATTTAAAATTCATGATTTAAATGTATTATATTCGATATATAACTCATTGCATTGATGAAAAAATATTTACCTACATGAATTACCCTTCTAAATTTGAAATACTTTACTCCCAACAGCCCTAACAACAAAACAAAAATCTAGAAAAAATAGATACACACACATATAAAAAATTTAAAAATAAAACACAAGTAAGAACATGATAAACGAGCATGAAATTAGATATGTAAGTTCATCCAAGACCGAGGTCATACCATTGAAATTGTTGGCACTTAATCGCAGTGTCTCAAGCCTTGTCAAATTTGCTAGCCAATTTGGGAGCTTTCCTCCAAAGTTGTTCCATGATAAATCAAAACATTTAAGCCATCGCAAATGACCCAACTCCTTGTGAAGCTCTCCTGTGTATATATAGTACTTTGGTTTAACAAAATAAATAAATAAATAAAAATACCAATGGATGTCCATGTATGATTTGATTGCATTGCATGAATTGGATTCATTTACTTTTGAATTTTGTGAAATTATGATAAACTTGGTATAAGATGAAATATTATGGAAATTGGAAATAAATATTAGAAATTTGTTGGACTTTATAAAATGATTATTTTTAATGGTTTTCAAACAATATTTACCAATAATGTTGTGGGTTACACTACCAAACTTGGAGACTTGTGGATATTAGAGATCAATAAATATAGAGTTTTGTGTAAATTTGAAGGAGTCGACAAGTAATTAGTTACTCAAATATCGGTGGAAGTATGGAAAGAATATTTAGTAAATAGCTTGTAAGGGAATTTTGATATGATCATGGATGTATCAAGTTCAGAAGTAATGATGACTCAAGAACTTCATAAAAAGATGCCAAATCAAAACCAAGGTAGCTTTTATGTAGTGTCGAAGGTGTTGGAAATAAAAAACCAAAATGGTCCTCGAATTGGAGAACTTACTAGACCACCGGTCTAACCAGTTCAACTGATTTTAAAAATCTAGTTGTTTCAAATAATATACAATAATTTATACACATATAATAGTGTTAAATTAAGGTTATAAAATTAATTCATGTCCATCAATTAATATATCAAATGATAAATTTTACATAAAATACAAAAAAAATCATGATTCAATAAAAATTAAAATATTACAAAAATATAAAAGAAACCAAATTAAATTCAAAGTTAAACATAAATATGGAAAAATGAGTTTTGGAAAATAAAAAAGACACAATTAACTGAAAATATTTAATTTCAACATACAATATTTAAATTTTCAATGACTTTATTAGAAAATGTTGATAAAAATTATAAAATAGGTACAGTAAAAAAATAGGTAGTGAAAATTTGGTATAATTATAAATTATTTAGGAGGTATAAAAATTATAAAAAGATATACAAATATTTTAATTTTTTTAATTATAAGTATGTTGAACTTTATAAAATGATTATTTTATTGGTTTTCAAATAGCATTTATCAATAATATTGTGGGTTATGTTACTAGACTTGGAGACTTGAGACTGGTAAAAGTAGAGTTGTGTATATTTGAAGGAGTCAACAATTAATTAATTTCTCAAATATTAGAGGAACTAAGGAAAGAATACAAAGTAAATAGTTTACAAGAGAACTTTTGATATGATTATTGATGCATTAAGTTTAGAAGCAACGATGAAAACTTCGTAAAAGATGCCATATTAAAACTAAAGCAACTTCTATGCATTATTAAACCAGTCAGAAATCACGAAAATGGTTTAGACTTTGATCAATAGTGAATAACAATCTTATAATTTTCTAAAATGTTTAAAAAAATATAAAGTGAAACAATATTTCAAAACTGGACTGATTATTGATCCGAGAACTAGCTAGATTACTGGATTACTAATTTGACTAGTTCAACAGTTTTTAAAATATCTATTGTTTCAAATTATTTATAATATTATTTCTGCACATATAATAATATTGAAATAGTGTGATGAAATTAATTCATATCCATCAATTAATATATCAATTACATATAAAACAAAAAATTTCATAATTCAATAAAAATTACAAATATTACAAAAATATAAAAGAAACTAAATTAAACTCCAAGCTAAACATAAATGTTGAAACTGAGTCTTGGAAAATAAAAACAACACAACTAACTGAAATTTTTTAATTTCAAGATATAATATTTAAATTTTCAATGACTTTATTAGAAAAATATATAGATAAAAATTATAAAATAAGTATAGGTAAAAAAATAGAAAGTGAAAATTTTATATAATAATAAATTATTTAGGAGGTAAAAATGAAATTATAATAAAACATAACAATATTTCATTAATTTTTATTTATTTCGAAGGCATGTTTATATTTTCAAGTTTTTTATCAATAAAAATTAGTAAAAACTGGTTTTTGTACCAATTCAATCCAATTTTGACTGGATTTGACCAGGTCATAATAACTTTCAAATTTTAAGAGATATCCAAATGAACAAGACAGAAAAAAATTTATTTTAAAAAATCAATAAGATATAAAATTATTCATAAAAAGTTGAAAAATATTTTCCAAATAATAAAATATCAAATAATAAAATCTAAATTTAAAAATCTTAATTTTCCAAACAATGAGGAAAAAATGGTTTATATTTCTTAAACTTATAAAATTTAAAATTTATTATGTTGACTACATATATTCTTTAAAATCATATAAAAAATTATATATTCAAAAACATAAAAGACAATCTAAAAAAACTAAACATAAAAAAAATAATTTTTTGAGTAGGATATTATGATTATATATTCTAAACGTTTTAAAGTTAAAAAATTCCAAATAATAAAAATAAATGATTGTATATTTTCTAAAAAAGTTCTGAAAAAAAATTGAAAAAACAGATTTCCCACCTTAAGAATTGCCATTTATAAAATTGACATATGTTTGTTAAATTGAAATAAAGCATATAATTCTAAAAGTCTAAATTTTCTCAAAAATTAAAATGGATTTATTTTTCGAAAATAATTAAATTAAAAAAGTTATCATATTTATATTCTCTATGGAAAGAAAAATATATTTTCACAGTATAACATATATATTACAAAAATTCTTAAAAATTTAAAAATAAATACAAAAATATACATTCAAATTTTCATTTTCATATTACAGTTTTTGAAATGCAAATTCCATTTAGTGGTAATAATGTTATTAAATATTAATGATGAGCATTTAAGTGGGTCAAAATGCCTTACGGTTGATGAGAAAGCTGATCGACAATGTAAGAACCGAGTGAATGGCTACAAATTGAGATTATAATGATAATCATATGTGTTAAAGACAAAAATTAATGATGTTAATGGGGGCATGAGTGACTAGATTTATTGAAAAGATTTTTGGATAGCTGGTCAAAACAATTAAGACAGGAGAAGTAACTATCAGAGCAAAATTCAAAATATGAAACTGATTAAAATCTAAATATCAATTACAGTTATAATAGATATTAAACAAATTAAAGTAATACTTCCTCACATATTTTTAATATATTTATCTTTTTAAATATATTGATCAGTTAAAGTATCTAATTAGCTTTTTAATCACTTTAGTAACATGTATACAAAGATACACGCACAGAATTGGTTTGGAAACCCATCAACTAATATTTTTTCTTCTATCATGAGTTCACAATTTTGTATAGTGATCAACTTCACATAAAAATATTTCTTTGATATGAAGTCCTCTATGTGAGATGTGACATATATATTGAGAAAGGCCTCAAAATATTTTCTATATGAACTTGTGTAAATTATAAAATCTAAAGAAATTATTAGGAACTATAAAACATCAAAGAAATTATTTTTTAAAACCCATATTTTGAATTACACAAATACTTTAAATATAATTTTAATCGTTTAGTAACTTCATTTTTGTAAATAAATTTACTTAAAATATAATAAGTTTAAAATGTTTTATGATTAATAAAAATAATATAATTATTCCATAATTGTTAATAACAAAAGTTCATTTTTGGCTAGTGTGTTTGAGTGAGAATTTGGCCCAATAGAATTCACTAATAGTTACTTCACATATTCACATTTTAAAATTGCTAGAAAAGCCAACTTATGGCTTACAATGTTCATCAGAAAAAACGAGAAAGTATTTACCGTAATAATTTATTCTTATAGAATTAAACCCCCAGCCCTCTGGAAATCTATAGACGGAAAGAGCAGCACGAAATTGGACAAAAGATTCAACCAAGACACAAATAATGTGCACACAAGTAATGGAATTGAATTGGAAGATTAGTCGCTGACAATACCATATAATAAAGAGTTTAACTACATATTTTGTTCTTGAAGACAAGAAAAGATTATAAAATATTATAATATTTATGCACAAATATTTTGACTATGACGAATAGTAAATGAAAATAAAATCAGAAGAACACTGGTGTCATAATACAATTAGAAGAAACATTTAAGAAAAATCACACATTGGTATGAAATAAATTAGATTGAATTATGTGGTTGATAGATATTAAAAACATCTCGGGATATTTAAGCCGCAATTTAACTCTTCAGAAATTCAAAATTACCCACAAAACTACAAATGAAACTTTGAAAACATCACATTGCGGAGTTAATATAAGATTTTAAATGCCACCAAAAATTTACAATTAATATTTCTACAAAGAATACATAGAGCAACAACAATGAAAAATTAACTATTAGACGATAACTGACAATTAGAGAAAAAAAATGTCCTAAAACTGCATGTTCGTGCCTATGTGAACGTGAATGAATATATGCATTAGAAATGGAGAAGAAATGATAACTTCAATAACTGAAAAATTAAAATTATTTAAAAAATTAATTTTCTCTCTTTTTCTAAACTTTGTTAAAGTTATGTAATTTATTCAAGCATAAAAAATAAAATTATTCTTAAAGATGTATAAACACTATTACTACTTTTTATTTGGGAATTTTGTGAACAAGATATTTCTTTCGCATGGAGGTAAATATCAGTGTCACGAAAATTTGCAACACTAACGGGAATATATATTATTGAATGAAAGGGAGAAAGGTGTTCTTTTGTCGGATAAAGAAAAAATTTTCTCTTCGTACGCGTACACGTGTATGAATGTTCAAACTCGGAATGGAGAAGAAATATATATTTTAATAAATAAAAATAAATCAAATTTTTAAGTTATCTTTTACATATTCTTTTACACTTTAATAAAGTTATGTAATTTATTCTTGCATAAAAATAAAATAAAATTATTTTTAAAGATATGCAATTACAATAGACATCAAATTTGTTGTTCAGACAATGAATTTCAGTGATACGGTGCTTTTCCTTTCTATGCACCACCGAATTAGCCCTTACGTGGTATGGGTGCTTTCAAAGTCAACAATAAATAGCAGCATGTCAAAGATTTGCATCACGAACAAGAAATAAATTTGAAGTGAACAGAAGAGGTGTTGTAGGAAATAAAATTAAATAATACAGAATTAAAACGTAAAAGTTACCTGTCAATTTATTTAGCTGTAGATTGAGAGTCTGAAGCTTTGACAGATTCCCAATAGCCATAGGAATACTGCCAGTAAGCTGGTTGAAAGACAAATTCAACATTCGAAGGTGGATCAAATTCCCTATCTCATCCGGGATGACACCTCGGAAGCTGTTGTCGGCTATGCTCAAGTACGTCAGAAATGAGAGATTGCCAACTTCTCGTGCAATGGTGCCTTCAAGGCTCATGTTGAAAAGATCCAGGCCAGTGACTCTTTGATGCCTCCGACTGCAAGAAACACCAATCCAAGTACAGAATGAGGTTCCTCGTGACCAATTTGTGGATAATATGGCGTTTGGTTCGGATGTGATCTGGGCCTTGAGGGACAGAAGAGATGATTCATCTGTGGAGCGGTTGAAAGTTGCAGCTAAGCAGATGAGTGATGGATAAAATGCGAGGAAGAAGATCAAAATAACCGCCAGTTTTCTCATATCGTATAGAAACATAATATGAGATTCCTTACTATTGGATTTCCAAACCCAGATGAAGATTGCAAGCTTTTTATACACCAAACCTTATATTTATATGACAATTTCATCTGTTAATTTCACTTCAAATAAGGAAATAATGACCAAAAATATTTAAAAATAAAAGAAAAGTTTATTAACTAATCCTTTGTCTTTATTCAATGAAACTACTGAAAAGATTTTCTTTTCTTCCAATTACCATAACAAATAATCGAAATAATTGAAATGGTAATAAAGACAAGAGACATACTTTTCAAATACGCATGAAACAATCGCAACCCACCTTAATCAATTTACAATTGATTTTAAGTTGAATTATTTATTCAATAAATACTTAATGTTGAAACTAATTATTTTTTTGATTAAATTAAATAAGTTACCACGTCTAATCATATTACCTGGGCGGAACAAAATTACAGCACATGAACTGACCAGATAATGCCGTATATGTTTGGAATTGCAATAGCGTTGACCTAAATTGACGTGAAGCACTATCACCGGATTTTATTTTTAATTTTCTCTTAGATCAATTCATATGATATTCTTTTCGAAACTAAAAAGAAGGTTGCAAGCTCTTTATTCATCAAACATATATTCATTATTATTTTTTAAACAGTTTATGATTGTTTTTAGTTGCTTTTAGAAAACTATATAAAAGAAAATTAAACACAATTAAAAATGCGAAATACTTGCCAAATTTTTAGATTAATTTGTTTTGAGAGGAGAATTACATGAAAGAATGGTATATTTGATTTTATTTATTTGAGGATGATTATACTTTTATATATCTAATAATATTTTTTAAAAAAAATAGGTTATGTATATTTGCCAATATTGTATATGAATAATGTGATTGTATTGGTATAAGTTGCCAGATGTATATATATTTATGTATAATGAATGTATAATATTAGTTTATCGATCTGAATATGAGTTAGTTGTAAAAATATCTACATATATCAAGTTAAAAAATTTAGTTTTTTTTTTCCAAGTGCGGTGTATATGCATTTGAATAGCCTCCATTACTTTCACTCTTAGAATTAATATATATATATATATATATTTGTACATATATTCATCTGATTAAATAAAGATATATCAAATTATAATTGAGATTTTTCTGGATAGGTTCGGAACTTTTTTATTCATTTTTTAACTCAAAATATTTTTTCTTTTTTAAGTAATCAAATTGCAAAATATCTTTAAATTGCATGTTTTTATAATCTATTTAAAGTTGAAGAATTTGAAAGAGAAGAAATTTTTTGTTTTGGACCTACAATTAAAGGAAAATAAATGCAAATTGCTTTTTAGATGTATACTATGTACTTAAAAATAAACTGTTAGAGACATTGATATGTTACTATTAACCAAATGAGATCATTTTTTTATTTGACTCATTATTCTGTATTTTAGGTTCAGTACGTTGCACCTAATTACAATTCATTACATTGAAAATGATAGTTGTAAAAATGATAGAGATAGACCGTGAAGACTTCTATTGCAAGACTGAGCCACTTATTCATTATCCAGACTGATATTGCTAAAATAATTATACATTATTATGAATTATAGAGGCCACACAAATGTCTATCTAGATGTGCTTAGTTTTATGTAAGCTAATGCGTACATTTCAATTCATTTGACGTCTTTCAAAACAAAATTAATGTTTTCACTGAAAAAAACAAAATTCTGTATGCCAATCTCATGTTCAATTCCACACAAGAGGACGAAGTGTGCAAAGTCATGTGGAGTAGGACCGCTAAACAAGCTGCAACCACAGTACAAACAAATTGACTAAGATAAGGCTATAGACTTGTGGAATTGCTGTACCATTGACTTGACTTGAAACGTCATATCATAATTAAAATATCTAATAGATGTGTGAACATATCTTTCTATATGCGTTCTTTCATTAAAATGCTAGGTAGATGCAGCCTTGCTAGGGACGTGTAAAGTGGGCTAGTATTAAATTTAACAAGGTAATGAAAATAAAATTTCAAATTTTAAATCTATTCAATCAAGTCTCAGGCATCATTGACATCATAAATCATTACTAGCATGAAGCCAATAATCGAAAATCATTAGTTTTTAACATTATTTATTTCAAAATTTTTGCAACGATTAAATTTTGTATTTAACTAATTTTTTTTCTATTTGCAATTTAAGTAAAAATGTTTTTTTATCTAATAACTCTACATGTCTTGGGAGCTCTCATCCTAATCCTCATCTTATTGTCATAGGGCATGCTCAGTTTTAAGGATTAGACTTGATAAATTAATTTATCAAAGCTAATTAAATGCCCACGTAAGGTGATAAAAGCCTATGATAAAGCATGTCCACTTTATATGATTAATAATATAGAATAAATTATTTTATCCAATTAAATCAAATGTTCACTTTAATTGATTAAAACATTTGATTAAATAAAATTTTGCTAAAATTGTAGAATAAATAATCTTAAATGAAAGTCATGATTGTACAATAAAGATGTTAGGAATTACATATATCATTCAAATTACTATTTTAATCTTAATATTATTAATTGAATGATATCCACAGTAAGATTATAATGAGAAAATAAATGTAATTACTTTAAATAATCAATCTTAATAAACATGATTGTCAAGTTTATTTAATCTATAAAAACTTTTTCATCATTCAAAATAATCCTTTGGATTATAATCTAATGCAAGAAAGTGAATATGCCTGGGCTATTTTTAAGCGCTTTTTTCCACAAGAGTCCTAAAAACATCACAAAACACCAAGTATAAATAAAACTGCAATAAACACCATTTTTAGTCAGAATTTGGAGGAAATAAAATTAAATAAAATGCACAATTAACTATCTAAAAGTTATCATTATACAAATAGTAAATGTAAGTGATAAATATAGTTAAAATATAAACATGCCTTTTCTTACTTATGTTGAGACATTGTAAGTTAAATACTTCATGTCAATGTTATTGTTGGGTTTAAACAAAGGTTAACTTATCACTTAACAAGGGAAGAGTGTTAAAGTACATCAATTAATTGAATTTCAGCGTGAACTTGATTTAAATGAAATGCTAGGGAGGCAAGGATCTTCTACCTAGTTTGATATACTTGAAGTCACTTTGAATAATGGATTGATTGATCAGGACAAATGCCCCACAAACGTAGGGAGTGCTCTTCAAATTGGATAAACATATTGTGTGTTTGTGTGCTTACTTTTAATTTCAATTATGTGAGTGTAATGGTGTATTATGATATTAGTTTCAGAATTGTCTAGTGAAATTGCAAAATAACTATGATAAAATTAACTTAGAATGGCAACAACTAGTTAGCCTGAACTTACAAAATATATTATTGTTTGTGCTGTTTGTGAAGGATGCAAAATCATTTGAAGATAATCTGGTGGTGTGAAAGATGTTTTTAATGTGTTTATTTCAATTTTGCATAGCTCAAAGTTTATCTTTTGTACTTGGTTAGGCTGAATTTTTATTTATTTATATCATGCTAGTAACGCGCAGAGACACATATGTCTCACATACTCACACACACAAACACACACATTTTATATACATATACATACATACATACATACATACATACATATATATATATATATTATCCAGACTGATATTGCTAAAATAATTATACACTATCATGGATTATAGAGGCCACATAAATGTATATCTATATGTGCTTAGTTTTATGTAAGCATATGCATACATTTCAATTCAAATGACGTGTTTTAACTCAAAATTTATGTTTTCCATTAAAAAAACAAAAATCTATATCCCATTCTCTGGTTCAGTTCCACGCTAGGGGACGAAGTGTGCAAAGTCATGTGGAGTAGGGCTGTTTAACAAGCTGCAACCACAATACAAACGAATTGACTGAGATAAGGCCAAAGACTTGTGGAATTGCTCTACCATTCACTTGACTTGAAACACCATATCAAAAATTTCTATTCGCAATTGGTCCATCGAGACATATGTTGTCACAATTCAGATGTCTAATATATGTATGAACAAATCTTTCTATATGCATTCTTTCTTTAAAATGATTGATAGATGCACTCTTGGTGGTGGACGTGTACAGTGGGCTAGTATTAAGTTTAATGCGGTAATGGAAATAAAATTTCAAATTTTAAATCTATTCAATCAAGTCTCAGGCATCATTGACATCATAAATAATTACTAGCGTGAAGCCAATAATCGAAAATCATTAGTTTTTAACATTATTTATTCAAAAGTTTTGCAACTATTAAATTTTGTATTTAAGTAAAATTGTTTTTCTGTTTGCAATTTAAGTAAAAAAAAAATTTATCTAATAATTCTACTTGCCTTGGCAGCTATCATCCTAATCCCCATCTTATTTTCATAAGAAATATTCACTTTTAAGGATTAGATTTGATAAATTAAAGTATCAAAGCTAATCAAATGTTCATTTCAAATGATAAAAGCCCATGATAAAACATGTGCCTAGTATTATTTAACAAAATGTTGGATACATATGCAATTCCTAGGGAAAAATTATGTGCATGGTGCAGCTTTGTCGTTCACAAATGAAATTCTATATATTCGATGCAATGTTTAAAATATCAAGTTCTATTGTTCACATCAGAAGAGATTCTATCAAATGGCTGTAAAGCCAGCGATGACTTGGAACACAAAATAGTAAAGTCAATGTCCAAAAGACTTCCAAGTTTCAACCTGGTCTAATTGTCGAATCATGCTAATTGTCAAGTTCTATTGTTCACATTAGAAGAGATTCTATCAAACAACTGTAAAGCTAGCAACGACTTGGACCACAAAATAATGAAGTCAATGTCCAAAAGACTTCTAAGTTTCAGCCTAGTCTAATTGTCAAATCATAATAAGGACTATGAAAATAATTTGTAAAAATAGGCCAATGGTGAGCCATTTTTGAATAATGACTTCCACTTGTTTGTCTCCTGCCTATAGTGTCCTCCATATAAATATAATTATTTGCCAATGTTTATTTTGGGAGAGATGAATTATTATGTGACAAAAGTTTTTTATCAAGAAAAAGGACATAGGTGATGGAAAATGATATATTATAATGGTTCAAGGACTATAGCAAAGAAATAAAAACGCCAGAGAAAGGAAAAAGAAATTAAAATTTTAAATTTCATATCTTGTTTGGTTCAAATGATTTTAATGAAAAAAGTTAATAAAATTAGTTATTTCTTGTTGTTTGAGAAAAATGTAGAAAAGGCAATGGAAATCGAAGGAAAGGGGAATGTGGATTTGTTGAAATTTATTAGCCTAATAATCAGGTCTATTTACTGATTGTAGTTGTCTAGTTTATTTGTGAATGGACACACACCTAACAAGCAGAAACTGAACAATTCAAATGACTTGAATTTGAAAGATAATTACACAGTTACGATTTCAAAGGTGTGGATGACTATTAATATCTTCTACTTGAATAAAATAGCATCTCCAAAGCAGTAATTAGAATCTCGAAGCAAGAAATATATTTGTATTTCTAAACCACAATTAAATTGATTTCAAATATTGGTATATCAATATCATTTGTGACATTGAGTGGAACTTAAACTCCTAATTCAAGTACTAATAAACTACAAATTGAAGACTAAGTCATAATGTTATTACTGTTCTTAATTTCCTGCTTAACCTTACTTAAGGGGTCTTAATGAATTATACAACTCAAGTTGAACTTAGAATCAAAAATGCTTTTAAATCTAATTAAGCTTGAACATGATCTTTGGATTTTTTTTTTTTTTTGAATTCAATATTATTCTTTAACTTAAGTTTGAAGTTGAATTCAAACTCTACAAAATTAAGTCAAGTTTGAGTAATTAGCGAGCTCAACTTGTTATTCAAACTTGAGTCAAAAATACCTAATAAACTAAAAATAACATGTCAATGTCATGTTTAGAAATTTATAGATAAATGAACTACAAACATTCAAGATCAATTTATAACGCAAAGACAAGGTAAATGGTACGAAATTGGAAAGAAAGGAGCTAATTTAAAGACTTATTATGACGAGAAAATGGCCACAATGTGTACATATCTAGCTAGCTAATTTTATCTTCACATTGAGTAGAAGTGCTATGCAAAATAAAGAAACTGAGACAAATAACGAAAAACAAAACTACATGCACTGTGTTGCATATATAGGCTAAAAAAAATTCTAATAGTGCTGCTTTGCGCTTCAAAACTTTAGTTCTGTAATTTTGATGGTTAATTTTGACTTGGACTGAAGAAAGTGACGTCAATGTTCAATAGGCTTAAGTTTCAAACTAGTATAATTCCAAATCTTAGGCCATTTTTGTCCCATTTTCTTTACTATCATACAGCATGTACCTACCATATATTAAAAAGTAAAAATGATGAATAGAAAATTAATATAACTATATCTTGTTTCCGAAGACTTCGATAATCTGCTTATGGATTGGTCAAATGACTAATTATCATGCACAAACTAGCAATCAATCAATTTTTTAAAAAAAGTTTGATTCAGTCTTATAGTCTCATTATGATTACATCAATTAAAAATACCTTTTTGCATCTTTAATACCTAGAAGTACTTCGTTATAATATCACTAATTAAATAATAATATATTTGAAAAACAACCCAAGATATCCAAGTTAACGATCAATTACATTATTATCACCAATATTTCCATTATAATATCTCTCTTGATACAATTCGAACCAGGGCAAATTTCGAAGTAATCCTAGACTTACAAAATAAATACATTTTTGAAAGATATAATGCTCCAAGTAAAAACTCCACCCCCCCTCCGCCCCGCCCCCGCCCCTCATACATTGAAAAATATTTAAACAAAAAACAATCATTATCTCCACAAAAATCAAATCATTACCTATAGAAACACATACATGTTTACATATATTTAAACCTCAACTATTGAATATATATCCTAATAGAAGTAATTAGTCTCTCCTAACCAAGAATATATTTGTACTTCAAAAGAACGACAAGATTAATTTGAAATTTTGAAATATCATGATCATTTATAACGGAAAATGAAAATTAAAAAATTTAATGATACAACTTATAGCAGACTAATGAGTAAGTTTAATATTATTAGTTGTTTGTCCCTAATATCATATGAATATTTTCTTTATGGTATCTAAAAACAATAATTATCATGTTACTTTTCATTGGAATGGATACAATCTGACTTAGTAATCTCCACCTCCTACTACAAGAAATTTCTCGAACTGAAACAAGTGTTTGGGACAGATTTGGCTGAAAAAACCATCCCAAATCAGTTGGGGACAGCTTTTGACACCACCCTAAATGATTATGTCGCAGAAACATAAGATAGGTGTTAGGAACACTTAAAAGACCTTCTAAACTTGTCTATAGGTGTTTTAGTGAGATTAGAAATGAAAATTAGAAAGAAATCTTAACTAAAGTACAATGCTTGAGCTCCAAACCATAATTTAGATTGATCTAGACCTCATGGGATCGATCTAGCATCCTTTTGATCTATCCAGTGTGATCTACAACCAACTCAACAGTAATTCTAGAAGGCTGGCATGTGGCTGATTTTATAATCTTGAATACTACAATTGTTCCTAATCTTATGCAATCAATCTTGATCCTGTGAGACTGATCTTGATCTTGGACGACCATAATTAAAAAAAGTCATAAATCACTTACGAGTTGATCAATTTTAACTTTGGATCAATCTGAGCTCCTTGGGATCCATCAGTACTCCTTTTTGATTGATCTTGAGGTTGTCCAAAAGTTATTTTTCATTATTTTATACTAAATTGATTCATAAGCTTCACTTTAACCTCCAAAACCTCCTCAAACATCCCAAAGCCCTTTTAAACTAATAATTTTTAACTTGTGTCCATGTTTTGACAAACATCTCTTGTTCTGACCTGACGCTAATGTCATAGACAATATTTTAGCATGTTACAGTTTAGGTGAAATACTAAAAACATAATGGTTTGTCGTTTTTTGTCATCATTAAATTTTTTGTGCCTTTTTTTTGTGTTGACAAAAAATTTAAGTTGTCACCAATACATTAAATTGTGATGACATTTATAATCATCAGTAATTATCTAACACTTTTGCTTCTGATAATTTAAATTTGTCACTAAATAGTTAATATCATTAGTGGCAAATGACATCATCACTTTTAAATGCACACACACATAATTTATAGATTTAATAAATTAAATTAATTATAAAATTTTTATTATATTTTTTAATTTTCATATTATAAAAATATGCAATATTATTTAATGATAAGTAATGACATTTTTATGTATGTCTAGTCAATACATTTTAAAATTGTTGTATATATTTATTCTATATATACATATGTACATATGCATAATGGTTTAATTTGAGTAGAGACGTGCGTATAAATATATGTGTGTACATATATATATTAAAAATAGCAGAGATGTATGCATTGAGAGAGAGTGAGAAATATATATATATATATAGAGAGAGAGAGAGAGAGAGATGTCTTTTTATTTTAATTTTTTGAAATAAAGAAAAAAAAACTTTGGTCCAAGTGTTCTAAATATATATCAAGTATATAGCAACAAAATGTAAGTCTCTACTAAATATTGTGTTTGAATTATTTATTGATATCATACATTAAAAAATGTATTTATTTTCATATGATTTGTTTATTTTCATTAATTAATTGTTTTAACTGAAGAATCACTTCTTATTAGTAATATGATAATTTAAAAACACAATTAGGATTATTAAAGGAAAAAACAACCTCTAAAGGTAAATTTTCCCAGTACAAACAACCTCTGTAATTCTTTTAAGATATACCAACCAGCAGGATTTTTCCATCTATTCACTATCTTCGTTCAAAGTAAGATGCCTTGCTTCTTTGTTAGCCTAAGGCCTCAATTTTCTCTCAAAGCCTTCCTAGACACAAGCATTTTGTAAATTTAATCATGGACCCACTTGTTTATCTTACTTTGATTCATGGTATTTTCTTTGTAAACTCATTGTTCAACTCTTCTTTGTATTTTCTTTCATGTGTTTTTTCACTAAACTGGTTTAATGGAAATTAGTTGGTCTTTTATGACTAAATTTAACTTTGGTGTAGCACTAACAAGATTGAAGCACCTGTTATTGTCGGAAAAAGATTATGTTGTATATTTCTAATAATTCAACATTGACTTGGATTGAAGCATGTCAAGTCAAGGTATTGTTAGACAAGACGTAAGGGTTCAAGCTTTCTGAAAACAATTTATTTATATTGAAAATAATGTGTAGAAATAGAAGAGCAATAATTTATTTTGCCCCTTTGACTACTTTAGATACCTTCATATAATTTTTCAATGTTATATAGGATATTAGAAGAAAATTACAAGTCATTTTTGGAAAAGACATAAAAGTTCAAGCTTTTTAAAAACATATTCTTTATACAGAAAAGAATGTCTAGAGACAGAAGTGCCACAATTTATTTTGTTCCTTTGACGACTTTAGATACCTCTTTGAAATATCCCAATGTTATAAAAGATGTAGAAAAAAAATTACAATACATCTTTTGTTTTTCCTTTAGTAGTATGTGTATGTGCTTCGCACGAGCATTGATAATCTAACAGGTGGTTTTTTTTTTGTGTACCTGTAATTTGTTTGTTGATTATTTTTTGACTACAAGAGTAGCCAGGGACACATAGTTCAACATTTTTTCCTCTAGTACTACATTTATAGTCTTATCATTATTGAATTTAAACATATAAGAATGTTTGAATCAATTAAAAGTATGTATACTTCAACCTATTAATCATTAATATATTTTGGTATATTAGTACTAATTATTTTAAAATTTTATTTCAAAAATATCCCATGATATCCAAACATCAATCAAATTTCTCATAATTTTCCTTAGAATACCTAACTCTTTACACTAGTCAATTAGGAAAAAATTTCACCACTTACCAAAGCAGATATTAATTGGACAAATAGAAAATAGGCTTTTTTGTAGGGTCCTTCAACTTTAGAAAAAAAATGTCCTACAAGTTTTGAAAAAACACCAATTATAAAATTTCTCCAACTTTTAATGGTAATTACTTGATTACTACTACTTTTAGAACCCAAAAAACCCATTTAAAGTAAAACAAAATTAAATTTCTTGAAGACTAAGAATTGTAATAGAATTTGATCTCCGATTGGTGAGTCAAATCCCAAATATTTCACCATGAGATATTGTTCAACTAGAAAATAGTTAGACTTTGACAACTTTTGAACAGTCTTGAAATAAAAAAATCATCCCAAAATTGTTCCAAAGTTGTCTCAAATGCATGTCTTTTCGTAGACCAAAAAACCATTTCAAAATTGTCTTAAGTTGGGCGACCTCTATAAGTTGTACTTAAAGTTGGTAGGGCTTTTTGTGGCTGTCCCAACTTTAGGAATGGCTTTCAGAGGTCGTCTCATAGTTGTCTCAATTCGCGGGTTTTAAAATAAAGTCAAATACAACTTTATTTCATCTAAAACTCTAATTTTTTTCTCCACCATTGCTAAAAAATATCAAAGCCAATTGAAAACTCCATGAAGTTGCTAGGATTTAAAGACTTCATTAAATAATTTGGCCATAATTATAGAAAACTACAAAAAACATACATATTTTTTCTATTTGGAGACATGACATATAGACACTCTACAAGTGCTATACTTATATCATACTTTGATATAACAATCTTTTAAAATATCATATATAACGTATAAAAAAAATTGAATATATAAATTATTGAAGGAAATATAGCCTTTTAAAGATGATTTAGTTTTATGGACATGTAAAGAAATAAATATTAAATAAAATTGAAGTAAGAGAATAATTTTAAGAAGTAATTAATCTGTAGGTTAGTGATTAAAATTTTGAAATTCTATGGTTCCTTTACTAGATGATTGTGATTCTACCACTTTATATCTTTATTTTAGTTTCATAAAATTCTTTAGGCTTTACTTTATGTATTTTTATACTATTTAATTTTCTTCCATCCTTTTATTGTAATAACTTCATATTACACTTTTACTAATATAAAAATATTATAGCACTTACTTGGCAATAACAAAATATCATCAATATACATGCATGTGATGAAATTAAAATCAGTAGATGCAAAACTGAGATAAATAAGGGAAAAAATATAAAAGCAAAATCTACATATGCATTTCCCAAGGAAAAATTATGTGCATGGTGCAGCTTTGTCATTCACAAATGAAATTATTTATCTTCGATGCAATGTTTAAAATATCAAGTTCTATTGTTTACATTAGAAGAGATTCTATCAAACAGCTGTAAAGCCAGCGACGACTTGGACCACAAAATAGTGAAGTCAATGTCCAAAAGACTTCCAAGTTTCAGACTAGTCTAATTGTCAAATCGTACTAAGGACTCTAAAAATAATTTGTAGAAATAGGCCAGTGGTGGGCCATTTTTGAATAATGACTTCCACTTGTTGGGGTTTAGGTTTCATATTATAAATTTGGATTCGGCTAGGTGGCGGTATTATTTTTGAGTATTTTCATTATTCACGTATTTTTTGGGCAGTGCCATAAACTTGAGTCTGCAATTCCTCAAATCAGTTGCTTGCATATATCATTATGTATTTTTGTAGTGTTGTCATATAATTGCATTTTATGTGTGTTCATGCATTTAGCTTTCAATGTGCTTTTGCACTCAAACATAATGTGAATGAAATTTTAGTTTTCTTGAATTTTAATTATGTGAAACGCTTATTATAATCAGATGTGTATCGTATATAGCTTTTTTCGCTATACTTTGCCCGTACTTATGTTCGAGGATTGGATTATTCAAACTAACCAAATATTATGATATTCTACCTAAAATATTTGAGTTAAATGAGCAAAATCTACCTGCAAAATTTTTGATGTATTCAATCTAACTACTAACACACCTCTCATGGAAAATGGGGTCAACTGAGTCAATTATTATGTAGTTTAACCTTCTATGCTTTTCTTATCTCTTGTAAACATCTAATCACATGTTGAAAACATACTTGCAAACTAGATTAAAATGAATAAATAATATAGTGGAAAAACAAACTAGGTAATGACAAATTTTAAACTAAAATTTGACTCAAATTGGATCCAACTACACTTAAACTTGGTTAACTAACCATACCCAATAAAGTTAGTGACATTCCTATGTGCTTGCATATAGTTTAAAAATTACTTTAACTTGTTTATTTTTCATCTCTCATTGTCCAACCACGAAGTATTTGGAATAATGGTCAAATTTTTAGTTATACAATTATAAATCTAGTCTAATGTTTTAAAGTTCCTTTTATGGCTATTTCTCTATCTGAGTTGCATGGATACTTCATTATGATCTCAATGGGAAGACTTCCAACCCATTCCTAATGCTCATGTCAATGTTTTTCCTCCTTTATGAACCATAACTATAGGTGTAGACTAAAACTTCTAGGTTTCTAATGCAATCATGGAAGTTGTTGAGTTGTGCTAGTGTGGGGTTGCAACACAACAAGTAAAGTTTATCTCTTGATACTTCATTAAACAATCCCTCATTTATTTGTCCCAATAAAGTTTTTTGTTGCTGTTAACTCTTGAATGTTTTTAAATTGCTCGAGATTGACGTAGTGTCCGAGGTGCAAGTTGAATGAGCATTAGGTGGGAGATCCACCAATATATGGAGTGATACTTTGTTGACTTCCAAACCTTCAAGTTTTTTAAAAAATTTGTAACACAATGTCAACTTCTTCTGATTCAATAAGGATATATACTCTGAATCACATGAACCCACACTCTTAGATGCCTTTAGTGCTTTAGTGAACTGAATAAAAGATTAAATAAAGGGACTTGCAAACAAAAGTAGAGTATCTCCAAGAAGTAATAAATTTTAATGAATATTTAGTTGGTTATGGTCATTCATTGCTGTTGCATCTAGTTTAATTATTTTTATTTTTTTCACTTCTCCTTTTGGTTTTTTGCCTTTGCTTAAGAAGTGTAAGAATTTTGTTTCTTGCACTTGGCTAAACAATTTGAATTTGGAACAAATTTGTTGAATATTGTGTGAATTTGATATTTTTTCTTTCCACCAAAATGCTATTAAACATACTTCGGAATTTGAAATGGACAAAAGTTGGATAGCACTTGATGATGGAACAATCCCCGAATATGATAAAGGAGTTCAATTATTCTTGGATTTTGCATATTCATCAATTGCTCCATTGGATAAGATTACATGTCCCTAAAAATTTGCATAAGTGATTACCCTATCATCCTATGTCAAAACGTACTCCAAACTAATTCTACTAGCATAATTGTAGATGGTGAACCCTTACCCTCCTTAGGTAGGACAAAGACTAGTGTCAAGATTGACTTCTCTTTGAGTTCCACAAAGCTCCTCTCGTACTTTTGGCTCTACTTGAATTTCCTCCACTTCTATAGGAGTTGAATCAGAAATATCACCATTCTAGCAAATCCCTCATTGAACTTTTGATAATACCCTGTGTATCCTAAGAAACTCCATTTATTAATGTTCGTGGGCTTTGGTCACAACATGATTTCTTCAACTTTCTTAGGATCCATTTAGACTCCCTCCTCGGATATTATGTGTCATAGAAATGCCATGCCCCTTAGCTCAAATTCACATTAGTTGAACTTCCCACACAACTGCCTTTCTCAGAGTGTCTACAAGACTATCCTTAAGTGTTACCCATGTGCCTACTTTTCTTGGAGTGTTTGCAGGTCTATCCTTAGGTGTTAGCTAAAATATCATTTATGAACACCACCAAATTATCTAAATACAACTTGAACACTCGGTTCATAAAGACTACGAAAGTCACAGAGGCATTAGTTAATCCAAAAGACAACACTAAGAATTTGTAGTGTCCATATGGCATATTAAAGGCTGTCTTAGGAATACTCTCAGTTTTTTCTTTAGCTAAAAGTACCTCGATCTTAAATTGATCTTAGAAAGCACCCTACCTCTCTTAAGTTGGTCGAATAAGTCATCAATCCTTGGCAAAAGGGTACTAATTTTTTATTGTTACTTTATTGATCTCCTTGTAATTGATGTACAACCTCAAACTTCTATCTTTCTTCTTTACAAGTAGTACAAGGGCTCCCTGGGGTGGCACACTTGATTAGATTTGCTTCTTATTTAGAAGTTCTTGCATCTACACCTTCAAATCCTTTAGTTTTTCCAGTGCCATTTGATATAGCACTTTTGAGATGGGTGCCATTCCTAGAATAAGTTAGTTTTGAATTCAATCTCCTTATCCGGAGATGGTCTAGGTAAGTAGACAAGGAAGATGTCTGGAAATTCTCTAACTATGTGGATATCTTCTACTTTCAATCTTTAGTCATATGTGTTTATTACATAGGTGGGATAGACTTTGCATTCCTTCTTTATTCTACAAAAATCAATAGATTGAGCTTACTAGATCGGTTCCTAACACTCTTATAAAAGGATATTGTATCACTCGATGATGGATGGAAATTCATGACCTTCTTCCTACAGCCTATATGAGTGAAACTTTTTGCTCGTCAATCCATCCTTAGAATGACATCAATTCCCTCATGTTAAGATATATCAAATTAGCCTTCAATCCTTGATTCCCACCAAAGTCTAAGTCACTATCCTTATATATCATGTTAGGTATCAAGATCTTACCTCTCGATGTGACTACTCTATAAAGTTGTTCTAACAATTTGGGCTAATGTTCTAAGTGTTTAGCAAAGCTTTTAGAAACAAATGAATGTCAAGCACTAAGAACGAATCAAGGCATAAGCACAAAGTAGGTTAACAACTATGTTACTTACAATTACGCCCTCAGCATTCATAGTAAACACTCAGGTATTTTCCTTTGGCCTCATACTCAACTGATAAGGCTTGGGATTGCTACTGTTGCTATTAGTGCCATTCCCATTATTAGTGTTAGTGGCATTTGGACTGGAAGTATCATGTGAGCACTCAGCAGTTCAATGACCTTGCTAGCTACATCAGAAACATGCATTAATTATCATTCAACACACTCTGCTATACCAACAGGTGCCATATGATACATTCTGACAGTTAAGTTAGGGGTTGACCATTATCGACCCTATTAGCCCTATGTTGCCCAGTGGTCTAGCTTGGAGTTCAGTTTGCTTATTCCTAGAACTTGGACTTAGTTTAGGCTTCTTCAAGTTATTCTCAACTTCTTTGCAGTAGATATCAGCTTCAACTTTTATATATGTCCCTAATAATTCATAAAAAAAGTTCTAGCCTCATATAAAACTAGTGCCTTTTGAATCCGACTCTTCAATACCCTTATAAACCTTATGCATCTTTAGGGCAGGGTTGGCCATCACCATCGACAAATACTCTCCCAACGTGTGGAACTTAGTGACATACTCCACTTCAGTCATGTTGGGCACCTACACCAAATTATCAAACTTCACCATCTTTTGCAGGCGAATTGCATTGGGAAAGAAACCATTTAGGAATACTTCATGAAAAATGAGCCCAAGTACTGGGTCCCTCTTCCAGCAGTGGTGAGATACCTTTCCCTCACATGGCAGTCTCAAGTATCAGAAAGGGTACTACAACCCTAGGTCGTACCTCAACTAGCACTTCCATTGGCTCGAAATTATGTTTCATCTCCTTTAGCCATTTTTGCACAACTTCAAGGTCATGTGAGCCATAAAACATGGATACGTGGGCTCTTCTCAGTGCTTTGTATGGGCTTTGGTCCCTCAATGAGGTTGAGCCTAAGTTGGGGCCAAGGCTTGTTGCTAGGCCCCTACCACTTAAGCTACCATAGTCGAAATGGCGATTAGGTCTTCTCGCCTTAGGTTCATTTAGCCCATAGTTGACTATGGTTATAGCTGAACAGCTGGTAGAGGCAAAAGATATGCATATACTTGCTTATTCAAGTCATCCATAAGGGTGGCATATCGTGGATTTTAGGTAGCACGATGAGGTTTTCAACCATTTCTTACATAAGGGAAATTGTTCAACGGTTTAATTAATAATACATGCTTGGAATTTATATGCATATAGAATAGTAGGACACTAATTAAAATAGCAAGACAAGCAATTATCGAGAAGAGGCAACTTTATTCTTATTATGACTCAATATAATTGGCAACAAAGGAAGAACTCATCTTATTGCATGGCAAAAATTTCCTATAGTCTCATAACTCCTAGTTTAGAATCCCTAGTCTATAATTCAATGTCCATTATTTGGGTCAACTTCATTAGGCTCTTCTTCTTTAAGGTCTTCCTTGAGATCCTTTTTTAGGTCTTTCTCCTTGAAGTGGTGGCGGATCATTTCATGGAGCTCGTAATTCGTGGGGAGCAACTAGTCCTCTTACTACGCCATCCCAAGACGCTCCTCTGGAAGAAGGGCCATGCAATGCTCGTAGTCCATCTTGACACTCTTGTGTATCTCAATAAGGCACTTTGTCCCATCTTAATTTCTTCTAGTTTCCTTTTAAGTGTACCTTAATACTTTCTCATGTTAGTGTTCTTGTTTCTTAAATCCATATTTTGGCCTCAAGTTTAGCACACTACCGCTAGGACTCTAATAGCATGGCAGCTACCTTTTCTAGTTGAATCAGTGTCATAATAAGCAATCCAACATCTCCTCAGACAAGTTGTTGCTATTGAAGGCACACATCTCCTCGACTCACAAGCCCCATCCATTTCCTATGTCAAAGTGCCAATTTTAAATCAAAGTAAACTAATCTAATATCTTATGCATTAATGAAAATGCAAATAGATTCTATATTCTCGCAATATGATTTCCTATAGTCCGTTCTACGTTACACATCATACGTTTCTAGCATCAAAACCTAAGCCCTAATACCACCCTCTGTCACACCCCGAATCTGGGAACACAATATGACAGTACCTATAAGATAAACATCTAAGTAAATTCCAAAGCCCAAATGTTAGAGAAAATACTCCCTGAAGTTCATTTATTGTAAATGACAAGGTCTGTTACATTGAAGTGGAAAAATAAATAAATCTATTCAATTACATCCTTGCTTTTATTCATTGGCAAAACTATAACTAAGCTTTTCATTTCTCATGCCTTCTATCATTTCCACATTTGCTCTTCCTCATGAGATTTTTTGCAAAAGAAGTTTAAAAAATTCATACATTCAATTGAAAGCTAGTAAAAAAATAAACAGCTAAGAATTCATATATACTTTATCACATATTCATTTCACATAAACTATTCTTTGGCATGCCTAGGGGCTCAAATAGTTGTGTATCATTTTTACTAATTAAGACTTTAGTCTTTTACCCTAACTAAATAAGGTTACATACAATATTGCAACTATCTCAATTTATAAACCTAATTGACAAAGTCATATATCACAACCTATAACCCTAGTTAAGAGAGTCACTTGCTCAATATTTCATTCTACTTGATAGGGTCATGCATCCTACCTATTTCCTAGCGAGTGAATGGAATAGCTCATGCACACTACTTGGTCTCCAAAGTCATCATATTGCAATATTCCAATATACTCAATTAACATATTTAAAACAGTTTAAGAATACAATTCAAGTAGCACTTGTTCATACACAGAAGTATTTCAGAATAGCATTTTGAATATTTCAACAGGAAAACATAGCAAAAATATATTCCAGAATATGAATAAATGAAATACAAAATTTCATAAAATATTTTAGCAACAGAAAAAATATCTAGGAAAATAATTGATATTAAAAAGCAGTTATAAAAGTTTATGCTAGGTAATTTACTTACTTAGTATTCGTTTATTGATCTTAAAACTCACTATTTTAGTTTTCTCAGTTCCTTATACAAATCAAAACAATTTCCCCATTCAATCTTAGCTCAGTGGAAATTAAATTCCCATATGCTTCTTGATAAAGTCTTGGAGCCTTAAATTATGAGTTTGTTTTTTCCTATAGGTTTCATGCTAAATTCCACTAATCTTAGAGTAATACTCATTCATTGGAAGGATTTCTTATTAGGCTCTTGTATTCACAACTCTCTATGTCTCATGAGGCCTTATTACAACTAATTCGGCATGTTTTGGGGTTAAAACTAATAAAATTTTACATTAATCATTAAAAATGAAGTCTAGCCATTTTCTAGGTCTCACCTTTGTGAAAACATCATTCACAACTGTGAAAATAGGTTTCGTGACTGTATGACGAGCTGTAGGACATTTTGGACATGTTCTCCTTTTGCCTTGCAATTGTGTGAAGCAAGTCCAAGCTCGTGAGAAGCTTCCCCATGTCTGCAACACCAATAACAAAGTGTTCTAGAATTCACTTGCTACGTGCTTCATGATTGTGAAGAGTAGAGCCGCGATTGTGGTGTGCACTACCATGCTTGCGGTGTTGATCTCAAGGCATACTAGAATTGCCTGTGGTCTTGCTTGCATCTGTGTGAATCCCTACCATGACTGCAACAAAGGGTAGCACGGCCATGAGTTATAGATGTGATAAAGGTATGCATGTGCAGTAAGGCCACGTTTGATCATTTCTTTTGCTCTACCCAAATCTTGACATCCCAACAAACAATTAAACATTCTTCAAGGGTTTTAGAAGGTTTTCAACCAATATTTAAGTCACAAAACACAAAAGTAGAGTGGAAACAAGGATTAAACTGGTAAAGTTTATACCTTCCATTCTTAATATACGTAACTAATTCCCATACTATATTTCCTATATCTAATCACAACTTGGTTCTTTCAAATAATTTCACCACTTTAGTCATGCATTAACCTAAACACTCATGATTTATGCACCCATAATGTGTGAAACTCAATTCCTAAGAGCATGCATGAATTTTATGGCATTGGGTCAATGGATTACCTTGAACTTCTATGTGTTCTTGGGATGAAATATTCGTCTCTCCCTCTTCATTTCTCTTTCTAGCTGACTGGTGCTCTTTCTAGCTGATTGCTACTCTTTCTTAGGTGGGAGAATTCTTATTTCTCCTTGGTTTGGTTTGATATGTGTGTGTGCGTGTGTGTGTGTGTTAGGGTATACTGAGGGTGTTTATTGAAAAGTGGGACTCCTATATTTTTGGAAGGAATTCCACTCAAATTTCTTGAAAATTTTCAAACCCAAATCAGCCACAGTTCCCCTAATTTGGTCCCCTTTTTTGCATGGCAAAGCTTCTTCATCATGTATCAAAATTTGGTAATGTTTGATGAGCATAATTATGAGCATATTGTCTTTCAAGTACACTTAATATTACCCACTTTATTCACACAAAAATAAATAAATAAATATATAGAAACTAGAAAATTAAATAATTCATAACAAAAAATTTTTATCATTATTCTCATTGTCACCTAAATATTTAGGGGTATTACAGAGGTTGCCCAATGGATCGCAGGGGCCTCGGATTGTTATTCTAAAATGCCCACTGACTAATTACTGTGTGCGTAGATCAATCCAAAAATGTCATAATTGATCTAAAAGCTACACAAATCAATCCAAGGGTCCTGAAATTTATCCAAAACCCAGTTTTTGTGATCTTTCCATGCATTTCACGTTGAAATCACCATGCACCCATGCATGTTCATCACAGACCCACATAAAACACCGTTCACTTGACCTAGACTTTTGAAACCCAACAATGACATAGGAATCGGTGGGAATACGTGAGAAATTACATGATCCACGTAAGGAAAAGCCAAATGGTGTGTCCAGGATTTTAGGGTGTGCTTAGGGCAAACATAGGATGTTCAATTTGTTAATTTATGAATTAAAATGGATTTACTTTGATTGAATAGAAATTCCAAAACTTGTGAATAGTGAGTAACCGAACAAGCAAAGTTAACACCAAATAGGTTTACCTTTCCAAGTTTTTACTACCTTGCAAAAACTTGATTTTCTTGCAAATTTCTAGTTTCCTTGTAAAATTTATGTTTTCAAGATGAAACCTTTACTCTATGGTTTTCCAAAGAATTTCCCTATTATTTGCAATTTTTACTAATTTAATAAAGGAGACATAATAGGCATTAAACTTAAATTGCTTTTACCAAGAAAAGATATTTCAGAAGAGTATGTCTAACTGTTTATACTGAATTTCAAATTGAATAGTTTAACTTAGAAAGGTTTACGTTAAGATGCTCAATAGAATGAACACTAGTGTAGAGGTGCTAGTTTTAACTCTCCCAATCGGGTAGAAGTATAAGACCCATCAGCTTGGATTTATCTAACCATTTCAATCAAGATTAAAGATTGAGATAGCTAACAAGCTACACATAATTCTCTCAATTATGGTAAAAAATTAACTACATAACCTTTTTAACTAAGATTAAAGATTGAGACAATCAGTAAGTTTACTTGTAACCATCCTTGGTTGAGATTATAGATTTTGGCTCTAATTAGTGGTTTGATACACGAAGTGTTCAAAACTATGAACAAACTAAAAGGATGTGCAAATGAAATGGTTGTGACAATAATATGGATTGTTTTATTTTTACTATAAAGTGAACTTTCTAATGAATATGTAAATGCTAATTGTTTTACTACATTCACATCCTAAAAAGGTAGCTGAATCCCTTATTGAGTGATCAATCACTTATCCATTTTGAAAACCACTTCTGTAGATGACACCAATGGAGATGAATATGTTCAAAGTTGGTAAAGTGCCAAGATACACTCCTAGTTATGGTTTTATCTTTGATAATTAAGAATATGCGATGTAACTGACTTTTTATTATTCCTACTACAATAATGTAATCGAACTTCTTGTTTTGGAATGATTATTATCATCTATTGAATTAGCTAGTCTAATATGTAGACTTTGGCATCCTTTAAGATAACTATTTTAAGAGTACTGTCATGTCATACTCTTAACTTTTAAATTATATTTAGTAATTAATAATTTATGTAATAACTAAATCTGATATTTACTCATATGCAAATGTGTTATATGTGCAAAGCACGTTCTTTTTTTCTAGTATTATGAAAATATATAAATACTCAAAAACAGATAAATCAAATATACATATTATATTATTTACACTTTTGATAAAGCATATACATAATAAGCACACCATTACTTTATAAACATAGGAATGTCTTTCATCTTCCAACAAATTCATATATTCATGCCCGCATATTGAAATTTACCATCATTGCATGAGATAGTCTAACAACCAAGTTGAACGACAATAATTGGTAGATTATTCAACAGCACATACAAACATCAAGTGTATTACATTGAAACAAGGCTAGGACTAACTCAAGAAATTGATTCAAATATTATAATATATTTTTTGAAATATATAAAGTATTTAAAACATAAGCTTTATGAAAAATATAAAGATAAATATTTATATCTTTAACATGTAAACTATAAAAATATGAAATATATACCCTAAAAGGCAAAAAATTCTCTTGACAATTTCTAAATTTTGGGTTTTTTATTTCATTTTAGTCCTTTGGCACTAGCATATTAGTATTTCATAAATTTGGTCGGAAGTTGGTCAATAAGTTTAATTTGATAAGACATTCTTGTAATTGCTCATACATGAAGAAAAGTTAGTGTACATATCCCAAATTCTAAGATACAACGGTGTGATTGTCCCTATTTGTTATTAAGTGTCCTATTTGTGGGAAAGTGGGGGAGAATTTTTGGGGTGGGGAAAAGTTTCTAAGGCAAGAAAATTATAAAGAGGGGTGGAAAACGCAGCAGGTCTTCTCCTTCTTCATGGTTGCCTTTAGTTTGAAGGTTTTATTCTCTATGACTTTATTTATTTTTAAATTTTAGTGTGATTTTTAGGTATTTTTGCCTTAAGAATTGTGTAAAAATATCAGAGAAAAAGATATTAAAAAAAAGAATAATAATAATTAAGTATATATTTTTAGAGTGCATAATTACAAAACAAACATAACATATGTATTTGTAATTCATCTTATCTAGAATAAAATATATGAAAAATACCCCTTTCCACATAAATTAAACCACTGGTCAAATTACCAAAATCTATTTCTTTATTTTATTTTTATGTTATTATTTTATTTTTTGAGTATATTTCCATAGTTTTGAATCACATCATCCAATCATTCAATACTTCTTATCTATACTATTAATAATGTGTGAGCATTGGATAAAAACTATTTTTTGGTCTTAAAATCAATTTAAGAAAATCATCCCATTGTCAATAAAAATTTTGTATTTTTTAGAGTTCATTTGCATTTCACCCATTGCAACGATAGCATGAAAGAAAGGACAAAAAAGCAATGGTGTTCCAAAGAACCCTGTTATGAGTTCTCCCACTTCTTCAGGTCTTGAAGCTGAAAGATATATGTGAATAATCAACAATTATTAGGGTTTATTTTTTTAAGTTTTTGACCTATTTATATTTGCCATTTTCATCCTTCTTAACTAAAATTAGATTTACTTTTATTTCTTTTTATTTTTTATTTAACTTCTTTGTATCTTACTTCATAATGTTCATTTTAATGCATTTTTAGCTTTTAAAGAATTTGTTTTCATTATTAAATTGTATGAAAATAATAACTTATAATTTACATTATTAACATTTAATTTTGGATAGTTATACACACATATGCATATAGAGAGGGCAAATTCTACTAAATGATTAATTATAAAACCAAATAAAAGTACAATATAAATTTAAAAAATTATGTATTAAATCAATGTATTCACACAATACATTATTTGTAAATTTTTATCTGTACATGCATAGCTAGTAACAATAATACATCTAGCAAGTAGAGTGAGCATGCTCGCTGCATGTGTTTAAAAAATTAAATCATACATGTACTTATGCAAAGCACATTAAAAAATGCAGTAATAAACGAAATAGAAGTTGAACATTGTTCAACGTAAATTTAAGTTATTATTTAGAAGGCGACGACTCCCAAAACAAAATGTTGTATCTTGTCCATTAAGATCCTTTACTATATATTAATATCAATATACAATATTTAATAGGACACTTATTCCTTCATTTTTATATGCTCAAAAAATGTTCATTTAAACGTATTTATAAGGTGAGCTTTATGTATATCCTATTATATTTCTACAGTCAAGCAACAAATTCTTTCATTTTTCATTACCTCTTGTAATGTTTATTTTCATTTTCATACCTAAAAATACATAATAAAACCATTACAATTTTTAAAATTTATTTCTATCTCTCTTATTTTTACACAATTCTAAAAAAAATTTACTTTAAAACCAAACACTCAAAAACCTAAACAATCATTGCCTCTATGTTTAAGTCCAATGATAATCGAAATTTAGCAAACCATAAATCCCTGAAAGGAAAAGAAACTGAAAAAATAAAAAAGAAGTGAAGAAAACCAAGAGAGATTTTATTGAACATACACATCTTTTCATTAAATGAGTTTCTAAAAAATATCAATACTTCAAATTATTTTACTTCTATCTTCCCATGCATTTCTGTCCAAGAAAACACATTATATGCTAGGTTTAACGACAGTTCCTCGTGTTTCCTTCAAATTTGAGCAAACATCTTATCCACAAGGATTATTAACAAATGGTTATTATTGAATCTGTCACAGTTTTATTGTCCATTGCCTGCAATATGTCCTACGCATTAACAACTATCCACGAATTGAAGGATACTTGCAACTATTATGGCTCTAACAACCAACCTTTTTTTCTCTGAACAACTGCTGTCACAAGGGTTCACACAAATCAGTGATTTGAAGGTAGCCTATTTGATACTTCCATTAACAAAGGTAGCAGCAAGTACAATTGGACATTAAGATCATTTTGCCATGGAAGGAACTTCCAAGGCAATCAGGCTTCACTTGAAGCTTAATGATGAACTAACTATAATTGCTCATATCTAACATTTCCTATTTGCAATCTTTCTGCTTTCACTTCCCTAAACCTGCTGTCTGAGTGGGAACAAGTTCAGGCACAAGAATAAGAATAACCACACAGTACATTAATATCACTGTCTGTCATCACTTATTCCCGAATTAGAAGTGCGCTCAAAATAGCATCTTTGGCATTATTGCCACCAAATGCAAACAGATGTCCAGCATTTGGTACCTCATGATATTGTATCCACGGAAGCTTCTGGGCAATGTACCGCTGCAGCATGACAGGCACAAAGCCATCTTCAACTCCATGCCACACATGAACAGAACCTTGGCCGTCGGGGAAAGGATCGTCAAGACTCATAGGATCGAAATCCCAATGCCCAAATCCAATCATCATATCACGGTGCAATGACTCATACACTCCCTGTTGTGTCGCATATTCCTATTGATAAGCAACCACAAAAATGGAATCAAAAGAGATAGGCTATTTGATCATAGAGTAGAAATGCAAAAGCTTAAGATGGAAAATGAACTAGAATGGCCATATTGTAAAAATAAAGCTCAATCCCCTCATAGGACTGCATAATGAGAAAACACAAGCAATCGGTTTTTAGTTATATAACGACATCTTCCCATTCTTAATGAAACACAAGCACTCATGTAAAAGTGTCAGTCTGTAGGTATCACCATGGTAAAAGAGAGACTGTGTACCCTGTTAAAAAGTCTTGCCACTCGGTTTGAAAGAACTTTAAGATCTGGTGCGGTGAAATTTGGTGTCCCAGCCACAACACTAGAGGTGGGAAACCATTTCTGAGTGTTCCACCAGTAAATGAGCCAGGGAGCATGGTGTGCCACCCGGAGTGCCCACTGATCCTGGGCGAATTGCTGATTGTACTCTTTCGTACATAAATTTGAAGGAAAACTAGGCCACCAGTAATTAACAACCGGAGCTATCATTGTCGCTCCTGCTAGCCTGTCGTCATTTCACAAGACAGTAATACAAATGAAAGCTGAGAAGGCATGTCTTTTGCATTTATACTACTAATGTTGGCCTAAAAAGCAGTGGCATCACATGACAAGTTCAAGACATGGTCAATATGTTGCCACGGATGAAATTGTCGAAGAATCCTGGCAAAGTATTCAACATAAAATAAAGTAGGTGAATGTGGTGAATGATAACCTGTGAGAGATGTGCTTAAGGCATCCCCAAATGACCTGTCCTCCCATGGAAATTCCAATAATGTAGAACTTGGGGCCGAGTTCTAATTTGTCCCCAAGCTCTTCTATGTCGAGTGCTGTGCTTTTTATTGTTCGCTTCAGGTGAGGATCGCTCTGTCCATAGCCTGGTCTGTCAAAAGACACGAAGTGGATCCCCAGTTTTTCAACCAGTTCCTGAAATGTTAATACTTGGAAGTCATTTACGATGCAATCTTCAGCAGCAAAATTTACAACAGATTGTGGAAAGCACAAAGAACAATCTGAAAATCAAATCAGTTAAAGCGATACCGATGTAGCAATAGAAGCCTCATTTCTACTAGATCCAAAGCCATGAACCAAGATGATCTTATATTTAGCTCTATCTTTGGGGACTCCATGTTCCTTGTAGGCCAAGTATCTTCCATCTCTAAGTTGGATTCTAGGTCCTTCGATGGCTGGGCCACCAGTTGAACCACAAATGCAAGGAGATGGAGGGCAAAAGGCCTGGTAAGCCCACGCTAGAAACCCGATAAAAAACACCGCTATGACTTTCCAAAACATAGCTGAATGCAGAAAATAAGATACTTGAGGTTCTTATATGAATAACACTTTCACAAGTTACCATTTCTCAAACATATGCCACAAAAAAAACATGACCTCTACACTTTAACAGCAAATAATACAAAAGCAGTATAGGCGAAATTTTAAGAAGTATGATCAGTTTCCAATTTTTGTCACAAAAAATATCGAAATACAACTATATGTCTTCAACACTTGTTGGGAATGAAGAACCCCAATAGCACTTAACTCTCTCTCCAACAAATTTAAAATTCCGGATCTAGTTATGGCATCAATGTGTGACAAACAATGTAAATGACCAAATCTTCCATTAGTAAATATGAAGCATAGCAGAAATTACATAAACAAGCTATTGTTCCAAATATGGACTTCAAGAACACCATAAGACCATTTCCCACCACATTTACACCACGCACGCGCAAGCTAATCCTACAACAAATCTGTCTTATAACTAAAATAGGGGAATCAAGATTTGATGAACCCACCCCATGCTTATGGGAGGAAGTAATCAGAAGTCAATTGTACAAATAAATTGTGAGATCTGATGACACCACTCTGCAGGAGCATTCTATCCAACATCAACAGCTACCTTTAGCAAATTCTAATATTTAGCTTGACCATCTTCTCCTGAAGTCATTTGTCTATGTTATCTTCAATTATTCTTTTCAGATAACTGAACAACCTCTTAAACCGTATAAATAACCTCATCCCTCAATTAAAGAGAGAAAACACCAGATTCAGAGAAATCAATTCCAATCCTCCAAATTTCTATCATATATGCCCTGTGTTGGAATTCGGAACTGCTGCTGCTAAGAACTAACACCACAAACAATCAACAGAATTTCAAAAACAGGAGACCAACAACATGAAAATCAACGACACACACAAACAGAGAACAAGAATCAATAATGGGTTCACCTGAAAGAAGTGAGAACCAGAAAATAAATCGGTTGTGGGGAATGGGAAGCCACCAAAGTCTTCAACTTTAGCTACACCACACACATACACACCGCTGCATAAATTACTACAGCCAAAGAAGCACTTCGTTGGTTTTATCCAACTGCCCCAGGGAAAAAAAAGAGGGCTACATAATTATGAGGAGGAAATTTCAACACGGATCATAGAATTGATTGGGAAAAAAAAAAGAAAAAAGAAAAACGGGTTGGTGGTGTTCCTACAATGTGGTTGTTGAAATGTCTTGATTGTAGTGAGTCAACTATGGCAGCGCATCCGCTGTTCCTGCTCCCTTCGCCTCACCACTTCTGACAGTGATGCGTTGGAGCCTTGGTTTAATATTCGATTTCTCTAATAACGTGTCTGGAAATTTTCGACGTTTTGATATGCGAATCCAACCCCTTAGGAGTCAGGAGTTGTCATTATGAAACAGCGACGTGTGTTCTTTTTTTCTTGTTTTTTCTTTTTTTTTTTTTCTGCTGGAAGTTTCTATTTGGTTCTTTATTTTCTTTTCATTTTTTAATTTTTATTTCCGCATATTTTGTGCACTCCTTCGAGTTAGTGTCCTATTTTCTGTGCTCTTCAAATTCATTTTTTTTATCTTTAATCCTTTTTCCTCTCTCTCTCTCTCTCTCTCTCTCTCTCTCTCCATCTCTCTTTCTATTTTGTTTTCTTTTTATGTTTTGCTTTATGTTTCGGTAAAATTGTTCTTCTTTAAATTATATTTTTACGTATTATTTCAAAAAAATGATAATTGAAACAAATTTAAAATGAATAAAATTCAAAAATAAAAAATGAAATGTGTACACACACACACGCATACAATTAAAAACAAGTCGATGAAAAAGAAAGAAAAAATGAAAAATAAAGTTAAGAATTAATGTTAGAAAACAAATAATAAGATACAAAAATATAAATTAAAAATAAAATAAATATGAATTCAAAAATGAAAAATGAAAAGAAAATAGAAATAACAAAGTGGAGAAAATGCAAAAACATGAATTAAACAACAAAAATATTGGAAAATTCAAAAATACCAAATAGATAAAAGATACAAAAACAGAAATTTAAAAAAAAGATAGAAAATTTAAAAATAATTCAAAGTAATGGAGACAATGCACAAAAATGAAAAAAAAAAAAAGAAAAGAAAGAAAGAAAGAAAGAAGAAAGGAGAATGAGAGAAACGAAAAAAATAAAAAACCTACACTACCATTTTGTAAACCTGTTTGTTGGGATAGAAGTTTGTGTGAAAATTAAACAATAATATAAAAGCCAGATGTTAGTGCATAATTGAAAATAATATAAAAATAAGAACGAGAAAATAAATATATTAATTGATAGTATGTTTAGAGGATGTATCTAAAATTTCTTGAATACATAAAAGTAATAAAGGCAATGTATGGTTTTGTTTTTTTGTGTGTGTTTTGAAATGTATTTTTTAAAAAATTTTATAAAAATAAAAAAATATTTAAAAATATAATAATTGAAATATACGTGTTTTTAAAATAAAAATAAAAATAATTCGAATTGACAAAGCAGTTTAAACACTTGTAAATTTCATTAAATATGTTGAGAGAATCTGAAAAGTCTCTTTTGTTTTAATTTTTGAATTATGTTGAATTAAAATGTATTCCTCATGAGATCACCCTTTGTATTTGTTTAAAATTAAACTGTCTTGTGGTCTCATTTTTAACATGTAACCCTTTGTTTATAATTTTTACTAGAAATTCTTGCTATAGTGGCTTAGTAGAACGACATGAGTTCATAGACCATTCACAATTTAATTCAATATTTATTTTTTTTAATTAAAAAATATGATTTAATACGCTTTGTCTTGTCAAAATGATTTAATTACCAAATAATGCTATGTGTCACTTTGAGCTGCTTGAGCCAATAAATTTATCTTAAATTTTTAATTATTAATTATTTTATTTTGGAGTTTACAATTAATAAAATTTCCAAGGTTTAAATTGGAAGTATTAAATCAATATTAGCATATATTTTTTGCAGCATAAACATTACATTGGACGCAAATTAAATTTGTGTATAGTCCTATTTTAAGAATTTTAATTTAATTTTGCTAAAAATTGACAACGAGCATAATTGTTGCTAAAATTTAAAAAGGAAAAAAGGTTTTGCGATGTCATTGTAATAAATCACACCATAAAGGATTTGGCTGTAACCTGGAAAAATATAAAATATCAAGAAAGGTTTGACAAGGGTAAATGAGTCTATTCATTTATAAAAAAAAATTGATTTTTAACTTCATAAAATGTGAATGAAAATATCAAAAGATCTTGCGATATTTACACCAGCTAAACTGAACCAGATTCATTATTCAGCTAAATTAAACAATTTATAGAAATTAATTTAATTAATTATAATTCTGGGGTTCACTAATCAACACTATTTGAACTAAGAATAGCCTATTTTAGTAAATATACATTGGATACTACAACGATTCCTCTAATGCCTGTAGAAGTAATAGATAAATGTAATCATCTATAAATTGTTAATGGATCATAATTAAGCTGCACAAAATGATATACCAATGTTATATCTAATGAACCTTTAATTAGAATTTAAAAAAATAACAATTAACAATTGTGATGTCTTACACCAACAATATCTCTGCCAAAATTTTCAGCTGTGGTTCTAAATTTGAAATTTTTGGAAAAAGTAGTAGTTGACAACAATTTGAAAATTTACTAAAATATTTTTTAATGAACTTATGTATGCAAAAATTTATGAAACAATATTTTATCAAAAACTTTACCACAACCATCTTCAATGATAAAAATCCCAATTTTAATCTAATAATTGATCATTTCAAAAACACATTATAATTATTATTGGTTTTCTTCTAATATAAATTATAAATAAATTGACTCTTAGTATTATAATTTGTAATTTCTAAACTGTTACCTTGTATAGCCGTATAACAAATACTAAATTATTTTTTAAATAACAAGAATATTGGATCTATGTGGTTTTAAAAAGAAAATTTTAATTAACTAAGAGCATTTATTAAATATCATAAAGATGCCAAAAAAAATTCAGGAAGAATTTAAAGTTATTAAATCAGTAATTGATGGATTTATTAAACAAACTCCATAAAACAAACAAACAAAAATCTAATTAAATAAATAATACTAATTACTATAAAAGTTCTCTAAGATTGCATTTGGATATATTTCAATTATAATTCAACTGAAAACTCGAAACTTTAAATGATTTTCAAATAAATTCATCTTGAATTTGATAAATTTGTAAATATAAATTGTTTATATTTGAGACTGCAGTTCTTCTCTGAAGAACACATTTGATAATTTGAATGCTTCAAAAAGAGAATTGGCCCTTTGATATATCTTAAAACTTTAATTATGAATTACATGTCAAAATTCAATTCAAATTAAATGTTAAGATTCAATAAGTTTCATTTGGAACACCTTGAATACCGTAAATTTCATTAAAACGTTGAGAGACTCTGAAAACTTTTTAAAAATCATTTTTATTTTAAGTTTGAATTATGTTGGATTAAAATGTCTATTTCATGACATCATCCTTTGTGTTTGTATTAAATTAAACAGCCCGGTGGTCTAAGTTTATATAAGTGACGCCTTATTTATAATTGTTTACAAGAAATTCTAGCAATAATTGTTTAGTAGAATGGCACGATTTGATTATTATTCACAATTTAATTCAATATTTGTTTTTTTAATTGCAAAATACGATTTAATACGCTTTGTCTTACAAAAATGATTTAAGCACCAAATAAAGCTGTGTCACTTTGAGCTGTTTGAAACAATAAATTTATATTAAAATATTAATTATTAATTATTATATTTCAGAGACTGTAATTAATTAAATTTACAAAATATAAATCGAAAGTTCATGTGTACATATTTCTTACAGCATAAACATTTGATTAGACAAAGATTAAATTTGTAAACAATCCTATTTTAAGAATTTAATTTAATTTCTCTAGAACTTGACAGCTAGCCTGATGATTATAGCCAAAATTTGAGAAGTGAAAAATAATACCGACTCAAATTTATTTTCGTTTTTTGAATTTAGACGTGCAGCTTACTTAATGGCCAAATGTATTTTTAAGGACTTGGCATATTTTGTTATTCTATTATTAGGATACGCATTCAATCAAAAGGGACTAACTCTAAAATTAATAAGAAACAAAATTAAGCAATGTGCTTATAATATATAAATCATGAAGGATGTCTCCGGAATCTGGATAACATAAAGGATTCTAACAAGGGTTAGAGAGTCATTTCATTTGAAGGGAAAAAAAAAACAAAAAGGAGTTTTAATTACAGACAAGGTGAATGAAAACACCAATGGATCTTCCAACAACTACACCAGCAAAACTTAACCAAAGACATTATTCAACTAAATTCAACAATTAATAGAACTTAATTTCATTCATCTAATCTAACCACCCTACTGGGACATGAAGAATTCAAGCATTTTCTAAGTGAGCTTGAACCTTCATATAGGACAGGCAATCCCTCCACGATTTGAGAAACTACAAAGGGCATTTCAACCTGCAAAGGCCCCAGATGGTACAGTGTTGCAATTAGTTTTTTCATGTTTGGTGATAGCTAAACCAAGACCACTCCCACTGAACAGAGATACAATATGGATAAAAAGTGCCCATGCGTAGCCAATTACACTGTACTCAATGGGGCAACAGCTACACTACACAAACTCAAGGTTGCCAGCAAAAGTGGTACGAGAGAATTTTCAATTAGTACAACACATTTATAATGAATACAAGTGCCAAATCATTGGACGTGAGAATCAAGTAATGGTTGGGGAAATCAAATACCAAACCACGGTGCAGAGAAAACCAACAATAAAAATAAAACAAAAATAAATGCATGTATAATACAGTTGACAGTATACATGATGATCGCCTGCATCAGGTTTTTCTCATGTTAGATGTTCCATAAACCCAGAACACTACTACTGAACAGAGATACAGAAGTGCCTGTGCGTAACCAATTCCAATGTACTTATTGGGGCAAAAGCTACACTACACAAAGTCAAGGTTGCTAGGAAAAATGGCATGAGCGCAATTATCAATTATTGAAACACGTGATCTAAAGACCATTCAATGTGGGAATGAAGTATCTTCTTGATGAGAAAAACAAAAACAAGAACAAACTGAAAATGACTACATGTATCTCCTTTGTGCATGTATTCCAGGAACCAGGCTATCTGATGATCAAGTCCTCGCGACTTTTAACAAAACCAAAAATTTGAGTAAATGGCATCCACAAGTATCCCGCATGTATTTTGTATAATGCTTTTTACTGCTCTTGAAAACATTTGATAAATGCAATACCAATTTAAATTCCAAACTGAAAGTATTTGTTCCAGGCCTTTTCACTACATCTTAGTTGGGAACCAAATTCCAAGCAAGAAATTCAACAGCACCTTCTCTTTATAGTTTACCCTAATCCCATGCATGATTGCTATTTCCTTCCAGTGATACTTTAGGAACAAAAAAACCATTCTTAATGATCAGTTAGTAGTCCTGATCCACCTTTATACTATAAAAGCACTCTCACTAGGGCAAAAAAGATAGACTGATACGCTCAATTAGTTAACACAAAACCTTGCCTTATTTGACGGCAAATTCAAATACATCTAGAACTGCTAATATAGTCCACCAATTTTCAGCTAAAAGATGATCAGGAGACAAAAAGGTAAACCATCAAGGCATCAACAAGAGATACCAAACTATTTATTCAATCTACATATATTACAAAATAATACAAATATAGATATCAAGTTATTAACCTTCTTCCACATGAATCATTAAATGTCAAAGCTTCAACCATCATAACAAATGATCCGGCAACAATATACTTCAATGACTTCCTAATTGAATGTTTAGCAATCACATTTTCTACTACGAAAGACATCAAAAGTCTGAGAATGACATGTATAAATCACTGCTGATAAGAAAATATGCATGCATTTCAATCCCATCAATAAATGCCCTGTCATCTTCACTAGCTGTTACAATGAATCTGCCAACGTGCACTAATCTTCTGTGCAAATACTAATAATTAATTGGATGGATGTATGAAACATCAACGCCAAACACAGACTCCTCTGCCTTTTCGAATCAAGTAATCAATAATTATCACATGCACTATTTTGCTGTGCTTTGTCAAAATTGTCGACTGTCAAGCTAAATGACACATTGTTCCCAATATTCCTAGCAAAGAATGGGGATGGTAGATAAATTTCACCAGCATATCATACAAGCAAAAGGAAAAAAGCAATTTCCAGCCCCGCAAACAAAAAATTAACAATGCCCTCAACGCCAGGAAATTACTGCCTTCACCCTCTACAGAGCCAAATAAACACCACACTTCTAACACTAAAAAAGAACACAAGAATCCTATTCCATTATCTTCCATATTCAAATCATCACCCAGCAATCACACCTATTTTTAACCAATCACCAGAACATCTTACAAAAATTATGATTATATTTCTATTCCACCAAGAACCCTTACATGTAAACAGCCAAAACACAGATCGGCCACCATCAAGCTAATCTTCAAAAGCTAGGATCAGATATGACTCGATCTTACAACATGCTTTCGTCTAGAAAATCACAAGCAGTGAAAAAAGCATGTAAATCAAGAAGCACGCATACGTGATCAGTCCCCTATGCTCATCCCCACAGCTAGCCAGTTCCACAACCAATCCCGTGCAAACACGCGTAGACCAGATCACAAACAGCCCAGCTATCACCATGATCACCAATCCTCCCTGCGGCACGAACAGAGAAATCGCAGACAACATCATAATTGGTAGCATACAGTAGCCAATCAGGCTGAGACACTTGTACAAATCCAGGTTTCCATTTTTGCCCGCGAGCATATTGAAAACTACATAAAGAAACATCGATGCCATCGTCACCCATCCGAGAATAATTCCAAAATGTAGTTTCCCGGCTAGGAGCTGAAATAATCCGAACGCCATCAAAAAGAGGAACGGGCCGGAGAGATCGGCGTCTTCATGGAGGTGGTAATTGATTCTGAAAGGGTTGAGGATCGAGAGGGTTTTTTGGTAGATTTGCCTGGTGTTTATCCCCAGTTCTTCGAGGAGCGGCGGCTCGTCCTCGAACCCGGTGGCGCCTCCTCCTCCACCGATGGCGGAGGGGAACTGTGGGGCTGTGGAGAAGGACGTGGATGCCGCGGCAGAGTTGACGTCGAACGAGAGGAAGGGAAGGTTGGGGTTTGAGGATCTCGGGGGTTGGAAGGGGGCAGTGGGTGGACGGCGTTGCTGGGAAGCAATAGACGGGGCGGTGGCAGTCCCACCGGAGGGAAAAACCACCGGCGGCACGTTGAATTGCTTCGACATTGATCGGAGGAGATCTGGTTAGGGTTTTTTGTTTAATTTGTTTATGTGGAAGAAATTAGAGACGTGAATGAGAGGGAAAAATTAGGGCCTTTTTGATAATGGAGTATTAAATAAGGTGACGCATCCCCAATAAATTATATTTTAAATATAACATTAGTCACATTTTATTAAATTTACATTTTTTATATGAGATAAATAAGATGAATTATCTAAAGCTAAGATTAAATAATATGGTACATCAGAAATGAAATTATAATTGCAATTGAAATAAATTAAATTAAATTAAAATTAAAAGAAGGGGATGAAAATTGTTTTAATATTATTTGATTATGAAGGTTGATTGTATGAGTATATTTCTTATCAATTAATGAAGATATTCTAAAACACATTTATTTGTTTAAAAAGGAAAAGCACTTTTCTTTGCTGTAAATGAAAAGCAAGCATCTTTATTTGCTTATATTTTAAGTATTGTAATTTACAGTCTTTTTTAATTATTTTTGTTGTTTTTCCACCACAGTTGGAGTTATTGATCGGTTCACTTTATTTAAAAAAATTGTGTGATTTTAATCATTTTTGTATTACAAAGCAGATAACACAATGGTGAGATTTTTTATTTAAATTTAATGTAATATAGGGAATAGCCCTTTAATCATTTGCCTTAAATGCCTTTTGGAATGTTGTTCCTCATTATTTGTGTGTATGCATTTCTTTATAAAAATACTACCAAAAATAAAATACATGTTTGAATCTTAATAAATAAACACCTCAATATTACTCATCAATTTTCTTTAAATTTGACAATGATTAAAGAGAGTTATGTTAAAATGAATATTATAATTAAGATAAAAGTTTCATATCTATACCAAAATCAAATGTGTGAACAAAGTTGACTGCAAATTTTACACAAAATCAAAAACTAACTAAACGAAGAGCTATTTTTTATTTGCACAATTTTAAAAAATGATGCAATATATTAGCAATATGTCATGGCAATAGATTGAACTCAGCGATTGTTTTTTGGTAAAAATTAAGTTAAACAAAATATACAATAGAACATTTAAAAAATTAGAAAAAAAATGCAAGAAATAATTCATTAAAAATAAATAACTAAAACTCCAATTAAACTGACCTCAGATTTGACAAATTTAATATACTAAGTTAAACATCAACAATTAAAATATTTTTTAAAATAAAAAATCCCGAAATTCTTTCTCAAAATTATGGTCAAAAGTAAGTAAAAATTTATATGACATTTTATTTATATATGAAATTTTATTTCTTTTCATCTTTTTATCTTTTAACAATTTTGTAACCTTTGCTAAAATGAAATAAATTAATTGAGTAGATTTATTATATTAAATTATTTATGTAGATTGATTATATTCACCTCCATGCAGTATCATATTCTAAGCCATAGGTTCTCCAAGCGTAGCTACAGAGAAGGAATTTACTTGAGTGGATTGAGTATCTCAAAAGAAATGGCATTCCTTCTTTGGATGATAAAATATGTATAGATACTTAATAAAGGAAATATAATATTGTAAATAAAAAAATTCTATTTTAGTCCCCCCTTTTCTATTTAATTTCATATTTTTTATATTTTAATTTCTGGTTTTAATTTGTGTTATTTCATTCTTGTGATGTTGTAGTGGTATTTAGAATTAATGAATTTAGTTGGATAAATTTAATGTATTGAAATAAAGATTTAAAAAAATGAAATATTATGAGAAAATAAAAAATGTATGATTCTATTTGATAATTTTGGTCAAAATTAAACCAAAAAAAGAAATATTCCATGGCTGTTTACATGGTTCTGAAATGAAAGATCTTAATGTTGTAGATTTATTATATTAAATTAATGAAACAATAGTTATTATTTTAAATCCTACACAATATTGTATTTCTGTTCAGTTTTCTAATTTTCTATCATTTCAACTTTTTTCATCAAAATTTCAAACAAAATTTCCACATCGCATTATATTTTAATAAGAAATTTTTTTTTTTACCATTCCATATTTTTTAATTTTTTTAACTGTTAAAATCCTGTTTATGCGTTGCTAAAACAGATTTGATCATGTAGATTTTTTACTTTAAATCAATATGATAGATTATTTTTTTTAATCTCGTATATTTTTTTTTCAAATTCCTATCTTTCTTCTTTATTATCTTTTGATTTTGCCTTTATTCTAATCCACAGTGGTTGGAGGGTAGTTAAAATGAAGAAATTTAATTAAGTATATTACCGATCTTTTAAATTAAGTAAAGACATTCTATTTTTGGATGCTAAAATAAAGTAATTTAATAGCACGGATTCAATTTATAAATTAATGAAATCCTATTTTGGTTTAAAATCTTAACTTTTTCCCTCTTTACAGTTTTTCTTTTGTTTTAATTAAAGCATTGAAAGATCCAATAAGATATTTCAAAATTACATGAAATTTTAGAAAGTACAATTTAAATTTCTGAAAAATAAATCCAATATTTTTTTATTATTTTAATAAATCTCACTTTCTAGTTTATTTATGTTATATGCAATATAAAAAGATTGAAGATAAATATTCAATAAATAACCAATTTAAATTGGGACTTATAAAATTAACATTAATTAAATTTCAAAACCCTGAATGATTGCCCTTGACAACATCCTCTGTAAACTTGGCATGCTTACGATGTTCTTTTCTTTTTGAATTATTTAAGAATTTCTAACGTCGTAGCTTCTTATATTGTCGGGAATCTTTCATTTTCCTTCTTCTTTGCACAATATTAAATAATAACACAATATATTGGCAAAATGTGATATCAACAGATTAAGCAAAATATATCATAGAAGATTTCTAAAAATCGAAAAATATGTAATAAATAATTTACAACCAAAGAAATAAATGAAAAAAATAATAAATACCATTTAATCTGACCTCAAACATCAATATTCAAGAAGATGTCTTTTACAAGTTTACATTTATTTAATAAGCTGTCATTGCCAGATTATGTTCAAGGATTATTCATCCAGTTAGGTTAATGCTGTTGATTCTGTCTTCAATTGTCCTAGCATTAGTGTGTTAAGACAACTAACTTCTTCTTTTGTGACATGGGCTAAATGTTTGCCTTGACAACTATCATAAGGTCGATGGGTTTTGTTGTTTGTACCGTGCTTATTTCAATCTTCTACATCTATAAGCATTGTATATTGGAGAGATTATAATCACTCTTCTTTTAGGCAGTTTGCAATTCTTATTGTAAACTCAAGTAAAGGAGAAGAGGTTTAAAAAAACTCTATTGTCATCACGTTACGCATGAAAAGGTTTACTTCTTTAAAGAAATAAAATAATAGATAGGGAGTAATGGATGAAGTTGGCAACCAAGCAGTATAATCTTACACTGTATCTTTCCCCAAACATTGTTATTATGTGATGCATTATTCTATGCAGGAATTTGTTGTGAGAAACGATATGGGATGTGGATCAACTATAGGTCCCATACTGGCTTCAGGAGTTGGAATTCGTACAGTTGATTGTCGGATAGCTCAACTATCCATGCACAGGTGATCATTTAAACTTAAGTACCTATAACACAATTATACCCTGGCTTTAGATGTGTTAAAACGGGAGCACAAGAGCATTCTGAGAAGGAGCCATCATTGATGCTCATATCTGTTTCCCTAAGATCCATTTTGCTTCATAATATTATTGGATGTCACCTCTATTGGATTTAATTTCTTCTCTTTATCTGTAGTGTCAAAGAAATCTGAGGAAAAGAGGATTTGGACATTGCTTACAGGCACTTCAAGGCATTTTATCAGACATTCTCTAGCATTGACAAAAAGCTGAACGTGGATTTCTAGCTTCCAAAGAAGAATTTTTCAAATGTCTACCCAGTTTCTTTTCTCATTTTTCTTGACCCCAAAACCTCCATTCTCATACTTTTTCTGAAAAATTGCAGAATCTTTTATCATCAAATGCAGATTAATATGAAAAGTAACTAGAAGGGTGTCTATCAGCTCATAGGTTTCGCACTAGCCATACAAGCATTGGCTACCACCTCATAGGGTTCACACAAATGAAAGAACAAAGGCAATAAAGCTTTAACATGTCTTGACGCAATTTTTCAGTGGTGTTTCTGTGCATGCGTTTTGCTGCTCTTTCTGTTGCCTGTCACTGAAGTGGAGCTGACTTTGGGTTGGAGTTCGGGTTTCTGTTTGCTGCTTGTTGGTTCTGACAGCCTCTGCCTCAGTTCAGATCTTAAAGCCTGATTCTCCTGGTTGAGTTGCTCAGCCTGCTTCTTCAGAATTTCATTCTCACGAATCATTTGACAGTTTTCCATGTACAGCTCCGAGTTCTGCTTCTCCATCTCCTACTTTGGACCGCCTGCAAATCAACAGACAACAACATGCATGCTTCAGGTATTAGAAATCAAGCAAGTGGAACAAAGCAGAAAACACTGGTGGAGCATAATGGGGGCATCATTGAAATGTCTATATGTTTTCTTTTGTGTTTGTAACATCTCTGTCTGTGTGTGTGTGTGTGTCTGAAAGATATGGGTTGGAATGTCTTCACGCGTAAAAGTCTGAGCTTGGAAGTGGAGACAAACCTCTATTTGAGTAAGCTATTCGATACCAGCTGGAATGATATTAATCCAACAATAGGGGAACTGTGTAGCGTTCATAGAATCATAGCCAGATATATATAGAACGAACTCACTCAGCATGACACGTCAGATAGAGCACCAGAGAGTTCATAGAGTGGCCAAGTCCTATCTGTAAATCCTCAATTCTGCTCTTTGCTCATGCTAAAAACACATTTATAAATGCTCCAACAGTAAAGATATTCCTTTGTCTCAAGTGTAATTACAAATCATATAACCCATCTAGCGTGTAGTAGCGAAACTGGCTTGCGTGGAATTGGTGGGAGGCCTGAATTCGGGGCAATACCCAGATGGGCTACAGCTGGGAATTTAGTGTGACGTTGAGACCTGTGAGGAGCATAACTGAAGTGACATTTCTAGTCACCAAAAACACGTGTTCTGCGAGACACGTGGAAGTGGCTACAGTGCATGCCCTCGCATGCTTTGTGTTTGTATTAGTTGTTTTCTAGTTGGATGTCAAACTTTTCTGCAGATTTGTGCAAGTGTGTCTTTACATGGTTCTTAGGTTTCTATTATTATTTTTTAAGGGTGTATTTAGATGAGAGGATTTGGAGAAATAGATTTTAAATTCATAATAATAAATTTATTATACTTGTTTGGATAATTTAATATTTTAAATTTTTTAATTTTTATTTTAAACTATATTTTTTATAATTGTGGTGAAGAGAAGGAATTTACTTGAGCGGATTGAGTATCTCATAAATGGCATTCCTTCTTTGGATGATAATATATATATATATATATATATATATAGATACTTAATAAAGTAAATATAATATTGTAAATAAAAAGAATTCTATCTTAGTCCCAACTTTTATATTTCATAATTTTTCTATTTTAATTTCTGGTTTTAATTTGTGTTATTTCATTCTTTTGATGGTGTAGTGGTGTTTAAAGTTAATGAGGTTAGTTGCGTAAATTTAAGGGGTTGAATTAAAGATTAAAAAAAATGAAATATTATGAAAAAATAAAAAATCTATGATTCTATTTGAAAATTTTGGTCAAAATTAAACCTAAAAAAGAAATAATCCATGGTTGTTTACATGGTGCTGAATGAAAGAACTTAATATTGTAAATTTATTATATTAAATTAATGAAAGTATAGTTATTATTTTAAATCCTATACAATATTGTATTTCTGTTCAGTTTTATAATTTTCTATCGTTTCAACTTTTTTCATCAAAATTTCAAACAAAAATTTTCACATCACATTATATTTTAATATGAAAATTTTCTTTTACCTTTCTATATCTTTTAATTTTTTTAATTGTTAAAATCTTGTTTATGAGTTGCTAAAACAGTTTTGATCAGGTAGATTTATTACTTTTAATCACTGTGATAGATTAGGTTTTTTAATCTCATCTAATATATTTTTTTCAATCCTATTTTGGTATAAAATCTTAGCATTTTCCCTCTTTACAGTTTTTCTTTTGTTTTAATTAAAGCATTGAAAGATCCAATAAGATATTTCGAAAGTATACGAAATTTTAGAAAGTACAATTTAAATTTCTGAAAAATAAATCCAATATTTTTTTATTATTTTAATAAATCTCACTTTCTAGTTTATGTATGTTTTATGCAATATAAAAAGATTGAAGATAAATATTCAATAAATAACCAATTTAAATTGGGACTTATAAAATTAACATTAATTAAATTTCAAAACCCTGAATGATTGCCTTTGACAACATCCTCTGTAAACTTGGCATGTTTACGATTTTCTTTTCTTTTTGAATTATTTAAGAATTTCTAATACTGTAGCTTCTTATATTGTTGGGAATCTTTCATTTTCCTTTGTCTTTGCACAATATATTGGCAAAATGTGATATCAACAGATTAAGCAAAATATATCATAGAAAATTTTTAAAAACCGAAAAATATGTAATAAATAATTTACAACCAAAGAAATAAATGAAAAAAATAATAAATACCATTTAATCTGACCTAAAACTTCAATATTCAAGAAGATGTCATTTACCCCTTTACATTTATTTAAACATTAGATAAAGCATTAACAGATTATTACATCACACAAATGAACAATTAAATTAAACATAGTCTTAGACTCAACTCTTCCAATGAATTCCCGATTCCTTTGAGCAATACCCTCAGATTCTTGCCTTAACAGATAGCATCTCCTGTAGAATACAATCTGGAAGCTTAAAACAAACCATGGCATATGTTGGAATAACTTGGGAAAGAAGTTTTTCTTTTCATTCAAGAACTCTTTCCCAAAGCTTATTTCTCATGTCATTGAGTAAATCCTTCTCTGATCAACCTAAAAATGAAGGCAAACCGAGATAGTTAGAATAATATTCGTGGAATACCCCAAAATTGCTGCCAACTCCTTTCTTCTATACTACTGGACAGTTTTACTGAAAAACACCATTGATTTGAGATCATTAATTAGCTGTCCTGATACCCTTTCCCAAAGTCACAAGATTTGTTGAATGATTTGGAAGTTCATCCCATTGGCTTCACAGATTACCATTGTTTCATCCACTAAGAAAATACGTGATATAGTTAGTTAAATTCCTATCCTCACCCCTTTCAGCTTACTTGAAGCTTCTGGTTGACATAAAAGAGCACTGAGAACTTCTGAACACAATATAAATACATATGGAGATAAGAAGATCTCGTTCCCTAATTCCTGTCATTGGCTTCTTCAATCTTCCAAAGGGACAAATGCACTTCGTGATTGGTGAGTGTGTGGATGAGTGACTACTCATCTTCTTCAACAATGTTTTTTTCGATGAAAGTTCACTCAAGTTTGTAATACGCCTTAAACATATCCAATTTAATCGCTGCATGTCCGTGCCTCTCCGATTGTTTGTGCTTGAGAAAATTATTGATTTCGAAAGATATTAAAAAAACCCTTTCTTTTTGCTGAGCAAAAATATTAACAGAAGAACATTATAAAGGTAGAAATAACGAGGAAAGTGAAACCATTCCATGAAGTTGTTTTTAAGAAAGCCATTTCTGTAGTGGAAACTTGCCAACTGCTTGGCTGCATGGTCTATTCAACTTAAAAAAACATGACTGCATAAGGCGTAGGGTGTATATATCTATAAGCACTGATTATTATAACTTTTCTGTGTAATATTTATGAAAATAAATTAAATTTTATTAATATTATACAATTGATGATGTTTTTTTGTCTTTTTTCTATTGTGTTGTGAGATGAGTTAATTTATAAGATATTTTAAAATAATTTAAAGAGTAATTACTCTTTTTTTAAGGAGATTATAAGTTGTAAACATATAGGTTATTCCAAGTTTTATAAGATACTTTTTTAAAAAAAGATATTTAATACTTTCAAAACTTCCAAGTTTTCACAAATCTCTCGTCAGCTGTTTTTGAAAAATACTGAGTTGGATGAGATGTGCATGGTATTATTTTATCAAAATATGCCAACACTTTGTTTCGTGAAATTATAGAATAAATGATTATTTTGAAAGATAAACAAAATAAAATAAAATTATTAATTATTTATAATTATATTTAGTATGGTCGACCATTTAAAATAATTATATATCCTTTTTATCATAAATTTGATAACTTAATTATTCAATTAACTATAGAAAATATGCTCCTGTTTGAAATATGTATAACAATACAGACTACTTGTTGCTAGTAAGTAGGATTATGTGTACTAAATTTTGTCATTTTATATCAAACCCTCATCGTATCATTGTCTTTAATCTATCAAAATATATGGGTGATGTGTATGTATACATATATACATATATATGTACATCACACATATAAAATAATCTATTCTATTATAGTTCACAATAAAAATTAATTTAAATCATTAGAATATTTACTTCCCGTCCTGTTAAGAAAAATGTTTGGCTTTTCAATTTTATCCATATTTCAGATTAATAGAAAGGATATCGAATTTAAAATATTGATACACTAAAATTGTACTTTAAACTTAGTAACACTAAGCAACTGATTTAATTCACACCAACTATGGAAAGGAATAATTGAACTTCACAATTTGATTGCTACTTATTTCAAAATTGGATCTCATTTTTAGTTGTCACAAGCAACTTCTAAGATTAGGATGCCTCACAAAACGATAAGGGATTTTTTGAAAAAAAAAAAAAGAAAAAGGATGTAGAAGGAATAATCTTAAATTTTGAATAAAAATGAATAAGAATGTGAGTTAGACTTACCACCATTGATTTAGGGGTGCAAATGAACAAACTTGGTGTGTGAGTGTTGAAATCAAGCTTGAAGTAACAAAATTTGAATTTGAATTTGACTCAATTTATATAGATTTTCAAAATTCTTAATATCTTTTGATTTAATAATTTTGTAAAATTTTGATACATTAAAAATAATATATGTATTATTTTGATTTAAAAATTAATAAAATGCTAAAAAATATATGCATTCAATTACATATAAGTAAGAGGATAATTTCAAAACAAATATTAAGAATAAAACATTATTTCAAAACAAAGTGAAAAGGAAATTTCAATAATATATTTAGAGCATAATTTAAAATTTACAGAATATTACAAAAATTTGTGAAAAAAAAAGAATAATATTTGTTTGAAGTTTCAATTAAATATTTGGAATATTTTACTAAATAGAGAAAAAGAAGTAGTCCTTTAGGATCACCCATAAACTATTTATCAATTATATAATATTGATTTTTCTAAAACCTTTATGTTGTTTGAAATAATTTCTATAGATCACATACATTTATTGTTTCAATAAGATTTTAGAAAGTTTTAATTATTATTTTTCATTAAGTTGTTTTTATTTTCATTTTTTCAACTTAAAAATGTGAGATACTTTTTAATTCTATCATTTGGCAGAACTATCTACGTTTATATCATATATATTTAAAAAAATTCAAATATTCTTAAAATTTTCATTTTAAATTTCAGAAATTTAAAATCATGAATAGACATCAAAATTAAAACTCAATATATTGTATATAATATATATGTAATAATTATTATAAATTAACATAAAACTAATGAAGCATGATTGTATTAATCTATAATATCCAAATTTCATTTATAAATTATACTTACTTTTACATACTTTCATGCAGTTCCTGAAAACCAAAAGAATTTTTGACATTGTCAAAATATTTCAGGAGAATTTTTTAATTTGGAATTTCAAGATATTTCTAAATCAAAGTGCATACATGTAAATAAATAACATATATGATTTGTTATAAATTAACAAATGGTTACTTACAGTTTGATGTATTAGTTGAATATAACAACCTATAAACTAAAAAAATAAAAAATAAAAATAAGATAAACAAAAGATAAAAAAGCTTTATGCTTTGTGAGCAAGAGCAAAGAGAAATAAGCTCAAGCTAGATACTGCTTGAATTTGAAACTGGTTCAACTTAGCATGCATCTTTAATTTGATCTTAGCTTTTATTTAAAAATCTTTTATCTTTATTTTTGGAATAAAATGTTTAACGGTCGTTGTTATGATTTAAATTGACTGATTTTTGTATTAATAAATGCAAATAGAATATTGTATTAATATGTTATTTATTGATTTAGTAAAAATAAAATTGAAGTTATAAAAGAATTTTTATATTTGTGATTTTTATTTATGGAATGATTTTTTTAATTTTTAGTTAAAAATATTGCAATAATGTTTTTCAATTAAAAAATCTCTCACGACTATATTTTAAAGGATTCTATTGCCGATAAAATAAGATCAAATTTAATAAAATTTTTATTGACTTGTGTGAAGGGATATATTATTTCAATGAAAATTTTAAAGAATAGGCTTTTTATTAGACTATGGATAAAATTGGAAACTGGATTATATTAGAAATTCTTATTTTAGTTTTGGTTTTGCGATTTACAGGATTTGATTTTAATCTCAAACTTTGGAGTGATTCACAGAATTTGTCCCAATTTCATTAATTATGTGTCCTAGCATTAAAAATTAACGGAAAATTTAGTAAAAGAGCCACATTTTAGATTATTACTACAAGCACAATTTTAGATTATTCCTATTTTACTCCAAATTTTATTTCAAATTTTTGTTATGAAAAATCAATTGTAAATGAATTTAATGCTTTATTTTACTTTTCAAAAAGTAGTTGTGTAATTATTAATTAAAATAAGAAAAAAATAAAAAGTAAACCATATAACCCATTAATTATAATTGTAAAATAAAAATGTACGTTATGAAATGACAAAATTATCCAAAATTTTTATTTTCTTTTTATTCACTAATATTATTTTATTTAGTTTAATTTTTTTTTGATTTAACTTCTTGTGATACACAATTAAAATTAAATATTATCAACAGTTTATTTAGTTTAAAAATTCTACTTCCATAAAATATGCAATAAAATCAAAAGAATTCAGCAATTTTTAGAATGAAATCAATATATTATTAGAACTGAAATCTGCAAAATACTAATAAAAGAAGAAAAATTTATGTAAAAAAATGATAAAACAAATAAAAATATTCCTAAAAATTGTAATACACACACACTTATTTTGACTTTTATGTAGTTTGACTTTTTGTTATACATGTATTTTTCCGATTTGACTAATATTTTAGAAAAATTGCTTTCTAAAGTAAACAAGACATCGATTTTATCTACGGTTGCTTTTATAGAAGAAAAGCTAAACTGAATAAAAATTATATTGCATAAATAATGTATTAATTACCCAAAAAACAAAATAATAGTTTTGAATTAATTTAAGTCTATTGTTATATTTTGTACGAATTTCAGTTTTGTAATGTGTTTAATAATTCGTAAAATTAAAATAAAATCTGAGTTTTGTGTAAAATATTTTTATTCAATTAATTATTTTATATTTTCATACAAAATTATTCAATTTGTTTCCTCATTACATATTTATACAAAATTTGATACTGAAATTGAGTCTTCGGAAGATAGTTTCATTACAATACATGCGTTCCATTTTTTCTATTTTCGCTAATATTTTTATTCAATTTAATAAATATTAAAATTTTTTATTCTATTCTAATTCATATTTTAGAAATTGTGTTTCTAAAATTAAAGTAAAATAATAATTTAATTTCATAATCATTATATAAAATAAAAATTGAATTGAATAAAAAATTCTATTTTCAACATTTTTGCCTTGGCAGGTATAAAGGTTGTAGGGTTTAATTATAAACAAGCAAAAACTGCGCATTTTTTTGCATGTACATGTTTATTCAAAATTAAACTTATAACTATAATAGAAATTGAAATTATTATATTTTTAAAAACATAATATGAAAATAAAACATAGTACGAAAACGAAGAGGTAAGTGTTTGTAATTATAGAAAATTTAGGGATTTAAATGTTAGCTTATCATTTTATATATCAAAAATCAAATTCCCATTTTCCTTCTTCAGTTTGAGCTAAGAGAAATGGCGGCCATGGCTCGGTTTCATCTTCTCCAGCCATCTCCTCTTCTCAAACCCTCCGGCATCCAATCCAAGTTTCATTATGCCTCGCCTTTTTTCCCTATCCAGACCAGTAACAACAGCTATCTCCGACATGACGTCGGCGGCGGGGCGAGTGGCCGTAAACTATCCACCACTGCACAACTTCAGTCTACTTCGGAGGTCGCTGCATTTGTATTTTTGGTATCTTTCATGTTTCAATTTGTGATGCATATAGTGAAATTTAACACACGGAATTTTAATTCCAGAGCAGTAGTTCGAGTACTGAATCGAGCCAATCTATAGTTGGCGATCTTCTGGACTTCCTCAACGAGTCCTGGACGCAGTTTCATGCTACTGGTATTGAATTTCTATTTTGCGGAAGAAAATTTGGCTTACCTGTTGAATAAATTGCCACGTGTTTTTATTTTCTGGCTTTATGTGATAAAAGGAGAGTCCTTCTTTAACGTCTACATGGTGTTGTGAGGTAAGTTAATTGTGAGACGTTCAAATAAATATAGATTGTTAATCTGTCCTTCTCCTTGGAATCATTAGTTCTGGAAAAAGTTAAAAAGTTAATAGGACGGGATGAAAGCTTGCAATTTTAATTTTTTTCTTGGGTTACGGTGGAGATATTTTGAATCAGGGAAAATGATCTGCTACACCTGACGAGAGTTCTAAGGAAAGAGGAAATGTGCGCTCATGTATGTATGTACGTATATGGGTGTTTGGAAACTGTAATGTTTGTTGGAACAAATGGACTCTAAAGCAAAGACTTTGAAGTTCGCTGAAGTTTATCCGTCATTGAAGGAATGAAAGGGAATGGGCTTATAAAGCCATTACAAATAACTGTAACAAAATATCAGCCCATGTTTTAACAACTCTAAGATTGTGGTAAACAACTAGGAAACAGTCAAATACTAATCTGAAAAACAAAACAAGCTCCTAAACACTAGGAATTATTGACAGATTCAAACTAAAGACCTAACACACCACAAACTCTAGACATTTTGACACTTTCAAACATCTAACGTCTCTAACAATGTTTCATAAAGACAAATTGATCCACATTTCCATTTATGACTGGAAGCATTAAGAATGGATAATTGCATTTGTCACAACAGTTGGTGTAAATTTGTTGATATAGAAACACCAGCCAAGAAAGCAAGACCATCTCAGTATCTGGACAGTTATATATGCATCACAAAGAATGAATCAAATCCTAATGACAATGTCCTAATTGCAACATATGCAATTTTCCCATTGTGAAATGTCTTCTGGAGTGGACTCTGAACAATGTTTTGAAACCAACAGCGAATCTGGTGCTGGCAAAAATGTCGCAACTTGTTTAATTGTTGTACGACCTTTATGTTTCTGTAATATGCTAAACATTCCATGCAGGCACCTTCAATTCAACCTATTATATAGAAAATAATGGATTGTTTGAGTTTCTTTTTATTCCCTACAGTCAATAATTCCCAGTTACTCATCATTTTTTGTTAGCTGAAGCAAAACGGCAGCTTGTTGCTGCTGGGTTTCATTTGTTGAATGAAAATGAAGAATGGAAATTGAAGCCTGGTGGTCGCTATTTTTTCACGCGTAACATGTCATCTTTAGTTGCCTTTGCCATTGGGGAAAAGTGAGTAAAATGCATGTTACACATTTCTAGATCTTTATTGCATCATTGCCTTGACTTAGGCTGCAGATTCTGATGCGCTTAAGTTATAGGAGCTTGTGCTGGAGCATGTTTTCTTTCTAATATACTTGGAGCTTCTCCAAATCACTTTCCTTTTTTCTTATCTTGTTATTGTTGCTTTTTAACAGTTGTGCTTTATGATTTTTGCATTGTGACATATAAAATGAAAGCTCTTCTATTATTATCCTGTATCTTTATGATATTAGTTAATGCAAATCTCATATTAGCATTGCAGGTATTCTATTGGCAATGGCTTTCATGTGATTGCTGCACATACAGACAGCCCATGTCTTAAACTGAAGCCAAATTCTGCATCATCCAAATCTGGTTATCTTATGGTCAATGTGCAAACTTATGGTGGTGGTTTATGGCACACTTGGTTTGACCGAGACCTTAGTCTTGCTGGAAGGGTTATTGTTAGAGTTGATGATGGTTCCTTTTCACATAAACTAGTCAAGATAAAGAAACCTTTATTGAGAGTGCCCACACTTGCAATTCACCTTAACAGGTCTGTTGTTTCCCCCAAAGTCTACATGTATCATGTTTTCTTATTAAATTTCATATGATTAGATGCTGTGAGTTAAAATGCTGTTGGCTACTAATGGCTACAAAATCATTTTATTGTGGTAGATTGGCTTTGGAGGATTAGGGATCTATACCTGATATTCATCTAAAACAAAAAATCTGTAATTGATAAACTGGTCACCTTATATCTAGGCGTGATTTTATTTTACTGGAGTGTCCATTTCTGGGGTATATTGAGGGCGCTAATTTATATTTCTAATTTTTCTTGTCCCAATGAACTAGTTGGTTTATTCCGCTTAGCCAGTACAGATTAGTGTTATAGTTAGGGATTCTGAGAAAATCACCAGAATTGAAAAAGAAACTGAAGATTGTGCATTTTAATTTGAAGTTCTCAAACTTTCTTGAAACTAAAAGTATCTAAATTACTTGGTATTTTGTTCTTCTGTATACATTGGTTTATTGTTGTATGGTGCTTTGAGATTCGTATTCTACTTTTTATATGTGATGATACCCATGTTCTCTGTATATATTGGATGCACCTGTTTCTTTAGGACAACTAGGCTCAAGTCTTAAACAAAATAAAATCACACTCAGAATATGTCCCTGTAAACTGTTGGAAAGGAAAGTTCCAATACCTTGTATTTTAGCTGTGCTATTTATGCCTTTTCCAGTCTAAACATATCAGAGTTTGGTGTGGTTAGCAAAGGCAGGCACTCATAAACTCAGTTTTGTATTAGTGACGTTGTACTTGTCAAAAAGTTGATAATTCTTTAACTTTTACTGTCTCTTCCTTTTGACTAAGAGTTGCATAGCTATAGTTGATTTTTTCATGATTACATGATTAGCGATAATTTTAATTCTTGGCTGTTTCTAATTACATATAAGGCATTTTCGAGTTCTAGAAAGTGTTAAAACCTTAACATGTTTATTGGTGCAATTTGTGAAGCCTGATGATTTTCTATTTTTGGTCAGTTTGTTGGCCTGAGGCCTGTTATTCAAAATTTCTTCAAAATGCTAGATTCTTTAGCACCACCAAGGATTTTCTTTTTTTAAAACAAAAAAAATTATACTGCTTATATCTCTTACAGGCTATTCCATGCAATGAACATCTGCGATAGATGTTTTTGTTCAATCAAATTTTGGCATCACTGATTTTTGTGGCTTTTATGTTTGCTTCTTGATTGTTAGGACCGTAAATACAGATGGTTTTAAACCAAACCTCGAGACTCAACTCATTCCTCTTTTGGCAACAGAGGCTGACAAAGAATCTTCTGAGCCTGATGACAAAACTAAAGCATCATCTTCAAAAGATAGTCATCACCCATTACTCTTGCAGGTACCTTTCTGACGCCTTTTGTCAGTGTCAAAATATTTGGAACACTTGAAAATGTTTCAATGCAGCTGTCATATATAAGAAAGGTACTTTTTTTTTTTCGGGAAGAATTGTGCAAAAGAAAAGTTTCACCTGCATATAACATGTTTTTAAGTACCTGGATCTCTTATACCTGCAAGAAAATGTGGAAGGTTTAAGCACACAAATGACTTACTGTTGGCAAATGTAGATTTCCCCCTAAAAATATTTGTTGGTGTACATAATTTCTGGAGTGTTTAAGAGATTCTAGGTGTTAAGATTGCATAAATATTGTGTTCATTCTTATTCAGACTCATATCTCCAACTCAAGAAAGGAAAGCATAAACTTAGCAACACAATCTTCTTTCTGCCCCTTCAAGTTCTGTAGCCTTAATAGAAGGACAATTTTGTGCCAGGGCTATAAGCTAAAATTCTAGCACCTTTGTATTGCATTTTGCAGATCTTGTCAGATGAACTGGGTTGTGAGGTTCAAGATATTGCCAGCATTGAGTTAAATGTCTGTGACACTCAACCCAGCTGCCTTGGGGGTGCTAATGATGAGTTCATATTTTCTGGAAGATTGGACAATCTGGCTTCAAGCTTTTGCGCATTGAGAGCTCTTGTTGATGCCTGTACCTCACCTAAAGATTTGGCAAATGATCATGCAATTCGAATGGTTGCTTTATTTGACAACGAGGAGGTAATTGCTGCAGAATTTTGATCTTCATTAAGACCATTTGAATCATGCATTCCTTGACATGACCCACCACCAGTGCTAGTTTAATCAGCTCTTACATTCTCAGCTTGTGTTATGGTCAATATAACAACTAACTGAAAATGTTTTGGAAGAATCGTTGCATACTTTATTTCTAAAAAATTGTTCCAATTTAGAGCAAAAGACTAGTAGAAAGATACCAAAAATAACTCCTAATTCCATAATTCTAATCCTGTTTTGTAGGAAACAAAATATATAAAATAGAAAATAAAAGATATTTAAGCATATAAACTAGGTAACAGAAAACGTAAAATGCCAAATGAAGCATTCTTCTCTAACAAGTAGCTAGCTAGGTGATAAACAAACATATTGTGCTCAAGCGATTTCTGCTCTTGTTTGATCCTAGGCACTCTCTAGAGCTAATCGAGATAGTTATGACCACTGGTAGTTTTTCGTACTCCCTTCTCCTTTTGAAGAGCTACAATATTTAAAAGTTTAAACTGTTAGAAAGATGTATCACTTCATATTTAATTACTCTAACACACCCCTAATGTGCTAGCCGTATTCTTTTTTTGTGAAGCCTTCATTTGTAATTCTTTTTTACAAATGGGTGGTCGACTGGCGGTTGAAATTCAAACTCTGGGCCTCTTGCTTAGATACCATGTTGAATAACCATCTCATTTAAAAGATAAAGCTGCTAGAGAGATGTATCATTTGATACTTTATTGGTAAGAGTAATTGAAAGAGTTGTAGCACATTTTATTGAAAAAAATTCCACCTCAATTTATAATTTGAGGTTGAGTAATCAGTACAAGTGTTACCAAACACATATACAAAATTAACATGAATGCTATTCTTATGAAAAGAAAACAAATCATGCTAATCCTGTAATATAGGAAACACAATAAAGCTGGATATACAAATTAGGTGACCGTATATGCATTATATTATATAAAATATTCTTATCCAATACTCTCTTCAAGTTGGACTTGGTAAAGCTTATTGAATTGTTCAACTTAAACTATTTCGAACTATTGAGAACTTGGCAACTACCAAATGCCAACAACCTGCTAATGAATAATACCAGAGTGACAGAAATCGTGCATAACAGCAACAATATGATTGTTCAAACATATTGTGTGGTGAGACTTTTAAATAAGTTTGTGGAAGTAATTAACTGTTTAACAAGACATCATTTCCATCATGTCCTATAAGTCCAAGGTCTTAGGCCCTTTGGCATCCAACCTGAACAATACTGGATAAAACTCCTGTTTCTGTTTATTCTGGATAATTCAGTACACTGTCACAAATGAATGATGATATGGGAACATATTTATTATGATTTCAAAACATATTTATACTGGAAAATGAATACAGGGATAACTGGTTCATCTGTGAATAGAAGATAATAATTTTTTGTAATGCTGATTAGTTTCCAAATAGTAACATTATCCTCAGCCTGCCATACAACCTTTATATTTTGTTTTGGCTTTTCTAGACTACTGGTTTTTTCAATGTATCACCCTGTGTTGTTACAGGTTGGTTCAGATTCATATCAGGGAGCAGGTGCACCAACTATGTTTGAGGCCATGAGAAGAATAAGTGCTTGTTTAGGTCAACAGTCTGTTGCAGAATGTGGCTTTGCTCGAGCAATTCGCCACTCTTTTCTTGGTAAGCTGATCTTTCTGTGAATGGAAATGGAACGTACGTCTTTCTTCTCATAAATTCTAGTGCTATACATAGGATTTTGTTTTCTCAAATTAAGTTTCTTTTTAATCTAGTTTACTTAGAAAACTAGAGATTCTCAAATTTTTCCATTTTGAAGCATAAACTATACTGGAAAACCCCTTTCCACCTCAATTAAAGCAGATATTTTTTGTCAATTTCTGTAGCTTGCAAACCCATGTCGTTGAGTGCAAGCTTGACTGAGTTATATTCCATTCAAGTGGTTAGTCCTAATCTGAGTCCGAGAATATATGAGTCTCTTTGCAAATTATAAGACCTCTTTACCTGGTGTGTCAGCATGTGAGAGTGGAATTGTCTGATCGAGAAATCCAAGGACAAGATGTCGTAAACCAAGAAGGACGGGGGAGAAAATTTTGTTTATCATTCTGTGTGTAACTTACTAAAACATCAAACACTAATCTTAAGTTTTCTCTATATTTGCACTGCAGTGTCTGCTGATATGGCTCATGGAGTCCACCCCAATTTTACAGATAAACATGAAGAAAATCATCGGCCGATGTTGCAAAAGGGCCTTGTGATAAAGCATAATGCAAACCAGCGTTATGCCACAAGTGGAGTTACATCTTTCCTTTTCAATGAAGTTGCTAAAATTCATGGCCTTCCCACTCAGGTGATTAAGCTTTTTAACTGTGAGTAAATTAAAAATATAGGAACCTGGAAATTGTCATGCTTCTCTTTTTACTACTGTTTAGTGCATTGGTGCTTTATTATTTTTGCCCTCTATATAACCTGGCAGTCTTTTGATTGATCCTTTGGAACATAAAAATATTTGCCTTCTTTGTGACTGGTTAGAAACATATTCTATTATCTCTTAAAAGCCCTTGAAGCCTCATTAAAGTTGGGCCATTGTAATGATAGACAAAAGCACAAGACTTGGATAAAAGCCATGAAAAAGGGCATTCCTTCCTCTATTATATAGTTTCTGACTTCGACTACTGTAATAGCACATCACTCCTTGCAAATAAACTAGTAAAGGAATGAAAGTGCTCTTCCTTCTACTGTTCTTTTGCATATGAATTACACCTGGAAGCCCTTTCTTTTCATTATACGCTGAAAACTCGTTTACCCTGGCGCAATAAATTATGATGCCCCTCCAAATTGTCAAGTGAGAGATTTGTGTTTGATGAGGACTCTTCAATGTGTTGCTTTATGAATCTGAATTGAATGATTGATTTGTAAAAATGTATAACAAGAGTGTAGCAAGCTTCATGTACCTCCCAACTTATCCAGTAAAGAGAATGGACAGGAATGACAAAGGGGCACAGGCTGCACTTTTAATGATAGGAATAAAATAATTGATTAATGATCACCCTCCTTTCCATTGTTTCATTACTTCTAAGTTTTATTAATTGTTTGTATAATATTACTTCAATTTGTCATGTCTCTCTCTCTCTCTCTCTCTCTCTCTCTCTCTCTCTCTCTCGCCTTTTTTCTTTCCCTCTATCTACTGCATGGGATGTTGGACCTACTAGGAGTGGGCACCTTCTATTACCAAGGTTCCTCACCTATCTTTTGCAGGTTGACAAAGAGTAGGTTTGATTATCACCCAATTATAACTCTGTTAAATTAGAAAAGCGAAATATAACAAAGAGAAATAATTAGGTATAAGATATAACATCGGCCACTAATCATATATCCTTGCCATCATGGGCAAATTCTTTAAGGACAAATTGATAATATTTTCTTTTAATCCGATATTACAGTGATCATCTATTACCTAGACATTTAAGATAATGAACATAAAGTGATTTAAGGAAAATATATCTTTTATTGTCGTGATATTGTACACATGGTAAACAATCAATGTTTGATTCTTGGCACTACCATAAAATTGAACGTGAAAATTTTTGATAGGATTGTTCAACTTTAACTATTTAGACCAAGTCGACAAAAATAAATTATGTTCACAGCCATTGATCTTCCTTGTATGACTCCAAAATAGAATTTTGAAGTGTGAAGGCTATAGTTCTCTCTTGCTTGTGATGTGTGTGGTAGCTCTCTTTGAGGCATGATGAGCAAATGTTTTGCAATTCATTTTTGTGGACAATGGACAAGAGTGGCAAGACAGTAGCCAACTAACAATAAGTGTTTTGGGCATACAATGACTATTGAAAACTCCCACATTCAAGAGACATATTTGTTCAATCCTTGCCTGCGGCCTGCTATACAAGTAAGATCATGTTGACAGCACAGTGAAGAGATTTGTTATCATTTATGACTGGATCGTTTCTTGGCCTTTTCTTTTCATTGCACGAACTTGGTGGACTGACATGAGGTTGATTTTTCTGGCTTGAGGATATTTTATAATACTAGAGATCTCTTGCCATATTCATCTAGTTAGGTAGGTTAATGCTGTTGATTCTGTCTTCAATTGTCCTAGCATGAGTGTGTTAAGACAACTAACTTCTTCTTTTGTGACATGGGCTAAATGTTTGCCTTGACAACTATCATAAGGTTGATAGGTTTTGTTGTTGATATGCTGCTTATTCCAATTTCTACATGTATAATCTGTGTATATTGGAGAGATTATAATCACTCTTCCTTTAGGCAGTTTGCAATTCTTATTGTAAACTCAAATAAAGGTGAATAGGTTTTAAAAAATTCTATTGTCATCACGTTATGCATGAAGGTTTTGCTTCTTAAAAGAAACAAAATAATAGATAGGGAGTAATGGATGAAGTTGGCAACTAAGCAGTATAATCTTACACTGTATCTTTCCCCAAACATTGTTGTTATGTGACGCATTATTTTATGCAGGAATTTGTTGTGAGAAACGATATGGGATGTGGATCGACTATAGGTCCCATACTTGCTTCAGGAGTTGGAATTCGTACAGTTGATTGTGGCATAGCTCAACTATCCATGCACAGGTGATCATTTAAACTTAAGTACCTATAACACAATTATACCCTGGCTTTAGATGTGTTAGAACGGGAGCACAAGAGCATTCTGAGAAGGAGCCATTATTGATGCTCATATCTGTTTCCCCAAGATCCATTTTGCTATATTATATTATTGGATGTCACCTCTATTTGATTTAGTTTATTTTCTCTATCCTGTAGTGTCAGAGAAATCTGCGGAAAAGAGGATGTGGACATTGCTTACAGGCACTTCAAGGCATTTTATCAGACATTCTCTAGCATTGACAAAAAGCTGAACGTGGATTTCTAGCTTCTAAAGAAGAATTTTTCAAATGTCTACCCAATTTCTTTTCTCATTTTTCTTGACCCAAAAACCTCCACTCCCACCCAAACCACATCATTTTAAGTGCTGTAGAAGTTGGGATAGGGAGGGAAGGAAGAACTATGACAGAGAGATGCACGCACACACTGGAGGAAATAAAAGGGGTTCAGCGTTTATATTTATAATTCTTTTTATGTATTTAAAAGGCAAGTTTATCCTTTTTCTGAAAATTGCAGAATCCTTTATCATCAAATGCAGATTAATATGAAAAGTAGCTAAAAGGGCATCTATCAGCTCATAGGTATCGCACTAGCCGTACAAGCATTGGCTACCACCTCATAGAGTTCACACATATGAAAGAACAAAGGCAATAAAGCTTTAACATGACTTGACGCAATTTTTCAGTCGTGTTTCTGTGCATGCGTTTTACTGCTCTTTTTGTCGCCTGTCACTGAAGTGGAGCTGATTTTGGGTTTCTGTTTGCTAATTGTTGCTTCTGAAAGCTTCTGCCTGAGTTCAGATCTTAAAGCCTGATTCTCCTGGTTGAGTTGCTCAGCCTGCTTGCGCAGAATTGTGTTCTCACAAATCATTTGACAGTTTTCCATGTACAGCTCCGAGTTCTGCTACTCCATCTCCTACTTTGGACCGCCTGCAAATCAACAGACAATAACAGGCATGCTTCAGGTATTAAAAATCAAGCACGTGGAACAAAAAAGCACAAACACTGGTGGACCATAATGGGGCATCAATGTTTGCAAAACATGGTATTATGCTGAAATGTCTATATGTTTTCTTGTGTTTGCAATATATCTCTCTCTCTCTCTCTCTCTCCTCTCTGTGTGAAAGATATGGATTGGAATGTCTTCATGCATAAAAGTTTGAGCTTGGAAGTGGTGACAAACCTCTATTTGAGTAAGCTATTTGATACCTGGAATGATATTAATCCAACAATAGGGGAACTGTGTAGTGTTCATAGAATGATAGGCAGATATATATAGAGCACCGGAGTTCATAGAGTCGCCAAGTTCCTATCTGTAAACCCTCAATTCTGCTCTTTGCTCATATGCTAAAAACACATTTATAAATGCTCATTCTTTGCCTAGTTGTCTTCCACCTATCATTTCTAGTAGTTATGTTTGGAATCCAATTTTCAAATGTTACACTGTAAAATATATTGTTTTATAAATTTTTTCTCGAAATTCAAATTAATTTTTTTATATATATAATTAATTAATTATTTTTTAATTGTTACATATATTTATAATTAAATTAATACTTATATATTTATTATATAGATATTCATGTTTATTTTTATCTACACCGTAAAATACAATTAGTATTTTTATATATTATTACATCGTCAAATCGTTATTATATATTATATATATGTATATATATATATTTAAATCAATTATACTCACTCTTCCTAACCCTAGCCTCCACCTACGTTTCAAAATTCATTGTAATAAAATTCATAATATTCTATAGTTAAAAATAATATATCAATATACAATATTTTATCTTACTTACATATCAAATCATTTACTTTAACAAATATAAAAATTTTTCACATTAATATTATATAATATTTTACATTATTTATGTTTCAAATAATTCACTTCGACAAACAAACTATCTATCGTGTCAATCTTTTATCATTATAATCTTTTACAAAATATTATCATTACATTTTCTTTTCACAAATTTTATTCAATCACATACAACTTATTATTTACTCGTAAAAGCTCCACTCTCAAATCTCACAAACTAATTTTATGAAGTGGAAGTGCCATCTAATCGCACCCAAACATTCTATTTTTGGGGAGTTCGTTAACATTGGCCATATTAAATATAAAGTTGCAATCATTATCATTTTTAATTTTATTTTATTATTAATCACTTGGTTGGTGATTTGGGGGGGGGGGGGGGGATGAGATGGTCGAGATTATTTTAGATATAGAAAATTATATTTGGTTATAAATTTTGATGGGAATCAAAATTGAAGTTATTTAAATCTGTATATTTATATAATATATTTGCATATAAAATAATAATTAAATTATGTAACAATACACTAAGTATAATTATTAATTTTTAAGATATATATACATATATAAATGTTAAATTATGTCTATATACAAGTATTAATTTGGATATAAGAATATATATATATATATATATATGAGAGAGAGAGAGAGAGAGAGAGAGAGAGAGAGAGAGAGAGAGAGAGAGAGAGAATAATTTAAGTTTAAATTCAAATATAAATTTCGTTGAATTATTTTGAAGTAAACGTGCCTATTCTGATTTTTGTCAACCTATCTTGGTGCTGGGCTATCGGCGTAACATACGTTCGTACTTGGAGGTGGAAAAAGGGAGGGAGGGAGTAATTTGATTTTAAATTTAAATATAAATTTCATTGGATTATTTTGAAGTAAACGTGCTTGTTCTAATTTTTGTTAACCTATATTGGTACTAGGCTATCGACGTGTCGTAATATAACACTTGTACTTGGAGGTGGAAAATGGAAATAAGGTGGGTTTCAGCTGAATTAAGATTATTATTTTCAGCTTGAGGTCGAGCTACATGAACTTTTTGATTCTTGTGAACTCGAGCTTTTGTTGAATAATGATGTTATTTCTTATATTTCTTTTAAAAATATAAAATAAATTTTATATTTCTTAAAATAATAATAAATAAATTAGGTAGAAAGAAATATTTTACATTAGATTATAGAAAGTAATCCTTAAATCTCCGCTTCGTTGTTAATGGCCAGGTTAGAATTTTGTGGAAGAGCTCACGATCCAGTTTTCTTCTTTTTTTTTTTTTTTTTCTCTCTTTTTCTTTATTTTCCTTCTTATTTTAGGGAAAAATATTTGATTAATCTATAAATTACCTTTGTTTTTTAAATTAATCCATTAAGCCTTTGTTGTGCAACTTAGGTGGAAGGTGAAGAAATTTTATTTATTGGTATTAATAGAATAAAAACTTAAAGATGCACATAGAATTATATTGTTTTCTAATATTAGTGATAAAAAATGAAGAAAAGGGAAAAATATAAAACCAAGAAAAAAATGTAAAAAAATAAATAAAAGAGCGCGGTATTTTAGTATTGTGGAGCAAAGAAATCATTATAGAAAGTTTAATATTTTGGAATAAATATAGATATATTGATTGGGGCATTTTAGGAAATCTACTTAAATTACCAATCGTAATTAGTCTAAAGACCTCGCGCTTAATAATATACTAGTGTTTGTTGCGTACTTAATTCATGTTTAAATGTATTTTTCTACTATAAACTACTTTTATATGAATAATATTTTAAAATTATTCTATTAAATTAATAATTTTATAGATTAAAAAAGAAAAATTGAATAAACAAACTATAAAATTGATTAAAGTTGATAGAATAAGGTATGAAAATGTCGTAAAATGTAAGTTTGTGGAGAAAAGTGAAAATCAAAAGAAGCTGATAGAATTTAAATATGAAGGATATTTTAGTCAATATTTCTATACTGTATGGTTAATAAGGGATTTTGGTAACACAATGCCAAATTATATTACTACACTTATTTGAATTCTTTTCATTTTTTATTATATTAATTCTCATTTTTCCCTATTATTTTATTTGTGCTCTCTTTCAATTTCCTTCTCTTTTCAATTTTTTGAACTTTCTTTATTTTCTTATTCTAAATAATTTTTATACTTAATTTTAGATATTTTTATTTTTGTCATTTAAAATAAAATAACTTTTTAATATATATATATAAATTTGCACATAGAACGTGCAATTTTTACTTGTTATAAGATAAGAGGCATTACTTCAAAAGTCTACTGTATCTTTAGAAGAGTATAGATATAATATAGAATAGTAACCACAGTTACTCTATTTTCCAAATAAATTAAATAATAGTAAAAATAACACACAGAATGTGTGTGAATTTTTTAGTTATAAAAATCTATTTGATATAAAAATATAAAACTAAAATTGAAAGTATATGAGAAAAGTAGAAAATAAAATGAAAAAGGCGAATTGGAAGAAATGGAAATTACTTGACAAGAATGTATAGCATTATGTTAAAAGAAAATACAGAAAAAATAAACAAAATATTAAAATAAAGAAATTATAATAATTAAACACAATGCATTAAATAGGACTTTAGCTTTAATATATTTAGTTATATACGGATAGATTTCTCAAAGTTAAAAGTGTATGGGAAATTTTTTTTAAAAAAAAAGAAGTAAGATAAAAATAGTGAATTGAAAAATATATAAAATATAAAATCAAAAATTAGAATAAAAGAAAACTTGTAATTGTAGTACACTTAATGTGTGCACAAAAAAGTAACATATGAGCTCACACATAATATATTTGGAATTAATGTGATTAGAATCTAAAATATTATTAACTTTAATCAAATTTGACTTAATTAATTTGTCTTCTTAATACTCCTACATTTAAGTGGAGGCGTGTTTGGATCAATAATTGGAAGCTCTATTACCCTTTCAGGGAAGGTAAAGAGTTTGAACTTTGGTCTTGAATAGGTGAGTTTGGGTGCAGAAGAAAGAGAGAGGTGTGTGTAACAAATGCAATATTAAAAATATTGTTCTAAATAAAAATCAAAATAAAGAAAAATATAGAATCAGAGAAAACACTTAGTCTCCCAAAGAAGTTATGACTATGTTTCTTTTCATTTTTTATACTATAAAATACATATTATAATTATTATATTTTTAAAGTTTTTTCTTTATCTTTTTTTTTTCCAAAGAGAAATACACTTAAAATCATACATTTAAAAAAACGTAGCAGCACGGGATTAGGAAAAAAAAATTGAATTTTAGAGAGAAGTTACTCGAACAAATTAAGAGAGATGGAAGATTGGTTTAGGCTTGGTTTGGATGCAAATTATAGTTTGGATGCAAATTATAGTGGCCAATTGTCATGAAAACATGAGAATAGTATAAAAATAAAGGGAAAAAAACATAGCATGGTTTGTTCTTTTAGTTAGTATGTCAAAAAAATGTAGATTTTGATTGAAGGAAAATAGTTGAACCTTTACATCCAAACACACCCTAAAATTTTAGAAGTCACACAATATCTAAAAACTTCAATGGACAGAACAAATGAAACCGCGTTTGTGCAAATCGGTAATTTACAAGAATCCTCTCTATTGGGTGAGAATTAATAAATGTAAACTAGCAAACGGAGCACACCCAAGTGTGTGTGTAAAAAAAATAAAAATGTACGCATATAAATATTTATTCTTGAAAATTATTTGAATAAAATTAAATCTACATCACAATTTCAATGAAATGAAACATAGAAGAATATCAACCACACCATAAAAACAAGTATATAAAATTCATAGTTATATTCTGTAGGCCATATTTCTTTTTCTCAATTCCTTTTCCTTATGCATTGTGCAGTAATTTTTAAAATGTAATTATTTTTTTTAAAAAAAAAGAAATATGTAAAAAGCATGTGGCCCCACAAGAATAGTGGGAGTGGGAGATGTGGCGGTTAAAATTCAAATGGAGTCACTTGTACGGATGACTTAGAATGTTTTTCTTCCACTGTAAATGATGGTACAAGGTTATTTATGTAATTACAAGGTTTGCAACCAAAGCTCTAATACCTGCGGACTTTATTAATACTTTATTAATAGTAATAGAAGTATTTAAGCAATATACAAACTAATCCTCTTTTTTTTTTTTTTTTTTTGTTAATAAATTTTACATTGGTTAAAAGAATAGGTTATATTTTGAGTATACATTTGGCAACCAAAAAACACCCTATTTGTTTATTATATAGTAATAGACATAAATAAAAATTAAAAGTTATTTAACCAATGTGTCTATTTTTTTATTCTATAATTTTTCATTCAATTCCAATAATTATTGATGACATTTATGGGCCCATCCCTTACAATATTATGACAAAATGTTTTAGAAAAATTAAATAATATATTAGCCATTGTTAAAATAATATATATATATATATATATATATATTTGTTGGCGATAGTGCGGTGCAATATTAGTTTTGTTTATTGTTTATTTATTTTCTCTATGACTGATGGTGATGAAAAAAATACATAGAGGGTAGATAAGTGTATGAAAATTAAATATTAACAAATTATGTATAATGTGATTATATGTGTATATATATATATATATATATATATTAAAACAAACACATTTTTTTTATTTCGTGAAATCTTGCATTTACATATAGTTTTACTTGTATCCTATTTATCTTTTAAAATCAAATGCAATTTTTTTAAACATTCATTTCTCTTCTACTTTTGTTTCTTAACTCAATCGGTGGGTCACTTAATCTTCTTCTTAGAAATTAATTCGTAGGCAATATATCATAGATTTTAAAGGAGTCATTCAATAATTAACATAACAACTATAAAATTTTCGTAATAACTATCAAGAAATAGAGACGTTTAACTTTCAAATACTGCGAAATAATTGAGCAAAGATTGCTTTTAGGTTGAGCATATTATTTTTGGTAAAAATTATATAAAAGTAAGAAAGACAATTTTAAAAGACTATATAGACAAAGCACTTATACGAAATATTTATTACTTATAAAAAATTATTTATAAATATTATCTCAATTATTGCCTATTGAATGGAGTTTCAATGAAAGCTAGTTCATTCAATGCTCAAGAATAAAGGGAGACAAGAAATGGAATAAGAACAAAAACACAATGAAATAAGAAGGTATTGAATTTGATTTCTTTGTATCTTAACCTTTTAATCCAAGTGTTGATACCATACCCATTATATAACCACTTCCTCATTTTCCTTTTGCTAAAGTGCTTCATAAAACCTTTGACATTGTTTTGTTCCCCTTTTCAAAGAAAAAAAGATCTTTTTCTATAGAGTAAAAATGGCTAATTTTGTATGTTTTTCTGTATACTATCAAAATTAAAAGATGTGATTCAATATACGAATATTATTAATTTTAAAGATATATATACACACATATATATAGGATTGTGTGTGTGCGCGCGCAATGCTTTGATATTAAGTAGAAATAATGATTAAATGTTAAATATTCGTCTTTGTGTGTGTGTGTTTGTGCCTGTAATAAAGAAACTTTATTTTTACAAATATTTTGTGTTTTGAAATTATAATTTTTAGTGTGCTATTTTATGGAGAAAATTGAAAACCAAACTTGAAATTTTGTCTTCACAGATAGTCCCTTTTCTCTCTCTCTCTCTCTTGATTCTTGATGTTTGCTAATGTTTTCAATAATTACTACTAATAGAAATCACACATTGTATAAATATACATAACTATAAAAAGAAAATTACCAATTACATCGAAAAATCACAAAATAAAGTTATTAAATTTTAGCAAAATTGTCTGAACTGAGATATATAAACAAAAAAGAATTCTAAAAGAAGTAAAACATAATAATAAACTAAAATAATCATTATTTAAGGAAATACGAAAATTGAGAATAGATGAAGAAGTGAGGTGTAACTTATTTATAGCTCCTACACATTTGTACCTCAAATCGAGCCTCTACATGAGTCTCTATTTTGTCGACTTATTGGTCTAAGTTGTTTCAAATTTTTTTTTTATTCAATGAAATTATTTTAATGCAAATTTTAATTGAACAGAAAATATAACAAATTATTATAGTGACATATCTTAAAAAATTTTATTAATGTACAAAATTAATTTAAAGCAACATTTTATTTGATAATGTTGATTTCTTAACAGTTTGCCCTTTTACCCCGGCTTGTGATTATTCACGCAATAAATGGACATTTTTTTTTATTTTACATATTAATTACGATTGTTTAACACTAATCCTAAAATAATATAAAATGCATCACTCTCTCAACTATCCCAAATCAAATGAGCACTATTGAATTAAATTTTTTTTTCTCCTCCTCCAATTTTTTCTTTTTATTTAGTTGGGAAAAATGTAGGATTTGTTGAAAGAAAAAGCTGTGGGTTTCTTCAGTGCTGCTAGAAAGCATTATCCTAAAAATCTATTTCTGAGTGGTGAAACAATTATCCAACATAAAACAAGCCTTCCTCTATGAATTGGGAGTTCAAAAATAGCAACCAAACAAAAATAAATGGGACGAATGTGTTGTCCAATGGCGAGGGTGGTACAAAGGAAGCCCCAATGGCACAATTGTGGTGTGTTTGGGTGAAAAACTATTTCAAGTATTTCACAGTGTTTAGAGAAGTTTAGTGAAAAAGAAAAGAAGTATTTTACATTGAATTAGTGGGAGTCTTTCTGCATATATTTATAGACTGGTAGAAAGATACATTGGAGAATGTTAAAAGAAAATAATTAAAATAAAAAATTAGAGCATTGCATTAAAATTAATTGGACGTTGGTGAGAGTTAAGTGAAGGTTTTCCAGCACTGTAGAAGAAACACTTTGAACGTTGCAAACAGAAAATTGTTCTATTAATTGATTGGTTAAAAACACATTTTTTTTTGAGATTGAAATAAAAATAGGTAAAGAATAAATTTCTATAGTGAAATGAGGAATCTTTTGAAAAACTCACTTATTTTATAACATATTTTCCTAAGACCGTTGTACAATTTAATACAAATAAATTGTTACATTTATAAGATATTTACTAACTTCTAATAATTAATATAAATTTTAGTAGTAAAAATGTTTTTAGCGATAGACATAAACTTAGGGTTCTCTTATTGTGATCTTACTCCCATTTTATCATCACATTAACTAACTTGAATTGTAATTAAAATACCAATTTCACAATTTCACAACGAGCATTGTTATTTTGAAATAATCAAAATATCACCATATAAATATTTGTTTCACGACTGGGGTTTGAAAGTTTGAAAGAGGTGATGTGATATATGAAAGAAATGAACTAAATAAAATTAGTAGAATTGTCACATTCAACAAGTCAATTAATTGACATGTCACGACTCAATTTAAAATGGTTTTGCTTGCACCAATTAAAAATCACTTAACAATTTTTATCAAACAATTAAGGAACACTTACTAGAAGAACTCAACATAACATGATGTATCGCCATGAAAAGTAAAGAGTATTTATAATAAATAATCTATAACATTCATGTGGCCTAAAATACATTAAAGAGCCCAAAATATCCCAAAACATGTGATCTAAGGAGAACACCTGTGGGCTTCATCAAGGCCTTGCTATGGTCACTGCAATACACTATACCTTCTTGCAATTGTTGAAAGCACTAGTTTAGATTGCAAATGCTCTGCAGGATAGTGAATAATGCTATTTGATTCAAAAATATCCATTTTTCTTTGATTCACCTCCTTCAGTTTAAAAAATTCTCAATCACAAACTCAATCTTGGTCTATAAGCTCCTTGAAATCATGTCGTCCATTTTTTTCGCTTAAAAAGAATTGTCCTCAATTCTTGAACGTTTGGTTCAAAAATGAATGTTACATACTTTTTTTGATAGCACATAATCTTGTTTGAAATTTCACTTCTTGACAATGAATTGTGACCACAAATCAACAGCAATGTCAAACATGATAGGATCAATCTCTATTCTTCTTTATTATGGTGATCCTCTTCACTCAATTGAAGTTCCAAATCATGCAAAATTGAAACATTAAGAAAAAGGGACGTATAAGATCATTTGCCTTTGTACACTTAGGAATTTCTTCATTTTAGTATGGCTCTCACTCTCCTCCCCCAACTTTAATTCCCACCACTTATTTCCTTTTCTCTTTGTCCCCCCCTCCCTTAATTTTTTCAAAATAAATGATATGTTGGAAGAAAATATAGGAATTAAAAGGAAGAAAAAGAGAAAAAGACATTTGTTTTTAGATTGGTTATTAAATTAAAATTTAATATAGCCGTCTCTAGTACTACTTGACATAACAAAAAAATCGATGAATTGAATAACAAAGTTGACAGAACTATTAAAATTGACCAATTGAGTAGTACGTCGCAATTTAATTCAATTCAATTCAAAGACTAATTTGAAAAAATTTAGAATCATTCATCAAAACTTTAAGAAACAATAAAGGAACTTTTAATTGGAAAAACTCAACATAATGTTTTACCAGAGAAAATTAAGAATACTTATAATAAACTATCCCTAAGACCTAATTAAAAAAGCCTAAAAGACCTAAAAACATGAATCCACTTGAAAACCTAACTCTGTGGCACAATTGCAGTCGAGAGGCATCGTCCCATTCATCATCGAGCTGCTGTTGCAATAGTAGGTTCAATCTAGCGCAGTCACGAAAATACGACTAGGTTTGTTTTCAAATTTCACAGCTAAAAAATATACATATAATTATTATATTTTTTAAATTTTTTTATTTTTATACAAATTTTAAAATAAAAATATTTAAAAATATATATTAAAATTTAAAAACAAACATAACCACTCTTAACTTGTGGTGGCGTGGAAGGCACTGTTTTCTGACCACAAATGTGGTGCATGATAAGGAATAATGCTATTTTGACCAAGAATTGGCATTTTCGTCCAATTCACTTTCTTGAAATTTCATTTCCAGTCTCAATTTTTATTTTTTTTTTATGGATTTCTTAAATTCATATCAAGAGGGCTGCCAATTGAGTTAGGTATGTGATAGCTCAAACTAATAATAATATGTGAGTGGAGTTTTAAGAAATATAAACGAGGTTGAGTTAAATTTTTTAAATTGAATTCAATTATTTTATGAGTTGAGTTAAAGCTTAACAAAGTTCAACTCAATCAAACATGGATAAGTTAATATATACATTGAGGTTAATACACACACACACACACACACACGTATATATGTATAGCATGATCTTACCAAATCACCAACTTTGATTAAATTATTTATAAACAATACAATTTAAGCAAAAAAATTGCATTAATGTCTGTTTAGAAAAAGAAGATAAAGGTTATGATGGAGCATATACCCTTTTTTTCATTCTAAAGTTTGACTCTTTAAAAGAAAATGTAAAAAAAAAATTAAGTTTATGCAAATGAAAGTTAATATTTGGTATATGTTTTTATATGCTATTTTTTAAAAAATAATATTAACAATATAATGTTTATATATATTTTTTAAAATTTATGATACTTTGGGATAGTTAAAAGAGAAAAAATTTTAAGCTTTAAAAAAATTATAGGTCATAATTTTACGCAAAGATAAAATATGAATGACGAGTATATTTTAGGAAAAAAATTTAGATAGGTCATGCATAGTTTATTTTGAACCACAATTTTTGTAAAAATACATTCTTGTGAAATAAGCACATTATCTCATCACATTCTAATGGTTTTTTTGTGGGCAAAATAATTAAAGAATTTTTTCATATCTATATTTTTATAAACTTTTATAACTTTCATTTCTCATTTTATTTATTTTTATCATACGTTTTCTTTCCAACAACAAATTAAACTAGAGTTTTATTTTTTTTAAGTTTAAAACATTCTTGAGAACTATATGTTTTTAATTCAAATAATTATGCGTTAGTCAAAATAAACTTGATGTTTATGGGTCAATGCCTGCGATTATATATGGGTTTAAACAAGTTTTCACAGAACTTATAGGTTATGTTTGTTTATATTTTTAAGTGTGTATTTTTTGATATATTTTTTAAAAAACGTGTAAAAGTAAGTGAGAGAAGAGTATAAAATTTAAAAAGGTGTAATAATTATAATGTGTGTTTCTGAGGTATACGAAGTAAAACAAATATAATTATAAGATTTATTGACAATCCTAATTATAAACATGTTCAATATTTTAACCTTTTGTATCAAGTATCATTGATCCATGTACGATACAAATCATGCCCACATTAAAATTTGAATTGCCCGCGTATTAAACAAAGAATGTAATAATCATATTATTACATAAAGAAATTAAAACCTTAAAAAATTTGGTTACCACTGCACGAATCATACATTGTTGACAGTAGATATCTTTAACAAAGGAATTTCACCTTTTGACTAGAAATGGTCGTTTACTGAGCTAATATGTTGCAATATATCAATGTTAATCAATGCGTTTATATACACACATATGAGGATACATATGATTTATGTTAGTTTATTTAAATATTTATTTTTATACATATACAAATGATATTTTAGTTTGGACAAAATAAAAATAATAATATAGAAGATAATTTTATAATTATTAAATTAATTGAGGATATACGTGTAAATCTATTTATTGCTTAACATATCCGTTATTTTAGGGTCAAACGCACATATAGATTTTTTAAATAAAAATTGTTTCATGGAATTTTTGTCCAAAACTAAGTATTTTTTGAAATATTTCAAAAAACAATTATTTTTTTTTCTCATTCATCTTTTAATTTAGATTGAAATCTATAATATATAAATTTTTAAAGTTAGTTTTAGAAAAGGTTAAAATTTTATATTTTCTACTCATCTTAAATTTGAACTAAAAAGATAAAAAATTATCTTTTCCTCCCATCTTTAATATATTCTAAAATTGAAAAAACTAAATCCAGTCATTAGTAATCTTGATTTTTTCCCCATAATAATCAATTCATACAAACGTACATTTATATTATATTATTATTTTAATAAAATTTTTTGATTGCTTAAAATAAAAATACATAAATACCCTTTATTTTAAATTTTTTTACTTTTTATTTTTTTTTTACACTGACTAATTACTTTTATTTGTATTTTATTATCAAATATACTTTCTTTCCAATTTTTTTATATCTTTTGTTATTTTGTTATCTTTTCTACTTTGAACTTATATTTATACTTTATTATTTAAAAGTAAGATTTTTAAGGTGTGCAATAAGAAATTACACACTTACTTGTATGTAAATATTTTTATATTTTCTATCATTTTCTTTTAACTTATTATTTTGATATGTGTTTTCTTTCAAATTTTTTCTCTTTTCAAATTCTTAGATTTTCCATTTTTTAAAAAAATTATACTTTTAAATAATTATATATTGTTTAAAATAAAATAATTTCATAATTTATATATAAAATTGTACACACATAAAATATGTAATATTTACTACTGTTATATTATTTTTAATATCGCACCCATAATTTAATTTATCATTAAAGAAAGCGGAAGAAGAAAAAAGGGACGACCGTGAAGGCAGGAATCGCGTACCGCGTGACTTGCACGTGGCTTGCCACCGCTTTCCCGAAGCAAGAAGCAAAGCGTAGAAACAAAAACCACGAAAAACACGGAAAGCATAAATCAATCGTCAAACCCTATCTTCTCTCTTTTGTTTTGTCTTCTCTACCGAAACCCTAATAAAAAAAATCAAGTTTTGTCTTTGAATTCGGAGGATGATGTGATGAATGCCGACGGTTTCATGGAATCGGAGGCTCATGGTCCCCCGAATTTGAGCTTGATTTTATGATTTCCTGCTCTAGAATCAAGCTCTGAAGTCTTGCTGCGACTTGATCGGGTTTGATTTTTCGAAGCTATTATGGTGGGTTCTTCAACGACATCTTTGGCTGCGGAAGAGGATGTTCCGGAGTCGTGGGAGGTTGCCGACGTGGACGCTAGTATGCGTCACCTCATACTTTCTTCCAGCAAGGATTCAAATACTAGCTGCGACAAGCAGGATGATATAGCCGAGGGTTCAGGTTCCGTTTACAGCTCCGGTTCAGGCTTGGGCTTGAATTCTGTTTCGGGTAGGTCGGATGATAACTTTATCGACACAGTCGATCAGTTCTTGCGCGAAGCTATAAAGAATCCTCGTGAACGTGTCTCTGGTGAGTATTTCTTGGAATAATTTCGTGTTGTTCTTGCATTGTTTGCTGTTTTTGGTGCATTGTTTTCTCAGTTTACTTCCTGTGTTGCTTGTAAGAGAGTTGGATATTCGGCCTTAGTTGTTCGATTAAATTGTCTTCTACGGCCATTTTTTTAAACAAACTGTGAATTTGATATTGAGAGCTGGCAACTGTATTATTGCCCCTATTCATTCTTTGGGTACAGATTTTTTATTGCAGTTATTTAGTAATTGTTGGCATAACCATTCTCACTCGTTGAATAAAATTTTGGATAAGTTATTTGTACATTGATTGTTGAGTGAGATGAACTCACGCGAGAGATAACTTAACAGTGTTTAAAAGTAATGAGGCAGAAGCCACGGAAGTCCAGCAGAATTTGAACACCCCCAAAAAGAAAATAGTTGCACTTACTGAGCTCTATTTTGGATGTTTAATGTCGCTTGTGTTCGATGATTTTTATTTGAAGATAGAAACCTGGCACTTTGTTCCACATAGCTCATATATCTGCCTTTTTTTACAAATGTATTATGAGAACTTTTATTGAAATGTTTTGAATCTAGTTGGTTTCTTTGTAACTGTAGGAAGTTTTACATTTGATGCTTAGTGGTAGCACCCCTTCCTTAGTTACCATGGCACGTGCCATTGCTTGCGTCGCATAAGGTGTGGATTCAGCATTGTCGAGCCATAAATGAACACCTTATAAAAATTGTCCTTTTTTTTATTCTTTGTTAAAAAAAACGAATGAAATGACCTATTTATGCTTTTCTCCTCTGTGATTGTTTCTTCTTCCTTGTCATTGACTATGCTTTTCTGAAATTCTAAAGAAAATCACTCTTCTTCTTTATTTACCTTTCTTTTCCTCTCGGTTTGTCTTTCATCATTTCTTTACTATTAAAATCATTTGATTTCAAAATTTTTTAGATAGCTTTGAAATTGCCTAAGTGGAAAGTACTTTCTTATCATTTAATGAGCATATAATGGTTCATTAAACTTTGGGGCAGTACCATTGCATCTTACTTTTAGGAATTAATATACATTTCAGGTGCAGATGATTGATTATGTTAATGGCTTTCACCTTTTTTATACAAAATTTTCTGAAATTATGTTTGTAACAATAAAATTAGTTTTTTAATATATGTTTAAATCATTTTAATATATTAAAAACTTGATTGAAACTTAAATTTTATGTTGTGAGGTTAAATTATTTCTATGTTTGCCTATTTTTTAATTTGTTGGGAATGATTAGTAGTCTAAATGTTTTATTTATTAAGCAATTTTGAATTGTGCTTTGATTACATGCCTTCAAAAGCCTCTGTGGGAGGGTGCACTGTGCACAATTAGTTACAATGATCACATAACAGAAACCTTACTAAACATTACATAGAGTAGAAAGGCAAGACAGTACTTTCAAATATTGTCCTATTTCGTGGAGTTCAATTCTTAAATTGCTTTTATCTTGTGTTGGTTTTTTTGTACTCCATGGGCCGCCAATTATATGTGATGAAGTTCGGATATGGTTGAATAATCATTTGGTTTTCAGTTGCATTCACTTTGTCAATCCCCTTGCCAAATGTCACATATGTTACATTCCTCTGATATGGTGAATTGAAGTGCGACTGACTGGTATTATTAGGAAAGAGTTTCAGTGAGAAGTAGGATTTACAAGATTGATCACAACTGATTTCTGTTTCATACTGGATGGAGCTTGCTGAATAATAAACATATTTTGGTAAATTTTTGGTCTGTGCAAGATTGAACTTACTTTTTCTGTGAACACCTTTCTTTTCTGCGACTACTGATTACATTTTATATGGACATTGTAATTCAAAAACCAACATTATGTTGATGGTTGTTGAACTTCTATCATGCTTTCTTTTGAAGCAACTGTCTGTTGGATATTTTTGCTTGAATTTAGCAATATGATTCCACCTTGCTGATTGCTTATTCCTGTTTTTTTCTATTACACTGTTGGTTATGTTTCTAGTATGCTTTCTTAAATTTTTTTGCTCTTGATCCTGAAGAAAATAATGATATTCCCTGTGTCCAGTTCTGCGAATGGAGCAGGAAGTGGAGAGGTTCATTCACGATCCTACTAGGGAGCAGATGGAGTTCCAGCAGCTTCCCACTTCTTACTTGCGCTTGGCTGCACATCGTGTGGCGCAGCATTACTCGCTTCAATCCATGGTTTTGTTGGATAATAACTTGGCTGATGGGTCTGGCTCCAAAATCATTGTTCGGAAGACTTCTAACATCCAGCTTCCTTTGGTTCGACTTGCCGACATTCCTGTAAATTTACCTACTGAAGAGAGTGCTTCTGTTAAGGTTGCTATCAAGCAAAGGCCACAAAAGGGGTCACTTAGTAATTATAATTCAAACATGCCTTCGGCAAAATCAAATAGCTCGAAGAGTGTGGAGGAAAGGAAGGAGGAATATAATAAGGCTCGAGCGCGGATATTTAGTTCCAGTAATTCTTCTGGGAATTCCAGCAGCAAACCTGAAAGTGGTACCAGGATGCAAGATAGTTTTAAGCATGGGTCACCGGGAAACACAAAGTCACAGGATAAGATATTTTCAGGTGATGGATCTGATGTGATCATTAGCAGAAGTTTGTCTGACTCTTCAACATCTAGCAGTAGATTACCTAGAAGTAGGGTAGAGAAGGAGCCAATTGGTAGGCCAAAGACAAATAATAGGGTGGCTATCTTTCGGGATCGTGAAGTTGAGCGAAAAGATCCTGACTATGACAGGAACTATGACAGGTATATTTTATTCTTTTCACCTCCTTTCTTTGTTCTTTTCCTTCTTCAGTCCCAGATAACCTTTCCAAGTACCGTTGTATATGATCTGTGTCATGCTTATAATTTTCTTCATTCGTCTAGAAGGTCTTAAAATATGTTTTCCTGTAGCATATATGGCCCTGCTGCATTTCTCACTCGTCCCATCTGCAAGTTTTTCAACACATGTTATATTTATATATTTGTTTGTTACATTGTGGACAGTAGAAAGTATCAAGTTAATTGATTATAATTGTATATTATTTTCTTAAAGCATTTTTAACCATTATTTCATTAGCTCATATTGTGTTCTGTTGCGTGCAGAATTGCATCAGAATAGCTCGTGTACTGGTCTTTCCTGTCTAACCCAGCATGATACATATTATAACATTATTCCAGTTTTGGTCTATGCATTACCTTGTAGCTAATCCTCTGTTGTTGATCAGCACCTGTGTAAATAATATTTTAATATTTTTCTCAGGTACATGCAGAGGTTTGATCCAGGCTTTGGATTTTGTGGAGGTCCATACACCATTCAGCCCATTTATGCACCTGCATTAAACTACAACACTGAATTTCCACAGCTTCATAGGCCCCCAATTTCTTCTGAGCACCAACCTCATCCTCTTCCACAACACCTACCTGGGCCATGGATTTCTCCAACCACTCCTACTTGTATTGGGTATGGCCCTGCTGAGACCATGTTGTCTCCATTTAGTTCAAGTCATGTCAATGCACGCTCCAACTCTGGTCTGTACTTACATCCTACACAGCATCCTTCTCAACAAACTGGATTGCCGTATATACATCCACTTGAGCCAATTCACCAACCCTTTACACAGGTATGAGATGCTAGATATATATAGTCTTTTATAATTGTCTAACAACTTTGGCAATCTTTGTAATGACCTCTTTTCCCATCAAATAAAAAGTGATTGCCTGTTAATATTTCATCAAATGGACATAGAAGATTAGACCACTTAAACCTATTAATCAAATTTCTAGAGTTTAAAAATTAGACGACTTAAATTGATAAATTAAATTCAAGGGCTGAATTCTTGCAACACTTCCTGTTACGAGTAGTTTGAAAATACTTGTGGCATTGATAGCTAGTGACCCAATCAGCTGGCTTCTGTAGTAATTATCAATGAGTGGAAAGTTGGGAAAAGCCTACAGTATTACGATTGAAAGTTCTGTATTTTAATGTGGCTCCTCTGCGTAGTTCTTTTATGCCCTTCTGATGAAAAAATATTTTGTTGCATGTAAGAAAATAGGTTTTGTGAGGGATCTGCTTTTATGATAATGTTAGATCATAATTAAATTCATTAAATCATGGAATTGATGAAGCAAATGCATGGATTCTTAAATTATCCACCCATTGCAAGTTGACAGTGTTGCTAATTTTGACAACAAAATGACAAAATATACACTGTGTGAAGCTTTAGGAGGTATTCTGTTTGTTGCATGGCTTTTTATATGCTGGTGGCATGCTTTGTTTTGCATGGAACGCAAGCATATTGCGTTTTACTATTACTTACATCTTATTGACCCTCATTCCACCAAAACCAATTGAAAAACTGATCTTCTCATTTGAACTTACTCTTGTCATGGGAAAATGGACCCTGATAACATACACTAAGAAAAAGCCAAGAGCACTTGAAATCCCAATAATGGGCTTGATGGGAGCTTCATTTAACCATTGCTTTGCATGAGCTCCCATGTGCTGATGACAGTTGTTGATGAAATCTTGTTAGAATTTTTTGAGAGCAAGATGAGTGTTATAACTGTCTTGTGGTTAGACAACGATCATAGTTACTGATTTTTATGATGAATCATTCCATCATTTATGAGAGAGAAGGTGAAGGACTCCTTTTGTGGACTTCTGTCATGTGTCAACTTATGCATTATGTAGATGAGCATATTTGTATATAAATTTAGAACATTAATTCATTGTTTTCTGGCTTAACAAAACTTGGCCTAGATTAATTAGGTGATGCATGTACTGTGCTCTTTTACACTTGTGCGTGCCGTTGCTGTAATTTATTGGTAAGAGATTTTTTCTTTTTCTTTTTCTTTTTCTTTTTTAATATTAAACTCATCATCATTCTGCTTGACCTATGATGATCAATGACCATACACATTGCTTGCTTCTCTGTTTCCGAGTCAGTCTTGCTAGAGCAATGAAGCCGTTTTTTTTTTCGGCTAGACCTTTCGGTATTAATGTTAGGTTTTTTACCATACTGGTCTCGTGTTGTAGCTGTGTACTGAATGTTGAACAAGAGCATTTGTCTAGCAAGCAATTCTATAGTTCTCTGCAAGGCTCAGCCACCCGCATCTTGTAAAGTGAATCCAATGGAGACATGAAGCAGCTACGATTGCTGCTATTGCACTGACTTTGGGCCATCATTTATCTTTGCATATTCTTGCCATGTGTTTTCTGGAGTGCTGTCTTGTGTATTGGATTTTTGTACACTCCTACCTATTCAATCCTCCAATTTACTGTCACAATCTGACCGTCCTTTACTCATTTCTGTTTTCAGTCTTATCTGCAGCAACCTGATGCGAGTTTTGGACTAGCCCGGCCCCGATGAGGGGCATGGGCCATGCCTGCACCCTGGCGGGATATTGCTAGCTCGGTCTGGTGATGGCTGCTAGGGCAGCCCAACTGACTAGGGTGCAGGCATAAGAAGCTGGGATTGGCTGATGGTCGTGCTCTATCTGTACATGTGTTCCATTCAGCTAGTCTCAGTTCAATGGAGCTTGGTAGCTTCACAGAGCTTGCCGGCATTGGCACTGCACAAAATGAACCAAGTTCCCTAGAACTCCGCCTTGCCACTGCTCATGATGACGATGACAATGAAAATCAACACAAGAAGAGGGAAACATTGGAGCTTTGAGCTCTGTTCCTATGTTAGGCACAGGTATCTTCAACGCTTCAAGTCTCTACCTTCATTTTCCGGTTTTTCTGCTACTAGAGGATGTGATTTCATGAAGCTGAGAATGTCATTTATTATTTATGTTTCTTGCTTTTGTTGCAGCACCAGTTATCATTGCAAAATGACACGCCGAATGAAATATTTACTGATGGGGCCTCTAATTGATTATTGGTGCTGGTCGAACTTGCACTTGTCTGGAGTTCCGACTGCTATTCGTCTGTCGGGTACAGTATGCTACTTGAATAGCACGGTGAAACCTCTCAACGTAATTGCGTGATTATTTACTCGTAACATATTTTCTGCATCTTTTTGCTAATTAATTGCGCCTGAAAATTTTAATTCCACCAACCCTTTTCGGTCTATGGATGTTATATATGGTTGAATGGGTTTCTTACTGGTAAATTGACACAAACTGACCAGAAAACAGAAGGATGTAAAAAATTTATAAAAATAAAAGGAATATCTTGGCATTCCAAATATAGTCACCCGAGTATTTGTCATCTTAACCTTGTTATGTCTTGTTGACTCTCTAAGTGGATTTTGATTGGCAATTTAGTTGAAGATCAGTCCAAAAGTGACGATCGTTCAGTGAATCAAAATAAATGTCATTCGAATTTGAGCAAAGACGCCAAATAGCACATAGCATAATTTAATTCACGTTAAGTTATGAATGTAATAAAGAAAGTACTCAACTCAGGGGTCAAAGAGTATTGGAGAACTTGGTGTAAGGAGTGAATGAAGGACCCAATTCAATTGAATCTTGGTCCGTGAAAAGCCGTTTCTCTAACGGCTAGTCCTGCTGCTAAAATCGCTCAGCGACATATGGGGAAAAAATTGATTTCTCTCCGACACTTCCTCCCCACAAATCTCAGCTTTTCTCGAGCGTTGGAGAGTCGACGCCCCGTCAAAAGCTGTGGTCTATTTTCTTGCAAAGGTCACGACATTTGATGCTAATTTCTGGTCCCCCAGCTAGCACACAAAACGACTGAGGCTCCTAATCCACTGATAAAGGACTGCCTACTCAGCCAATTGATGCTAACGAAGTTTCAATAGTGCCCAAGTTTGTCTAGCAAAAGTGCAATCTTTGAATGCGCGCGTGGTATCTTCTGATTACAGAACAGGGATGACACAAATGTTCTTCAAATGAATGCCCAGTCTCTACTGTCCTGATTAATGCTCTGATCACTTCCTTAGTGTTTGTTGCAACTTTTGTGCTCAGTGGTATGCTGTCTCAACGTCTAATTTAACCATTCTCTGAGAAGTGTGCCATATTTGGTGTTATATATCCCATATTGTAATATACGAGCAGCAACAACTAGCATTCTTATTGATACTAAAATAGATCTATGGATGGAACTAAACATGCAATGTTTACAGAGAAAAGTATTTTGTTACTGAGAAAATCGATGTATTTATGATGTTGAATTAGGATCAACTACGATAGGATTAAATCATTGTGCCGAGCTCTTATTTGGTGTAAAGGTAATGACTATGAATAGCCATTAACTTTCTAGAAAGGGTAAAAGAACAGGAATCATTAGAGGGCATGCAATCCATTCCATTAGAGAGGTATGATCATTAGGATAAATGGATTTTAGAATATATTGTTAGATATCTTTTCTTGAATAAGGATTCACATGGAGGGGCAATCCTAACGTTGGAGATCTATCTAGCGAAACACTGCATCTGGGTTTGGAGAATAGGGCAGCAACGAGGATATGTAAATTAATTTTATTGAAAATGATAATATTACCAGAATATCCCACCTTTATTCTCTCTCCTCTCCATTCACTCATTTTCCTTATCTTAATCTTTTTTAGTTGCTCTTGTTTTTTTTTTTTTTTTTAATTATGTTGTATCTGTATCATTTCATGATATTTTGTCTCTCATTCCATGGATCCAATCAATATAACGAAGCAATTCTAAAAAACATGACATAAAATATAAGCAAGTATAATTTCAAATTTTTACCATCCGAACCTCATTGTATTTATTAAGTCCCACGAATTCTATAAAGATCGTCTTATAAAATTAATTAATTATTATTATTATTTTTTTATCATGTATAAGATTATAACACACAATCTAAAGTACCTAGTGATTTATGTCGTATACCCTCATTGCGACCTTTAGCTCAATAATGCTTCATTATGTGTCGGTATTACTTCCTCTTTAAAAATAATTCCAAGTGCTCTTGAAGATCTCAAATAAACATGTTCAACCTCATAATTAAGGAAAAATAGATAATAATATCAAGAATCATGATACGCAATATGAGTAGGTGAGTGATATGTATGTAGGACAATTTTTTGTATTTGAATTTATTAAAAAAAATTAGTATATATTGACTTGAATTTGAATCAAATAAATTTATAGATACAACTCTCTAATTCCTTCTTGAAAAATAAAGCTAGCATTCGGACAGTTTTCAATAAGGAATTTGTACTTTTATCTTCCTTAAAATTTGTTTGGTTTTCAAATATCATTGATTTGTTAATTTAACACTACAATTGCAAATCAAACAATAGATTTGATGATTTTCTATGAAAAATACTTTGAATTTGAAGACAAATGCTAGGCTCTTTTTTGAACTTTTGAAGAAAAATTTGTAGATAGAATTCCAAACACTCATTGGGAGTTCAATTCTTTAGAAGATTTGAATTGTGCGCTTTTGGCATGACGCAATTACGTTATTATAATTTAGGACTTATCACAATAAGTTTCGAGTTGCAAGAATCAATGTCTTCCATGATTTGAAAATTTTTTGTTATTTGTCACAATTAGATTGTTCAATTAAAATATTAATTATCTATTTTAAAAATTATGTTTAATTAAACTGTCAAAATATAAATTGAATAACATTTAATTGAATTTTAAATGTCATATTTTCACATGGTGCAATTTGTCTAGAACTAAATTTTTATGTGTATACAATATACAGTTTTGTTAGTCTGCTCAATTAAATTTTGTCTCGAGTTATATATGAAGTAGTGTGAGTATTGTGAATCCACACAATAAAAATCTACTAGAATTTGAGTTGGTTCAAGCTTGAAGTTTTTTCAAATCAAGTCCTGTTTGGAACTTCGCGAATTGGCACGTAAATAATTTTAAATTTTTAATATTTTTCGTATCTATTAAATATTTTATCTTTTTAATTAAATAAAAATAATTCATGGAAAAAATGCGTACAACACATTCAAGTTATGTGCAATACATATCCTGTATTTTTGAACAAAATAATTACATCAATATTATGAGACATTTATCTAGACGTAAATTTCATTAATGCATATTTTGTGGCTATATTTTTTATAAATAATATTTTTGTACAATATATTTGATTGATATTGTTCATCTTCGTATAAAATTTCAGGTCATTTCTTATAAATTAATTATATACATATATTTGTATATATTTCTATACCTTGATTGTAATAATATTATGGAAAACAAATTTAAAAATAATATACTAAAAATAAAAAGATTTGATTGGGAAAAATATTTTCCAAAAAAAAAGAAGCCCTTTATAGTATATTCCTAAAACTTATTTAAATATATAATTACAATTCACTCTTTGCGTAAAATAGTTCAAAAAAAATTTTTTTTGTTTATTCGTATTTTAATTTAACTAAAGCATAACCAGACCCAGATTGGTTAATAGGTGTTTAAAAGATTATTTCATATATTTTTTATGAATTAATGTTATATGCCCAAACATGTTTTGAATTTTTTTATTTTTATAAACGCATAATTCTTAAAGATATTAGCATTAGCACAATCAACCTTTATTTTTTATTTTAACATAATTATATACCTTTTTTATTTTGACTTTTTTTAATATTTACATCTAATTTTAAAATAATTTTGATTTTATCATAAATTATTATTAATAAAAATTTAAAATTTGTAAAATTTGAATATACATTACTAATACTCTATGCTGATACTAAGTGCATCAAATGCATAATTCTTCAAATGTCCTTGTGTGAGTGAGAGCATTTAATCTCTTTCTCAATTTTATTTATTTCATTCCCTTTCCTCAATTACACTTTATTATATTTTTTAATATTTTAACTTAATTCTATTTTAATCTATTAATTTTGTAATTTCATATTTTTAATGATATAAAAATATTTTTCCCTTAAAAATTTTCTTTTATTTTCTCATTTTAAATAAAATTAATACATTTAAGCATAATAATTCATTAGCAAAATTAGATACTTTTATTAAAACTAAAATAGGTCGTTTTTGTTAAATAATAAATTGTAAAATAAAATAAAATTTAAGATATTCATAAAATAAAATTACAATTTTATGTCTTCATATAATGTAGTATATTTTAATTTCTATTTACACGCACACCAATTCTTATATTATTATTATTATTAACTTGTATATTTTATATTCGAGAGACATTATTTTAAGTAATGTCACACTCGCTGTACCCCTCTCGACTTTCGCTCCTCTTTCGTCTCTTCCTCTCCCTTTCTTCTTCTTCGCCAGAACTCTGAAAAATCTGTGGAAAGGGCCTAAAAGGGTTGATTAATATGAGAAATTTGGGAAGATTGATTCATCGGGCAGTTCTCTTGGGCTGTAACAATGGTGGATTGCTGTCAAAATCGTTCAATTCACGAAACCCCGCTCGGGGAAGAGACGTTTTTACTCGTTTCCTTGTCTCCTCCCCCTCTTCTTCTACGATCGGTTTCTCCGATTTAAAATCATTGAATTCTTCTTTCCGTTTCTCCCAGTGGAATCAATTTAAAGGTATGTTAGAGGAGGCTCGAATGTTGTTATTGTTGGATTTAATTCGGTTATCATGTGTTTTGAGTTGTAGGGTTTATGAGGCATCGTTACGTGGGCTGGGTGGGTTTTAGTTTTTACATATACACTTATGCTATCACTTAGCAGCGTTGAGATTTCGGAAACATTATTGGAAAAGTAGCTTAAACGTCTTTTTTTAAATTCTATTTATTAGTTCTTATTTCATGGACTATGATTTATGAATCACTTTGGTGTGTGCACATTCAATGTTTGTTTTGTTAAATTGAATACTGTATGTTGAAGAATTTGTAGTATGCATCGTAGAGTTACTGATTTTAGGGCAAAAAATGAGTATCCGGTGTAATAGCCATCAAGTGTTAAATATCAATATTTGTCGTGCGTTATTGTGTACCTGGAAATGTAATTGTTGTTGTATTTATATCAACATCCTAACTTTTGCCATGGACAGGGCAGAGGAGGAGCTTGTTTATCCAAACACAGTCCACTCCGAATCCTGCTTCTCTCATGTTCTATCCTGGGAAGCCAGTTATGGAGACAGGGAGTGCTGACTTTCCAAATGCACGTTCTGCCATGACTTCACCATTGGCCAAGACTCTCTTTGGAATTGATGGTCGGCACTCCCATCCCTACTCTTCTGATGATAAGTTTTGATGTGATGATTCCTATTGTCATGATATATGTGTGTTTGCATGTGCACACCTGCGTGCCTTAGTTATTTTCCAACTAATTCAGTTAACTAATCCAAACTTTGTGGCATTAGTTTTAGGAGGTAGCCAAACCTAGGTATGGAAAAGGCATTTTCCATTCCTTCCTATCAAGTGGGATCTTAGTTCCACCTAATAAACTCAGTAATTATGTTAAATGATCAACTGAACATTTTTTATTACCTTTAGGGGACAATTTGATTGAAGGATTTAAACAAGTGAATTTCCAATCCATAATAAGGAATCCATTCCATTTGTTTTGGATGACAAATTCCTAACCTTTCATTTTACACTATATTTTTAGTAATTGTAGTGAATTTGAAATTCTTTTATTTTAGAGTCATTTAAATTCTTTTCTTTTAAATGCTTTCCTTAAATTCAAATAGGACCTAAGAGTAGCTATACCCTGTTCAGAAAAAATTCATAACCTACATAACACCTTTGCTGTTAGAGATCACAGCATTACAGGACTTTGAAGGAGGATACAGGTTCTCTGTGTCATTGGCAAAAGAGTTTGCAGATTTACTTGTCAGTATTTTTTGTAAACCTGGAGTTTACCACTGGACCTTGAAGTGTTTCATACGTAGATATTGAACTTGAGCTGTGTCTTACAATTCTTTATAATGTAATAAAATCTGAAATCTTTAAGATAAACCACAATTGTGGTCAACCATCTTCCAAAATTTGGAAAGTAAAATAATCACATATTTTGGACCCAGTATATTTTACCTGGACCCGATTTTCATGTCTCTGTTCATGAGACCTAACTTTGGAAAGTGATGACAATACATCTGGGAACTTTGCCATAAACCATTAAGCAACTCGCTGCTAAGTTGGATAATTTCATCAATTACCATGTGATTGAGCTCAACTTTGGTGAATGCATGATATTATTTTTTTCATAATCTGTTTTGAAGATCATATGACCAAATGTGATGAAATCATATTTAGTGTGACGAGCTGTATTAACTTCTAAGTTATACGCCTTGGTGGGATCAAAGATACAAAACTTTGTTTTGGTAGATTTTGTATGGGGGAAGGGGTACCAAATGACGTGGGAGAAGAAAAGTTAAATTTTTGTTAAATAGCTCTTCTTTAACATCCTCTGTGTGGGGCAAAGAGTGGTATTGCCTTGTAACATTTAAGGAAAATGAGGTAAAAAGGAACTTAATGAAGAAAATGAAAATTTTGGTGCAGGTTATCAGCTGGTGTGTCTTGTGGTTATCTGTTTCTTATTTAGTACATTGAGTCAACTCATCAAAATTATCTTTGGCGTCGTTTAAGCTATTGTCAAGTTGCGACAAATAACATTAACATATCATTCCTTTGCCTTATTGTTGGGTGGATGAACCCTTTGAATCCATCTGATCTAATTTTTCTGGTGGCACAGGAATTTCAAGGGTCTTCTTTGGATCGGACTTTGTCACAGTGACAAAGTCAGAGGAAATGCCCTGGGATTTGCTGAAACCACAAATCTTTGCAGCAATCATGGATTTCTATTCCTCTGGGCAACCGCTGATCTTGGATTCAACTACCTCATCTTCCATGGACACTGCTATCCAGGAAGACGATTCAGAAACTGTTGCAATGATCAAAGAACTCTTAGAGACTCGTATCCGCCCAGCAGTACAGGATGATGGTGGAGATATTGAATATGTCGGATTCGACCCAGACAATGGAATAGTTAAACTAAGAATGCAAGGAGCGTGCAGCGGATGCCCGAGCTCGTCTGTCACTCTGAAATCTGGGATTGAGAATATGTTGATGCACTATGTGCCTGAGGTCAAAGGCGTAGAGCAAGAACTTGATGCCGAGGATGAGGATGCAGCACTAGCTGGAGCACCACATGAGTAATTAACCATCGGAGTATCGAATGGCTTTGTGTAGGGACGATACGTTCCTGTAACATCTAAGGTTATGTTTGGATTCTAATTTTCAATAATTTTTATCTTATCAAAATCTTTACTTTTTAAGTATACCATTCAATAAAAAATTTATTGTTATCTCCATCTCTAGCTCACTTTTACAGGGTTTTAGTTGTCATTTCAATCTTCCATCGTATCATAGTTTGCATTCAAATAAAGCCAAAACTATTAATGTGGGTTGATTGTTTCGATTCTGTAGCATTCTGTAGCTTTGCCGAACTAGTGCGCAATCGAACTCCATGTGCCCATATAAAATTGAGAATTTAAAATACAATTTATCATGTATACATATAAAATCAAATTTATGTTATATCAATATTTTAAAATACAAGGCATATGTATTTTATTTTGTAATTAAATAATACTGTATGTATATTGTATTTTATGGCTTATAGACTAATGAAAATCACCCATTTTGATTGTTAATTAGAAATATATATAAAATGATAGAAAACAATAGTTCAAAGAAAAATAGAAAATATAATAAATATAATCTAATTAAAAAGATTGAAAATGAAATATAAAAAATGAAACCATTGTCACACGCATTCACACGAATCATAGGTTATTTTCACTTTCAATTCAATTTGATGTATCCAACTACAATATTGAAATTGTGCAAAATATCAAAAATTTTCAAAAAATATTATATCAAATATCAAAACAAACTTTTCAATTCGATTTAGTATATATTGAATATCTCAATTTCAATTTGATTAAGACAATTTACCAAACTATCAACAGCTCTACCCTTGCTCTAGTTGACGTCAACAATGCAACAAAAGGAAAAGAAACACCCTTGCTCTTCCTCAAGCAAGTCACGGAAGGCTTTGTTTGAATTTCAGTGTTCTTTTTTTTTCCTCGTCAAAAAATATATAATAACTAATAAAATAATGATTTTTTTTTTGTCTTTCCCACCGTTACTTTGACACTACTAAATTTTTGTATCAATTTCATTCTCCCCTAACACATACATCCAAACACAGACTCGCTGATTACCTATAAAAATCTAATTTCATGCCCTCCACGAGAGTGATTTTGGAGGACAGATTTGCTTTACAAGACAGCACGTCTATCAGGAAGACATATTATACTCATCAATGCCCCATCCCACGTCCATGCAAACATATAAGATCAGAAAATATTAGTCAATTATTTCAAAAGTGAATTTTTTGTTTAAATGTTGACATCATACTAATTAAATAGAATTAACTGTTAATTAGAGATATAATTACGAATAAGTATAAGTAATTTCTGGTATTGAGAGGATATCCTGTGAAGGGTTCAAAAACCTGGGATGGTGCTCTGATTTCTCCCAACTCCTATGTAGTCCAATGATAACACGACTCTTTCGTCTAATCGAATGCTAAAGGATCCACAACGTTTCTTGCTACTGCCACATAGACGCACGTGAAACACGATCTTCAATTCTGTCGATAGATTAAAAGAAATAAAAAAAAGAATAAAACATCTAATTTGTGAAAAGTCCGTTTTACCCACTTCCATCCTACAAGACTTGGAGGGTTCTTTGAAAATATTTAGTAAAAATAAAATACAAAACAGAATTTAAAAAATAATTTCTTTTCGAAAAATATAAAATATTTTATATTTTCTAAAAAGTACATAACTTAAAAATTTTAACTCTCATATAATAATAAATTTTTAAATTTTACGTTTTTGAAATCATGAAATTTCTTGAAATTCATATTTCTAAACTTGTGTTTCTTATTATCAAATTTCTTATATTTTTGGAGAAAATATTTAAGTATACCTTTTATATTTTTGTGTTTGATATGCTAAGAATATAGGTATTTATTTTTATATTTTTATAAAAATTATTTTTAAAATATTTCATGTGTTTTAGAAAATATATTATAATATCTTTATTGGAAGATATTCTAAATTACTATTTTCCAAATTTTATTAAATTTAAAATTTTATTTTGTGGCATATAATTCTGAAATATATATATTTTTTATTTTTCAGATAACATGTTTGGAATAAATAACAAATTTAGAATTATATAATTTTTATAAATTATAATTTTTAATTTTTTAATGTTTAGGAAATTTCAAATTTCAAATTGAAATTATTTTAATGGGATAGAAAATAAATTTTGTATACTCTTTTAGAATAAATTTTAAAATTTCTTTTTATGGGTTACACTTTTTATGCTCTTATAAAATAAATTTTAAAAATTGTTTCTATGTTTTAATCACATATTAGAAGATATTTATTATGTGAAAATAAAAGTTAGAAGATAAAAAGTTTAAATCTCAAGGGAAAGTGTTGTAATTTTTCCTTTATCATATAATGAAATGACCATGCATATCATCATCTGCACTATAGTATTAAAATTTTAATACTATGTTGATTGTAATTATAACTTTACACTATTATCCTTATTTATATTATTTTATTTTTTGGAAGAAAATCTAGACTATTTTATTAACTCTTCATCTGGCCCTATAATTACACCAGTTCATCATTTTTCTTCTCAAATTCGAGTGGAGAGTCAAGACTTTTATATTTTATTTTCTTGTTGATTCGTTTTTAATTATCAAGACACAAAAGTCATTTATTGTTGTCATACACATTCACATGCATATTATATGATAAAAATATAAAATGTTAATTTTAGTGTAATTCTTTTATTTTTATGTAAATAAAAACATTATGTTGTAAACTTTTTCTGTTTATACTAAAGTTTCGAAAATTGAAGTTGGATATTGGTACATTATTCATCATAAATTACTAATAAAATTTTATGTAATTAATAAACTAATTATTTATTTCTCACATGCTTAAAATGTGAACTATAAATTATGTAAATGCATGATATTATAGTCAATTTGTGCATGGTCGAATCTTACATTTGGACTTCTCCACGTCCTGTATGAATGGCATACATATAATCCTACTCATTCCTACACCCTAAAAATGAAATTAGGTTGTTTAAAGATTTTAGAAAAGTAGCAAATTTCGTAGTGTAAGATTGTTTATATAATATAATATTATAATATTTTTAAAAATTAGAAATAAAGTCATTCAAAAATTAAAAAGGTGTTACAAAAATAAAAGAAAGATAAATATAAAATAGGTGGAAGAGAGAAAAAATGAGAAAAAAATTAAAATATGTTGACAAAAGACGATAAATAATGAACAAAAAACTGAAATAAGAATATATTTTTTTCCCTAAAAATCAACATGCAGCAACTAAATGCGGCTACTTAGAGGGAAATGAGTCTTAATTAAATAGTATATTCAAGAAAAAAATTGCAAATGTAAGAAAAGAAAAATTAAAAAAATTTCAAAGTCCCTTATATTTTTCTGTTCAATAATTTTAAGGAAAAATAAAAATATTATAGAAAGGAATACAATAAAAAATACAAAATTTAATTTTTTTGTTGTTTAAGAAAAAAATAATGAAAAAATATATGAAAAAATAGAGATCATGAATGTTTTGGGAAATGAAAAACTGATAGAGTAATTTTCATTATATTCAAATTCTCTTGTTTTTCAGCCTTTTCCTTATTAAGTAAATAATGAGAATTATTCTCTGAAATATTTTCTTGTCGTTTCATTTCTAAAATTTTGGAACCAATAATAGTGTGACGAAGAGAAAAAAATCACCAAATAAACATCTATTTCAAATAATTGCATGCAATCTTTTATGTTAAGTCACAGAAGAGGGTTTTGGTGAAAAATGATGTTTGATGAAAGTTACGTTGGGATGAATAGTATGTTTGAAATAAATAATTTGATGTGGTAAATAATATGATTTATTTGAATTTTTATATATGTATAAAATATATAATAATAATTAGATAATGTGATAGTATATAAAGATAATGATTAATGTTTAAGGTATAAATATATACAAATGTGAAAGTAGGTGCGCATGTGCGCGCGCGCACACACACATGTATGTGTATTAATTTGATTATAAATAGGGTATTAATTGAAAAATAATTAGTTATATATATATATATATATATAAGAAAAAAATTGAATTTGAATTTGAAAAAAAATTTTGGAGTGTAAGATGGAGAAAGATGAAAAGATAGGCTATGTTTGTTTCAATGTTTTTCATGTTTATTCAACTCATTAAACTTTATATTACCAAATATGCAATTTAACAAATTTTTATTCAAATTCAAATTTAATTTTTTTCTCATATATATATAATTATTTATTTATTTTAATCATTACATTCAAATCAATACTACATATGTACACATACACATATATTTATGCCATAAAAATTAATCATTATTTTATATATTATTATACCATCCAATTATTATTATATATTTTTATACACATATAGCTATACAGATTTAAATAAGTTATATTATTCATTCATTCAAATTGAGTTATCAAAATTAAAAACTTGAAAATTTTATGTTGGAAGGAAAGTCAACTTGTACTATTGCATTAAGTAGCTAACAAATTATGACAATTGTAAAGTTAACTGAATCAAGGAAATATTAGTGTATCAAAATGATCTCAAATTTTATGAAAAGCTGTTAAACAATAATCTACTTATGTAGAAGATGCGAGAAAGTAATCATTTAAAAACCTTGAAAGTCATTGTGCTGAACTTGTCTAAAAGTTGAAGAGAGTCAATCAACTAGCTTGGTGAGGTTGAGTGAATATCTATACTCATCGAGTTTTTGATTAAAGTTTCTGTAATTGAGTCATAGACTTAGTGTTCCTCATTGGAGTTACTCAATTTGACTGGAGGGTAGGAATCTTTGGTGTTGATCTTTATTTTCTCAAGTGAGAAGTGTAGAATATCACCTAGTCATGAACTTGGATGTGTGGGGAAAGTGGAACTGTTAGAGTGAGGTTCAAATTGGATTGTATAAGATATACCAATATTTGATTCTAGTGAACTCATTTTTCATTAGGCGTGGCCTTGCAGACGTAGGTATGGTTGACACTAAACTACGTAAACAATTCTTTGTATTCATCTCTTGCAAATTACATCACTAACTATGTGTTGACATTTGGTAAGGTGAAATGAACATAAGTACAACTCTGGAACTAAGAATTGTTACAATTATTCCGCTATGTGTCTGGTTGTTGATTGTTTTTTCTAACATTGAATCAACAATGAGTGTTGACGCCACTAGTCTACACTTGCAAGTGGTATAAGAGCTATGCCATCATTTATGACTAAGTAAATCAAGTAGGTGAGATCCTAGTCAATATGTGTGGATGGATGGCGAATGTCATCGATGACTCGCCCACCATTACTACTCATAAATTTAGGTTCAGTCTAGAATCCTTCTATATTAGGAGGGGGTTGAAAACCTGGTTGTCTTTCAACTATTTAGATTTTTTCTTTGGACTTGATTATCTTATTTATCCTGGAATTTATCTCAGTAATCCTACTATTCAAGACTACTAAATTTTCTCCAACTATATTCAAATAGGTATTAGTATAATTTCCTTATTTTATTAACAAGTCAATGTGTTTAGAAGAAATTTGTATTGTTTCATTTTCAAAATGTTTTAAAAAAGCATTTGCTTGAAGAATTTTTTCAAAAAATTCTTATATCACAATTAGAAAGGATTTTAGAAGAAAAGTTAAGAGAATTAAGTCTTAAAACCATCAATGAAGAAAATGATGAGGACAATCAACTGAATAAAATGAAAGGATATTCTAGCAAATTTGCTGATATACCTGTTCAAAGGATGTACTATTATCCTAGACCTACTCAACAGGATATTCTGCATGAAGAAGATGAATATGTTCAGAGAAATAGCTATGATGACATAACTATCTATGAATGGAATATAGATGGTTTTACAGATCATCAGGTATATAATACTATACAAAGAATGCTGATGTATTCTACTATTTGTAAACAGCAGAATAATACTGACAAAAGAATTGCTTAGATGATAATAGCAGGATTTACAGGTCAACTAAAAGATTGGTAGGATAATTTTCTCACTCAGGAGCAAAAAAGTTAAATTATTGACAATGTTAAAAGAAAAATGATCAAGTATATGAGAATGTAGTTTATACCTTAGCTATTACCATTTGTGAACATTTCACAGGTAGGTATTCCAATAATCATGATAAAATTAGGACTCTATTACAGAATCATAAATGTCCTACATTGACCTATTTTAGATGGTATAAGGATGTTTTTCTAAGTAGAGTCATGGAATTACCAGAGGCTAATAGTAGCCATTGGAAGTTAAAATTTATTGATGGACTTCCTACGTTATTTGCGGAAAGAATTAGGAAAGGTCTGAAGAAGAATGTAGACAATAATATTGACTATCCTAGTTATACCTATGGAGAATTGATTGGACAATATATCCAAAAAGGATTAGCATTATGTAATGAGATTAAGTTGAATAAACAACTTAGGAAGCATAATATTACAGAGAAAGCCCAATTAGGACAATTCTGTGAACAATTTGCCATAAAAATGCCTAAGGATAGTACGGCTAAAAGAAAAAATTATAAGCCGCATAAGCATGATTATTATAAAAAATATAAGACCATAGCATATAAGAAACAATTGACTAGAAAAAGAAATAATAATTTGAGAAAAAATTGGAAACCTCATAAGAAAGAAATAGTATGTTATAAGTGCAAGAAAAAGGGTCACTATGCAAATAGATGCAACTTAAGGAAAAGGATAAATTCTTTAAGAATAGAAGATGATATTAAGGATCAAATTTTCAAGATCCTAGAAGAAGAAGTTCCTTCAAATGATGATGAGGGATCAGAGGAAGAAATTTCAGACAGCACCAATGATAAGGATTCCTTCCCAGAAGTAATAGAAGAATCAGGGGAAGATTCACAATGCCAATGCAGAGAGATAGTATCAGAAAAGAATGATTCTGATAAGGATTATTATAAATTGATTTCACAATTCTAGGATATGGAGCTCAACACAATTACTAGTCAGGATGTTGAGAAAATCATAGAAATAATTAGCAAAATTCCTAATATAGGAACAGAGAAAGTAGAAAACTCTCAGAAACTTAGAATTAAGGAAGATCCTTATAGTTTTACTAAAGTAATTAAGCAATTGAAGGATAGGAAAATAGGAGAGAAGCCTATCACAATTAGACACCTTAAGAATGAAATTGAGGAGGGGCAAAACAACAATCACTTTGCCTTTAATACGACAAGTTGGAAGAAAGAGATTGTAGGTTATGTTGCAATAGCAAACAAACATGAAGCTAATTTTGAGGGAAGCAACTCCAATGATGAGAATATTTCTTACAAAGACTTAGTGCAAACTTGTCAATTGCTATACAATTGTTGGATGACCACTCATGGCGAGGTAAAGTTTTGAAAGATAAAGGTGGATATCATGGCAGGTGAAATAGGTATAGCACTTGCAACAAGTTGAAAGAAAAAACAAAAATCAAATTTGCAAGAAGCATTAGATGAACTTGAGACATCCTTATCATAACAAAAGAATGAAAATGAAAGTTGAACAAATCATACCACTCTACACTTATGAAATTGAACGAAGTTGGAGCCATACTTAACAAGTTAATAAGGGCAAGGCCAAGCTAGATGACTTGTTGCAGATTAGAAAGTAGGCAAAGGACCATTATGAGATTGGCTATATAGGAGATATGACCTCAGCATAGACTGCAAAAAGTAAAATAAAATTCGTGAAAGGAACAGTGAGTAGTGATGCTAGAGATGTTACAACTTCATAGTCACAACCCATATGTTCTTCTCATGTTGCAACAGCATAGGCCCATGAGTATAATTATCTCCACGCCACAACATCATAGACTACTGGTACCAAGAAGAGGCGTAGACAATAGGTTAGATGCCATTATTCTTTTAAATTTGGACATCCTATTTCCAAATGCTATACTTTATTGCGTAATGTTATAAGAAGCAAATCAAGTACATCCTATATAGGAGGCAAGTAGGTGAAGATCAAGTAAATTTAAGTTAAAAGGGAAAAACTAAATTGCAACTCCTTACAAGTTCCTCGACAAGCATGTGATAAAGTTTTAGATTACTGTGACAAAAGGAATAGGATTGGAAACATAATGAATATAAGGAAGAAAAAAGATGGCATGTGCAGGCCATGTCCAAAATTCAATCAGTTGATATTACAACACCATAACAATACTAGATTACTTAAGTCAACTCATAAGGTTAGCACTTATGAAATGTAAAATGTTGCAAAGACTCCTCATGATAGTGATACTAGAACATCGACTGTTTTATTACCCTTCTAGACCTTATTAGTATTATTTGAAACTAAAGAGGAGCAAGAGAACTAGTACGAGCATTTATAACTATTTGTCTTTTGTTTTTATTTAGTTTTGTCATTGGTTGTAGTATTGGAATCTACATTTTGGCTACCTATGGCCCTAGTTCAAATTTAAAATGAGCGTGCATTCATTTTTACTATTTTTGTATGTGCATTAATATTGGGCTCTGTTTTTAATAGTTATCTAAAGGATTAAAATGCTATAGAAAATAGCTAAAGAGCAGAGAAGGATTGTCTTTCAAATAAGGAGACAACAAGAAAATTTGATTATTGCAACATAGAACAAAAAAAGTGATATTAATTTTACAACATCAAAGTCACAAAGTCAGATTTATGTTGAACATAATGAGCTAGAAGTCCGAAAAGGAAAGAGAGGAATTAAAATTGAAAGGGAACCTTGAAGCATAATCATGGTTTCGTTTCCCCAAAAGGTGGCAAGTTTAGAGAGAAGTGTTAGGACTGAATCCGCAAGCATATATATATATTTTTTAATCAGAATGTTGCAACAGTTAACATGACAACAGGAGTAACAACCTACCAAAGACACAAAGGTTGATCGTGGGAGTTGAAAAAGTGAATGATCTCTCTCTTGTAGCAACACAAAAGGAACATGAGCTTGCCTCTACAAGAACCACACTCAATGTAATTGGTACCTATCTTGAAAGACATGATGGAGGCATTGAAGCACATAAATTATAGTTACAAGAACAGAAAATTACCTTGGAGGTAGAAGTTGTAAATCTTTAGATTTTGATGGATACTTCATCTTTAAATGATGAGTAACACAATGATATTAGTGTTTGTGCAAGCATCATCTGATGAATTTGAAGTCAAAATGATGCCGCAACATCTCCAGAACTCGATGGTGAAGATTAGGCCTTAACACACCCAATTTTGATCACTTTTTCTCCTTTTTCTTACTCTAACTTTGTCATAATATATCACAAAAGGGGAGAGTCTATGAAATGAACATGTGTCAGGTGAGTGAGTGGTGTAGGGGGAGGTTTTTTATTGGATTAATGAAAGTTTATATTAAGGTAGAGTCTACCTTTATGGCCAATACCTGCTAAGGTACTTTTTTTCACTTCTTTGGAGTCATGTTTGTGGTTTTGGGTTTTGCTTGTCACATCATTGTTACAATGTCAATTGGGTTAATCAGTTTATTTATATTTGGGTTTGGTTGGTAAATGAGATGTTGTGTTTCACACATGTGTTGGCAACAAGCTGTAATTTTGGATATTGGATGATGAGTTAGACTGAGTTGTCAAAACAAAATTAAGAAAAGTTATGCTACATAATGCTAAAGGGGGAGATAGTTGGCTGTATGTTAGCTCTTATGAGGCACACTCATGGCAATCTAACTTAACAAAATCATTGTCATATAAAAGAGAAATTATTGTGATATTAATTTCCTAATATTTGTTTGCAAAAATATGGAAAGGAGTTGATCAAATATTTGAATAAGATTGCCATCTATATGAAGGAATGTCAGACCATTTTTAGCTAGAAAATCCTTGAAGAAAACGTTTGGACGATTAATGAAAGATTGGGGATTAAGCTACTAAAATGAAAAAATTGAGAATCTCATGGTAGAAGAAAAGTCAACTTGTGTTATTGCAACAAGTAGTTAACAAATTATGACAACTATAGAGTTGACCAAATCAAGGAGATATTAGCATATTAAGATGATTCCAAACTTTATAGAAAGTTGTTGAATGATAATCTACTTATGCAAAGAATTTGAGAAGTGTTCATTTAAAAGTCTTAAAGTCATTATATTGAATTTGTCTAAAAGTCAAAGAGAGTCAACCAACCAGCTTGGTAAACTTGAGTGAACTGTCTATGTATTCTTGTAATCATCAAGTTTTTGAGTGAGGCTTCTATAATTGAGTCTTAGAGTTAGTGTTCTTCATTAGTGTTGCTCACTTTGATAGAAAGGTGGAGATCTTTGGTGTTGGCTCTTTATTTTATCAAATGGGAAGTGCAAAGTATCACATAGTCGTGAACCCGAGTGTATGGGAAAGTGGAGCTGTTAGAGTGAGGTTCAAATTGAATTGTGTAAGGTATACAAACTTTTGATTTTAGTAGACTCATTTTCTAGTGGGTAAGGCCTCATAGACGTAGGTGTGCTTGCGTGAACAATTCTTTGTATAAATCTCTTGGAAATTACTCATTTTGAACGAGGGTTAACATTTTGGCAAGGTAGAGTAAACATAAGTACAATTCTAGAACTAAGAATAGTTACAATAATTCTGTTGTCTATCTGGATGTTAGTTGCTAGTTCTAACACTAAACTAATAATGAGTGTTGACGTCATTTGTTGAACTATCACTGCTGTGCTAGGGCTCATGCTGCATTTTGTAGCCACAAACCATGATCTTGCAATTGCGATGTGCATGCTCACCATTGTGGGATGGCCGTAAGCACTCCTAATGTCCATTGTTACTGATTTCACAATTGCGGGACGGATTGGTGCAATCATGGACTTGACTGTGGGTACATTATAGTACGCCCTAGTTATGCTCGCTACCGCGGTGATATTTCTTGCTGTTGCGAGGAAAGACCTTGTAATTATGAAGTGTGGCCATAAGAGAGCACTAAAAGGATTCACAGCTTGCTCCGTGACTAGACTCGCCCTTGCCAGGGCCAATGCTGCAACCACAAGTACTAGGTGAGAGAAATGAGCAAATTTCAATTTTTAATTATGTTTATCAGCCATTAAATAGTTTAAACCCTTAATTCAACGTTATTATGCATTTGGGCTTATAAGAATCATTAATTACACGAACCTAAGACATTTTATATCTAGTTAAGGGAATTTGGTTGGAGATAAGATGAATAATGTTGAGATTTTTTTAAGAAAATGATATTAGAACGTTAGAGTATAAACTACACTCAAGGGTTGCATAAGTTGTAAATTTCTATTGAATTGGAGATTTAATAAGAATTACCTTGATTGAATAAGAACTTAAAGATTCAAGCCTAGTGAGTCATAAAATCAAGTAAGTTAATATCTATAAGTGGTTTTCTTACAAATTTTACCAACTACCATTTTTTTAAAATTTTCTTTTATCATATAAATGAAATTTTTATTATGAAATGGTTTTTCTTGAAATTCTTATATGAATGTCTTGAGATTCTGATTGTAATTTATTATAAAAAATGTATACTATTTCTTGCATATTTTATCACTTTCATACTAACGTTTCATATATGCTAACTAAACTATTTATTACCTTGTTTTGAATATGAACTAGATAGTTAAATTGTTTTGTATAGAAATCTATGAAATCTTCAGATTCTATGAAAAGATTTATACTTATTGGAATGTTTACTAGTGTATTGGAATTAATTCCAACTCTCTTAAGCAAAGTAGAAGTTTTGGACCATTCAATCGAGATTACATTTGACCATTTCAATTAGAGTTATAATTGAGACAATTGTTTTGATTTGAACTAGCAATTTGGTTGCACGTGATCCTTTCAATCAAGGTTAAAAATTGAAATATGTGATCCACTAAATTAGAGTTAAACATTGAAAATCAAGTAACCCTTTTAATTGAGATTATAGATTGACAACTATTTTGGGTTAAATGTTGTTTCAGTTGCAAGTGACTTTTTTAGTTAAGATTATAAATTAAGACCCTAACTAATAAATTGGTACATGAAATCTCAAAACCATGAACAAACTTACAAGATGGAAGATTTTAAAGCATTTCTTTTATCTTGCTCACATCCCCACATCCCTTAAAAGAATAAGTAGATTTGTTATTGGGTGGCTTATCTCTTAAAAACGAAATACTTGACTTTTGTAGAGGACGGACTATGAAAGATTTCATGCGAAGTTGGTAACGTTACCTTGGAAAAAAAGAATTTAGTTTGATTACACTGTTAAGTTATAAGAATGATATAATTTTTAATTTTTCATTGCAAGCAAAGTATAAAAAGGATATTGCTTCATTGAGATATAAGCAGTATATTTTCTTTAAATTTTTGGAATTCCCTTTAAGTATTGATTTAAATATTTTGATACAAGTAACTTTGGTATCTTTGATATGAATCTCTTAAAAATACTGTCATGCTGTGTACCCTAAACTAGAGCCGTAAAAATAGTATAAACAAATTGAAAATTTAAAAATTTTAAATGTTCTTGAGAGAAGGGGTCGGATTCACTTTGCCCCCTTATGCTATTATATTAATACCATTTTCTACCTAAAATACTCTTTAGTTACCCGTTTAACGTAAAAATACTCTAATAGGATATTATGTTGTCATATTAAAACAATTATATTCTTTAAATTAAAACTAAAACAGGGGATTATAGCATGGATTTAGTCATTAGGCTGTTTTTATCTATTTCATTGAATTTTCAAGCCTAATTACATTTTACTATCTAATGCCAAAAACAATATATTGGTAAAATAATATATTTATCGTCATGATCTTTTTTAGAGAAATTGTTTAAAATTTAGTGCAAATGTGAAAAAAGATACTTCAGAGGAAGATATTTATACTCTATCCCCAACCTAATCCAATTATTGTAATAACAGTTATCAAAGCAGTACCTATTAAGTGTGCGTCATGACCCATGCAAGCCACTGATAGTGCACACGCCAATCAACGGCTGGCACGCGAAGACCCCATTGTGCCCACACCATTACTGCAGTTGCTGCCCCCGCAGCGCAAGGTACAACTCCACAAAGCGCGTTTGACTGACGCAGACACGTGCGTGACTTAACCTGTCCTTTCCAACAACTATCCTCGTCCCCACCCACCTACGTGTTTTTATCTATACTCCAATGTCTGTAGAGAGTGTTTAATCAAGAATTCCTGGGGTTGATTAGTGGTGGGAAGGGAAGAGATGAGGGAGCTTAGGCCGTTGGTGCACCTTCTGTTGCCGCTATGTCTGCACTGGGTTGCTGAAGAGATGACTGTTTCTGTGCTGGTTGATGTCACCACCAATGCTCTTTGTCCGGGCCAGAAGACTTGCCCCGAAGCCATCTACATCAATGGCATCCAGCAAACTGTCAGTCTTCCTCTCCCCCTCTCCCGCTCCGTCTCCATCTCGGTGTCTCTGTATTCTGTGTCTGTTTTAACAGAAACCTTCGAAAGTTTGAATCTTTGAAGTTTGACTTTCTGAAGCTGATTAGCGCCATATGGGATTTAGAAGTTTTTATATAAACGGTTTGCTTATTGGGTGGAAATGGTGAAAGATATATACACGTATGTGCTTGCTATTTTTCTTTGTCGGATTGGGGCTTATTAACAATGATTTGTTTGTTTTTTCCTTCTTTGACCCATTTGTTTCTTTTATGCTTGATCTGGAACTCTTGAACTTAGGAAAATTTCTTGGTATCATGGTTTCAGCTTTAAATTCTCTCTCTCTCTCTCTCTCTCTCTCACACACACACACACCCCACTTCCCAAAAAACCAAAAAGGTAAAAAGGAAAGAATGGAAAAAAAAAGTGGGTTTAAGGGGAAAGAGGAAGAGAATTATCTTTTGCTAATGGTGGTGCCCATCATATTATATAAAATTGTCCTCTTTACTTGGCTGACACTGATGCCTTTGTCATTTTAATTTCTTACTTTTCTTTTGATTTTTGTTCTTATTTTTTAAGCTAAGTGCAGATAAATTTAAGAAAGCGTCCGTTAGTTGTCTGTCTTTCCATTTGTATAATTACCTACAAATCCTCTTGATCCATTTATGGTGTTCACTTAAGTTAAGTGGATTTAGTGACTGGAATAAGCATCCCATGAGGATTAATATCCTCGTTGGATCACTATTCACTCTATGACAGTGATGAACACTTGAAAGACACAATGATATAATACAGTAATCACTCATCTTCGTTAGAGAAAAAGGAGGTTACTGTTCACAGGGAAATGCAAAAATCAAGATGCTTCACGAAACATCACTTTCAAAGTTCATGGAGAGATAAAAATATGTGGTATCAGTAATGGAGAAAATTCTCGAGATTTTTTCTCTCTGATTTGCTGTGGCTCCAACTGGTCAAGCAGACTTGAAGGGCTCTTTTTTATTTCTTATTCAGATTTACTATAGCAGCCGCCTGAATTTGCCATCTGTATATGTTTTTTTTTTGTCAACACGAACTTTTTCTTATTTAAAAAAAATCAATAAAAAAGAGCTTAAGATGACTTCTCTTCTAAATTTTTCGATCATGGAAAGAGAAAGCTCTAATACATTTTTTAATGAATAAGAACTTTTGGTTGATGGAAATGCTTCTCAGTGTCTATTTTAAACCTTAAGTCCAGTGTCTGAAGGCCAAGCTTGAAGCTTGTGTGACTAAAATGGCCCACTTTAGTGGCACACCGCAGTCTGTTTCTGCAGGAAAGACAACTTATTTTAGATTTCAGTCTTAAATTTATATTTGCTTCACTTCTGATTTTTACTTCGGCGTTTTGAGGGAAGGTGCAACCTTTTTCATATATTGGGCCCTATGGACCGTAGATGAATATAATCTTGATGCGGACTTATAAGATAGGAATACGAAACAAAGCATAACAAACAAAAAATGGCTGCTAGAATCAGGGATTTTTATTACTGTAAGCTTAAGGGTGTGAGATGGATTGAGACAGTGGTGGGGTAGTTTAGCTAAGGCTATTATTTGACTTTCATGAAGCAGCTTAGACTCCATGAAATACCATTTGTCTTTGCTGAATTAATTAATATATTGCTGTAGGGGGCTTCTAAGAAAAATTAATCTTCTCAAGATAGGTCATGCATAAATAAAAGAAACACAATGAATGTAAATAATCATGTAACTGAGCATTTCTACAATCCACCTCTTTCCTGCGTTCACTGCATAAAATTTTCTCCTCTAAAGTTTTAGCCTCTGTTTGTGCTTGTAGGTTGTTGGAATATTCAAGATGATAGTTCTTCCACTCTTAGGTCAGCTGGCTGATGAGTATGGGCGTAAACCGCTGCTTCTTATTACTCTTCCGACAACCTCTGTTGCTTTCAGTATGTTTCTTTGCAGCTCTAAATTTTGCGTTCAATCTTCGTTTGAAATAATTAAATGCATGCTCACACTCAGCAAATGTACAACTGCACAATTATTCTATTATATATTTGAAAAAGAGTCTGTAGAATTAATCTGAAGGGAGATATTTATTCAGTTCCAGTGAGTAGGCCTTGACGAGAACAGCTTTACATCTGTGTATAGAAGTTGATAGCTTTAAGTTATAAGCCAAAGTGTAATCACTTGCCCTGTATACATTCTCATGATCTGTTATAACTCTAATCCATTTAATAGCTAATGTATTATTGTGCTAGTGAATTGCAGTGGCTTGTCATGATCGAGAAATCATCTTTTTGAAGATATAAAAACTCATCTTAATGAATGCAAATATTTCTTTTAGATAAAATTTACACAACATAGCATAATACCTGATATGGCTAATCCATCGATGTGATATGAGTCTCCTGACTGATTCACTAGCCCAGATGGGATGTCTAACGGTCACATGACTCTTTTGAATTGTTTTCTTTTCAACAGTGCTCTGTTCCTTCATTTATTAGATGCGGGAATTCCACCTATTGGGGCATTAAAATGCATTCTTTAGGATAATGAACTTTGGACCTTAAATTTGAGATTAAAAGATGCCTTGTTCCTTACCTTGATTGTGAAAGATTAAAGCTAGGATGTTCTGTGTTAGAGATTTCTTCTCACATTTGATTGTGCCATTTTACATTTTAATGCTAAGCTGCCATATTTAGAATAGTTTGGATTCCAAACACTATCAATAAATATTGATGAAATGAAGTTTAAAAATGTGTTGCAGATCATGCACGTTGATCTCAGATGCGTAATTTTTCATTTTTTAAATGCATATTTTCCTTAACAGAATAATCTTTTTCAGCTTTACTTGCCATCAATCAATCGAGAGGATCTGTATATGCTTACTATATTATCCGGACAGTTTGTAATATCATAAGCCAGGGAAGCATTTTCTGCATATCTGTTGCCTATGCTGTAAGTTCATTCAGTAATGTTATCTTTAACATGACATGGAGTCACAATAATTAGAATTTTCTGACTCATTGAGCGAAATTTCAGGCAGATGTTGTAGATGATGATAAGAGGGCTGCTGCTTTTAGTTGGATCACAGGCCTTTTCTCAGCATCACATGTTGTTGGAAACATCCTAGCACGTTTTCTTCCTGCAGACTATATTTTTGAGGTGTGCTTAATTTTTTTAACACTTTCTCTATTTTTACTAATTCTTTGCTTTAATATTCATTTCATGTTCTAATTTCAGGTGTCAATAGCTCTCTTGATCTTTGGTCCAGTTTACATATCAATATTTCTGAAGGAAACAGTAAAACCAACTCATAAGCCAAACCAGCACATCCCTTTCTTCAGAAAGGTGGTTAGGATTGTTCAAGAGCGATATTACTCAATGAAAAATGCTGTACGCATTGTTACCTGCAGGTAAATTCGATGTTTCACGTGCTCCACTCTGTATTTTGTTCTTGATGGGGCAAAACCCATGAATCCAAGGGCTGCTTCTTTCCTATCATGAATAAAATTAAGATTAAATTCAATGCAGCTTAATGAATAAAGAGTTTCATTTTTGCATCCTCTAAATGATTTTTATTTTCTCTGCAGCTCAACTCTTAAGTGCATTTCTTTTGTTTCCTTCTTCTATGAACTAGGGATGTCTGGTATCAGCAGTGTCTTATTGGTATGTCTCTAACCGTGACAACATATCTGCCTTTTTTTTTTGCTTCGAAGATGCCTTCATTTTTCTCTTTCCCGGTTACTTGCCCAATAATCATTGCAAATGAACTGTACCAAGATTTTTGTGGAATATAAGCACATCAATTAAGTTATTCTATAGCTAAGTGACATGCGTAACTCATTAAATTTCTCAGAAGGAATACTTACCTAACTGCCTTCTCCATCAGGCTAGCAATATTAATTTTTTAATGGTTAAAATCTGCACATACACTCACTCACATGGACACGCATATACCAAATGATCTTTGGCATGCTGAGAAGCTCTATTAACTTTCCTCCATAACCTTGCAGTACTATTTGAAGTCAACTTTTGGTTTCAACAAAAACCAATTTTCAGAACTCTTGATGATGGTGGGAGTAGGTGCCATTTTTTCTCAGGTACCTGATGACATGCCCCCAAGCATGTATTGAGACTTGATGCTGAACATGAAAAATTTCCCTCACCAAGCCTTACCACCTCAATGTATATTTGTTTGTTCTACTATCATGTTAATTAACACCTAAGTAGTTTTGGATCTTTTGTTCTGAGTTCTGAAAAGTATATGAAGTATTAGCTCTTTCTACCAACTGTGTGAAGAAAAAGTTTGGAGCAGTTATAAAGTTCAAATCCTTTTCCAAAGGAACTGTTAACATGACGTTTTATGGTTTTAGCTTTAGTTCCATGGAAGAATGTTTTATATCATTCATATAGAGTAACATGTGAACTTTTCCTTCTTTTGATACCACCTTGTTCTTGTTCTGGATTCCACGTCTTCAATTCTTGTATTATTCCACAATCATGGAGTAGGGTCTGTTTGAATTGAACTACTTGAAAAATACTATCTTTCTGGGTGATTCATAAGCTGTGTGATTAAGCACGCCTGTACGAGTTTCAGCACCTTACATTTTAGTTTCTGATCTTATCTCCTGCTTTTCCAATCGCATGTTTCAAGATTCTACTGGTTCCTTTAGTCAATCCATTGGTTGGAGAGAAACTGATTCTCTGTGCAGCCTTGCTCGCATCAGTAGCATATGTAAGTTGCTAAGACGAACAGAATCTTGAACTATTGCTGTTTTTAGTGTTTGCCGAACAACTTTCTTGTTAAAAGTGATTGGTCTCACAAAGAATTTGTTTATGCAGGGACTGCTTTATGGATTGGCCTGGGCACCATGGGTAAGTTAACTCCTGCATGCTAAACCTGAAATTATGTGCATGTTTTTTCTCTCTGGCAGCTATGGTCTCACTGCAGACTGAAACTTGTGTCACTTGCAGAGTCATTCTCAATTTGTGTTTCTCTTCTGCTCTAGTAATACATCTAAATATTGGGCGGTAAAAAGTTTATCTTGAATATGCCACGTCTTTGTTCTTCTTAGTACGCTGATATCCAAAAATGAGACTATATGAACTTGTAAAAAACAGAACCTATGATGCAGGCCTTTGTTTCCATGGTTTTATATCCATTTCGTGTTTAGAAATTTTTAGCACATTTTTATTATTGCTACTTGCAGGAACCTGTGTGTCAATCTTATAGCATAGTTGTTAACTGCTATCCATCTATTCTGACACAGGTGCCCTATCTGAGTGCTTCTTTTGGAGTCATCTATGTCCTTGTGAAGCCTTCTGTAAGTACCTGCCCCCTTAACTCTGTTCCCTGGCACTAGAGCTATAGATGTGTTGAATGAGTTCACTTTTATTTGCTTTTTTTTCCCTCATTGTGTTGCTCATTATTTGAATCAATGCCAGACTTATGCAGTGATATCTTTGGCATCAAACTCAGCAAATCAGGTCAGTCTACAAATAAGTAATTAATCAATTAAGGAGAAAGTTACTATGTAGTGATTTTGGTTGTGGTATCTCCCATAGTTCTCGCAGAAAGTAACATGTGAAATTAATCATAAGTAGACAAGCATCTAGTATGAACAGCTTTCAAAACATCCTCAGTTTGATCTACATGGTAGGGATTCTGTTTGATTTCCACTTGATCTGATAAATTGCTCATAAGCCCAAAATGTCGTTTTATGCTCCAATAACTATAAAAGACCAACAGACTTCCTCGGTTAGTTTCATTTTATTGACCTCTTATGAGAAGAAAACAATTTATTCAGCTTAAATGATGCTTTCTGGCTGCTGGTTGTGGTGATTTGTTAATAAAAATTCCCAACACTGGATGGAGAAAGCTTTTGATGGAGCCGACTTTCATAGCTCTGTTGATTGCTGCAGACAACAGTTGATCAAGTTCTTTTCTTAAAGTAGAAGATAGATTAGGAAATGGGGTTGAGTTTTGGGAACTGTGATTCTTTCTTCTTCTGTAAGTGCTCTTCGGCTTCTGTAGACTGAAACATCATATTTCTTCCATCTGTTTCCCTCGAAATAGGGTAAAGCACAAGGCTTCATAGCTGGTGTCAAATCTGTCGCAAGCCTGCTTTCACCCTTGGCAATGAGTCCACTGACCAGTGAGCTGGCTATATCCTCTTTTCATCTCCTTTCTCAGGGAATAAAAAATGTAGGGAAATTCTAGCAACTTGACAGACTATTGTTCTGCCTTATTTCAGCATGGTTTCTGTCCAGCGATGCACCTTTTGACTGCAAAGGCTTCAGTATCATAGTTGCTTCTCTAAGCATGGTATGCTCAATGAATCCTGTCCGTAGTTGGTCAACTCTTAACGTGCTTTCAGCTTGTCATTGTGCATGCTCTATGATCCACTTGGTTGTCCTTCTAGGTTATTTCATTGTGCTTTGCATGGACGTTAAAGCTAGACGCACCATCTGACAAGAGCGTAGAAGATCAGACAGAAGATGTTGAAACACCACTTCTGTCATAAGGCAGCAGCCCAAATTTTGTGGTTGAAGTCTGCCAAGGCGACAAGGATGTGTTGATCTACCTCTCTTCTGACTTGGATACATGGTTTGGGAAATCATCCACAGATGCTAAGACAATAGCCCCTCCACATGGGACAGCAGATGATGGTGCGCTTTTCGCGAAGCACAGAGAGAGCAACGTATAGCGGTTTGACACAGAGAGCCTTGTCATCGTAGCTACAGTATTGGAACATATGAAGCAGTTATATTATTACTCATAAATAACCTTTGTATTATTGCATGTTCTTTGAAACAGCACCCATGAACGAGTGTCTTATGAATTTAGATTCGTCGTGCCTAAGAAGAAGGTTGAAATTTAATGTATGTTATGAATTCATGGATAGTAGACAGAAGAACAAAAATAATAAAAAGGGAAATAGAAAAAGAGAGACGCCATTCGTGTGCCAAGCTAAGCAAATGAGTCACAGAATAGCATGTAAATGGGTTCTAGATTTGGATTCAATCGGGCTTAATACCTGTTTGGGCTAAGGCCTTCAGAGAGTGCTACTAATGGGTTTAATTGGGCCTACAGGCCTACCCAAAAAAAGTCTATCGGGCTCCAAAAGGGTAAAGAAAAAGGTATTGGATTCTTTCTTTTGTCATTGGGCTGATAGGTTGTGGGCATGGGGAAGAGAAATTATGTTTGGAATAGGTCTATGCTTAGTATTGAACCAAGTTTTAAACACTTCCACTCTTTTACATCAAGAGTCCAAGGATATGGGAATCTCCTAGTAAGATCATCCTAAGTTCCCTTGATGTGTGCTTACCAACCATGAAAAAGAGAGTAGTTGCACCTATTGTATGTGAAAGAGTCATTGTGCTCATTATGTGTAGAAGAGAGATAGCCCATTGTGTGTGGAACTGTGTGTGAGTATAATTATTAATTTACTTGTAAATATGTGTAATATTTGGGTTTTGAATATTTGTGTATATTTTAAGAGATAGAATAATTTAAATTTTATATTTAAATGAAATTTTTTGTTGGTATGTCAGGATTGAGTAATTTTTATAGGATGAAAATTGCTGAAAATAAAGAAAAAAAACATTGACTTTAATATGGTGTTTCTATATCCAATTTCAAAGGGGAGATATTTACAAATTCAAAAGAGAAGAAGGTGCAGTGACATTAATTTATGAGAGTTGTATACACAATTAAACTCTATAGTATAAATATATCCCTACATCTATCACTGTAAATGAATACATTTTGTAATCTAAAAGCATGAATTAATACAAGACGTTGATTTTGTACTTGTAATTAGGATTTTTTTAGTTTATTGATTTGTGTATGGCTATGTCCAAAATCTTTACTGTACAAAACATTTTTCATTCGTTATGATGTCATGGCAGAGGAGGACAATGATTTTCATAAAGAATGATTCTACTCTATATGGTGGAGATAACGTGCTGATTAATATAAGAGAAATCGAGGAATACTATGAAGATTTTTTTTCTCAAATGACATAATTATTAAAGGAATGACTTAGGTTTAAAAAATGCTTGAATATTTATTTACAATTAAAATCACTTGATTATTTTATTTGTATGAAGCAATTCCAAGTCTCATTGTTCAGAACAAATTAAAGTTCATTTGTAAGAGTTGAAAAATTATTCGAAAAAGATGATTAGCAAATAGGTATACTAAGTCTCATTGTCCAAAACAAGTTAAAGTTCTTTTGTAAGAGTGGGAAAATTATCAAAAAAGATGATGAGCAAATAAGATATACTTTCTCAATATATATGGATTTTGAATTAGTAAGCACAATGTGATAAATAAAAGTGTTTGTAACACTATGCATAAAGCAAAAGGTAAGGAAACCAGAGACATTGATGCAACAAAAAATAAGATTGATGAACATATGCATCATCGAGAAAAATTGACATTTTAAAATTCACCTCTCACTACTAATTCAATGGAATTTAAGTAAGTTGTAAGGATGGTTGTGTTTTCTCAGGATGCAATACAAGGAAAATGACTTTAAAACATATATGCATGTTAATAAAATGAAGTTTGATTTTAATTTAAAGATGTCATGAGACAATTACTTGAGGCATCATTTTTTTTTTTCAAAATAATGGGGTAACATGGAGAGCCTTAAAAACTTCATTCTCATAAGTAACAATGAGAAATTGGAAAATCTATAATTATGATTTTTTATGACATTTTAGAAGTAAAACAGAGATCAAGACGAATTTAAAGAGGGTGTTTTTTATTATTAATTCTACATTTTTAACAGTTTTAAAAATTGTCCACCTGGTGGGAAATTTGAAAATTTTTCTTGTTTCCAAATTCTAGAATTTTGGAAATCCTATTGTTGGGATCTCATATTCCAAAAAACTAAAAATGAAAATACCTGGCTTAATGTCGAAAGCTTAGTTTTCAGCATTAAGCCAAAAAAAAAAAAAAGGCTTAAAGTAGGAATTTGGGATTCCCAAAATGATTTTATTTATTTATTTTTATTTAAAAACTATTGATAAATTAACAAAATGACCCTTTGTGGAGTAATTTTAAAATAACCAGTAGTCATCTAGGGGATCAGAATAGCATATACCAACTAGTTGTATAACTTGTATTATTTGTTATTTAATTTCTCTTAATAAAGAATTTTACTTACATTGCAATTTATTCTAGTACACATAATTGTTGGAAAATTTGTGGAATAATCTCTATATTTTCTCTATTAATTGAAAATTGCCAATAATCAATTTATAATGTAGGGTTATAGATGCAGATTAAGTAGAAATTTTGATAAAAATAAATTGAAATTCTAACTAATCTAACAGACTTCTAAAAAGTAGTAAACAGATGAAGTTGAAAATTGAATACATTTACCAAACAGTAAACACTAGCTACATGTCACAACTTAATCAACAAAACTAAACACTACACGCACAACACTTACAAAACAAGCATGATGAAAATACATCGCTACTCCTCATTCGACAACTTAACGTCGAATGCATATATTGGATCATGCTTAATGCCCAGTTAACTCATTCTTCTTCTTTCTCCCATGAGCTGCACATTCATAAGCCATGATTTGGAATCCAATGCGTTGCCTACACAAGAGCATTCTATTGCCGTGACTTGGAATCCAGTGCGCTGCATATGCATGAGTATTCTGTTTTTCTCCTCTCTTATTCAATTTAAAGCTAATGTCTTTTCTTTAGGTGTGTCTCATGATATAGTTACCGCCTTTCAATTAGGACAATGAATTCCTGCTTATCAATTCTCTACCAAAATTTCATGCTGTTTCTACAATTGATATTACTATTCCACCTCTATTGTAGCTAAATATACAGATTAGTATCTCTTATTTAGTTTTAAATTGTATTGAAAATGGTCATGAAAACTATGATATCTTCATTGCTCGAAAGATACCCCCGCCAATGTAGTATATTTTGAATGCTTAGAAAGGCTCCATTGATGATTTCTTTGCTAATGGCAACATATTAATTTATAATAACAAACCCTAAACTTTCTTATAGTGCATCATCAAATCAAATGCTCACTATTAGCCATGGAGTCCTATCAAACCAACCTATTTAATTGCAAGTAAGAATGTGACAGTTTATGCTCTTGTTGTGTGGATGCTCCAAATGCATTAACGAACAAGCTCACCATTGAATTGATTTATCTTATCAGTAGATGGATCCTCAGCTTTTTTAATATATCGTTATATTAGACTGCAAGACATGTGGCATTGCTCAGTGCATTGAATGATGAACCCTACCTCCCATCAATGCTAACATCTCTCTACAACGTGCTATCCTTATTACTACTTTATTGACAACAAGTCATGTGGGTTGCTTGATTTTTGTACATGTTTATTACAAGTATTAATGTAGCTATTGAGGTAACTATTATGTATTTATAATCACAAACTCTAAGTTTGTCTGCAATACTTGGTCACATCAAATGCTCACTACTCGAAGTAACTTTCAGCCAAACTAACCTAATCAATTGCAAATAAGGATGTGACAATTCATACTGTTGTGGTGCGGATGCTCCAAATTCATTGACTGACGAGCCCTACTATTGAATTAATATATTCCATCAATAGATGAGCCTTCAATTTTTAATATGTTGTCATATCAAATTGTAAGGCATGTGACTCTACTTAGTGCATTGAACGATGAACCTTGCCTCTAACTTGTATTATCCTATTAATACCAGTAGCCTTCTACAATGTCTTACCCTTATTACTGCTTTATTGATGACAAGTTATGCGTCCTGTTCATTTTTTGTGCACATTTATTACAAGTCACAATATGACTATTAAGGCAACTATAAATATCAACCTCTATTCCAAATCAATTTTCACATTCTTGCTTAGAAGTTGTTGTATTTTGTTGATAGATATAGGTGATTATCCAAATTTTAGGAGTAGGAGGGGTGTTTTGTTAAGTCTGCAGTGGTATAAAAAGAGAATAGGCACTTAGCGTAGAGGAGTTTGAGGGATGGTCCATGATCTCCAAGTTCTAGTTGTGAAGGTTTAAAGACGATAGTTTTTGTCTATGTTAAGAAATTTAGTATTGACGTACGAACTTGCTGCCTGACAAATAAGACAAGAAAACAATCCAATGCCAGTGCCTCGCTCTATGTATCAAAAGCTTCTATTAGCTGAAGAAGCTGTATTTTCTTGAGGTCAAAGATCATCACGTCATGAAATTTTGAATGTTGACAATCGTTCAGAGTATCAGTTAGACTATTACATATTTGATGAAGATTAATAAATTTCTCTTAACTAATGTTAGCTATTTGTGGCTCTTATTATGTTGTGATTATTTTTCATGAATATGTTATCATCAAATTATGTACGTTTTGACATATATTATAATTCTTTGGTCTCACCCTCGATGACTAATGAAATTAATATGACAATACATTACAAATCTTTTATAGTTATATTATGGTTTCTATTATTATTTATTATCAACAAACGTATACATTCTACCATGTATGTTATGCACAGCAGTAGCAGTTATCTCTATGGGTTATTAGCACCTGTATTTTCTCAATTGTTATCATGAGCAATACGCATAATACGTCCATTATGAGTAATTAATTTCATGAAATATATTAACAATGAAGATATGTTTTACACAATGGTGAATTGAAGTTGCCCGCCAACTCTCTAATGTCCCGTCAACTCGTGCCAAGCTTTTGCATATGTAATTTCAAATCTGTATCTATCTTTCACCGACTACATTATAAACTTGATCTCATGTGACAAGTTTTGCTACACCATTCCCACTAATTCTTCCATAAAGGCCAAAGATGAATTACAATTTAAAGATTTAAATATAATATAATAGCATAATATACACAATTTAGTTCTTATTATGTATAATAAATTTAGCAAGAGAAACTAATTGATCCATATTTTAGTTCAATAAGTGTGTGTGTTGAATACTAAGGACAATCAGTCAATGAACCCACAAATGTTCACACACACACAGAGGTTTTGTTTGGACGAGGAGTTTTGGTTGGAGATTATATTTGGCAGACGTTATATTAGATTGAGTAATATATTTTGGTTATAAGATTTTAATGTTTTAAATTTTTTGATTTATTTAAATATATGTATAAAACATTAATAATTATTGGATGATATGATAGTATATAGGGATAATGAGAGTGTATGAATATATAAATATTGATATTAATTTGATTGTGACTATGTATAATTATTGAGAAATAATTTGTTAGTTATATGTGAAAAAAAAATAAGAAAATTTAAATTTGACTCTGAATAAAAATATTTTTAAATTGTATATTTAGAAGTTTAACATTTAATGAACTGTGTGAAGTTAGAAAATGAAAACAAACGTAGCCATAGTAGTTAGAACCGGTCGTGATGAAAACTGTTGATTGATTCCTTCTTCAAAGCAACAAAGTTAATTTATTTTATTTATTTATTTATTTCTCATGGGAACATTTTAGCAATTTCATTCATATATAATTTTAAAAAGAAAAGAATATAAGTTAACACTATTTAAATAAATAATGTATCCCAAAATAAATATTAATTAACATTGAAACAAAATTAAAGCGAAAAAAGTAATATCACTATAATAAATATCCTTGAAAAGAATGAGTTCAGCTTATAAGTAATCTATTTTAATTATCGGAATGAAATCCAAAAAAAAAAATTAATAATTATTCTTAGAAACTGACAATTGATTTGTGAAGGATACAAGAACAGGTCCTACAATCGAGTACAAATTAATAATTTTGGAGGGGAAGAACAATGTAGAATTGTTTATTAATATTATTATCCAAATAATACTTTTTTATTGGTCAATGTAAAATTATGTAATTACCTTCATTTTCAATTCTATTATTTTTTATCCTCTTCTTTCTTCTCTCTTTTCCTCAACTTATTATTTTTATTTATTTTTCTACCAAATTTTTTCCTTTTTCTTATTATTTTTATTTAAAATATTTAATTTTCAATAATTTTGTTCTATAATTTAAAATATGATAACTTCATTATTTATTAATAAATTACAGTTTTAATAGTTTATAAGTTAATTATCGTGGGATCGAATTCAAATACAGAAAGATTAGGTGGACTCCAAATGAAATACTATTGAATGACACCTCTCATGTCTGCCCCTTCTTGTCTTTTTACAGGATTTTCACATGGCCGCCGTGTCTCCAGCTGTACTGAAAACGATTGAACCACTTTGAGAGAGAGCATTGGAGGACACATCTTTTCTTGTCTGTGTAGGTAGCACCACCAGCTCATAAAGAAAACAACAAGGGGGGAGACTTTGAACGATGAAGTCTTGGTAGGAAGATCTGCAAGGTTTTCATATGATAAATATTTGGTAGATTTGGTAGGAGTTAAGTTGAGGTAAAATGTATATTTCAAATGAAGGTTTTAATAAGTTATAATTTTGTTTTATTTGAATTTTTGTATTGATGTATATTTTTTAAAATTTGATTTAATAGTATAATTAAAATAGAATTGTTCATTTATATTATCATGGAAATAATGTTTTTTTTATTGCTCCATGTAAAATTGTGCAATTATATTTATTTAAAAATTGCTCTAGGTATCAAATGCTTCTATTTCTCAAAAAAGTTGCATTTGCTTGTGGCTATAGACAATCACGCTATGAAATTTTGAATGCCATCAACTGTCTAGACTATAAGTCAATCTATTACATGTTTGATAAAAATGAATAAATTTCTCTCAATGGATGTTACCTATGTGTGGCTCCTATTATGTTGTGATTACTTTTAATTAAGATGTTATCCTCAAATTGTGTATGTTTCGACATATGTTATGATTACATCGCTCTCTAGTCTCGTTCCCAATTACTAATAAAATTAATATGACAATACATCACAAATCTTTTAGAGTTATATTATGATTTCTATTATTATTTATTATGGAAAAACATAAGCATCACGACCTGTGTTTTATGCATGGTAGTATCAATTATCTCTATAGGTTATTAGCATTTGTATACTGTGAGCAATATGCATAATAAATTTGTTATGAGTAATTAATTTCGTGAAATAATTTTACACTAAAGTTTTGTTTTACATAATGAAGAATTGTAGCCTGCTCTCCAACATAAGTCATTCAAAGCATGACTACCGAATGCCTTACTAAAGTTGGAACACATATGCCTCAAACAAAACTAATTAACCTTGTTAGGTGGCTGAAAGTCAGGAACTCATCTATAGTAGCTAACAGATTCGCATGAATCAAACGAGTTGGGATTCTTCCTTGCACCACATACTATCTTAATAGAATAAGAAACCATTGGTAGGAGCTCAAGTTCTCCTCACTAAAAATGGAAAATGCAAGAGACAACAACTTATGGTTTGCATTGAAGGCTACTACAATGAGCATCTTGTGTTGCCATTTCATAGATAAATATGTTTCATTAATACTAATGGCACTACGATAGTGCTGAAATCTATAAACGCATGGTTTAAAGGTTTAAAATACATACCCCAATATGTACTAGGTGCATGCTACTCAATGATGGTCCTAAAATTATTCTTTTGAAGTGCAATCATATACATAAACAACTTATGAATTGAACCCTCTCATGTCCTATAAATCATCTCTAAAGTTTTGTCAACCTGTGCTAAGTCTCATTGTCCAAAACAAGTTAAAGTTCTTTTGTAAGAGTGGGAAAATTTTTCGAATAAGATGATGAGCAAATAAGATATACTTTCTCAATATATATGGAATTTGAATTAGTAAGCACAATGTGATAAATAAAAGTGTTTGTAACACTATGCATAAAGCAAAAGTAAGGAAACCAGAGATATTGATGCAATGAAGAATAAGATTGTTGAACATACACATCATCAAGAAAAATTGACATTTGAAAATTCACCTCTCACTACCAATTCATTGGAATTTAAGTTGTAAGGATGATTGTGTTTTCACAGGATGCAATACAAGGAAAATGATATATGCTTGTCAATACAATGAAGTTTGATCTTAATTTAAAGATGTCATGAAACAATTACTTGAGGCATCATTTTTTTTCAAAATAATGGGGTAATGTAGAAAGCCTTAAAAACTTCATTCTCATAAGTAACAATGAGAAATTGGAAAATCTATAATTATGATTTTTATGACATTTTAGAAGTAAAATAGAAATCAAGACGAATTTAAAGAGGGTGTTTTTTATTATTAATTCTACATTTTTAACATGTTTAAAAAATTGTCCACCTGGTGGGAAATTTGAAAATTTGTCACGTTTCCAAATTCTAGAATTCTGGAAATCCTATTGTTGGGATCCCAGATTCCAAAAAAAAAAAAAATACCTGGCTTAATGTCAGAAGCTTAGTTTTCGGCATTAGGCCAAAAAAAAAAAAAACAAAAGACTTAAAGTAGGAACTTTGGATGCCCAAAACGATTTTTTTATCTTTTTTATTTAGAAATTATTAATGAATTAACAAAATGACCTTTTGTGGAGTAATTCTAAAATAACCAGTGGTCACACAGGGGATTAGGATAGCATGTAACATCTAGTTGTATAACTTGTATCATTTGTTATTTAATTTCTCTTAATAAAGAATTTTACTTATGTTGCAATTTATTCTAGTACACATAATTGTTGAAAATTTTGTGGAATAATCTCTATATTTTCTCCATTAATTGAAAATTGCCAATAATTAATTTATAATGTGGGGTTATAGATATAGATTAAGTAGAAATTTTGATAAAGATAAATTAAAATTCTAACTAATTTGACAGACTTCTAAAAAGTAGTAAACAAATGAAGTTGAAAATTGAATACAGTTACCAAATAGCAAACACTAGCGCATATACGGTGCCTACATGTCACAACTTAGTTGACAAAACTAGACACAACACACACAACACTTACAAAACAACCATGATGAAAATACATCGCTACTCTTCATTCAATAACTTAATGTCAGATGCATACATTGGATCATGCTCATTGCCCAGTTAGCTCATGCTTCTTCTTTCTCCCATGAGCTACACATTCATAAGCCACAATTTGGAATCCAGTGCATTACACACACAACAGCATTCTATTGCCATGACTTGGAATCCAATGTGCTGCATATACATGAGCAATCTGTTGTTCTCCTCTCTTATTCAATTTAGAGCTAATGTCTTTTCTTCAGGTGTGTCTCATGATATAGTTACCGCCTTCTAATTAGGACAATGAATTCTAGCTTATCGATTCTCTACCAAAATTTCATGCTATTTCTGCAATTGATATTACTATTCCGCCTCTATTGTAGCTAGATATACAGATCAGTATCTCTTTTTTAGTTTTAAATTGTATTGAAAATGGTTATGAGAAACCATGATCTCTTCATTGCTCGAAAGATACCCCCACAAGTGTAGTGTATTTTGAATGCTTAGAAAGGCCCTATTGATGATTTCTTTGCTAATGGCAACATATGTATTTATAATAACAAACCCTAAACTTCCCTGTAATGCATCGTCAAATCAAAAGCTCACTATTAGTCATGGTGTCCTATCAAACCAACTTGCTTAATTGCAAGTAAGGATGTGATAGTTTATGCTCTTGTTGTGTGGATGCTCCAAATGCATTGACGAATGAGCCCACCATTGAAACGCATTAATCTTATCAGTAGATAGATCCTCAGCTTTTTAAATATATCATTATATCAAAATGCAAGACATGTGGTACTGCTCAGTGCATTGAATGACAACCCTACCTCTAATTCGTGTTATCCCATCAATGCTAGCATCCCTTTACAACATGCTATCCTTATTATTACTTTATTGACAACAAGTCATGTGGCTTGCTTGATTTTTGTACACATTTATTACAAATATTAATGCAACAATTAAGATAACTGTCACGTATTTATAATCACAAACCCTAAGTTTGCCTGCAATGCTTGGTCACATCAAATGCTCACTATTGGAAGTCCTTTCTCGCCAAACCAACCTAATCAATTGCAAGTAAGAATGTGATAATTCATGTTGTTGTGGTGGGGATGCTCCAAATTCATTAACTGACAAGCCCTACTATTGAATTAATATATCCCATCAATAGATGACCCCAAATTTTCAATATGTTGTCATGTCAGATTGTAAGGCATGTGACTCTACTAAGTGTGTTGAATGATGAACCTTTCTTTTAACTTGTGTTATCCCATTAATACCAGTAGCCCTTATTACTGCATTATTGACGACAAGTTATGTGTCCTATTCAATTTTTTTGCACATTTATTACAAATAACAATATGACTATTAAGGCAACTATAAATATCAACCTGCATTCCAAATCAATTTTTCACATTCTTGCTTAGAAGTTGTTGATTTTGTTGATAGATATAGGTGAATATCCAAATTCTAGGGGTAGGAGGGGTGTTTTGTTAAGTACTGCAATAGTATAAAAAGAGAATAGGCACTGAGTGTACAGGAGTTTGAGGGATGGTCCATGATCTCCAAGTTCTAGTTGTGAAGGTTTAAAAACGATAGTTGTTGTCCATGTTAAGAAATTCAATATCAACGTATGAACTTGTTGTCTAACAAATAAGACAAGAAAACAATTCGATGCCAGTGCATCGCTCTATGTATCAAAAGCTTCTATTAGCTGAAGAAGTTGGATTTGCCTAAGGTCATAGATTATCACGCCGTGAAATTTTGAACGTTGACAATCATTTAGAGTATCAGTTAGACTATTACATGTTTGATGAAGATTAAACTAATGTTAGCTATTTGTGGCTCTTATTATGTTGTGATTATTTTTAATAAATATGTTATCATCAAATTATGTACGATTCGACATATGTTGTAATTCTTTGGTCTCACCCTCAATGACTAATGAAATTAATATGACAATACATTACAAATCTTTTATAGTTATATTATGGTTTCTGTTATTATTTATTATCAACAAACGTACACATCCTGACATGTATTTTATGCATAGTAGTATCAGTTATCTCTATGGGTTATTAGCACTTGTATTTTTTCAATTGTTGTCATGAGCAATATGCAAAATAAATCCGTTATGAGTAATTAATTTCATGAAATATATTAACAATGAAGCTTTGTTTTACACAATGGTTTATTGGAGTTTCCCTCCAACATAAGTTATTTAAAGCATGGTTGCCAAAGGCCTTAATAAAATTGGCATACATGTGCCTTAAATAAAATCGGTTAACCTTGTTAGGTGGCTAAAAGTGAGAAGCCCGTTCTATAGTAGCTAACATGGTGGTCGGATATCAGGTGAGTTGGTTTCAGGGTTACACTTTTGAAGTACAATCATATACGCAGACAATTTTTGAACTGAACTTTGCCATGTCCCATCAACTCGTGCCAAGCTTTTGCATATGTAATTTCAAATCTGTATCTATCTTCCACCGTCTACATTATAAACTTGATCTCGTGTGATAAGTTTCGCTACACCATTCCCACTAATTCTTCCATGAAGGCCAAAAATGAATTACATTTTAAAGATTTAAATGTAATATAATAGCATAATATACACAATTTAGTTCCTATTATGTATAATAGATTTAACAAGAGAAACCGATTGATCCATAATTTAGTTCAATAAGTGTGTGTGTGTTGAGTAATAAGGACAATCACTCAATGAACCCACAAATGTTCACACACTAACACAGGTTTTGTTTGGAAGAGGAGTTTTGGTTGGAGATTATATTTGGCAAACGTTGTGTTGGATTGATTAATATATTTTGGTTGTAAAATTTTAATATTTTAAAATTTTGGATTCATTTAAATGTATGTGTAAAATATTAATAATTATTGGATGATATGATAGTATGTAGGAATAATGTGAGTGTATGCATGTATAAATATTGATATTGATTTGATTGTGAATATATATAATTATTAAGGAATAATTAGTTAGGTATATGTGTAAGAGAAAGAAAATTTGAATTTGACTGTGAATAAAAATATTGTTAAATTATATATTTAGAAGTATAATATTTAATGAGTTGTGTGATGTTGGAAAATGAAAACAAACGTAGCCACAGTAGTTAGAACCAGTCGTTACGAAAACTGTTGATTGTTTCCTTCTGCAAAGCAACAAAGTTACTTTATTTATTTTATTTATTTATTTTTTTCTCATGGGAACATTTTAGCAATTTCATTCATATATAATTTTAAAAAGAAAAGAATATAAGTTAACACTATTTAAATAAATAATATATCTCAAAATAAATATTAATTAACACTGAAACAAAATTCCAGCGAGAAAAGTAATATCACTATAATAAATATTCTTGAATAGAATGAGTTCAGCTTATAAGTAATTCATTTTAATTGTCAGAATGAAACCCCAAAAAGATAAAAAAGCTGCTGCTTTATCTTATAATAAGTATTATACATTTAATTTACATGACCAGATTTTAGAGCCTAATATTCGTTGCATTATAGAATATAATATTGAAAATAAATTGACAAAATTACATGGCGTTATAATTATTATTAGAAACCGACAATTGATTCGTGAGGGGTACAAGAGCTGGTCCTACAATCGAATACAAATTAATAATTTTGGAGGGGAAGAATAATGTAGAATTGTTTATTTATATTATTATCCAAATAATACTTTTTATTGGTCAATGTAAAATTATGTAATTGCCTTCATTTTAAATTCTATTATTTTTTATCCTCTTCTTTCTCTCTTTTCCTCAACTTATTATTTTTATTTATTTTTCTACCAAATTTTTCCTTTTTTCTTATTATTTTTATTTTTCTTTATTTTTTATTTATAATATATTTAATTTCAAATAATTTTGTTCTATAATTTAAAATATGATAACTTCAATATTTATTAATAAATTACAGTTTTAATAGTTTATAAATTAATTATCGTGGGATCGAATTCAAATAAAGAAAGATTAAACGGACTTCAAACGAAATACTATTGAATGACACCTCTCATGTCTGCCCCTTTTTGTTTTTTAACAGGATTTTCCATGGCCGCCGTGTCTCCAGCTCTACTGAAAACGTTTGAACCACTTTGAGAGGCATTGGAGGACACATCTTTTCTTGTCAGTAGGCACCACCACCAGCTCATAAAGAAAACGACAAGAGGGAACTAGGGGAAAGACTTTGAACGACGAAGTCTTGGTAGGAAGATCTGCAAGGTTTTGACATGATAAATATTTTGTAGATTTGGTAGGAGTTAAGTTGAGGTAAAATGTATATTTGAAATGAAGGTTTTCATAAGTTAAAATTTTGATTTACTTGAATTTTTGTTTTGATGTATATTTTTTAAAATTTGATTTAATAGTATAATTAAAACAGAATTGTTTATTTTTATTATCATTGAACTAATGTTTTTTCTATTGCTCCATGTAAAATTGTGCAATTATATTTATTTTAAATTCAATTTTTTATATTCTTTTTCTTTCTATCTTCTATTCAACTTATCATTTTTATTTATGTTTCTCTCAAAGTGTTACTATTTCTGATTATTTTAATCTTTCTTTTTTTATTTTAAATATTTTTATAGTTTAATTTGAAATAATTTGTTCCACAATTCATAATATGATAACTATATAAGATATGAATAAATTACGATTTTTACTAGTTCATAAATTAATTATTAATGAGATCGAATTCAAATAAAAAAAAATATGAAGTGGATTTTAAATGAGATATTGGTCAAGGATGCTTATCACTCATGTCAGTCTTTGTTTGTTTTTTCTTCCCTGCTAGGAGTCCCTCATGTCTGTGTGGGTGTCCAGCTCAAAATATTAAATGATGCATGGAAAATTTTGAACCCCTCCTTCATGAAAAGTCTTCAAAGTTTGTTCTTTATTTCTTATCAGCAGTTCAATATAATATTATGTAATTGAAAGGGCAGAGACATCAGGTGTTGGTTCCCAATTGTTGGCAACATCCGTGAAAGTCTTCCATAGAATGGTGGGTAGTAATATTTCGCCACTGATATCACAACTTCTGGGAGATTAAGCACCTGTAATTCCTAAATATCTAAAATTATGCACATCTTATTTTACTTCAACAAATTTCACTTCAATTAAAATTTTTTAATAGATTTTTAGAATCATTTGATTGTATACAAATACAATAAAATTGTTTCAAATATTAGTATATGCATAGAAATGATAAATTAAGCCATACCATATTAGGATTAATATTATATATAATCCCAATATAGGATGCTTGGTGTGAACACAAAAATTTTTTGCACAAACAATCTCACAAACAAAAGATTTGAGGGTGCTTCAAATCTTGGACTTATAAGGATATTGAATTCTTGAAAAAAAAATTCTAGAGGAAACTAGAAGTAATTTTATAAGAGAAAATAATGTGTTGAAGTTTGAAATTAAAGTCGAACATAGCTTATTTATACACTAGGACAAAATTTCAGTAAAAAAATAATAGCATCCTAACAAAATTAGGTTAATTGAATAAAGTCCTAAGTGAGTTATGCTGCGAGAATTGATCTCACGAAAGCTGCCATAATAGCGATCTTTTTGGATCGGTTTGACCGATAAGACACGGGTTAGTAATTTTCCACATGATTGACTACGTCGATTTTGCCTTCTTGCAATTATAAATCCAGTGAAATCTTCATCCTTTATGAGATTGATTAGGATCAATCACTCCTATGAGATTTTGTTACTTTCACGTGCCACGATAAATCAGTCAAAGTAGGTGGGAACGATCAATCCTTGTTTAAGTCCAAAATTAACATAATGATATATTCTACATCAGATTCCCCATCGGCAAAAAATTATCCTTAAGTTGTCTTGATATTCTATGTACAAAGCCACATCTCCTAAATGATAGAAAGAAGAGCCAGAAATCCCCGATTATTTTGGCCAAATCCACCACATACGTATTAACATTTATCTTCTTTCAAAATCTTGTATGAATCATATTTCTTTAGATTTTATTTATTTTTATGTCCCTTTGGAAACCATTCCCTAGTCAAACAAATCATAACATTATCTCTTCCTTCACTTCTTATGTTTGTTTGCGACACCTTTAAACTTTATAATGGTAGTCACCAATTTTGTTCGTTCTTTAACTTAAATTTCATGTCTATCTTCTATTATCATTGATGTAGCCGTTCTAACATCTTATATTAATTTGCTCCACTTTTAAACTTTATATTAGTAGTCTCCAATTTTACTCATTACTTGACTTAAATTTCATATATATCTTTTGCTATCATAGACGTAGTTGTCCTAACATCCAATACATTTGTTAACTTTACCACGTCTACAGTATAGATAGGTACTTAAACATAAATAGTGGCAAATCATAACATTTCTATTGAACTATGTAGTACACTATTAAATGCAAGCTATGTTTTTGTCCATGCACGATCTCATTGCCTTGGGTGTTTTTTCATAAATATTACACAAGAAATTTCATGACGTGTGATTCACACCTTTGTATATCCATCCATCTATGGATGGACAATGCTATTTAAGATAATGTGAAGTCAAGCATCCTAAAGTAATATAATAAATTTTAATTATCGGAATGAAATTCGAAAAAAAAAACAGTTGCTACTTTATCTTATAATAAGAATTATACATTTAATTTACATGACCTGATTTTAGAGCCTAATATTCGTTGCATTACTGAGTTTAATATTGAAAATAAATTGACAAAATTACATGGCGTTATAATTATTCTTAGAAACCGACAAATTGATTTGTGAAGGGTACAAGAACTGGTCCTACAATCGAATAATGTAGAATTGTTTATTTATATTATTATCCAAATAATAATTTTTTATTGATCAATGTAAAATTATGTAATTACCTTTATTTTAAATTCTATTATTTTTTATCCTCTTCTTTCTCTCTTTTCCTCAACTTATTATTTTTATTTATTTTTTTACCAAAATTTTTCCTTTTTCTTATTATTTTTATTTAAAATATTTAATTTTCAATAATTTTGTTCTGTAATTTAAAATATGATAACTTCATTATTTATTAATAAATTACAGTTTTAATATTTTATAAATTAATTATCGTGGGATCGAATTCAAATAAAGACAGATTAAACGGACTCCAAATGAAATACTATTGAATGACACCTCTCATGTCTGCCCCTTTTTGTTTTTTTACAGGATTTTCCCATGGCCGCCGTGTCTCCAGCTCTACTGAAAACGATTGAACCACTTTGAGGGAGAGCATTGGAGGACACATCTTTTCTTGTCTGTGTGGTACCACCACCAGCTCATAAAGAAAACGACGACAGGGAACAAGGGGAAAGACTTTGAACGACGAAGACCTGGTAGGAAGATCTGCAAGGTTTTGATATGATAAATAGTTTGTAGATTTGGTCGGAGTTAAGTTGAGGTAAAATGTACACTTGAAGTGAAGGTTTTAATAAGTTAAAATTTTGATTTACTTGAATTTTTGTGTTGATGTATATTTTTTAAAATTTGATTTAATAGTATAATTAAAATAGAATTGTTTATTTATATTATCATGGAAATAATGTTTTTTTTATTGCTCCATGTAAAATTGCGCAATTATATTTGTTTTAAATTCAGTTTTATATTCTTTTTCTTTCTCTTCTATTCAACTTATTATTTTTATTTATGTTTCTCTCAAAGTTTTACTATTTCTGATTATTTTAATCTTTCTTTTTTTATTTTACATATTTTTATAGTTTAGTTTGAAATAATTTGTTCCACAATTCATAATATGATAACTATATAAGTTATGAATAAATTACGATTTTTACTAGTTCATAAATTAATTATTAATGAGATCGAATTCAAATAAAAAAAAATCTAAAATGGATTTTAAATGAGATATTGGTCAAGGATGCTTATCACTCATGTCAGTCTTTGTTTGTTTTTTCTTTCCTGGTAGGAGTCCCTCGTGTCTGTCAGTGGTCCAGCTCAAAATTTTGAGCCCCTCCTTCATGAAAAGTCTTCAAAGTTTGTTCTTTATTTCTTATCAGCAGTTCAATATAATATTATGTAATTGAAAGGGCAGAAACATCAGGTGTTGGTTCCAATTGATCGCAACATCCATGAAAGTCTTCCATACAATGGTGGGAAGTAATATTTCGCCATTTATATCACAGCTTTTCTGAAAATTAAGCTCCTGTAATCCCTAAGTATCTAAAATTATAGACATCTTATTTTACTTCAACAAATCTCACTTCTATTAAAAAATTTTTTAATTTCATTACACCATAGCCTTATCTTGAATATTACTTCCCTTCTTGTCTTATGCAAATAAACAGGCATAGTTACCAAATTTAAGAATTTTCATATGTATAAATTCAAACTTGCTCCACTTGCTTTTATTTGGCTGAATTCATTGTGTTTAGTCACTCTTAATTGACTTGACTGTATCTTGATTTATTCTTTTTTCTTTTATATGCGTGTTACATGCCTTATAAATTCAAAATAAATAATTTGGTTTGCAAATATAAGTCACATACCTATATGGACAGATATCTTTATAATTTTTAGAATCATTTGATTGTATACAAAAACAATAAAATTGTTTCAAATATTAGTATATGCATAAAAATGCTAAATTAAGCCATACCATATTAGGATTAATATTATATATAATCCAAATACAGGATGCTTGGTGAACACAAATTTTTTGCGCAAACAATCTCACAAACAAAAGATTTGAAGGTGCTTCAAATCTTGGATTTATAAGGATATTGAATTCTTAAGAAAAAATTCTAGAGGAAACTAGAGGTAATTTTATTAGAGAAAATAATGTGCTGAAGTTTGAAATTAAAGTTGAACATAGTTTATTTATACACTAGGACAAAATTCTAGTAAAAAGATAGTAGTATCCTAACAAAATGTGGTTAATTGAATAAAGTCCTAAGTAAGTTATGCCACCGCAATTGATCTCACGAAAGCTGCCAGAGTAGTGATCTTTTTGGATTGACTTGTCCATAAGACATGGGTTAGTAATTTTCCACATGATTGATTGGGTGCGATTGTGCCTTCTTGCAATCGTAAATCTAGTTAAATTTTCAGCCTTTATGTGATTGATTAGAATTAATCGCTCCTATGAGATTTTGTTACTTTCACATGCTACGATCAATCACCCAAAGTAGGTGAGAATGATCAATCCTTGTTTAAGTCCAAAATTAACATAATGAGATGTTCTATATCAGATTCCCCATTCGACAAAAAATTATCCTTGAGTTGTCTTGATGTTCTATGTACAAAGCCACATCTCTTAGATGCTAGGAGGAAAGGCTGGAAATCCTTGCTTATTAAGGCTAAATTCACCACATACGGATTGACATTTATCTTCTTCAAAATCTTGTATGGTTCATATTTCTTTAGGTTTTATTTATTTTTATGCCCCTTTGAAAACCATTCCTTAGGCAAGAAAACCATAACATTTTCTCTTCCTTAATCTCCTATGTTGGTTTGCTATACTTTTAAATTTTATGTTGATAGTCTATAATTTTGTTCGTTCCTTATCTTAAACTTCATGTCTATCTTCTATTGTCATTGATGTAGCCATTCTAACATCTTATGTTGGTTTGCTCCATCTTTAAACTTTATGTTAGTAATCTCCAATTTTGCTCATTTCTTAACTTAAATTTCATATATATCTTTTGCTATCATTGACGTCATCCAACACATTTGCTAACTTCACCACCTCCACAATATAGTTAGGTACTTAAACATAAACAGTGACAAATCATAATAATTCTATTGAACTATGTAGTGCACTATTAAATGCAAGCTATATTTTTGTCCACGCATGATCTCATTGCCTTAGGGTGTTTTTTCATAAATATTACACAAGAAATTTCATGATGTGTGATTCACACCTTTATATATTCATCCATCTGTGGATGGACAATGCTATTCAAGACAATGCGAAGTCAAGCATCCTACGTATAGTTAAACAAAAGTAGCTCACAGATCCTGTACTTTGATTTAATATAATAGACTTGAGCACTCCATGTGAATGCACCACTCTTTGAAGAGTAAGTGCATAGTATGCAACACATCTGACATCTTGTGAGTTGAGGTTTGAAATGAAATGCACCATTCTAAAAAATGACAAACATAAGTCTACACCACATTGCATCTTTGGAAATCTAAACTGAAAATTCATAGATAGATCCTCCCAAATATTATCTCAAATGGCCTTAAAAGTGTAAAGTTTCATGTTTTGTGCTTACCTTTTCAACACTTGATAAACATGTAGCACTTGTGCTCATACCAATGAGCTCTTAGTTGTCTTATGTAATCCCATGTGTACACTAGGGCATTTTCCATAAAAATTAACTTCTCCGACAATAAAATGTAAAGAATGCCCTAGTGATTTTCTTTAATTAAATTAGTAAATAAGTGAAAATCATCCTTTGTCTCCCTCATCTAACAAACCATCTAAATATTTATTAAAAAGTCACGATCTCCTCATTGCTCTAAAGATACCCATGCTACTGTAGTGCATTTTGGATGCTCGAAAAAGTTTCATTGATGATTTATTTTCCAATAGCAACACATGTATCTATAATCACAAAGTCTAAACTTCACTACAATGCATGTTTATATCAATTGCTCACTATTAGCTGTGATGTCCCATCAAACCAACCTGCTCAATTGTAAGTAAAAATGTGACAATACATGCACTTGTGGTGTGGATGGTCTAGAGCCTACCACTGAATCGATTTATCTCATCAATAGATGGATCTTTTACCTTTTTAATGTGTCTTTATATCAGACTGCGAGGCATGTGACCTACTTAGTGCATTAAAAAACCAACACTGCTTCTAATATGTGTTATCCCATCAATACTAATATCGCTCTACAGTGTGCCATCCTTATAACAACAAGTCATAGGACTTGCTCGATTTTTATACACGTTTATTACAAGTATCAATGTAACCATTAAGACAACTATCATGTATGTATAATTACAAACCTTAAGCTTGCCTGTAATGCATGGTCACATCAATTGCTCACTGTTGAAAGTCCTGTCCTGCCAAACTAATCTACTAAATTGCAAGTAAGAATGTGATAATTCATGTTATTGTGGTGTGGATGCTCTAGATGCATTGACTCACAAGCCCCACCATTAAATTAATATAACTCATCAATTGATGGATCATCAACTTTTAATGTATCGTTATATCTGACTACAAGGCATGTGACTCTGCTCAATGTATTGAATGACGAATCCTACCTCCAACTTGTGTTATCTAAATAATACCAATAGCCCTTTGCAACGTCTCACCCTTATTACTACTGTATTAACAATAAGTTATGTAGCCTGCTTGAGTTTTGTACACATTTATTACAAGTAACAATGTGACCATTAACGCAACTATAAATATTAATCTCCATTCCAAATTAAGTTTTTACATTCTTAATCAGAAGTCATTATGTTTTGTTGATATGTATGGGTGATCATTTCAATTCCAAGGCGGGAGGGGTGTGGTTGATTATAGAAAGATATTATACATCTTTTATTGATGACGATCCAATTAAGTATTACTATGGTATAAAGAGAAAACATGCACATAGAGTAAAGGAGTCTGAAGCATTGGTCGACGATCTCCAAGCTTTGTTTGTAAAAGTTCTAAAATGATGGTCGTTGTCTATGTTGAGAAATTTGGTATCGACTTACAAACCTGTTGTCGGACAAATAAAACAAGAAAGTAATTAGATGCTAGTGCACCACTTTAGGTATCAAATACTTCTATTAGTTGAAGAAGTTACATTTGCTTATGGCTATAGACAAGCACACTGTGAAATTTTGAATGCTGTCAACCGTCTAGACTATAAGTCAATCTATTACATGTTTCATAAAATGAATAAATTTCTCTCAACTAATGTTAGCTGTATGTGGCTCCTATTATATTGTGATTACTTTTAATTAAGGCGTTATCCTCGAATTATGTATGTTTCACCATATGTTATGATTACATCGTTCTCTGGTCTCGCTCCCAATTACTAATAAAATTAATAAGATAATGTATCACAAATCTTTTAGAGTTATATTATGATTTCTATTATTATTTATTATGGAAAAACGTAAGCATCCCGGCCTGTGTTTTATGCATGGTAGTATCAATTATCTCTATAGGTTATTAGCATTGGTATGCTATGAGCAATATGCATAATCAATTTGTTATAAGTAATTAATTTTGTGAAATAATGTTACATTGAAGTTTTGTTTTACACAATGAAGAATTGGAGCCTACTCTCCAACATAAGTTATTCAAAGCATGACTATCGAAGGCCTTACTAAAGTTGGAACACATGTGCCTCAAACAAAATCGCTTAACCTTGTTAGGTGGCTGAAAGTCAGGAACTCGTCTATAGTAACTAATAGATTAGCATAGTAGTCAGATATCAAACAAGTTGGGATTCTTCCTTACACCACATACTATCTTAATAGAATAAGAAACCATTGCTAGGAGTTCAAGTTCTCCTCACTAACAAAGGAAAATGCATGAGGCAACAACTTATGGTTTGCATTGAAGGCTACTACAATTACCATCTTGTGTTGCTATTTCGTAGCTAAATATGTCTCATCAATACTAATGACACTACGATAGTGCTGAAATGTATAAACGCATGGTTTAAAGGTCTAAAATACATACCACAATATATACTGGGTGCATGCTACTCGATGATGGTCCCAGAATTATTCTTTTAAAGTGCAGTCATATACGTAGACAACTTATGAATTGAACCCTCTCATGTCCTATAAATTATCTCCAAAGTTTTCTCAATTCATGCTAAGCCTTTGCTTATGTGATTTCAAATTTGTATCTATCTTTCACTGTCTACATTACAAATTTGATCTCGTATAACGAGTTTCACTACAACATCCTCACTATTTCTTCGATGAAGGCAAAAAATGAACTATAATTTAAAAATTTTCAACATAATATAATAGCATAGTATACATAATTTAGTTCTTATTATGTATAATAAAATTAACAAAAGAAACATATTGATCAATATTTCAGTTCAACACGCGTGTGCGTGTGTGTTGAGTGCTAAGGATGATCATTTCAATGAACCCACAAATGTTTACACACACTTGTAGGTTATGCTTGGAAGAGGAGTTTTGGTGAGAGATTATATTTTATAGAAGTTGTGTTGAAATGACTAATATATTTAGTTGTAAGATTGCAATGTTTTAAAATTTTTGATTTATTTAAATATATGTGTAAAATATATAATAATTGTTGGTTGATATGATAGTATATAAAGATAATATGAGTATATGCATATATAGATATAAATATTGATTTGATTGTAAATAGGTGTAATTATTGAGGAATCATTAGTTAGTTAAATGAGTAAGAGAAGAAAAATTTAAATTTAAATTTAAATGAAAATATTATTAAATTGTATATTTGGAAGTTTAAAGTTTAACGAGTTGTGTGAAGTTGAAAAAAGTGGAAACAAACAAAGCCATAGTATTTAGAACCAGCTGTGATGAAAACTTTGATTGATTCCTTCTACAAAGTGACTTAGTTTATTTTATTTTTCTCCTTGGATCATTTTAGCAATTTCATTCATATATAATTTTAAAAAGAAATGAATGTAAGTTAAGACTATTTAAATAATGATGTATTATAAAATAAATATTAATTAAAACTGTAACAAAATTCAAGCGAGAAAAGTAATATCAGTATAATAAATATTATTAAATAGAATGAGTTTAGCTTGCAAGCAATTCATTTTAATTGTCAGAATGAAATTCCAAAAAAGAAAAAGCTACTTTATCTTATAATAAGTATTATACATTTAATTTATATTACCTGATTTTGGAGCTTAATATTCGTTGCATTACCAAACGCAACGGTGAAAACAAATTGACTAAATTACATGGCGTAATAATTATTCCTAGACATCGATAATTGATTTTTAAATGGTGCAAGGACCAGTACTACAATGAAATACAAATTAATAATTTTGGAGGGGAAGAATAATGTGGAATTGTTTATTTGTCTTATCATCCAAATAATGCAAAATTATGTAATTATCTTTCTCTCTTTTCCTCAATTTATTATTTTTATTTATGTTTCTACCAAATTTTATTTTTTCTGATTATTTTTATTTAAATAAGTTTAATTTTAAATAATTTGATTCTATGAAATAAAATATGATAATTTTATTATTCATAAATAAATTACTACAGTTTTAATAGTTAATAAATTAATTATTGAGGAGATCGAATTCAGATAAAGAAGATATAATGGAGTCCAAATGAAATAATGTTGAAGGACACTGTCATGTCTGGCTCTTTTTGTCGACTTTCTCCTGCCTGCCGTGTCTCCAGCTCAGCTCAATACAAAACGACGGAACTACTGTAAGAAAGAGTATTGGACACGTCTTTTCTTGTCGGTGTGGGGACCATCACTAACTCATAAAGAAAAGGTTAAGGGGGAGACTTTGAAAAGCAAGTCTTGGTCGGAAGATATGCAAGATTTTGATGTGATAAATATTCGGTGGCGGTGGCGATTAAATTGGGTTGAGATGTATATTTGAAACGAAGGTAAAATTTTGATTTATTTAAATTTTTGTATTTATACATATTTTTAAAAGCTTTGATTTAATAGTATAATTAAAACAGAATTGTTTATTTACAGTATTATGGAAGTGATGTTTTTTTATTGCTTTGTGTAAAATTGTCCACTTATATTTATTTTAAATTCTGTTTTTAATATTCTTTTTCTTTCTCTCTTTTATTCAACTTATCCTTTTTTTATTTATGTTTCTCTCCAAGTTTTACTATTTCTGATTATTTTAATCGTTCTGTTTTTTTTTATTTTAAATAATTTTTTATTTTAATTTTAAATAATTTATTCCATAATTTATAATATGTAACTTTACGGTTTATGGATAAATTACGATTTTTACATTTTTATAAATTCATTATTGGTGAGATCGGATTCAAATAAATAATATATATATATAATGGATTTTAAAAGCGATATTGGCAAATGATGCTTATCACTCATATCTGTCGGTGAGTCCAGCGCAAAATAGAAAATGATGGAGCGAAGACTTCTAAACCCCCCCTTCACTAAAAGTCTTCAAAATTTGTTCTTTGTTTCTTATTTACAGTTCAATATAATATTAGGGCATTGAAAGAGCAGAAACATTAGGCCTTGGCTCCTGATTAATAGCCAACATCTATACATTTTCTATACTGTAGTTGGCAGTAATCTTTCGATATTGATATAACAGCTTTTTTAGGGGATCGAGCATCGATAAGCCATAAGTGTCTAAAATTATAGACATCTTATTTTATTTCAACAAATCTCAAATTCTTTTTGACTTCATTACACCATAGCCTTATCTTGAATATCACTTGCCTTCTTGTCATCTGCATATGCACAGCCGAATTTAGCAAATTTAAGAATTTTCATATGCATAAATTCAAACTTGGTAAAAGTCATGAAAAATGCATTTTGCCTAAACATTTTTGTCAAACATATAAGATTCTTTTCAAATAATATGAATAATAAGTCGTAGAATTGGCACAATTTATGTGTATGTAAAATTATATATAAATTATAATATGATTGTAATTCAAATAGAAGAAATGATTGTAGTGAAAATATAAAAATATTCGAAAAAGGAAAATAAAAAAAAGATGAACAGAAATTAAATGTGAAGAGTTTTTTTTTTTAAAAAAATAAAAACAAATTACGATGAAAAGAGTTGTGGAGGATATAGAAGAAAAACAAAATTTAAGATAACTAAACGTGTAATTTTACATTATATAAGTAAAAAAGTGGTAGATATATAATTATACTTCGTGAATACAAAATGAATTTAAATATTTAATAATGTTGATGATGAGGATAACAATAATAACAATAATAATATCAATGATAATAATTAATGCTCATATGCTGTAAAAAATCAGCTATTAACCTCGGAAAAATTTGCAGTGCATAAGTTTAAGAAACAAAAACAATAATTTAAAAACAACTTGTAAAGAAAGAAAACGACAAGAGGGGAGACTTTGAACAGTAAAGTCTTGGCCAAGGTTAAGAGAAGAATTGTAGTTATATTGAGACGAAGGTGTCCCTGGATCCATAGCCAACATCCATACAAGTCTTCTGTTCTGTGATTGATCGTAATATTTCGTCATTGATATCACAGCTTTTCTGGGAGATTGAGCATCTGCAATTCGTGAGTATCTAAAGTTATAATCATCTTATTTTTGCCATTGCTCAGAAAAAGTGAGCCACCGGTTCAGCACAAGATACCATCATCACTGCTTTTCTTTTAACTTCATTACACTGTCGCCTTATCTTGAGCATTACTTCCCTTCTTGTCATCTGTATGTACACAGGCCTAGCCAGCAAATTTAAGAATTTTCATATACATAATTCAAACTTCCTTCACTTGTTTTTATTTGATTAGATTTTCTGTGATTAGTTACTTTAATTTGACTTGACTCGTTCATTCCTTTTTGTTTTGTACACGTGTTACCCGCCTCATAAATTAAAAATAAATAATTTGGTGTGTATATATAAGTGAACATGACTATATAGATAGATCTCTTCATTATTTTTAAGAATGGTTTAATTGTATACAAATACATTAGAATTATTTTGAATATTAAATAAAATGAGGATAATAAATATTCTTAAATAGAATGAGTTCAGTCGGTAAGTAATCCATTTTAATTATCTGAAAAAAATCTCAAAAAAAAACTGCTTTATCTTATTGAAGTATTATAAATTTAATTTATATGAGCTGATTTTAAAGCTTAATATTCGTTGTATTACTAAACGTAATATTGAAAACCTATTGACTAAATTATGCGGAGTTATAATTGTTCTTAGAAGCAGAATGTTGATTTTCAGACGGTACAAGAACAAATCCCGAATACAAATTCATAATTTTGGACGGAAAGAATACTGGAATTGTTTATTTACACTATTGTCCAAATAATATTTTGTATTACTCAATGTAAGATTATGTAATTATAGTTATTTTAAATACTGTTTTTTATATCTTTTTTCTTTCTCTTTTGTATTCAACTTATATTTTTGATTATTTTAATCTTTCTTCATTTTTTATTTTAAGTAATTTGTTCCATAATTTATAATATGTAATTATATAAGTTATGGATAAATTAAGATTTTTACTTGTTTATAAATAAATTATTGATGAGATTGAATTCAAATAAAAAAATTATAATGATTATGTTTGTTTTTAAATTTTGATACGTTTTTATATATTTTTATCTTAATAATGGTATAAAAATAAAAGAAAAAAATATGTAATAATTAAACGTGCTTTTATGCTACAGAATTTGAAAACCAACATAGCCAATGCATTTTAAATGAGATATTGGTAAATGATGCTTACCTCTCATGTTTTTTCAGTGATAGAAATCTCTCACGTCTCTCAGTGGGTCCAGCTCAAAATAGAAAATGATGAGGTCAGACTTTGAACCCCTTTTTTTTTTTTTTTTTCCGTATTGAAAAGTTTTCAAAGTCTGTTCTTTATTTCTTGTCAGCACTTTAAGATAATATTAGGAAATTAAAACGGCAGAAACATCGGGTGTTGGTTCCAGATTAATAGCTAGCATCTATATAAATCTTCTACACAGTGATGGGTAGTAATATCACTTTTCTGGAGGATTGAGCACCAGTAATTCGTAAATATCTAAAATTATACACATTTTATTGTACTTTAACAAATTTCACCTCTATTAACAATTCTCTTAATTTCATTATGCTATTGCCTTATCTATGATATTTACTTGCCTTCTTGTCATCTGCATAAACACGGGCATGGTTATCAAATTTAAGAATTTTCATATGCATAATTTCAAACCTGTTTCACTTGCTTTTATTTGGCTGAATTCATGGTGATTAGTCACTCTAATTTGATTTGATTCTATTTTGATTTATTTATTTATTTTTATATGTGTATTATCTGACTCCTATTAAAAATAAATAATTTGGTATGTGCGCATAAGTGCACATACATCTATGGATATGATCCCTTTATGAGTTTTTAGAATTATTTAATTGCATACAAATACAATAAAATTGTTTTGAATATTAGTATATGCAAAAATCTGCTAAACTAAGTCACACCATATTATGATTAATATTATATATAATCCAAGTACAGGGATGCTTGAAGAATATAAAAATTTTATGCACAAACAATCTCGTCAAATAAAGATTTGAAGTCCCTTCAAATCATGGATTCATAATAATGATATTGAACTCCTAATAAAAAGTTATAGAGGAAATTAAAAATAATTTTATTAAAAAAAATAATGTTCTGAACTTTGAAATTAAAGTCTTACATATCTAGTCTATTTATATATTAGTATAAAATTTTAGTAAAAAGTAATAGTATCTTAAATTAGGTTAATTAAATAAAGTCTTAAGTAAATTATGCCATCGAGACGATCTCACAAAAGCTGAAATAATAGCAATCTTTTTAGATCGACTTGATCGACACAAGGCACAATGTTATCCAATTATGTCTTCTTGAAATTGTAAATTCAGTGATAATTTTATCCTTTGTATGGTCGACTGGGATCAATCTCACCTTATGAGATTTGATTACTCACACGCTGTGATCAATCACCTCTGATGGATTAAATAATGTTGGAAAAGCTCTGATGTCTGTCATGTCTCCAGCTCAACTGAAATCGATGGAACCACATTACGTAATAGTATTGGAGGACACATCTTTTCTTGTCTGAGTACGGGGAAGACTTGCAAAAGCAAAGTCTTCGTTGGAAGATTTGCAACATTTTTATGTGATAAATATTCGGTGGCAATTAAATTGGGTTGAAATGTATATTTTAAATGATGGTTTTAATATGATTAAATTTTGCTTTATTTGATTTTTTGTATTTATACATATTTTTAAAATTTTTTGATTTAATAGTAAAACTGAAATAGAATTGTTTATTTATATTATTATGAAAGTAATGATTTTTTATTACTCCGTGCAAAATTGTACAATTATATTTATTTTAAATTCTGTTTTTTTTTTTATCTTTTTTCTTTCTCTCTTTTATTCAACTTATCCTTTTTATTCATGTTTCTTTCAAAGTTTTACTATGTCTGATTATTTTAATCTTTCTTTATTTTTTATTTTAAATATTTTTATATTTAAATAATTTATTCCAGAATGTATTATGATATGTAACTTTATAAGTTATGGATAAATTACGATTTTTATCTTTTTATAAATTAATTATTGATGAGAATAAATTTAAATTAAAAAAATATAATAGATTTTAAATGAGATGCTGGCGAATGATTCTTATCTCTCATGTCTGTCTTTATTTGTAACTTGGCACTTTTAGTAGACGAGAGTTGGGAAACAATGGCAGGGATGGGAAGCAATCCGCGGCCCCCCACACTTGTCCATTGCCATCTTTAGCCAACATCCATATGCCTTCTATACAGTGGTTGGCACTAATATTTTGCAATTGATATTACAGGTTTTTTGGAAGACTGTAAGCCGTAAGTATCTAAAATTATATAATCTTATTTTTTATCAATAAATCTCATTTCTATTAGCAATTCTTTTAACTTAGTTACGCCATAACCTTATCTTGAATATTGCTTGCCTTCTTATCATCTGCTTATAAACAGACGGTAGTTAGCAAATTTAACTTGACTTGAGTATCTTGATTTATTCTTTTTTTCTTTTATATACGTGTTACTTGTCTCATAAAGTAAAAATAAATAATTTAGTGAGTAGATATAATTGCATATACTCATATAGATAGGATCTATTTATGATATTTTAGAATCATTTGATTGGATATAAATACAATAAAAGCTACTTTACCATATAATAAGTATTATAAATTTAATTTATATTACTTGATTTTAAACCTTAATATTCGTTGCATTACTGAATGTGATAACTTTACAATATGTAACTTTATAAATTATGAATATCAAATTCAAATATATATATATATATATATATATACATATATATATAACGGATTTCAAATGAGATATTGGCGAAGGATGCTTATCACTCATGTCTGTCTTCATTTGTTTTTCTCTCTGATAGGAATCTCTCATGTCTATCAGTGGATCCAGCTCAAAATAGATAATGATGGAGGGAGGACTTTAAACCCCGCCTTTATGAAAGCCTCCAAAGTCCCTGTTTCTTATCAGCAGTTCAATATAATGTTAGGGAATTGAAACGGCAGAAACATTAGGCATTGGTTCCTCATTGATAGCCAACATCCATACATCTTCCATACAGTGGTTGATAGTAATATTTCGCATTTGATATCACAGCTTTTCTGGGGATTGAGCATCGGTAAGTCCTAAGTGTCTAAAATTACACGCATCTTATTTTACTTAAACAAATCTCGCCTCTGTTAGCAAATTTTTTTTAACTACATTACACCATAGCCTTATCTTGAATATTACTTGCCTTCTTGTCATCTGCATATACACAGGTGTAGTTAGCAAATTTAAGAATTCTCATATGCATAAATTCAAACTTGCTCCACTTGCTTTTATTTGGCTAGATTCACTGTGATTAGTTTCTCTAATTTGACTTGACTCTATCTTGATTTATTATTTTTGTCTTGTACATGTGTGTTTCCTGCTGCACAAATTAAAAATAAATAATTTGGTGTGTACACGTAAGTGTACATACCCATATGGGCAGATCTCTTTATCATTTTTTAGAATCGTTTGATTGTATACACATACAATAAAATTGCTTCGAATATTAGTATATACATGAAGGTACTAAATAACTCATACCATATTATGATTAATATTATATATCATCCAAATATAGGATTGCCATTTGCGAACAATTTTAATGGATACTAAAGCCAACAGATATCGTAACAATTAAATTCAACAAGTTCTTTTATTGCAAATGAAAATAAAGTCGGTCATGTTGCAACAAGAAAATAAATAAGATATACTATTACATTGTGGTCATATTTGTAAACAAAATTATAGCTAACTTCTTCCTTTCCCATGCTTTCTACCATTTATATGGTTGTTCTTTCTTACTAGAGTTCTTTGCATAATGAATTTTCAAAAAATGTGGGTTACTATTTTGTTGGGTGAACATAATTATATATTCATGAAATTTAAACATGTATTTGAAATTTTTTTTAAAAATAAACAATTAAAAATTTCACATGAATGTACCACAAATTTGTTTCAAACAATTTGTATACTTTTTCATTAATCAAAATTTTAGTCTTTTATTCCAATTAAGGAGGCTCACATATAATCTTGTAGCTATCTCAATTAATAAATTCAATTAAGAAGATCAAGTATTCAACTTATAATTCTAATTGAGTGGATCATGTGAACTCAATCTACTACTTCGATTGAGAGAGTCTTATCTCTCACTTATAGCTAGGTGAATGGATGGACCTAACTCCTTTCACTATCCCAATTGCTTCCCGTGGGCATCACATCATACAATTCGATATTCTATAATTTATATAATAAAAAATTTATGACCCAAAAAAAGGGTAGTATTTGTTCACGTTCAAAATATTTCTAGGCAATACATTTTAAATCAAGCACATGACAATTTGCATAAATAAAGCAGGAATACTTCCCAAAATCATTTTAAAGTAAGTTTCAGCAAATTATAATTTTTCAAAAAATAGTTTAGAATAAATTGCATAAATGTATCAATTTACAGGAAAGTAATATATTTAAAAGGAGTAGTTAAGAGACTTATCTGCTTCTTAATCCTGCTAATTATTGGGGTTTTTTGATTATTAACTCTTAATTTCCTATCAAATCACTCAATTTTCCTTTCAATACTTAATTCAATTAACGCCCTAAGCTTTTAGATGTTTTGCATGTATCCTATTGGTGTTATTTTGTGGTTCGTTTGGTTTTTAGTTTTTGTTTAAATGATTATTCTTATTATTCTTTTAGTTATTACCCATGTCTCGTTACCTAACATAGTGTGTTTAAACCTATTCTAGTGTCAAAATTGAAAAATTTGACCTTAATTTCTCAAAAATCACATTCTGTCCAATACTTGCGGGTCGATTCGCTACCACGAGGCCCATGTTTGCATCTATAATTGCCTAAAATTTGATTTTTTTCAATGTTCTCAGGGTCTTTAGGTATATATATTTTTTTTTTTGTGAATCATAGTCATGAAAAAAAAGTGATTTAAGCATGTTAACTAATTTTTGAAATAGTCACGGGAAGTTTTAGATTTTTGTGTTGTATGCCTATATATGCTTTCTAAAATTGTTTACGCATAAGTTTCAACTTTACTAATATGTACATGATTATTCCATGTATAATCCATCCTAAATCCATGTTTTTTTTTTGGGCCTATAACATGTGTGTCAGTATCTCCTATGTATCTCCTATGTAGGTGCATGATTAAACGTAAGATTTGGCAAAGAATATACCTGGATTGTCGTGTTTGGATAGCTAAAAAATTCCCTTTACTTCTCTGAAAAGCCGTCTAATTTTTAGGGTGTATAAATGAGTTTTTCCCTCTCTTAATGCGTATGTATATGCTAGGTTTAGTAAAAGTTTGAAAACAGGCCAAATTCTTATGTTTTCAGAGTCCAAACTAGCCAAATATAATTATTTTTAGTAACAGAATATTTCACACGAATTTCTGGTCAATTTTTCCTTATTTTTCGGCCTTTCAAACATGTCATGACTCTAGTAATAATTCGTGTATTACTTAGCAAAATTTTGGTTGCCATATAATGCCCATATTGCTCCTTAATTATACCCAACAAAGTTTGGCAACTTTCTACACGATTAAAATTAAAAAAATGAAAAATATTTTTGTTCCCATTCCGTTATAAAATATATGCCAACAATTATGTCACTAACTCCTGAACTTTTCAGGATATCACAGAAAGCATGGAATGTAACTGCAAATATTAACCAAAAAAAAAAAAAAAAAATCAAAGCCCAAGCATTTTATAAACCAACATAATTATAATGAAGAACAAGATTAAGAAAAACTCAACTCAAGGGTTGAATTTCAAATAATTTCCAATGATTTCCTCAATTTTTCTGTCAAACTTGGTCCCTTGTTTCTACGTACAGATGTTTTACATCGGGTAGGACTTGTCCTTTTGATAATGAACTTTATTTATTTTTTTAAAAAAGTAAAATATAAAGAATTATGTGAAACAAAATAATAATACTAAAATGAAGACATCAAAGTCATTGGATAAAAAGGCCAGCAGAATTTTTATTTACCATAATTTATAGATTAATTATTTATTTAGTTCAGTTGATATTTAAACTTTACTCTTTAGTTCTTTTAAAAATATCTGCATGGCCATTTGATACCACATAGATGATAAACTATTTTCAAAATGAAAGTTTCTTCAATAATTTATATATTGTTTGAATTGTTTTTTCATTCATTACGTACAATGTATTTTTAATGTTAAATCAAACTGCATATCGTGCATAATAGTTTTATTTAAGTGTGTACATCTTGTCAAATCATTAAAAATTTCTTGTTCCATATTTATTGAAAAAATAAAGAATAAAAGAGAAAATTCTGGGGAAATAAAGTTATCTACTAAATTGAAAATTTTTTATTTTAATGAAATTATGGACAATTTTTATAGCATACTTTTTTGTATTATTAAATATACACACACACACATATATCAAATAATTTTCAATTTTAATATCTAGCATTTCAATATAATGCTTTACATGTGATATTAACTAATCATCATTAAATGAAAAAATAAAGTGACATATAATTCTAATTATATTTTTCCTTGCTTACTTTTAATTAGTTTGGTAAAGTAGAGGATTAGCTTGATTTTAGCTTTAAAAGAAAGTTGTTGGGAATACTTTTATTGTTCTTGTTGGTGCTCTAAAACAAAACCTTTGGATGTTTTCTTACTTTGTGTCATGGTCAACAACCCACATTTTTTTTATTTAGCATGTATTTAGAGGTTGGAATGTATGCCTGGCTGAGCAAAACTTCGTGAATCAATGAAAACTTGCTCAATACGATATAAGAAGTTGTTTAGGGAACTAAAAAGCACACATAATCAAATAGTTCTAATTATTTTGAAATTAACAGGTACGTACGTAGCAAAGTCTTCTGAAAAGGGAAAAAATGGTGGATTATACAGTTGCTCTAGGGAAACTTTGGGACCTACTTGTTGAGGAAGCAAACCTTTTGTCAAATGTTGGTGATCGTGTTGCTGAAGTTCGTAGGCAGCTCAACACCATGCAGTCTTTCCTAAAATATGTTGACAAAAGAAAAGATAGAGACAATCCTAAGGTGGGTAGTTGGATTGCTGACTTTCGGAAGTTGTCCATTGAAGCTGATGTTGCACTAGAAATGTATGTGATTAAAGTAATGTCCAGAAGACAGAGTGTGAACCTTGAAAATATACTCGAAAGATTTACTTGTATATTGGGTGAGTGCATGTGTATATTGGATAAGTGCTTGAGTATGCACCAAATTGGGAATGAGATTGATGATATTAGGTCTCGCATGGCTGATTTAGTTACGAGGACAGAGTCTTTGACCAAAGGAGAAAGCTCATCTAGTCTTATGGATAATCAAATTGAATGTTCCAGAAAAACATACGAGTTTGGGGTTGAAAAAAATTTTGTTGGGATGAAGAAAGACATCAAATGTCTCTCATTTCTTGTCAGAAGTGATAAGATGGAGCATCGAGTGATTTCCTTATATGGGATGGGTGGCCTAGGGAAGACCACTTTGGCTAGGAAAATTTATCAAGATGAGCATGTGCAGCGTTGCTATCGATCTCGTGCATGGGTTTGTATAAGCCAGAAATTTCAACAAAGAGATGTTGTCCAAGAAGTACTAAAACAACTTCTTGGTCGTGAATGGCAGGGATGTCAAAATCTATCTGAAGATGAATTGGTGAGGAAGCTATATAAAGTGCAAATGGAGAAAAAATGTTTGGTGGTTCTGGATGATATTTGGGAAGTTGGCCATTGGAATACCCTAAAATGTGGTTTCCCATATGCAGAAGCACCTTGCAAAGTTTTGCTTACGAGCCGAAATGCAAATATTATTACGGAGTACAATTACGAACTCCAATGTTTGAGTGAAGATGAAGGGTGGGAACTACTTAAAGGAATAGCACTTCCAACCCACCGTATACAAGGTTAGTTCAATTAGATTTAATCTTTTATCATAAATCCATGTTTTATTGATGATGAATTTTCTTCCTTAAATGAATTGTACATCTTACGCTTGTTTTGTGGTGGGGGATTATGTTGGGTACATTATTTAATCTAATTTAATACATTATTTATGTGGCGGAATTTAAACGCATAATATGTTATCAAAGTTGATATGAAATATGTATTTTTTTGTACTACTTAAAAAGAATGTTTGTTATTTGTAAGAAGATAAAATCACCTTAGAAAGAAATATTTGATTCTTTAAATTAATAATGATAATACACAATATTAAGTGTTAGCATTAATACTAGAAAGATTTTGAAATATTCAAAAAATGGAGGTACTTCTATTAAATTTCTTTTGTCTTTTATCTCAAGATATAAAAAATAATTTTTTTACTTTTTGCTATTATTATATATTTAGCCTAGAAAGAAAATGTATAACGATAATATATACAAATATTCATATCAGTAATTACTTCAAGTACATGTCATTCATTCATAATTAACTTTATCTCTTACCCTCTTAAATTATTCATTAGTCCTTTCGTATCCCTTCCTCGAAATAAGTGGGCCCATTAAGTACTGCGGCAGTTAGTACAAATTAACAAAATGGGCTCTACAGAAACAATTTACATATGATTCAGAAATAAAGCGGAAAGAAATGTTATTGTTGAGTTTACTAAACAAAAATCTGAAATTTTAGAAATAAAGCGGATAAATAGCTGGCAAGGAAATAAAGCTAGATCGTCTAATTATAAATATCTAAAAATATTTTTTAAGCAGTCTGTAAATTATTTTATAATTAAAAATTTAAAATAAAAGTCATTGAGCTTCAAAAATAAGTTTGTGACTAGTTTGTTATAATCTCCTTTTTTTTCCCTTTATTTTAAGATATAAGGAGATGTGTAAACTTATGTTCTAAAATTTTAACAAGCTATGTTTTTTTCCTCTTTCAAACCTTATAAATCACTAAATTATTACCATTGCCTTCAATCAATGTATTTTTATATTTTTATCTTTCCTGTTCTTACTTTTATACTAATTAGAAAAAAATGCAATTATAAACACACATAAACAAACAAACAAACAAAACCAAAAATAGCATAAGTTTTGCATTTATGGTAATAATTTAGTGATGGATGATATTTTAATCACTTTAAAACTCTAATAAACTAAAAAGATATCTAAAATAAAAACATATAGCATTCTAAAGTGAAATTTAATTACTATATCAGGTGGATATTTAATTTGTGAAATTCAAAATATTATTAAATTTTCTTTAAGAGTACAAGACTTAGATATCTGTTAAAAGAGAAAACTTATGAAGTTTCTAAATGTAGAGGTATGATATTTTTGAGTATGCAAATAAATTACATATAAAAAAATGAAAAAGAATAGAACTTGTTAATTGTTTAGACAAAATACGAATATTACCAATTATTGTTTTATAAATAATAAGATTAATACTCAGTAAATTCAGTAAATTTTTAAATAGAAATAGTAAAATAATTTTAACGTTCTATTTTGAAACCAAGTTAATGGCCAAAAATTATTATCTTATACGTTATCATAATGATATCAGTAGATGGTTGACGAAAACATTATGTTTGTGCGACAATCTCACAAATAAACGTATCCTGTTTTTTTTTTTTTTTTGTAATAAGTCAAAATAACTCGCATCAATGTCTGTGAATACAGAGCTAAATACCACCGACTCAAAGTTGTTCGAAGAAATTGGCAGGGAAATTGTAAGCAGATGTGGGGGTCTACCACTAGCAATTTCTGTTATTGGAGGAATTTTGCGCCAGGAAATAAATTTGAGCGAGTGGGAGAAGGTGCGTGGAGATCTGAATTCATATTTGCGACACGGGAAAGGTGTGGAAGGAGACGGAAAAGTAAATCAAGTGTTGGATTTGAGTTACAATGCCCTGCCTTACTATTTGAAGCCATGTTTCCTATATCTGGGGTGTTTTCCCGTGGATGAAGTTATATGGACGGAATGGTTGTACGAGCTATGGATTGCTGAAGGAATGATTTCATCTAAAGATAGAGGAAGAGGAAAAATATTAAGAGATGTAGCTGAGCGCTATTTGTGCGAGCTAGCAAATAGGTGCATGGTTCAAGTCGAAATGGATGAAGAATCTGCGCACAACAGGTTTAAATCATGTCGTCTTCATGATTTAATGAGAGAACTTTGTTTGTTGAAGGGAACAGAGGAAGAATTTTTCAAAGTTGTGGATAAACAAGAGGGAGGGCAAAATGTTTCTTCAATTGAGAGGACTCCCAGGTTGGCGTGTTACTCGGATGATGTGCAGGATAACATTGGGGGAAATCGAAACTTACGATCTCTTTTGCTCCTGATTAAACCCCGAAGGCACGTCTCCATTGATTTTGGAATGTTTAAACGCCTCAAGGTCTTAACATTGGTGGGTGTCAAATTTGAGAATGGAAAATTGCCCAAGGGAATTGAGAAACTGATCCTGCTAAAGCATTTGCGGATATATGATTGGTCAGTGGATGAATTGCCACCGTCTCTATTCAATCTGCCGTGTTTACAGTCATTGGCGCTAGACACAGGCACAATGAAGTTCCCAAATTCCTTGTGTAATATGAGGCGCTTGAGGTATCTAGTTTTACCTGTTGGCAGGGAAATTATAGGAGGTGAGAAATTGAAGCTAGATGGGTTAAGTGAGTTGGAGACGCTGATCCGGTTCGACAGTGAGACTGATGATGTTACCCACCTCCCTAAATTGAAGAATCTCCGAATTTTGGACGGGGGAATTCACGATGACGAAAGTCTCTCCATAATTGTTGATTACCTGTGGAATCACCAAGATCGATTACACGAAACAAGCTTTATAATTTGGCACGGATGCAATATCAATTCACAAGAAGGTTCCACTCTTTTCGATAAGCTGCTTATGTGTAAGTCGCTACATAAATTAGAAATTAATTGTCGTCTGAGAAAATTGTCAATCCCCGAACCTGAGCGATGCCGGAATCTTCTCTCTTTGGTTCTATCTGGTTGTAAAATTGAGGAAGACCCAATGGAAATATTAGGGAAGCTCCCCAAGTTGCGAACGCTACGACTTTACAATGGTACATTTGTGGGTGAGAAGTTGATATGCCGGGCGGCTGGATTTCCTCAACTGCGGCTTCTCAGGTTCGAGAACTTTCCCAATTTAGTGGAATGGAGAGTGGAGGAGAAGGCAATGCCCCAGCTCTCTGAGTTAGTGATTTCCTCCTGCGAAAAGTTAGAGATGATTCCGGATGGATTGAAATTCATCACTGCTCTCAAAGACATTCGTATTAGTTGTATGCCCAAACAGTTCGTGGACAGGGTCCAAGTGGTGGATGGAAAAGCTGGAGCAGACTGGGACAAAATCAAACACGTACCATCAATTCGAATTTCTTCAACAGGTATTGTTTTCAACTTTTGAATTTTTGTTCAGTTATATTTACCAATACATTTTATTTTTGAACTAATACACTATAATCTAAAATTTATTAATTGTTCGAATAGATTTGTTCGAACTTAAACTTAATCAAAATATTAAAATAATTTAGAATGCAAAATAAAGTTCTATATTTAAGTTATTTGCATTAAATCTCTACTGTTTTGCCTATATTTTAAATAAAAGTCATCTATATCACTACCATTGTGTGTAAAGATTTAAAATTTTTAATATAATTTTATGTCAATACATTGCTAATTTGATTTTTTTAGCACATATTTTTTATCTTTATAACCTTAATTTTCATAATGTATATGTCATTTGTTGTAACTCATGATATGCATATTAAAATATTTATTTATATGTTTCTCAATGCATTAGATTCCTATATATCTATTATAAGTTATGCTTACTAAGTTTATTTTCAATTATAATAAAATTTACCATCAATTTTACCATTTATATACTTACCATCATATATAATTCTTTAATATTTATTTATTAATTTTTAAGATTTATTTTATGTTGTGATAAGATTTTTTTTTACATCATTAATAACATCTTTTGTACATTTTACTATTAGTTCATATTTGAAATATTTTGAGGTTAAATAATTATATATATTCTTTGATAATTAAATTGTTATTTACACTCTTCTTCAATTTGTCTTTTTCATAGGATTACTCTTTTCTAAAATGTATGTGTTCCTCGCACACAAAATTTATATTTTATATTTTTATAATATTTTATTCACAGTAATTTATTGATAATTTTTTAATCAAAGAGTATATTTTACCTTGACAATCTAAAATAAATGTACTTGTTATTGTTATTCTCTTTTCATGGTATTATATTGCAAATAATCAACTTTAAAATCAAATGACAAATTAAAAAAATTTGCAATATATCTACAAAATGGATATTTTTAAACTCGTTTGTTTTAATTTTTTAATTACACATTGTTTTTCATAATAATATTATTTTTTATCTATAATTTACTTATTTATTCAAATGTTGGCCTGTTATTGTAATTTCTTACTATTTGTCTTATATGGTATTGTATAAAAAATTCTTTACTATGGAATAAAAATAATAATATTCAAAGCATAATCACATAGTTAATAAAACTAATGATAAAAAACTAATTCATTTTAGATACTCTGTAATGTATTGTCATACGAATAGTGCTTGTAATATAATAAAATTTATTCCTTTACTTAAATTTTTGTTCATCACATACTTAACAAAATTGAAGGTCAAGTATTCAATCATTTTAATATTCTGTAACATAAATAAAACTTATTTATTTATTCAAATTTTAAGTTCATTGTTATAACTTTATTTATGATTCTACGTGTTTCTTCTTACATATTTCAATTTAATTAATATTTGTATTTATAAGATTTAACACATTAATTTATCTTATGTTTATTAACAATACAGTCGTGGCATCAATGCAATTTATTGTTATATTTTCAAAAATATAGATTCGCAATGATAACATACTTAATAAAGCTAATGGTCATAAATTTATTCGTTTCAAATATTTTATTATATTATTTTTATAAGAATATTAAGTTTTTATACGTACCATTGATTTATTTAATATTTTATCACACGTAACTCTATTTTTCTTGTTATTTGCTCTCCAAAATATTTATTAAATATAATTAAATATTAAATAAATAGTAATATGAAATGAATTGTCACACATTTAATACATTTGTTGATGAAAGTTCCACTTGTTTTAAATATTTATACCATATTGTTTAAGAATAATGAGTATATGAAATGTATTCTTTATTTAAAATTTAACTTATTTGATATTTTTATCTATAAATTTTCGTCTAAGATATTTATTTTCTATTTGTTATGCGATATAACTATGAAGTGAATGTCTTCTGACAAATTCGTTATCATTTGAAAAATACAGTTATGCAATTTTAATTTTTTATTATAAATCTAAGTTTATAACTTGTTTATACAATTTAGAATTCTGGTATTTTTTTAATTTTACTTAATTTATAAATAATGTAAACTTTTTTTAGTTTACTACTATTAAAAGATTTCTGTTTCACACAATTTAGATAGCGACATAAGTAATTTAGATATAAAGAACTCTATTGATATTCTACCACTAAAAATATATATATTAAATAAAATTTTATTTTTACCTAAACAAAGCCTAATTTATTATACTAAACATAAGTATTTAATTAAGGATATACATGTCTTTCCATAATTGAGGAAAACATTCACATTTTTTAATAAAGTATAGATTATTATTTACATTGATATTTAGAATTGATTTTTTTTTTCCTTTTATAGTAGAAACCTGGCTTCTTAATAATAAATAAGGCATTTAAGATTTTTCTTTATTATTTTACATGAAAATTTGAATTATGTTTTTAATTTGTACGTGGATTCTTGCTTGTTTTTTATTACCATACGAGTTGTGTCATGTCTGTATTTTAGGGTTGAATGTGCTTTAATTTGTCTTTGCTCGAGTATTGCACTTTAATACTGTCCTTACCATGTTTCTCGTCACATCTTATAATACAATTGAATCTAGGATACTAAATTTCATGACTGGATATCGTTTTTCACCTTTTATTAATAGCTAAATATATCACTGAAAATTGCTTTATGAACTGCATTTGGTTGGGTTGTTTGACAATTACTTTTCAAACAACATGACCCTTCCACTTGGGATTTTCTGAGTTTAGAGTCTGAAAGTGTGCTTTCATAAATTTAAAATTATTTTATTAATATTGCAATATTATTGGAAGAATATACCAGTCTAGATTTATAGTTTTTAAAATTTATAGGTTTGCACATGTTTCTAGGCGAATTATCTAATTCAGCCCTAATTTTCAAATCAAAATTTTATGTTAACTATTCTGTTACTTGAGTAGACAGTTATGTAGCTAATGAAAATAACTACAATAACAAGAATTTCTAATTTGCTTGATTAGTGATGAAATAATCATGTCATCTACTTATGATTCTTGTAATAATTTTTCAACAGGTGAGTATCGAAAATGTTTAATGTATGGGCACTATCGGGAGATTCTGAAAGAAGCTCAAACTTAGTTTCTTTATCACGACTATAAATTAATGTTTAATAGGATGATTCATATTATCAAAAAGTACTCGCTTGTGATATGGTGGATGAGTGATAATTTTATTTTTGCATTTGAAGATTAACATTTTACATATATGTTATTAATGTTGTTGTTAGTTTATCTTCTTTATTTGACAAACCACAAGGTTTTTTTCTTAATGGGGCATTTCGTCTTACATGTATTAGATATGTATTTGTCAATTGGAGACCATAACCCAGTAATACCTACGAAAAGTTTAGATTTTCTTATTTTTGATCAGAAAATTCACACAAATTTTTTGCTATATTTCCAGCCATATTCAGTCTCTTCCTCCCAAATTCAGCTACTCACCACCCCCTGCCCCAACCCCCCCAAAAGCTCGGAAATATTCTTCCATCAATATCTCAATTTTTGATAATTTTTAACTAGCATATTCTTACATATTAATCTCACCATACTTTATTTAATATCCCTATAAATATTCACACGAAAATTAGTAAATAAATAGCAACCTTTACCTTCAATTTTAGTCTCCCATGGGTATGAAAATTACTTCCTCACCACTCCATTAAATTTTAGTAAAGTTTGACTAGTTTACTAGTGTATATATTGTCTTTCATATACCCTTGATATTTCTATTGCTTCAACGGCAACATCCAAATTTCCATCTCTATGTTCGACCTTTTTGTTAAGGACAACGAGAAAGCAATATTCCTTGGATTCAAGGACCATGTCTATAAAATTTTGACTTGTGTTCTTCCTAAATAAAGATATAAATTAGCATTATATTCATAAGACACTCAAAATTATAAATGTTTAAAAGGAAAAAATATAAATATAGGAACTCATGTTTAAAATTATAAAATTATCTCTTTGATTGACACTAGATATTTCTATATAGGACAACCAACAAATATGGTTGTAGCCTCATCAAGTATTGTGATATAGGCAAAAATGCCTTCTTGCTGTATGTTCAATACGAATCTATATTTATAGAAATGCAATGATATTAAAATTTGAATTGAAAATTGAAATTTATATTGAATTGTAATTTTGTATGAATACCTTGGAATTGTTTATATATTTGCTTCATTATAGTTCCCGTATGTTATATTTTTCATTCCCTTAGAAACTGACATTGTACCTTTCTTACATGAATTATACTAGTATTAAAAATTGCCTAGAAATACCAATAAATATATTGCGATATAAATTATAAACAGAGTAATATTAGACCTTACATTAATTTTTTAGGATTACTTTCACTGAAACCTTGATTCTTGCTTCGATTGTTTTAAATTTTGTCCTGATTGCCCAACTTGCATATTTAAAATTTAAATATATTTGTTTTTCTTGATGGTATATTACAAATTATTTGTTATACAAAGTTTGTTACCATTTCTACATGCACTCATCTTCTTCACATGATAGATTTGTTTGTAAAATTGACTCATCAAGTTGGAAAAGTAAAACTTCTGGGGTGTGGCTTTTGTGCTTATACCTAAACACTTAGGTATGGCTTATACCTAAACACTTCTTGGGTGTGGCTTTTGTGCTTTCAATAATTGAATTGTGATTGATAGTTTCTTTCAAGACATATACTTCATTTGTTGCCATACATTTAGAAAGGCAAATTACAATTGGGTCATACCTATATAAAGCAAAAAATTATAATAATTAAATTCATTTTGGTACATGAATAATGATGATGAGGATGATGATGTCCACAACTATAAATTCAACAACTTCGTATTTATTATTGATATTTCTTTAACTGGCTTGATTGTTCAATTTGAAATAGTAATAACTCTAGATTCCTTTACTTTCATTAGAATTCCACAAAGTTCGATTTAGTACAAAATATAAAATTTGTAGAAAAATAATTCATATATTGGAAATCTCCACAAACATATGATCGATTCATATAAAATGATTTTTGATTTATTTCCAAAGATCTTATAGAAATTGTAGAATCTCCAAACATGGTAGATTGTTTGCTGCATAAATTTAGAGAATAAAATAACAAAGAATTGATACTGAAGCAATTGATGTGAGAGTAAAAAGCAAAAACAGATTAAATTAATTGAGGGTACCCATGTTTGTTTCCATCACTTAATATTCATGCCTTCGTAATTGATTCGCCTAGTATAACTTTCAAGTGTGTAGCAAATAGAATATAGTCTAACTGGAATATCTATGTTGGAAAAAAAATAGTACACATAGAGGAAATAAATTAAAAAAAGAGGATTATTTTACAGCATTTCATCCACAAAATGACATGAAATCAATTGTATTGTGTTAATTGTTTTTTATACGCTTTCTAACATTTCTAACAAAAGAATGAAATTTATCACGTTACCAAAACAAAGAAATTGAAGTGAAAATAAAGTATAACTTGCACCAAAAGTTTCCTCCAAAGACTTAGAGCAATAACATTATTTATTGCATAATATCATAAAATTACAAAAATTTGGAAATCAATCCAACTACATTGCATATTAGTATTGCAATGCCTTCTAAATATTTTCTTAAGTAAGAAACGAAGTGATTGTTTTATGCCTTCATGGTGTAATGATGTAGCAGATTTTCTTAAACTACATTAAAAATAGACACACACCCACACACACAATTGATTATAGGAACAAAAGAAACCAGCTAAACAGGACACATATCACTGGAATGGATTCAAGAACTTTGGAAACTTCTGCAGATGTAGTTTTTCTTTCAACAAAAAAGAAAATGGTTGACACCACACCCCTATAACTTTATGATAAAAGATACATGGAAGAAGTTACTCTAAGCTAGCAGATGTACTTGTTGAAATACATATTTACATATGATAAAGCAGAAACAAACAAGAAAACGATTGCAAACTTCACATTATAAAATGAAAATGTAAGAAAAAATCCACCGAAATCCAAAAGATAGAATATCAATCTTGGAACTAAACAAAGTTCAAATGTAGCAAGGTTCAATTTAATCTTAAAACCCATACTCTAAGTCTACATTCAAGACATCACTGCTGTTCAATTAAAAAACAATATCTCTATGTAGTTCCAAAGATAAAGGACTGCATCATTGGAAACCTGCAAAATTGAGAAGGAGAAAAAGTAATTGTTTTGTATTGTATGCTAGACAACTAAGTTGTTAAGTTTATGAGATAATACAGGGTTGATACTTGTCATGTTATTAAATTAACCATTACGAAACTGCATGCCAAAAGTTGAGACTTTAAATATAGGCTAATTATTAAAAAAGCAACTTTTCATATGCAAAAGTAATTGATAACTTGGAGTTAGTACTTAATGCTATAATCAACATTAACTCCTAATGAAAATTTTATTTGATATTCTTGCATATACCAAGAGGTAACCATTAGAACAAAACTTGCAATTCATCAAATTATTGAAAACAAAACAAAGTCGAATCACATACATGTAGAACAAAACCAAAGTTGCCAATGGCACAAACATATAAGTGGTTCAAAAGTAGGCATGGGAAGTTTGTAAAAAATACCTTAGGACTAATGATGTGTATAAAAGGATCTCCAAGAGTGGTAAGCATTCCCTTGATTTTGCCATATGCATCATCCTCTGATTTTAAAGGAAGCATTTCCACCATTGTCTGTTGCAGTTTCAAGTCCCAATCTGTAAACAAGTCCTGTCAAATTAGCCCACGAATTCTGCCTCACAAAAGGCTTCTAAACCATTTGCTTTCAGAGATAAATGTACCATCAAGATGCATAACATTTCTATCATTTCAAATATGTCCTTAAACTAAATATTGGACCTTATAAGGATTGTAACTGAAAGCACCAATAAGTTTTTTCTTTACCACATTATCACCAAGTGTTGATTCAAGTATACAAAGTTAAATTTCATTTTCTCCTATCACCATTATGTGAAGTAGCCAAATAAAAGGAATCAGAAATGACACTTTTGTCTTCTTACCTTTATAACTGAAAGTTGGATCTATGAAGGTTTCTTGAATCAAGCTCCATGCCTCCACTAAAGTTCTTTGGACTGTATTCACATTACAGACATTTGCAATCTAACATACACAAGACTTTTAAGGAAAAGGTTTTAATTTGACTAAAATGCTTTACATGAACAATATCCAAAGCTTGAACACCAAACACATGTGAGAAACAGGAAATGCCCCCCAACGCAAGAAGGCAACATCAACAAAACAAAGTAATCCTCTCCCAACCCTTTTAACTAAATTTTCATTTACTGCAACAAAACATCCATTATCGCTTGGTGAACTGCCCTTCTCATTGTCTAGAAACCCTACTATATTTGCTCTAATAATTTTTGTTTCTCCAATCATTCAATCATTAGAATCAGCAAGAAAAGAACAGTTTGGAGGTGGGTTTTAAGGAAAACTTCAAGACCCAAAACAGAGTTGATAGAGTATTACAACCAAGATTTGAGCTGAGGGTGTCCATGTTTATACAGTGGAGGAAAGAAAAGATTTGTATTTGTAAAGAAAAAAGAGTACAAAAATGTCGACGGAAGAGGAACTGAATGGAAAGAGTAAAATAGCTAGTTCAGTGCTGGTAGCCCACATGAAATACAAAGGGGATGTGGGAGGCATAGATAGAATGTAGACATGTGATTCAACACTCAGTGACATTGATCTTATTAGAAATTGATATACCATAGTTGTATTTCAAAACAAAAGAAAAAGAATACTATAAATGTTAAGGCCTTTAAAATTATAAAATTTGTATCATTTGAAACGAAAATAGATAACCTAAAGTAAGCAAAAGACTCTAATAACATCTTTAGGAGACCAATGATATCCATAAATAAGAAACCAAATATTATGGCATCCATTAAACTTCAGAAAGAAAATCAAACAAAAAAGTAAGACACAGAGATTGGAAAAGTCCTTAGATTTATAGAAACAATACATGGATAAGAAGTGTACTGAAATCGAAACAGTATAACCAAAATCAAACATATATCTTCTTAAAGGAGGTTAACATGCACAGACAGAAAACCACAGAAGGGAAAACAAAGTGAACTAAAAATCATAGATCGAGAATAATTCACCCTTAGATTAGACTAATCCACAGAGACTCCAAATTCATCTCCATTAGAGCCCACAAAGAAGTAATGTAATGAGATTCTCACCCCTTGATGGTAAAGTCCACTATATGCTGATACAGACTGCGGCCATACCAAACAAATTTCTTTTATAATTCATATGCAGAATTTCTTTTGTGTATTGAGGAAAGTGGATGGTACATATGCCCTGTGGCCAAATACATGAAATTTCATTGCTTTGTTTAATTTAGGCATTTATCTTTTGGCATCTATTTGTTTAATTACACAAGTGCTTCTTTCTTCACATCTGTAGTTAATGTACAATTTAATATTGCAATTGTATCCAACTTAAAACTCTGTACAGAAAACTCTTTCCCAGGTTATATTTAAATTTTTTGGATTTTTACACCGACCCTTGAGCTTTCCATGATTTGTCACAAGATTTCAATATACTAGAATGGCACCACCGGCAAGGAAGCTAGAATGATGGGATTTTTCCTTCTTCTTCTAAAAATAAAACTGGTAACGTGGATTAGTTTGTCCATTAGTAAGAGTCAGAGACTGAAAGATATAAACTCTATCATAATATTCCATATTTGATATTGATTTCTAACCTCTCCAACGTATAATTTCTTAGAAGTGCTTAGCACAAATATAAAAAGATTTATGGCAATTATTCAATAAGTATTCAATTTAATATACTTTTCTCAAATGCATTCATTTGTTGATTAAATATATGAAAATAATAGATAAAAAGCTCTGAAATATTCATTTTCAATAAAATAATTTAAAATTATATAGTTTTTTTTATCAGTTTTCAAAATTAATATATTTTTCAGGCGAACAATGTATTATATGCTACTGCATATGTGTACTCATAGTATAAGTGTTATGAAAAATGTAATATTATAAGAAGTCTCATTGGATATAAATTTTAAAATTAAATTAAAATTAATTCTACATTATATAATTGTATATAATTCCTCTAATGACATAAAGAAAAGAAAAAGTTTGACAGATTACTACTAAGGTAAAACCAGGTATTATCTCTATGTGCCAAAAGAAAATTGACAAATTAGGATCCATAGATGTAAAATATAGAAAGTAAACACGCTCAAAAAATTTAAGATTTTTTGGCCAAGGAATAGACGTACACTTTTTGAGACAAACTTCGTTGGTTGTTTAGCTTGCCAAAATAGAAAATCTTTTGCACTTGATCCCTAAAAACACGACATTTGGATTCATTTACAATATCTACGCGAAAACCCCTAAAATTTCTGTGGAGATTGGATTTGAGCATATCTAGGTATCTCTTTGTTAACCAGCTAGTTTTAGAGTAGATATTATAAATGAATAGTTTTCAAATTTCTAATGTTGAATGTTTGAGGACATGAGTGATTAGGATTATGGTAGTTGATTTGAAATGCTTATTCATCCTTCACCTTCATAGCATGTCCTTCATCTTTATAGCATGTATTTCCACTCACATTCTTCACCTACACGCACTGGATTAATCTTTGACTTATCATTTTCTGTAAAAATAAGGTTTTGTTTCCCCTGGATTGCATGGGATCGCGCTATCTTCTAAAATTCAACTACCAAATTTATCCGTGGATAAATATGATGCAATTCATTCCCCAAATTTTTCTATGAAAGCTAAATATTAAAATTAAATAAAGTGCTAATTCGTCAATTGATTAAATTAAGCTCAACAAAAGTGCAGTCAGCAGAGCTTCCAATTTGATTAATAAAGGAACAATTAATGCAATACATGTCCCAATCTTCAAGTCAGTTGATTTCCTATTTCTGTTACGACTGGGTAGGAGCCGTAATGGAGAAGAGTCCCGGATAAGAGGGGGGAGATGGGAGAAAGAGAGGAGCGGTTGGCAGAGGACGAGAAAAGAACAAATAAAAAAGGAGTTTTTCGATGGATTGATTTCGGGCATTGGATAAAATAATCATTTAGTGAGGATTCTTTTCATCACATTTTAATATGTTTTGTTGTGAAGAAGTAAATTAGTTTCTGTGATAATTTTTTTTTCCACACAATTGATGCATAGTATTATGGAGAAAATGAAAATATTGATTATATGTAAGTAATAATGTAGGGAAAAATATTTTATCACAATAAATACCTACTAATGTGAGGAAACATATTTCATTGCATTATCTTGTTTAATATGTTAAAATAAAATTTACTCATAATAACTTCGTCACTAACAATGGCAATTTTTATGGTCTTTTGTGAGGAACTTTTTGTTACATTACATTCATTTTTTTTGTGAGGAATTCTATTAGTTTTTGTGATAAATCTTTTCTTTCATCACAAATAATACTTGCTAGTGAGAGTAAATTAAAAATTGTCACAATCTATAAGAAATAATGTGAGGAAAAGATATTCGATCACATTAACTTATTTATTGTGATGAAATTAAGTTTTCTCACAAAAAGTTGGTGACAAAAAAGACATTTTTTTTCTGTGGTGTTGGATTAAAAATAGACCAGATTAAAAAGACATTATCCTGTGTCTCAATATTCATTTTGTATTCACTCTACAAAATTTTTTGTTTCTTGACTCACTAACACAATTTTAAACAAAAAATTTTGAGCATTCCCCATACCAACCCTATGTGATCCTTTATTGTGTTACTCCTTTCACCAACATTTTCTTATTTTCATTAACTATCTTTTCCCTTCTTGTATAATTCCATTGGCCCTTCTCTATGATCATTAGATGAATCCCTATCATTGTTACATTTTTGACTTCAATCGCTGCACATATGTGGATTCTCTTACTGGTAAGCCAACGTGTCTTAATGAATGATATTTTATATTAACTTCATCAACTAACAATTTAAATTTCTTGTTCATAATTATATAATATATTTTCTCGAATTCTATATCAATAATGTTACACATCTTAAATTATGTTTAAACAACACATATCAGTATCAACATAATTAAACTTACTAATTGTACATCTAGCCTCAGGCACATAGATAACCGACCCTCACTACACAAAGCAACTGTAATAAAGGTGCTTTTAAGATCTGCGCTGACCAACCATGGGCAAAGAAGCAAGAAAACGCATGAGGAATTAAGTGTGTAGAAGTAGATAGTGATCATGAGGAATTTAGGGATTTAGTTGCAAGATGAAAGGAAAGAAATAATGCCACGCCTCCAAATTCGAGATTATGACACGGAAGTATTTGCAAACCAACACAACGAATAGTAAAACCATACATATACAAAGTGATAAAACCAACAAGGTAGTTCAATAATTATTCCAAATATCATTTCAATACATGCTCACAATATCTTATCTCAATTGCACAACGGACATATAAACCTATCTATTACATCTCATTATTATCTGGGAAAATAAAATCCAATTCTTAAACTAAGTAGGTAAAGTAAACTCCTCTTCTCGCACTACCATTCTTAGGTTTTCTTTTGTTTTCTTGTCTCTTCTACAAAATGTTACTAAGGTGTTGAGCAATGAATTACCTAATAAATAACCTATTTACTTTTCAAAAACGAATTCAAGTAGGAAAGCAATTTTAAATAATTCATGATTAAGTAAAAAGACATTTTTCAGAAAGTACTAAGTAATAAAGCATTCATGTAACATATAGGATATAGTACAATCACGTAACACTTGTTCTTGTCTCTTGTTTCATGGCTAACTCATTATCATATTCATTGTGCGTGTACCACTGATCAAGGCCTCAGCTTATGCTCTCCCAACTAAAGAAGAGTACATCTAATTCCCACTATTTCATCATAGCCGTAGAGTTTTAATTCATCTAGGAGGTATCTGAATCTACCGTTACTTGAATAGTAGGGTCAAATATCAATTTCTTCCTTTGTCAGTCACAATCTTTACTCCAATTGGACACAGCCCAACCTATTACCTAAGTGGTAGGGTAGAACTTATTCCTCATGCTCATTCACATTCTTATGAGTGGCTCTTGTATTCATTTTATCTACTCATATTCCGATATACAAATTAAAATACACATTTTGCAACAGCTCGCATCAATATTTTGAAATAAGACTTTCACATTATAATCAGTATGAAAAATCACACATTTTTACAATTGCAAAACATTTAAAACTTAATTTGAAAGTGCATATGAACATTTAGTTGCACAATAAATAGATTTGGAAAACAATTGTAAAATCATTTTTGAAGGCAATTACAAAATCTTGATAAGGTGTTATCACTTACACAAGAAAGCACAATAACAAAATTATTTGCAAAAGTAGTAGAAAGACTTTGGGTAAAGTGTTACCACTTACAGTTACTTAGTTCGACTAGTTCTTCATTTCCACAAGTATTGTCACTCAAATCACTTATTCAATCCCATGCATATTTCTTTTTCAATATTTAACACATCTAATGATGAATGTTTGTCAATAATCAAAGTCACTTAAATCCTTTTTAATTATCATCCCTGTTTCCTTCTGTATCTTATCCAATAAGTTTATGTTTAATTCAATCCAAAATTCAAAAAAATTGGACTAATTTCTCAAAATTACATAACCTATTTAGTGTCTGGGATCAAGTCCCGCGATTGCAACCCCTTGGTCCTCAACAACGAAGTCCAAATTCGCGCCTACGACATCCAATTGTGAAATGTACTAGAAATCCCATGATTCTTCCCACAATCGCAATGTTTCAATCTACGACTGCAACTTCATGGCTCACGAACACACCTACGGATGTTCTAAAAATTCCTCGTCCATAACTAAAATTCCGCTCATTGGTCCCATAATCGTGCCATCCTACGCCGCAATCACACTTTCCGATCATGATTCGACACAAAGTTACGTCTGCGCACTAGTTCATTTGTTTTTTTCTTGTTTAAATCCTTTCCAAACCATGAGACTCGATTCCACCCATGTTCTCAAGGTCCTCAACTATATTTTAATAGATTGAAACCCAAAGGAATCATAACCTTTGTGTTTTTAATAATTTTGAAAGTTTGAATACATGTTTTTATCTAATTATTCAACACATCTATACACAATTTCTATAATTCCTATATATAATTCCATGTTCTCTACACAAATATCTATGAACCAATGCATTTAAGCATTAAAATTCATGTATTTTTAGTGCCTAGATGTGTACAATAATTGTTCTATATGTATGTATGAATGACAGACACTTTGGCATAAGATTTACCTTGAATTTGTGTGTAAAGAGCTAAGGATTCGTCTTCATTACTCTGCCTGCCGTCACTATTCCTCAAGGCTAAAATAAGGGGTTTCAACCTTAAACTCTCTATTTATACCTTAAGTTAACTGGTAGTTGAACGAAATTGAGATTTTTAGTAAATTATATCCTTAAAAATAATTTCACTCCCTTTCTAGTGTCTGACCACCTTTAAGCCATTTTTTCATAATTCTTGGAATTTGTTTTCTAATTCTAATTGCTTGAAAATTATTTCCTATAATTTAATAAATTATTCAACAAAATTTCGCCACCCAAAAATACCAAATCATGCATCTTACACTTCATTAGTCGATTAGCAACATAGTTCCACCTAATATTCCACAAATCTTAAACTAGGTAGGTAAAGTATAGCTTCTCTTCTCGCACTATCATCCCAAAGTTTCCTCTTGTTCTATTGTTTTCTCTACAAAATGTCAATAGGGTGGTGAGTAATGAATCACTCAATAAATGATAACACTCAAGTATTTACTTTTCAAAACTGGATGTGAGCAACAAAGCAATCTCAAATAATTCACAATTAAGTAAAAGAGCATTTTTCAAAAGTACCAAGTAATAAAGCATTCACGTAACGCATAGAAAATAGTACAATCATATAGCACTTGTTCTCGATTCTTGTTTCGTGGCCAACTTATTATCATGTCCATTGCACGTGTATATTGATTAGGGTCTCAACTTATGATCCCCTAACTAAAGAAGGATACATCAAATTCCGACTGTGTTGCCATAGTTCCAAAGCTTCAACTCTCCTATAAGGTATTCCAATATATTGTTACTCGATTGGTAGGATCAAATATTAATTTCACTCACTATCAAACCTAATCTAGTACCCATTTGGTAGTGCAGAATAACAAAATCATTTTCAAAAGCAATAGAAAGACTTTGGGTAAAGTGTTACCATTTATACTTACTTAGCTTAACTGGTTCCCAATTCCTTAGGTATTGTCTCTGAATCACCTATTCAATCCCATACATGTTTCTTTTTAGTACTTAATACATCTAATGATGAATGCTTATCAATGATCAAAGTCTCCTATGCATTTGTGTTCACTTAAGTCCTTTTTAATTATCATCCTTGTTTCCCATTGTGTCTTACCTAGTATGTCTATGTCTTACCTAGTATGTCTATGCTTAATTTGATCCAAATTCAGACTAATTCCTCAAAATTACATAACTAATTCATGTCACAATCAAGTCTTGAGATTGCGACCCCTTGGTTTGCAACTATAAAGTCCAAGTTAATGCTCGCAACATCCAATCAGGGAATCTACTGGAAATCTCACTGTTCTAACCACAATTGTGATGTTTCAGTTTGCGAACGCGACTCCATGGCTCCTAACTGTGCTTGTAGTCATGGGACGTTCTAGAAATTCCACGCTTGTGGACGCGACTACACCCGGCAGTCTTGCAATTGCATCATTGTGTACCGCAATCATGCCTGCTAGTCATGGTTCGAAACAGAGTTGTATCTGTGCACTAGTTCATTCATTTTTTTCTTATTCTAATCCTTTCCAAACCATGAGACTCGATTCCACCCGTGTTCTCAAGGTTCTCAACTACATTTTGATGAATTAAAACTTGTAGAGATCATAGCCTCTATGTTTTCATGAATTTTAGAAGTTTCAATACATATTTTTATCTATTTATTCAACTCGTCTATACACAGTTTCTATGAATCATATACATAATTCCACGTTCTCTATGTAATTCTCCATAAGCCAACACATTTAAACCATTAAAATTTGTATACTTTTGAATGCCCACACGTGTACAATAATTATTCTATACGTGTGCATGAATGACAAGCACTTTAGCGTAGGATTTACCTTGAATTCGTACGTGTGAAGAGCTAAGAATTCATCCTTGTTACTTTAGCTGTCACCTGTTCCTCAGGATCAAAATAAGGGTTTTCAACCTTTAATGAAGAAAATTCAGAGTATCATAAATAAATTTTGGGTTTTTTCGCTAATGAAGAAAGAAAGACATTTTTTTTTTTCATTTTTTTAATGCATGTGGCCCTTTTAACCAACTCTACATCCCAGTCACATGCCATATAGGGATGATGAGATGCCACGTAAGTGAAGGCTACTAAAAAAAGAAAAAATCTTCCAATTTTTGGGGTCATGTATTCGGCATTTGTTGTTTCTGGCCAAATATCACAATTAGAGTGAATTTTTATTTAATATATATATTGTAAAGTGACGTCCTAAATTACTATTTTAGAATATAAGTGGATTGAGAATGCCATCGTCCAAATTGATGGATTACCACTTTGGACAAATACGACTTCTTTTTAGCAAATTGGGTAAGGAGAAGGATGGATTTAGCAATAATATGACTAAACAATTATCTAACCTTACTATCTCTGTTTATTTCAGGTCCATGGAATTTAATTGTGAAATAAAAATATCACAATACATACATTAAATGAAAAACTATTCAATTTCAATGGACCAAGTAATCTTTATATATATATATATATATGTATGTATGTATGTATGTATGTGTACATCTATTCCCATCCTCTAAACAAATAGAGTGGAATTAAGTAAGGTATTATCCTATATCCAAAAAAAAAAAAAAAAAACTCGTTCCCGTACCCAAGCCCAATTTGTTTATTATGGTTATTATGGTTATTATGGTTATGTTTGTTTATGTTTTTGGGTGTCTGTTTCTTTTTAACAAAAAGTGTGTAAAAATAAGAAAAAGAAAAGATAAAATTTGAGACATGTATTGATTGTAGTATGATGTTTTTTAATTAAAAAATGTAGAACAAAAATGGCCTATAAATTTTGATGATTTTTATCTGTGGCCATACAAGTGCAAGAAATTGCCTGAATATTCAACTTAACATAGAATTCTCGTGTCAGAAAACGACTTTTATCCAATGAATGTTAAAAATCAAAAAAACAATTAAATCTTTATGTTGTGACCACTAATGTATGTATACAACAGTGAATTTTACTTTAATAATGTTGACAATAATTTATTTAATGTCATTGATGACAATTATTGACATATTATAAAAGCAGCATGAATTCAAAGACAAAATAAATGTAGTCACACGATCATAGTATAATGAGTTGTCACAATATTATCTGTCATAAATAATTCATCACCACATTTGAATGAACTTATTTTTTGTCACTCGGCGCTCAAAAAGAGGTGATGCTCACCAAATTAAATAAGTGTGTATGTGTGTGTAAATCAATGACATTTTTGACATTATAAATAATATTTTGTCGCCATGCAATTCTTTGAAGTAGGTAATATTCAAACAATTATAAAGCTCGAATTGCTGCTCAAACTTAACTCGTCAACACCCCTACATATCTGACACATATAGTGAAATTAATAACAAAATTGATGAAATTATTTAAGACATGTATATTGCTAATTCTCTTTATTATGGTCATTCATATATCCATGTCCTCTTTCTCTTGTAGGAAACTTGAAAGATAAATTAAAGCCCTGCTGCGTTGGAGACTGTGGCTTAGTAGATAAGAATGGGAAGAAGGAATATGGTGTATGTGAGAATCCCAATCATTCATTGTTTTGGGATTCCATACATCCTTCTGCACTTGCATTTAGTTTCCAGCTGTTTAATATATGAAGCCATATATGTACCTAATATATTAAGTACATCAAGATAAACTGTGTCGAAGCAAAATACATATTTCAATAAACAAAAATAGCGAAATCAAAATATTAAACTTGGGCAATATCTGAACCCACAAAAATTAATTACATCAAATTTTTTTATGAATTCCTATTTTATCATTGAGCTGAAGCTATTCAAACAAGAAAATAATTGGAATTAAAAAATATATATTATTGAAATCATTAAAAAAAAAGGTACTATATTATTATTTCAATAAGAATTTTTTAATGCACAAAATGAATTTACACAGTTACCCTCATATTCCATATGTTTACTCTTACTATTATTTTTTTTTCTCTCTTGTCATACAACTTAAAATTTATATTTATATGTTCTCTCAAATTTTATCATTTTTTTTAAATTATTTTGATCTTTAATCAATTAATGTTAAATATTTTTGCACAATGTAAAATTATATAATATTTTATTTTAATGTTAATTTTTTCTTTTTCTTTTAAATTTTTTATTTGTGTATTCTTTAAAATTTTCTCTTTTTGTTTTAAAGTCTCTTGATTTTCATTAGTTTACTATTTTAAATTTTCTCTTTATTTTTTAATATTAAATAATTTTATATTTATTAATTAAAATATTATAATTTATAAATAAATTCATACACGTGTAGAGTATGCAAATTTTACTAGTTATAATAATTTCATTAGCAGGTCATATGTTTGAAAATTAATAATTTTATGTGAATAAAACATTAATCGTCTTCTATTCTCAAAGAGATCCTACGTAAGAAATAGCCCGTAATATCAGTTAAAACACTTTGGACCATGAGGTCTTATTCTCAATGTTTTTCTAATGGAATTTAGTTTTATCTGATTATCAAGTGAAATTGAAATTATTTTAGAATAATATATTGACATTCGTGATTTATAGTCAGAATATAAAAACGCATTGAATCTGTACATTTTTTTGAATGAAAAATGCATGTTCTGTTATTTTATGTAAATTGGTTTTGATGGCGTAAGTATCATATTAAATTTATAGATTTTATTTTTATCAATATAGTTGGCTAGGAAATATGATTAGGTAATAAGAATTACTGTATTATGCGACTATTTGTTGTAATTGCAACAACTATGTAATGTATTATTAATCATAGTCACAATTACTATTTATAAGTTAAACATTCTCAATAGGAAAATAAGCCAAATAGAACAGTAGAATTTGTGGATACATTAACCTAATAATTTTTTATTTAATTAAAAAACAAGCATGTGAGTTACTCGTGAAAACTTATCTATCTATGCTTACATGTTAGGACCAAATGCTTAATATTGGTCACACATAGTTAAATTACCACAATATCTAATTTGATATTTTATAATTTTTCTTCTCTTTCTATTATATTTAATATAATTTTATACTTTTTTCTTTCATATATACTATAATTTTTAATTCAGTACTTATATATACTTTTTAAAAATATTTTTATGCTTTCGTTTTAAAATAATTTATTTATTCAAAAAATATGATGTGCAAAGGATTTATTAGTTATAATTCTACTTTAAATGTGCAAACAACTTTCATTCTTGAATATTGGCATACCACCATCAAAAGTTTTTCATTCTTCTCTATTAGTAATTTTGTGCCCCCTCTATGCATGTGCATATAAAATTTAAAATATAATTTATACATTTTTGAAATATTATTTTAATAAAATATTTTGAATTATATAGTATGTGTAGTTAAATTTATAATTGAATAATATTATATATATATATTTATAATTTATTGTCTAATGAAAATCACTCATTTTAAATATAAAAATCTTACAAATTATTAAATTGTTAAATGTATTAAATTTTATATAAAATGAGAGAAAAAGTCCAAAAAGATAAATAGGAAGCAATATAATAAATAAAATCTAGGTAGTAAGTATAAAAAAAGATAAGAAAAGCTAAAAAAATATGTAAAAGAGGGGTAGTTTGTTGGAGAATAGACTCACAACATCCATATAATTGAATCAGAAATGCAACAGTTAAGCAGTAGGCAAAATGGAGAAGCCGCAACTATTGAGAGAAACTAAAATTGAGATGTGTTAAGATCAATAGGGGATTGCGAAGAAAGAAGCGGATGAGGAGTGAGTTGTTAAAGAGGAGTTCCAAGTCAGCAATTAGTGAGCCAAGTGGACTAAGTTATTCCCTGAGTCAGTAGCAATAGATTGCTGATAATAGTGTTAGTTAAGTGAGGTTGTTTTTCTTTGGCAGTTGTAGATTGGTAGTAATGTGATCTTGTATGTATTTATATCTGAACCTGAACTAAAGGCATTTTAATTGAGTGATATCAAAGTATTCAGAAATCTTAAGGCTAATCGTGTAGCTTGTCCCCTTAATCTTCTTTCTTCACATCTTTTCTATTTCTTGAAGCTTTGTGATGCTGTTTGATTACTCATAATGTGTTCTGTCATTTTCCTCTATGAGGCTTAATGTAGTACCAGAGCAGTAGGAACAATCTAGAGAAAGTTTTTTGAGTTTCTTGGTCGAAGGCATGGCATCAAGCTCAAGAAATTCAATTAATCAACCATCTCCAAGTCAAGCCATGGAAGATCCAAGCTCACCCTTTCACATTCACCCTGCTAACAATCATTCAAGAATTGTAATCACACTAGAGTTGGATGGTACTAATTATCTGACTTGGAGCAAATTATTTAGCTTCGCATTGTCAATCAGGAACAAGCTAGGATTTGTGGATGGAAGCATACCAGAACCAAATGCTGGAAGTCCAATTTATAAAGCCTGGACATGCTGCAACAATCTCATTTTGTTATGGCTACTGAAATCCATGAATACTTAGCTAGCTTCAACTATCTTTTACGTCAAGCATGCATTCCAGATTTGGCAAACACTTCATAGGAGATTTTCCAAGCCTAATGATAGTGGAGCATGCAAGCTACAAAATGATTTGTGCAACATCTCCCAAGGATCAAGGTCAATTGACTCATATAATACAAAGATTTGATGAAAATTTAGACGAATTGAGGCACTACAGGCCACCACCACATTGTGTATATGGCAGGTGCAATGCAGGTTGTTTTCAAAGATATGCAGATCAGTAGGAAAGGGATCAGGTGTATAAATTTTTAAATGACCTAAATGAAACATTTGCAGCAAATAGGTCACAATTGTTAATGCAAAGACCCTTCCCTTCACTTGATGAGGCAAATAATGCCATCATGGTAGATGAGGGTTAGAGGGAAATTGCTAGTTCACATCAAAGCTGGAATGATGCTTCTAGAATCGAAGCAACCTCAGGAAAAAGGGAGAGAAAATCAGGGATGGTCTGCTCGCACTGTTGTAAAAGGGGGCATGTTAAAAAGAAGTGTTATCGACTGCTTGGTTTTCATCCTTAGTTTATATTTACCAAAAACCAAAGGAAGAGGCAATCATGGCTCAGCAAACCAAGTATCCCTTGGAAAAGTAGAGGATGCAATAGTGAAAGGAGAAAAGGAGGGACTAAGGCTGTCACAGCAGCAAATCAACAAGTTGTTGGCGATGTTGCCCAGAACATTGATGGATCCGTGCCCAACTTCACAAATTCAGCTAGACAGGAACCCTAATCAAAACACCCCAAGCACCCTGTAACAACCTTATTCCAACTTTGCAGGTATCAACCCTCATTTAGCCTTTATACATCTGATAAGTCTCAAAGTTATAGCAGCACATTATAACCCGAGACATTCATCTATATTGTGGACACTGGTGGGATTGATCAAATGTGCAACAACGCAAGTCTATTTAGCTCATTTAAACATGTCAAAGGAACTTTAGTTGGACTAACAGATGGACTAAAGGCACTAGTCACGCACTTAGGATAAATACACCTGACTGAAAAACATTGAATTACATGATGTCTTGTTTGTTAATTCTTTCAAACACAACTTGTTATCAGTAAGCAAAATTCTTAAGGGTCAAAACAATAGTTTGATCTTTGATTCAAAGATGTGTCACGCTCAAGTCCAATCACCGTGGATGAAGATTGGACTTGCTAAGCTACGAAATGGACTATTTACCTTAGAACAAAAGACAAGGAAGCCAACCAACCTGTTCGAGAAAACCTGATCATCATTCTGCCATTACAAGAAACACTTCCAAACATCTCTCGGTACACTCTTTTGCAACTGATTCCTTTGGCATTTAGCACTATAAGTTAGGCCATGCCTCTCATAGTTTGTTAGGAAACCTCCATAGTTCTGTATCCAAGATTTTTGTATTACCTCAAAAAACTTCGTGAAATTTGTCCCTAGGCAAAACAAAGAAGGCTGCCCCTCTCAACACATACAAGAACTTCTATTAAAGCTTTTGACTTGATTCACATTGACATTAGGGGTCCATGTTCTTTAATTTGACGACCGTTCGAATATCATGAATGTTCAGAGTAATTATTCTATTCATAGCACCCATTACAATAAAGTAATTTATAGATTATTTGCTAATCAAATCCCTTAATTTCACCCACCCTTAAACCACCATAAATTAGAATACAGGAACAAAAATAAAAGATAAAATAGGAAAAATGATAAAATTTTAAAATAAAATAGAATGCTATGTATAGTTAAAAATCAATCCGCCATAGTTTCTATTATATTGATACACAAAACAACTGTCTTAAAAAATGCGTTGTGCTGTTTTCTTTTTAAAATTTATTTGATATTCTTTTACTTTTGAAAATATAAATTTCATATATTAAGCATAAGTAAACTCAATTTGAAATGGAATGTTACATTTTCAAATATTAATTTGAAATTTCCCACAATAGTAAAAAATGATTTAGCCTCCTAAAAAGTGATATATTGTATTTTTATAATTTGATTATATATGTTTCCATTTTATAACTCTATTTAAAATTTCAAAATGTTTTATAGATTTGGAAGTATAAATACTTTAATTTTAATGTGATATTAAGTATACTCAGCTAGTAGATCAAAGTAAAATTGATTTTTTTTTTTACCTATGTTTCTCTTCTTTATTTCTATTATTTGAACGATCAACATATTCATCTTTATTTTTTATCCAATCTATAGATTGAAATAAAACACTAAATATTGTAGTGTGCAAATTAAATGGTTAAGGATTTTCGTTTTGATTTAACAATACGGTTCTAATTTTAAGTATATTTTGATACAGATGATTATAATGTTTCAGCATATTAATAAAAAAATATAAAATAGTCAGTAAAAGAACTAAAAAATGCTATCTGTCCCACTCTTGATGGTATTATTCGATTTTAGAAATATATTTATAGATCATTTATAAAGTGAATTTTTAATTAGTATCAAATTCACAACCACGATTTTAGACATCTATTTTTATTCAATGTTCTTGATGGAGATTTTTGAAAAGAAAAAAAGCTAATTAAAGTATCTTTTTGATTGGTTTTTGGAAGACATATGGGCAATATTTTTGGATTGATCAAAGATAAATTACGGGACACGAAATTGATGTTCATATTTATTTTGAATGTGCAATGTTTATTTTTTGATGCGTACTTTTTATTTTGGATTTGTTGTACATTTAATTAAATATTTAAGTCTCTCTTCCTATAAAATGTTCACTTGCTTGTTCGCATTCATTCCTTGTATAATATGTCAAAAATATGTTTTGTTTACCTCTATTAAAGCATAAAAGTTAATTTTATTTTTTTGTCGAAATAATTATTAGATGTGTTAAGCTATTACACTTATAATTTATGTACTTTGGATAATTGTATCTATTTGGGTGATATATCTAGGAAAATTAAGTTTGCAAATGTAATATAATATTAATAAAAATGAATAACTTTTTACCTTTCATCCTTTTTAAAAGTGAAAATTGAAATTTTTAGTATGGGATTTTGATTTTGATACAGAAGTGACCATTCTATTTTTCGTCCCGTGAATTATAGGATTTTGATTTTGATCCCACGCCTTTAGACAATTCTCACATTGGATCCTAATCTTTTAATTTTTGTCCAAACTATCTTTTCAATTAAAAATTCATAAAAATTTCGATAGAAAAAAAATTGGATGAACTATGCATGGAGATGACAATATGTCAGATGCGACAAAGTGGGGTGGGGAACTCACTTCCAACCTACCCCTCCAAAAATTAATTCACAAATATGTGTGTGTGTGTGTGCGCGCACATGTATATATTATTTTAATTACAATAATTATAAGTTTGTAATTAATCACAAGCAACATTTTGCAATTAATTTGTATATATTTCAATTTAATTAATTTGAATATCAGTTAATTAGATTATTAATTTGCTCATTTTATAAAAATTAAAACAAAAAAAATAAAAAGTTAATTGTGATAAAATATACATTTTAATATGATCAAATATAAATTTTGTCACGAAAATTAATATTTTTTACAATAAAAATCGTAAAATAAACCAGAACCAAATTCATCACTATTTTCTCTCATCAATTTTAAATATTTTACCTTTTTCTTGATTTTTGATACATACTAATTTGAGAAACCTTCTATTCACTGTACCTAATTGGTGTAATTCTCAAATAATTAATTATTTATCATTTTATTTCTTTTATTTTATGTAAGTAGATTTAATATACTCTGTTTTTTCTATAGTTATCGTTTTATTTCAAATTGAATATATAAATCGAATAATAAGTCATTCTTTTGTTATAAATTAAAAAGATTAATGCTTTTGCTCATCTATATATGATATTAATATACAATTGTTATCGCATCATCCTTGATTTTTTTATATGATGTATACTCCTTGATTTTTTAGATCGCAACCATATGACTTTTAGAATCAATTTGCTTTGGTTCTATACATGCATGTATCAATATAAACTATACAGTGTATTGATTAAAAAAGAAATACTGTTTCATATATACTATATAGAATGCGAGGGAGGTGCATATTAATTCCTTTTATCTTTAAAGTTAAACTACTCAAATACTCTCCTTTATATTTTTATTTCTTTTTTTATATTTTTTGTTTTTTTCTTATTCTTTTGTTATCTACTCATTCTTTTTCTCATTCTCTTTTCATACAAATTGTCTAATACAATTTTTATTTTTGATAATTTATTTTTATTATAAAAAATTTTTTAATGTATAATTAATTTAAAATAGAAGTTTATATATGACAAAAATATTATATGTTGAATTAAAATGTGCACGCATTGTGTGTGCAGTTATAGCTAGTATTTTATAAAGTGTACTGATTAAAAAAGAAATACTTTTTTCATATTTTATTGTGTAAATTGTAGCTAAAAAAAAATTATGTGAACAATGTGGAAACGTAAAATAAAATTATTTTTGCAAAAACGAGAGAAAAAAATATAAATGAAGGTATAAATGACAATGTGGACTTGGGTTGCTCAATCGAATCAACGGATAATTGAATATTCTGTTCTTGCTCAAGATTAAACAAATTCAAGTGAAAAATCAAATCAAAATTACCTGTCACTTTGCATTTTTCTTTTTTTTTTTTCTGGAATTTTGTGCACGATATATATCGCTGTCAACTCCCGCCAATGGGCTTACACCGTTATCGCAGTCTGCTCTGTCAACACTATTTAAATAAATAATGTATTACAAAATAAATACTAATTAACACTACAACAAAATTCAAGCAAGAAAAGCAGTATCAGTGTAACATATACTCTTAATAGACTGAGTACACAACTCGTAAGTAATCCATTTAAATTATCAAAATGAAATCACAAAAAAAAAAGCTGCTTTATCTTATAATAAGTATTATACATTTAATTTATATTAATTGATTTTAGAGCTAAATATTTGTTACATTACCGAATGTAATAGTGAAAACAAATGAACTAAATTACATGACGTTATAATGATTCTTAGAGACTAATTAATTTGTGAACGGTACAAGAACCAGTCCCACGATCGAATACAAATTAACAGTTTTGGAGGGGAAGATTAATGTGAAATTGTTTATTTATATTATTATCCAAATAATACTTTTTTATTGCTCAATGTAAAATTATGTAATTACCTTTATTTTAAATTCTCTTATTTTTTATCCTCTTCTTTCTCTCTTTTGCTCAACTTATTATTTTTATTTATCTTTCTACCAAATTTTTTCTTTTTTCAGATTTTTTTTGTTTCTTTATTTTCTATTAAAATATATTTAGTTTTAAATAATTTTGTTCTATAAATTAAAATATGATAACATTATTATTTGTAAATAAATTAGAGTTTTAATAGTTTATAAAGTAATTATTGATGAGATCGAATGCAAACAAAGAAGATATAATGGATTCCAAAGGAAATACTGTGGAATGACCCCTCTCATGTCTGCCTCTTTTGATTTTTATAAGATTTTCACATGTTTGCCAGTGTCTCCAGCTGGGCTTTTTTTTTTTCAGAAAAATTCAAAAATATATTTGTTAAAATAATTTGGTTAGTAAGAGATTTGCGAAATTAACCCAATTTTATGATTATATATTACGGAATTATTTTTTTTAAATAGAAAAGATAATTTGGTGATTTGATATCACAGAATTACGAAATTTTTGTGATTTTGAAATCACGGAACTAAAAAAAATTTAAAAATTTGAATTCTATGATTCAAAATCATGAAAATAACCCGAATCGAGTTAATTTTCATGATTTTGAATCACGAAACTAAAAAAAATTAAAAATTAAATTTCGTGATTCTCAATCGCAGAAATCATCCGAATTGAGGTAATTTCGTGATTTAGAATTACAGAATTGGCTTTTTTAATTTAACAAAAACCAATTCCGCGATTCAAGTTCAAGGTTCTGTGAACTCGAATCGCGGAATTGTCAGTCCACCACTTTAACCGTTGCATTTATTCCCTTCTCGTTGCATCTTCTTCCTCTTATTCCTGCACAGTCATTGCTTTTTCTTCACCACACCAGTCGATTTTCTCTCCATTTGGTTTCCTTTTATCCTCACTTCAATCAATTTCTTCTCATCTCTCTCAATCTCTCCAATTCACTTCTTTAAAAATCCTTCTTACTTCTCTAGAAATCCCTCTCTCCATAATAATCAGTTTTTTTAATAACTAACCATTATTCTTCAATTTACAGTAAGAATTAATCGGCATATTTCTTTCATTTATTTAATCTCTTTTTTTATTTCTATGAATTCATAATTTAATTTTCATGATTAAACTACATATTTTTTTATGTTTGTAAATTATATGTTTAATATAGTGTTTAATTTGATAAATTTGCAGTTTTGGAGCACATCAACAACACCGGCATTCTTCAATTTGCAGTAATAATTGATCGGTTTGTTTCTTTCATTTACTTAATCTCTTTTTTTTTGTAAATTTATAAATTAATTTTATAGTTAAGACGCATAATTTTATTTATGTTCTTAAATTATATGTTTAGAACTATGTTTAGTATATAATTGTTTAGATATTATTTGACAATTTTTCCTATACACTAATTTGTAATTAAATTAAAAATTAATTCAATTATTTAATAATTTAAAATTATATTTAATCAAAATAAATTATTGTTTGATTGATTAAATTTATTGTTTAAAGTTGTATTTGATGTGATATTAATTTAATTTTTAAAATTAGGGAGCATGAAAATATTTGGTTTGAAATTAAATTTACGTTTTCAAATTTTATTTAAAGCCACGTTTGGTTTACAACTTTAAAAATTATGTAATATATTCTGAAGTATGTATTAAATTTTTGTTATGTAATATAATTTCATATTTTTTATTATATGTTTGTATTTTTAATATTTTTGTAAATGTTATGATATTCTTATATATTGATGATTTTGAGTATGTTATTTTAGTGAAGAAATGTATTTGAATTAATTTAACAATTTAATAGTTTAACAATAAAATTAACAATCTATTTTATATTTGACACATTGATAGTTGTATACTTTACAAAAATTATACATACTTTGTAATTTATTTTAATAGTTTTAATATATATTTAATTAAATATATAACCAATAATTAGAGTTTATTTTAAATATCTATTTACATATGATATATTATATGTTAGAATATAATACATTATATGGTTTAAATGTGGATAGACAACCATTGTTCGAGTTGAGATTTAAGACCGTGTTTGCTTTTTAAAGTCAGGCAGAATTTGATTATATAAGGTATATACACTTATTTTATTATGGAATATATAGATATATTTGGCGATTATGTGTGTATACTTTTTCGTATATATGGAAATATTATAATATTTAGACAGTTTAAATATGTGAATATGATACTTTAGTGATAAACTATTTATGAATTAATTTAATAGTTTAGTTAGTTGTCACAATTGATTTTTTTTGGATATTTTGTTGTTTGACATGTATGTTTGAATTAATTAGAGTTTTAGTAAGTTACTTTACTAATTGATATGTATGATGTTTGATATTGTCTTATAAAAATTAAATTATCCACTTAATAGTTTGATATAATTAGAAGTATACGGAAAATAATTTAGTAGCTGAAATACATAATTAGATAATACATGAAGTTGATAATATTTTTCTTTGTGACTTATTTTTATAAAAATATGTCAATTGGTGGAGATTATGTACAAATCGTGTTGTATTGGGGTGGCACTATTTTGTGAGATATAAATTCTATTAGATACGACCACAAGCCATGCGCCTTAGATACCATCTCTTGCGACACGAACTTAATGCAGCTTTTCGCAAGATTGTACCAATTGAGTGGTGTTGATAGTAATAGATTTGAATTGAGAGTTTACACACCATTTGTGTTAAGCCATGGACATGGACATGGACATGATAGAGCTACTGTAATTAACTTGAACACCAACAACAATCTACATTTCTTCCTAAACTCTATTAATGGATTCCATTTTCTAGAGCTATATTTAGAGTTCCATGAGACCCTACATCCTCAAGCAGATCATGCTTTTAGCCGCTGCCTCACAAATGAGCAGTTAAGTGAGCTACCACACATCACAGAAGGTTTAGCACAGATAGGGGTTCACAGAAGTCCTAGAGAGCATAATTATGATGAGGGACCTTCACGTGTGGCTCCGCAATTAGATAATATATTGAATGAAGATGATGACCAAGTGACAAAATTGCATGATAATGTGTCAGGGGCATATTGCGATTGTTTTGGACAAGATTGGAGTGGCACAGATATACCGTCAGATGATGACACAGAGGAGGATGAAGGCGAAGGACTTGCATATGTGAGTACAATGGAACCGATAAAAGAATGAATTAGCCAAGGGTACGTTGGCACATCAACTCAACCTTATATGCAGACAAATTTAGGTTCGGGGCAACTTTCCTACCCATCCACTGAGTTTTTGCAAACCATTCCTGGTGACTGTGACCAAGATTTTTAAGATATTCCTCCTACTACGTGGGGCAATTTTATGAAGAAGATAGTGGAGAATTGCTCGCAGGTATGAAATTCAATGATAAAAATCATGTAATTTTGGCCATTAAAGAATACTCATTCAGTGTTGCATAGCGTGAATACAAAGTGGTAAAGAGCATATCAATTCTATGGAAGGTGAAATGCAAGCAAGATAAAGAAAGCTGTAAATAGGGCTTAAGGGCTATTTTGAAACCAAAGTTGGGTTTTTGGCAAATTACAAAGTGTGAAGGTCCACACACTTATTTCTCGAGCATAATGTCAATAGACTACAGAAACCTAGACAAGAATACCATAACTCGATTGCTTTTGGGTATGGTTTGCCAAAACCCATCGTACAAGATCAAATTTATCATTCAGATAATAAATGACAACTATGGGTTTGAATTTAGCTATACTAAGGCATGGCATGGTTTAAGATGGGCTGTTGAGATGCTATATGGCACGTGGGAGAGTTCAATTCAGAAGTTACCCACATATATGACCACCCTGCAAAAGTATAACTTTGGAATTATTGTACAGTAACGCCACATTGAGAGTGATGCTAAGAGTTAATACACATTAGGGTATGTTTTTTGGACCTTCAAATCATGTCTTGATAGATACCAACACTATCGAAACATAATTAGTGTGGATGGGACACACTTATATTCAAGGTACAAGCATAAAATGTTGATCAATGTGGCATTGGATGCGAACCACAAAGTATTACCATTAGCTTTTATTATTGTGGATGAAGAGAGTACAAAGTCATGACACTAGTTTTTAGATTTGATCAACCGTTATGTTATGGGTAATAGAGAGTGTACCTGTCTTATTTTTGATCTTCATGTGGGCTTACTGACAACTGTGAAAAGGGTTCCCGCCTTCCAAGAACCACGTAGGACACATGTCTATTGTTTGAAACATTTTTGCTCGAACTTCAACAAGCCATTTAGAAGCCGAGCTTTAAAAGATGTATGTTGAAAGGTAGGGTTTGAGCACAAGCTACTAAAATTCAAAAGGTACATGGAAGAGATATACAGAATCAATGCTAATGCATGGAATTAGCTTATGGCAACTAACCAAGCGAAATGAACACTAGTATATAATGGATGATGGTGTAGAGAGATCCTGACAACAAATATTTCAGAGTTCCTTAATGGAGTTTCAAAAGGTGCAAGGTGACTTCCAATAACCACAATTGTTTAGCTTACGTTTGATCGTGTTGTTGGATTCTTTTTAGATAGACTTACGAAGGTGACGAACATGAAGGTAGAGGCTTGTGATTGGCCATCGCAGTCTGCAAACAAATACTGAGATGTAGAGAGGGAGTCTATTAGGTACACATCTCAATTGATTAATAAACGTGTGCTTTCCACTAACATTCAAATCGTGTATCGTGGTGGACGTCGTGGGACTAATTATGTAGTTTGTCTCACGCGGTAGGAGTGAAGTTGAAGCAAATGGACTTCAAGTGGGATTCCATACTCTCATGCTATCTATGTGTACCGTCGATATCATGTAAATCCGAAGGAGTTTATCAGCGCCCATTACTCAATTAATGCATGGATGGAGACTTATTATGGTGAATTTCAAGCAGTGTGGCCCGAAGATTATTAGGACCCTGTACCATTTCAATGCAAAACATCGATGAGTTCCACGCAGAGGGTGGGACCAAATGACTCACATTACAAATGAGATGGATCGTGGGCAAAGTACGTGCGAGGCAGGCTATTAGACGTGCAGATGCAGAAAGTTTGTGTAGGAGAATCTAGATAGTCAGTAGTAATGCCACATATTTTAATATGCTGTTCACTAAAATATATATGTTTAGTTGAAAATGTATGGTTATGTAATTTAATTCTGTAACGCAACTTATCAAATACCTATTTAACTTTTATTTAATATAGATGTCTCAATATGTCTATATTTTTGTTTGCATGCACAAGCAGTTGATTTAATCACTTTTCACTTATGGATGAGTGTTACAAAAATATTTATGTAATTGAAATCATAGGGTAGCCAATAATTTCAAGTATTTTTATTTTTAATTATATATTTTCCATCATTTTTGTTTTATTTAATTCACTTGAAATATTCAAAAATCTATTTTTAAAGTAACACCTACTTTTGGGTTTTTTTGTAGGATGTCAGCAGATACCTCCGCTCATTCTGATCCGATTGATAGTTTAGTATTGTGTATACAGGAGAATCACTGCTCGGAGGATGTTTGGGCTGACACCCTCGATAGATACCTTACCCCACAAGTACCTGATAGCTACTGGCTGCATTTTAAAGATATGGATCCTAAAGTACTTCATATACTTCACTGCATCAGGTTCTATGGCATATACAAATGTGGTGTGCTGCAATTAGATCGCCACCTAATCACAGCATTAGTTGAAAGATGGCGTCGAGAAATGCATACATTTCATTTCGTGCCCGGAGAGACTACCGTTACGCTAGAGGATATGACATAGATATGATATTTATTAGTGGAGGGTGGCCCAATCACTTGTATAGAGCATCAGCTAGCACGTGCATAGTGGATGCAGATTTGCATAGGGGCGTTAGGTTGCACACCAAGAGATTAGGATTTCAATGGTTACAGCCTTTCCCTTACACAAATTGCACAGTACATGGAGTTGCAACCATTGTATGCAAATATTAAACAGCTAGATGTACAACAGTGGATTCGAAACTTTATTTTATTACTATTAGGTGACAGTTTATTCTCTGACTCCTCTAACAACCAAGTTGGACTGCTCTACCTTGACGTGATCATTGACCTGAATAGTGTAGACAGAAACAGTTGGGGTAGTGCAGTTTTGGCATGTCTGTAAAGGAATCTTTATGTTGCTTGCCAGATAAGACACTCGTCCATTTCTAGCTTATTGCCTATTTTATAGGTATATTTTGCATACTTTATATTCACATAATAGAATTTTAATTCCAAGCATGAATTAGATTGTGATGGTAGTTATATTGCCAATGATATAAATATGGGCATGGTCTCGAATATCAGGACTTGTACCCCATATTGTAGGGTACCATTCTGATCTAGGTTTACTTACTCTATCTGATGGTGAAACACTTTTGAAAGCACCGTATAGTGCTACATATGATCCTGACATACTTTTATTAATTTTTAAATTACTCGCTTTAGAAATGTATAATATATTTCTTTTCCTTTTCCTTTTCCTTTTTTTTTTCATAAATATACAGATGATCTTATGCATGGAGACAGATGATTGAGACCAGTAGTCACAATGTACGAATTTTTAGAGAAATTTTAGATTTTGAGGCACACACATAGGTTTGTTATTAGAGCATACATTATGTTATATTATCAGTATAATGTTTGATTGAAATAAGCACGATAAGATGTTTGTTATAAACAATGTGTAGTTTAACTGGTAACCATATGTGGATCAGGCATATATGGATTATTGGCGGAGTTTAGCAGTGATTGTATGTAGACAGAGATACCGCAGCCATGTGCTCCAAATAACGAGTGGATACATTAATTGGTATTATCGGATCACTCGCCGCATGATTACTCCATCGACCGCCTTCGTAGAGTCTAGATTTCAACCTGAAGATGGGTCATGGACTGATTATGTGGTACGGAATCACAAATAATATTAATTGTCTACTTCTGTGTATATGACAATAAAAATTTAATGTGTATTGAAACAGTTATCCATTTTCAGGTTTATAAGTTGGAGCGGTTTTTTATTAATGACGATGTTAGTCATTGTACGTGAGTTCTTTCACGCTGTTGTGTAAGGCCGGCCAAGGGATTGCATATTACCCCTACGACACATGGAGCGTCTGCAGAGATGTGCCTATCCATAAATAGACCTAGAGTGGAGCAGTGTAGTGGATATCGTCGTATATATCGTACTACAACCCTTTTAATTCATTACAAATAATTTTATAATTAGAGTATTTTTATAAATATTTTTTTAAAGTTATTAATAAAAAAACCGGTCTCTAGCACATGTCTTCCTCTTTTGTTTTTCTATACGATTTTCACATGTCTGCCAGTGACTCCAGCTCATGTCTGCCTCTTTTGGTTTTTTATAGGATTTTCACATGTCTGACGGTGTCTCCAGCTCAGGTCTGCCTCTTTTGGTTTTTTATAGGATTTTCTCATGTCTGCCGGTGTCTCCAGCTCATGTCTGCCATGGCATTAGAGGACAAATCTTTTCTTGTCTGTGTGGGGACCACCACCAGCTCAAGAAGAAAGCGTGAAGGGGGAGGACTTGGGAAAGCAAAGTCTTGGTCGGAAGCGTTGCAACATTTTGATGTGATAAATATTCCGTGGCAACTAAATTGGGTTGAAATGTGTATTAAAAATGAAGATTTTAATATGATAAAATTTTGCTTTATTTGATTTTTTGTATTTATACATATTTTTTAAAATTTTTATTTAATAGTATAATTAAAATAGAATTGTTTATTTATATTATCGTGGAAGTAATGGTTTTTTATTGCTCAGTGCAAAATTGAACAATTATATTTATTTTAAATTCTTTTTTTTTTATCCTTTTCTTTCTCTCTTTTATTCAACTTATCCTTTTTATTTATGTTTCTCTCAAAATTTTACTATTTCTGGTAATTTTAAATTTTCATTATTTTTTATTTTAAATATTTTTATATTTTAATTTTAAATAATTTATTCCATAATATATTATAATTTATAACTTTATAAGTTATGGATAAATTATGATTTTTATCTTTTTATAAATTAATTATTGATGAGATTGAATTTAAATAAAAAAAATATAATAGATTTTAAATGAGATGCTGGCAAATGATTCTTATCTCTCATGTCTGCCAGTAGGAAAAATTTGCAGTGCAGAAGTTTAAGAAACAAAAACAATAATTTAAAAACAACTTGTAAAGAAAACGACAAGAGGGGAGACTTTGAACAGTGAAGTCTTGGCCAAGGTTAAGAGAAGAATTGTAGTTATATTGAGACGAAGGTGTCCCTGGATCCATAGCCAACATCCATACAAGTCTTCTGTTCTGTGGTTGATAGTAATATTTCGTCATTGATATCACAGCTTTTCTGGGAGATTGAGCATCTGCAATTCGTGAGTATCTAAAATTATACGCATCTTATTTTTGCCATTGCTTAGAAAAAGTGAGCCACCGGTTCAGTACAAGATACTATCATCACTGTCTTTCTTTCAACTTCATTACACTGTCGCCTTATCTTGAGCATTACTTCCCTTCTTGTCATCTGCATATACACAGGCCTAGCCAGCAAATTTAAGAATTTTCATATGCATAATTCAAACTTCCACCACTTGTTTTTATCTGGTTGGATTCACTGTAATTAGTTATTCTATTTTCACTTATCTCACTCTTGATTTATTCTTTTTTGTTATATATGTGTGTTGCCAGCCTTATAAATTAAAAATAAATAATTTGATATGTATATATAAGTGTACATGCCTATATGGATAGGATTTCTTTATGATTTTTGAGAATCGTTTAATTGTATACAAATACACAAAAATTGTTTTGAATATTAAATAGAACGAGGATAATAAATATTCTTAAATAGAATGAGTTTAGCGTGTAAGTAATCCATTTTAATTATCTAAAAGAAATTCCAAAAAAAGCTGTTCTATCTTATTGAAGTATTACAAATTTAATTTATATTACCTGATTTTAGAGCTTAATATTCGTTGCATTACTGAACATAATATTGAAAACATATTGACTAAATTACACAGCGTTATAATTGTTCTTAGAAACGGAATGTTGATTTCTAGACGGTACAAAAACAAGTCACAAATTCATAATTTTGGACGGGAAGAATACTGGAATTATTTATTTACACTATTATCCAAATAATATTTTTTATTACTCAATGTAAGATTATGTAATTATAGTTATTTTAAATTCTATTATTTTAAAATAGAATTTTTTATTTATACTATTATGGAAATAACGTTTTCCTATTGATCCAGGAAAAATTGTACAATTATATTTATTTTAAATTCTGTTTTTTATATCTTTTTTCTTTCTCTTTTGTATTCAACTTATGTTTCTCATTATTTTAATCTTTCTTCATTTTTTATTTTAAATAATTTGTTCCATAATTTATGATATGTAATTATATAAGTTATGGATAAATAACGACTTTTACTTGTTTATAAATAACTTATTGATGAGATTGAATTCAAATAAAAAAATATAATGGTTATGTTTGTTTTTAAATTTTGGTATGTTTTTATATATTTTTATTTTAATAATTATATAAAAATAAGAGAAAAAATATATAATAATTAAACGTGTTTTTATGTTACAGAATTTGAAAACCAACGTAGCCAATGCATTTTAAATGAGATATTGGCAAATGATGCTTACCTCTCATGTTTTTTCAGTGATAGGAATCTCTCACGTCTCTCTCAAAGGGTCCAGCTCAAAATATAAAATGATGAGGGAAGACTTTGAACCCCTCCTTAATGAAAAGTTTTCAAAGTTTGTTCTTTATTTCTTGTCAGCACTTTAAGATAATATTAGGGAATTGAAACGGCAGAAACATCGGGTATGGGTTCCAGATTAATAGCCAGCATCTATGGGTTCCAGATTAATAGCCAGCATCTATATAAATCTTCTACACAGTGGTGGGTACTAATATTTTCGCCCTTGATATCACTTTTCTGGAGGATTGAGCACCAGTAATTCGTAAATATCTAAAATTATACACATTTTATTTGACTTCAACAAATTTCACCTCTACTAGCAATTCTCTTAATTTCATTATGCTATTGCCTTTTTTTCGATATTTACTTGCCTTCTTGTCATCTACATAGACACGGGCATAGTTAGTAAATTTAAGAATTTTCATATGCATAATTTCAAACCTGCTCCATTTGCTTTTATTTGGCTGGATTCACAGTGATTAAGTCATTTTAATTTGATTTGATTCTATTTTCATTTATTCTTTTTGCTTTTACGTGTTTGCTCCCTCTCTCTTACTAAAAATAAATAATTTGGTATGTGTACATAAATGCACATACATCTATGGATAGGATCCCTTTATGAGTTTTTAGAATCGTTTGATTGTACACAAATACAATAACATTGTTTTGGATATTAGTATATGCACATATATGCTAAACTAAGTCATACCATATTATGATTAATATTATATATAATACAAATACAGTATGCTTGAAGAATACAAAAATTTTATGCGCAAACAATCTCGCAAACGAAAGATTTGAAGCACCTTCAAATCTTGGATTCATAATGATATTGACCTCCTAAGAAAAAGTTATAGGGGAAACTAGAAGTAATTTTACTAGAAAAAATAATGTGCTCAAGTCTGAAATTAAAGTCTTACATAGTCTATTTATATACCAGTACAAAATTCTAGTAAAAAGTAATAGTATCCTAAATTAGGTTAATTAAACAAAGTCCTAAGTAAGTTATGCTACCGAGATGATCTCACAGAAGCAGTAATAATAGCAATATTTTTGGATCGACTTGATTGATAAGGCACAATGTTATTCAATTGTGTTTTTTTGAAATTGTGAATTCAGTGATAATTTTATCCTTTGTATGATGGACTGGGATCAATCTCTCCTGAGATTTGATTACTCACATGCTGTGATCGATCACCCTAAGTAGGTGTGAACGATCACTCATTTATTTTAAATTCTATTACTTTCAATCTCCTTCTTTCTCTCTTTTCCTTAACTAATTATTTTTATTTATGTTTTTATTTTTTTTCTTTTTTCTTATTATTTTATATTTCTTTATTTTTTATTTAAAACATTTTTAATTTTAAATAATTTTGTTCTATAAATTAAAAGACGATAACTTTATTATTAATAAATAAATTAGTGTTTTAATAGTTTATAAATTAATTATTGAGAAGATCGAATTCAAATAAAGAAGATATAATGGATTCCACGTGAAATACTGTTGAAGCACACCTGTGATGTCTGTCATGTCTCCAGCTCAACAGAAAACGATGGAACCACTTTAAGTGAGAGTATTGGAGGACACATCTTTTCTTGTCTGTGTAGAGGGAAGACTTGGAAAAGCAAAGTCCTGGTCGGAGATTTGCAACATTTTGACGTGATAAATATTTGGTGGCAATTAAATTGGGTTGAAATGTATATTTAAAATGATGGTTTTAATATGATAAAATTTTGCTTTATTTGACTTTTTATATTTATACATATTTTTTTAAATTCTATTTTTTTTATCTTTTTTCTTTCTTTCTTTTATTCAATTTATCCTTTTTATTTATATTTCTCTCAAAGTTTAACTATTTCTGATTATTTTAATATTTCTTTCTTTATTTTTTATTTTAAATATTTTTATATTTCAATTTTAAATAATTTATTCTATATTGTATTATAATATGTAACTTTATAAGTTATGGATAAATTACGATTTTTATCTTTTTATAAATTAATTATTGAGGAGATTGAATTTGAATAAAAAAATATATAATAGATTTTAGATAAGATGCTGGCAAATGATTCTTATCTCTCATGTCGGTCTTTATTTGTATTTTCCTGATACGAATCGCTCATATCCGTCAGTGGGTCCAATTCAAACTATAAAATGATGGAGGGTAGACTTTTAACCTCACGTAAATTAATTATTGATGAGATGGAGTTCAAATAAAAAAAATATAATAGATTTTAAATGAGATGCTGGCAGATGATTCTTATCATCATGTCTGTCTTTATTTGTCTTTTCTTGATACGAATCTCTCATATCCGTCGGTGGGTCCAACTCAAAATATAAAATAATGGAGGGAAGACTTTTAACCTCTCCTCCTTGAAAAGTCTTCAAAGTTTTTCTTTTTTTCTTGTCGGCGGTTTGAAACGATGGAACATTAGTTACTGGTTCCCGATTGATGGCGAACATCCACGTGTTTTTTATACAGTAGTGGGTCGTAATTGTCCGCCATTGATATCACAGGAGATTGAGCACTTGCAAATCGTAAATATCTAAAATTATACGCATCTTATTATTATTACTTTTTTATATGCGCATCTTACTTATTTTAAATCCCACTTCTATTGGCAATTCTTGAGTATTACTTGCTATCCTTTGGTCCATATCATTTTTGTTCCACATCATCTTTATTTTAAATTCTATTTTTATACTCTTCTCTCTCTTTCCTTCAACTTATTATTTTTTTTATATTTTTTCCAAATTTTTTCTTGTTTCTGATTATATTTTTTATCTTTCTTTATTTTTATTTAAAATATATTTAATTTTAAATGATTTTGTTCTATATTTAAAATTCAATAACTTTATTATTTATAAATAAATTATCGTTTTAATAGTTTATAACTTGATTATTCATGATATAAGGTAATTCAAATAAAGAAGATTTAATGGATTCCAAATGAAGTACTGTTGAATGACCCCTCTCAAGTTTGCCATTGTCTTTGAAGATTTTGGACAGTTAAGTTTTGGCCGGAGCGGGGGGAAGGGGAACCTCCCCCGCCAATCCCCCACCACATCTCTAACTTTAGTTAAGTAAATATATATATACATATATATATATATATATATTATTCTTATTTATAAGTATATTTTTTAAAAAATAAATTATACAACATGAATTTATATAATTATTTTAATTTTATATTCATTTATGTGTCAATATTTTTATTTTCTTGCTCTTCTAATTTATTTTTATTTGTATTTTATCTCAATTTTTTTTTCTTTATAAAATCTTTTAAGATTTCTTTACCATTATACATTCAATTTTATTTGATATTATTTTTGTTATTTAAAATACAATAACTTTGTAATTTATAAATAACTTTACACGTACAAAAAATATGAAATTTGTTAGTTAAAATATATTACAAGCTAGTATTTAGTTATGTATAATATTTAGTGATTAATTTTGCATATTATTTTATGTGTGGTTAATTTAAAAATTAGTTAATTTAAACTATTTTTTATCATTATACTATAAAAAAATTGTTTGCTCCTATTTTTAATGTTTTTTATATTAATTATGGACGATGCTTCTCATGTTTATTATTTTTGTGGAATTAATTGATATCACTTAATTTTAATAATATAAATTAATAAGATTGAATTTTTTTAAAAAATTTTATTTTTCAAAATAAAATTAGATATTTTTTATTTCCTAACATGGCACTTTTAGTAGACAAGAGTTGGGAAAACAATGGCAGGGATGGGAAGCAATCCGCCACCCCCCACCCTTGTCCATTGCCATCTTTAGCCAACATCCATATGCCTTCTATACAGTGGTTGGCACTAATATTTTGCAATTGATATTACAGTTTTTTTGGAAGACTATAAACCGTAAGTATCTAAAATTATACAATCTTATTTTGCATCAACAAATCTCATATTTAGTAGCAATTCTTTTAAGTTCATTACGCTATAACCTTATCATGAATATTGCTGTGATTAGTTGCTCTAATTTGACTTGAGTATCTTAATTTATTCTTTTTTTTTAAAAAATACGTGTTACCTACCTCATAAATTGAAAATAAATAATTTGGTGTGTAGATATAAGTGCATACACCCATATAGATAGGATCTATTTATGATTTTTTAGAATCATTTGATTGTATATAAATACAATAAAAGCTACTTTACCATATAATAAGTATTATAAATTTGATTTATATTACCTGATTTTAAAGCTTAATATTCGTTGCATTACTGAATGTGATAACTCTATAATATGTAACTTGATAAATTATGAATATCAAATTCAAATATATATATATATATATATATATATAATGGATTTTAAATGAGATATTGGCGAAGGGTGCTTATCACTCATGTCTGTCTTTATTTGTTTTTTTCTCTAATAGGTGGGTCCAGCTCAAAATAGATGATGGAGGGCAGACCTTAAACCCCACCCATATGAAAAGTCTTCAAAGTTTGTTCCCTATTTCTTATCAGCCGTTCAGTATAATGTTAGGGAATTGAAACGGCAGAAACATTAGGCATTGGTTCCTCACGGATAGCCAACATCCATACAGTGGTTGATAGTAATATTTCGCCTTTGATATCATAGCTTTTCTGGGGATTTGAGCATCGGTAAGCCCTAAGTGTCTAAAATTACACGCATCTTATTTTACTTCAACAAATCTCGCCTCTGTTAGCAAATTCTTTTTAACTACATTACACCATAGCCTTATCTTGAATATTACTGGCCTTCTTGTCATCTGCGTATACACAGGTGTAGTTAGCAAATTTAAAAATTTTCACATGCATAAATTCAAACTTGCTCCACTTGCTTTTATTTGGCTGGATTTACTGTGATTAGTTTCTTTAATTTGACTTGACTCTATGTTGATTTATTATTTTTATCTTTTACATGTGTGTTTCATGCCTCACAAATTAAAAATAAATAATTTGGTGTGTACACGTAAGTGTACAAACCAGTATGGGCAGATCTCTTTATCATTTTTTAGAATCGTTTGATTGTATACACATACAATAAAATTGTTTCGAATATTAGTATATACATAAAGGTACTAAATAACTCATACCATATTATGATTAATATTATATATCATCCAAATATAGGATTGCCATGCCTCCAAACTAAAAACATAACTTAATAGTACCTAACAACAATTTTAGTGGATACTAAATCCAACATATATCATAAAAATTAAATTCAACAAGTTCTTTTATTGCAAATGAAAATAAAGTTGGTTATATTGCAGCAGGAAAATAAATAAGATATACCATTACATTTTGGTCTTATTTGTAAGAAAAATTATAGCTAACTTCTTCCTTTCCCATACTTTCTACCATCCATGTGGTTGTTCTTTCTTATTAGAGTTCTTTGCATTATGAATTTTCAAAACATGTGGGCTACTAATCACCTAGTAATAAGTTATTTGCTTTTTTATTGGGATGAACATAATTATATATTTATGAAATTTAAACATTTATTTGAAAATTTTTAAGAAAATAAACAATTAAAATTTTCACAACAATGTACCACAAATTTGTTTTAGGCAATTTGTATACTTTTTCATTAATCAGGATTTTAGTCTTTTATCCCACCTAAAGAGACTCGCATACAATCTTGTAGTTATCTCAATTAATAAATCCAATTAAGAGGGTCAAGTATTCAATCTATAATTCCGGTTGAGTGATCACATGGCCTCAATCTATTACCCCGATTGAGAGAGTCTTATCTCTCACCTATAGCTAGGTGAATGGATGGACCTAACTCCTTACATTATCCCAATTACTTCCCATGGCCGTCATATCACACAATTCGATATTCTATAATTTATATAAAAAATAATTTGTGACTCAAAAAGGGCAGTATTTATTTACATTTGAAATATTTCTAGGCAATACATTTTAAATCAAGCACGTGACAATTTGCATAAATAAAGTAGGAATACTTCCCAAAATCATTTTAAAGTAAGTTTCAACAAAATATAATTTTCTGAAAAATAGTTTACAGTAAATTCCATAAATGTATCAATTTATAGGAAAGTAATATATTTAAAAGGAGGAGTTAAGAGACTTATCTACTACTTAATCCTGCTAATTATCGGGTTTTTTGATTATTAACTCTTAGTTTCCTATCAAATCATCCAATTTTCTTTTTAATACTTAATTCAATTAACACCCTAAGCTTTTAGATGTTCCGTGTGTATCCTACTTGTCTTGTTTTGTGATTCGTTCAGTTTTTAGTTCTTGTTTAAATGATTATTTTTATTATTCTTTTAGTTATTACCCATGTCTTGTTACCTCTAGGATAGTGTGTTTAAACCTATTTTAGTGTCAAAATTGAAAATTTTCACCTTAATTTCTCAAAAATTATATTCTGTCCAGCACTTGAGGGTCGATTCGCTACCACGAGGCCCATGTTTGCATCCACGATTGCCAACCATGAGACATTCTATTTTCTCATGCTAGGCATTGCGATCATAAGCAAGAGAGCTGTGAATAGATGCCAAGGCATTGTGCCTGTGATGCTCACCCACAAGACATTTTGTTTGTCTTTTAGTCCCCCTTCGCGTGCATGAGACAACCCTCGCACCTGCGCTGCAAAGCTTTGCAATTGCAATTGTGACCAGGACGTGAGCCTGTTTACTTGCAGGGCATTGTTTGGTCAAAATTTTTCTCTCTACATCATTCCAATAATTAAAATTTGATTTTTTTAACGTTCTGAGGGTCTTTAGACATTTTTTTTTCTTTTGTGAATCATAGTCATGAAAAAAAGTAATTTAAGCATGTTAACTAATTTTGAAATAGTTACAAGAAATTTCAGATTTTTGCTTTGTATGCCTATACATGCTTTCTAAAATTCTTTACGCATAAGTCTCAACTTTACTAACTTGTACGTGATCATTCCATGTATAATCCATCCTAAATCCATGTTTTTTTTTTCTGGGCCTATGACATGTGTATCATTATCTCCTATGTAGGTGCATGATTAATCGTAAGATTTGGCAAAGAATATACCTTGATTGTCGTGTTTGGATAGCTAAAAAATTCCCTCTACTTCTCTAAAAAGCCGTCTCGTTTCTAGGGTGTATAAAGGAGTTTTTCCCTCTCTTAATGCGTATGTATATGCTAGGGTTTTGTAAAAGTTTGAGAAGGGGCCAAATTCTTATGTTTTAAGAGTCCTTAACTAGCCAAATATAATTTTTTAATACCAGAATATTTCACACGAATTTCTGGTCAATTTTTCCTTACTTTTTGGCCTTTCAAACATGTCATGACTCTAGTAATAATTTGTGTATTACTTAGAAAAATTTTGGTTGCCATATAATGCCCATATTGCACCCTTAATTATACCCGACAAAGTCTGGCAACTTTCTACACGATTAAAATTTAAAAAATGAAAAATATTTTTGTTCCCTTTGCATTATAAAATATATGGCAACAATTATGTTACTAACTCCTGAACTTTTCAGGATATTACAGAAAGCATGGAATGTAACTGCAAATATTAACAAAAAAAAAAAAAATCATGGCCCAAGCATTTTATAAACCAACATAATTATAATGAAGAACAAGATTAAGAAAAACTCAACTCAAGGGTTGAATTTCAAATAATTTCCAATGATTTCCTCAATTTTTCTATCAAATTTGGCCTTGTTACTACGTACAGATGTTTTACATCGGGTAGGACTTGTCCTTTTGATAAAAAACTTTATTTATTTTAAAAAAAAATTAAAATGTAAAGAATTATGTGAAACAAAATAATAAGACTAAAATGAAGCCATCAAAGTCATTGGATAAAAAGGCCAGCATAATTTTTATTTAACATAATTTATAGATTAATTATTTATTTAGTTCAATTGATATTTAAACTTTACTCTTTAGTTCTTTTAAAATGTCTGCAAGGACATTTGATATCACATAGATGATAAACTATTTTCAAAATGAAAGTTTCTTCAATAATTTATATATTGTTTGAATTGCTTTTTCATTCATTACATACAATGTATTTTTAATGTTAAATCAAACTGCATGTCGTGCATAATAGTTTTATTTAAGTGTGTACATCTTGTCAAATCGTTAAAAATTTCTTGCTCCATATTTATTGAAAAAATAAAGAATAAAAGAGAAACTTATGAGGAAATAAAGTTATCTACTAAATTGAAAATTTTTTATTTTAATGAAATTATGGACAATTTTTATAGCACATTTTTTGTATTATTAAATACACACACACGTATATCAAATAATTTTCAACTTTAATATCTGGCATTTCAATATAATGCTTTAAATGTGATATTAAACTAATAATCATTAAATGAAAAAATAAAGTGACATATAATTCTAATTATATTTTTTCTTGCTTACTTTTAGTTAGTTTGGTAAAATAGAGGATTAGCTTGATTTTAGCTTTAAAATAAAGTTGTTGGAATACTTTTATTGTTCTTGTTAGTGCTCTAAAACAAAACTTTTGGACGTTTTCTTACTTTGTGTCATGGTCAACAACCCACATTTTTTTTATTTAGTATGCATTTAGAGGTTGGAATGTATGTCTGACTGAGCAAAACTTCATGAATCAACGACAACTTGCTCACTATTATATAAGAAGTCATTTAGGGAAATGAAAGGCGCACAGAATCAAATAGTTCTAGTTATTTTGAAATTAACAGGTACGTACATAGCAAAGTCTTCTGGAAAGGGAAAAAATGGTGGATTCTACAATTGCTCTAGGGACACTTTGGGACCTATTGGTTGAGGAAGCAAAATTTTTGTCAAGTGTCAGTGATAATGTTGACGAAGTTCACAGGCAGCTCAACACCATGCACTCTTTCCTAAAAGACATTGACAAAAGAAAAGATAGAGACAGTTCTGAGGTGGTCCGTAATTGGGTTGCTGACCTTCGGGAATTGTCTATTCAAGCTGATAATGTATTAGAAATGTATGTGATTAAAGTAATGTCCAGAAGAAAGGGTGTGAACCTTTAAAATATACTCGAAAGATTTACTTGTATATTGGGTGAGTGCTTGAGTATGCACTAAATTGGGAATGAGATTGATGTCATTAGGTCTCGCATGGCTGATTTAGTTAAGAGGATAGAGTCTTTGACTAGAGGGGAAAGCTCATCTAGTTCTATGGATAATCAAATTCAATGGTCCAGGAAAACGTACGATCTTGGGGTTGAAGAAAATTTTGTTGGGATGAAGGAGGACATCAAACGTCTTTCATTTCTTGTCACAAGTGATAAGAGGGAGGATCGAGTGATTTCCCTATATGGGATGGGGGGCTTGGGGAAGACCACTCTGGCTAGGAAAATTTATCAAGATGAGGTTGTGCAACACAGCTATCAAGCTCGTGCATGGGTTTGTGTAAGCCAACAATTTCAACCTAGAGATGTTTTCCAAGAAGTACTAAAACAACTTCTTGGTCATGAAAGGCAGGAATGTCAAAATCTATCTAATGATGAACTGGTGAGGAAGTTGTATAAAGTGCAAATAGAGAAAAAATGTTTGGTGGTTTTGGATGATATTTGGGAAGTTGGCCATTGGAATATCCTGGAATGTGGCTTCCCATATGCAGAAGCACCTTGCAAAGTTTTGCTTACAAGCCGAAATGAAAATATTACGAAGCAGAAGCACAAACTCCAATGTTTAAGTAAAGATGAAGGGTGGGAGCTACTTCAAAAGATTGCACTTCCAACACGCTATACACAAGGTTAGTCAATGAGGTTTCATCTTTTATCATAAATTTAATATACAAGGTTAGTTCAATAAGGTTTCATCTTTTATTATAAATCCAACCTTAAATGAATTGTACATCTTATGCATGTTTTGGGTGGGGGGGGGTGGTGATTATATTGGGTACATTATTTTATCTAATTTAATACATTGTTTATGTGTCAGAATTTAAACCCATGATATGTCATCAAAGCTGATGTGAAATATGCATTTTTTTGGTACTATTTAAAAAGAATGTTTGTTGTTTGTAAGAAGATAAAATCACCTTAGAAGGAAATATTTGATTCTTTAAATTAATAATGATAATAATACACAATATTAAGTGTTAGCATTAATACTAGAAAGAGCTTTGAAATATTAAAAAAATGGAGGTACTTCTATTAAATTTCTTTTGCCTTTTATCTTAAGATATAAAAATTACAATTTTTTTATTTTTTGTTATTATTATATATTTATCCCTAGAAAGAAAATGTATAATGATAATAATATACAAATATTCATCTCAGTAATCACTTCAAGTACATGTTATTCATTCATAATTAATTTTTATCTCTTACCATCTTAAATTATTCATTAGTCCTTTCATTTCCCTTCCTCGAAAATAAGTGGGCCCATTAAGTACTGTGGCAGTTAGCACAAATTAAAAAAAAAGGGCTCTTCGTTCGTGCTTTATTAAAACAATTCACATATGATTCAGAAATTAAGAGGAAAGAAACGTTATTGTTGAGTTTACAAAACAAATATCTGAAATTTTAGAAGTAAAGTGGATAGATAGCTGGCAAGGAAATAAAGCTAGATCGTCTAATTATAAATATCTAAAAATATTTTTTAAGTTGTCTGTAAATTCCTTTATAATTAAAAATTTAAAATAAAAGTCATTGAGCTTCAAAGATAAGTTTATGACTAGTTTGTTATAATCTCCTTTTTTTTTTCCCTTTATTTTAAGATATAAGGAGATGTGTCAACTTATGTTGTAAAATTTTAGCAAGCTATGTTTTTCTCCTTTTTCAAACCTTATAAATCACTAAATTATCACCATTGCCTTCAATCAATGTATTTTAATATTTTTATCTTTTTCGTTCTTAGTTTTATACAAATTAGAAAAAAATGCACTTATAAACACACATAAACAAACAAACAAACAATAATGGTAAAATAATTTTTACGTTCTATTTTGAAACCTTGCAAGTTAATGGCCAAAAATTATTATCTTACACGTTACCATAACGATATCAGTAGATGGTTGATGAAAACATTATGTTTGTGCGACAATCTCACAAATAAACGTATCCAATTATTATTATTTTTTTTATAACATGTCAAAATAACTCGCATCAATGACTGTGAATACAGAGCTAAGTACAACCGACTCAAAGTCGTTGGAAGATATTGGCAGGGAAATTGTAAGCAAATGTGGGTGTCTACCACTAGCTATTTCTGTTATTGGAGGAATTTTACGCCAGGCAAATAATTTGAGCGAGTGGGAGAAGGTGTGCAGGAATATTAATTCATATTTACAACACGGGAAAGGTGTGAAAGGAGACGAAAGAGTAACTCAAGTGTTGGATTTGAGTTACAATGCCCTACCTTACTATTTGAAGCCATGTTTTCTATATCTAGGTTGTTTTCCTGAGGATAAAGTTATAAAGACTAAATGGTTGTACGAGCTATGGATTGCTGAAGGAATGATTTCATCTGAAGATAAAGCAAGAGAAGAGGTATTAAGGGATGTAGCGGAGCGCTATTTGTGGGAGCTAGCAAATAGGTGCATGGCTCAAGTTGAAATGGATGAAGAATCTGCATACAATAGGTTTAAATCGTGTCGTCTTCATGATCTAATGAGAGAACTTTGTTTGTCGAAGGGAAAGAAGGAAAAATTTCTCAAAGTCGTGGATAAAGAAGAGGGAGGGCAAAATGTTCATTTAATTGAGAGGACTCCTAGGTTGGCGTGTTGCTCGGATAACGTGCAGGATAACATTGGGAGAAATCCAAACCTACGATCTCTTTTGCTCCTGGGTAAAGACCGTTGGTGGCATCCCGATGGTCCCAATAGCCACGTCACTGTTGATTTTGGAATGTTTAAACGCCTCAAGATTTTAATATTGGTGGGTTTCAAATTTGAGAATGGAAAATTGCCCAAGGGAATTGAGAAACTGATCCTGCTAAAGCTTTTGTGGATAGAATATTGTGACGTGGATGCATTGCCACCGTCTCTATTCAATCTACCGTGTTTACAGTCATTGGTTCTACGGCCAAATTCTAGCAGAAAGAATTTACCACCATATTGCTTGTGTAATATGAGGCGCTTGAGGTATCTAGTTTTACCTGGTGAAAGGAGAATTATAGGAGGTGAGAAATTGAAGCTAGATGGGTTAAGTGAGTTGGAGACGCTGATCGGGTTCGACAGTAGGACTGATGATGTTACCCATCTCCCTAAATTGGAGAATCTCCGAGTTCTGGATGGGACCATTCACGATGACAAAAATCTCTCCATAATTGTTGATTACGTGTGGAATCACCAAGGTCAATTACACGAAACAAGGTTTGTGATTGGGGAAGAATGTAATATCAATTCACAAGAAGGTTCCACTCTTTTCGATAAGATGCTTACGTGTAAGTCGGTGGATAAATTAAGCATTTTTTGTCGTCTGAGAAAATTGTCATTCCCCGAACCTCAGCCATGCCGGAATCTTTTCTCTTTGATTCTAGATGGTTGTGGTATTGAGGAAGACCCAATGGAAAGATTAGGGGAGCTCCCCGTGTTGCGAACGCTATTTCTTAAGCAACATGCATTTGTGGGTGAGAAGATGATCTGCGGGGCGGCTGGATTTCCTCAACTGCGGACTCTCTTCCTCTATGACTTGCCCAATTTAGTGGACTGGAGTGTGGAGGAGAAGGCAATGCCCCATCTCTCTGAGTTACGTATTCGGGGTTGCAAAAAGTTAGAGATGATTCCGGATGGATTGAAATTCATCACTGCTCTCAAAGAGATGAAAATTTCATCTATGCCCAAACAATTCAAGGACAGGATCCAAGTGGTGGATGGTAAAGCTGGAGCAGACTGGGACAAAATCAAACACGTACCATCAATTCGAATTCGACCTTAGGAGGATTCAACAGGTATTTTATTATCCAATTTTTTTTTCCTTAAATTCCAATACGTAGGAGAGACCTGATTTAAAATTAAATAATATTTAAATGCATAAAATTGCACAATTTTCATGCAGTTCATTTTAATTTTTTATTTATATCTCGTGGTTATATCAGAATAATGATTAAGAAAAATGTTATTTAAATTATAATTATATATATTTCATCTTAAAACCATTGGGTGAAGTTAAAAAAATTAATAAAAAGAATTTAAATGGGAAACATACAATTATATTTTTATTGAAAATAATTATTTATAAGTTGGAGATCTAAAATATTTTAAAATTGAATATCTCTTGCATTTATGTTTACAAAATTTATCTTGTATGTATAATGATCCAATTGATGATACTTGGTTAAAATAAATTCATATTCATCTAATTTTTTTCTTTTAATTTTAATTTTGATATTGAACTATCCTATACAAATTTCGTCATATTTTTGAAAAGTAAAAAACCTTTTATAATCATTATATAAGAATATATAACTTCTTTTTTTCGAGATAGTAATCACTATCGATTAAATTTAAGGGTTTCGATAATTGCCACATATGAAATTGAACGCAATTTAGTTCACCCTTTCTGACTATAATTTCTATGCTATATATGGTCATATTTAAGAGCATATTAGTTGACTTACATTCCCTTCAGATTTATTACAAAGCAAAAAAACAAATAAGAAGATTATGATCCTATAAAGATGTCATTTTTTCTTTCATTTGTATTGAAGCTCTTTAATTTTTTAGATAGTGATTGCCATCTCTTATACATATAGGAAACTCATATATGATCCAATCAAATTGAATTTGATCATTTTTATATCCACAATTCGATATAAATTAATATATAAGCCACACACACATACATAGATATATGTATTTCTCTCATATTTTTTTAGACGAAAATTACTGGACAAGTGATGTGATTGTTTAGTATTTAAAATATTGGATGATATTTAAAAGATCACATTCAAGTAGATAAAGAGATGATTGAATCAAAATAAATTTGATTAAAACTTTATGTAACATGACTAGTGATATGAAACAAATTAAACTACTTTTTTTTCTTAAGTTTCACAAGCAATCTAACATTAGGATCAAATTTTTTTTGTTTTAACATTAATAGAATATGATCTTTCAATTTTCTTATTATAACATGAAGTTTTACTTTTTTTAATGTTATTTACCAATACATTTTATTTTGAACTGATACACTATAACCTAAAATTCATTAATTGCTCGAATAGATTTGTTCAAAAACTTAATCGCAATATTAAAATGGTTTAGAATGCACAATGAATTTCTATATGTAAGTTATTTACATTAAATCTCTATTGTTTTGCATATATTTTAAATAAAAGTCATCTATATCAATACCAATTAGATTGAATTTTAAAGTAGCATTTCAGTACCTTTTTGCGTGTAAAGATTTAGAATATAATTTTATGTCAAAACATTGCTAAATCTGATTTTTTTTTTATCACATATTTTTTATCTTTATAACCTTAAATTTCATAATGTACATGTCATATGTTGCAATTCATGATATTTATATTAAAATATATATTTATATTTTTCTCAATGCATTAGATTACTATATACCTATTATACGTTATGCTTGCTCAGTTTATTTTCAATTATAATAAAATTTACCATCAATTTTTTCCATTTATGTGCTTACCATCATATATAATCCTTTAATATTTATTTATTAATTTTTGAGTTTATTTGATGTTGTGACAATAGTTTTTTCAACATTATTAATAACATCTTTTGTACATTTTATTATCAGTTCATATTTGAAATATTTTGAGGTTAAATAATTATATATTTTCTTTACTAATTAAAATGTTATTTACACTCTGTTTCAATTTCTCTTTTCATAGGATTACTCTTTTCTAACATGTATGTTTTCCTCACATACGAAATTTATATTTTATATTTTTATAATATTTTATTCACATTAATCTATTGATAATTTTTTAATCAAATAGTATATTTTATCTTGACAATCTAAAATCAATGTACTTGTTATTGTTATTCTCTTTTTATGGTATTATATTACAAATAATCAACTTTAAAATCAAATAAAACATTATAAAAATTTGCAATATATCCACAAAATGGATATTTTTAAACTCGTTTGTTTTAAATTTTTAATTACATGTTGTTTTTCATAATAATATTATTTGCTTTCTATAATTTACTTATTTATTCAAAATTTTGGCCCATTATTGTACTATTTTTTTTCTTACTATTTGTTTATATGGTATAGTATAAAAAATTCTTTACTATGGAATAAAAATAATAATATTCAAAGAACAATCACAGAGTTAATAAAACTAACGATACAAAACCGATTCATTTTAGATATTTTGTAATATATTGTCATGCGAATAGTGCTTGTAATATAATAAAATTTATTCTTTTATTTAAATTAGTTCATCACATACTTAATAAAATTGATGGTCAAGTATTCAATCATTTTAATATTCTATCACATAAATAAAACTTATTTATTTATTCAAATTTTAAGTTCATTATTACAACTCTATTTATGCTTCTATGTGTTTCTTCTTTTGTATTTTAATTTAATTAATATTTTTATTTATAAGCTTTAACACATTAATTTATCTTATGTTTATTAAACAATACAATCACGACATCAATGTCCTCCAATGAATTTATTTGCTCTTCAAAATATTTATTAAATATAGCTAACTATTAAATAAATAGTAATATAAAATGAATTGTCACACATTTAATACATTTGTTCATAAAAGTTTCACTTGTTTTAAATATTTTTTACCATATTGTTTTAAGAATAATGTGTATATGAAATGTATTCTTTATTTAAAATTTAACTTATTTGATATTTTTATCTATAAATTTTCAACTAAGTTATTTATTTTCTATTTGCATACGATATAATTATAGAGTGAATGTCCGTTGACAAATTCATTATTATTTGAAAAATACAATTATGCCATTATAATGTTTTATTGTAAAACTAAGTTTATAGCTGGCTTATACAATTTAGAATTCTGATATTTTTTGAATTTTACTTAATTTATAAATAATTTAATGTTTTATTAGATTCCTACTATTAAAAGATTTCTATTTTACACAATTTAGACAGCTACATAAACAGATTAGATATATTAGAACTCTTTCTCTCCTATCACAAAAAGAGATATATTTTAAATAAAAATTTATTTTACCTAAATAACTTTATTTATTATACCAAATATAAGTATTTAATTAAAGATATGTATATATATATATATGTCTTTCCACAATTTATGAAAACACTCACACTTTTTTTATATAGGATTGATAATTATTTACTTTGATATTTAGAATTGACTTGATTTTTTCCTTCCACAGTAGAGACATTGCTTCTTAATAATAAAAAGGCATTTAAGATTTTTCTCTATTATTTTACATGAAAATTTGAGTTATGTTTTTAATTTGTACATGGATTCTTGCTTGTTTTATTACTATACGAGTTGTGTCTTGTCTGTATTTTAGGGTTGAATGTACTTTAATTTGTCTTTGTTTGAGTATTGCACTTTAATTATGTCCTTGCCATGCTTCTCGTCACATCTTATAATACAATTGAATTAAGGATATTAAATTTCACGACGGGATATTTATTAACATAGCTAAATATATCACTAAAATCGAAATACCCTAACTATCTAACTTCTTCAAAAAATTATGATGTAGTTTCACAATGATTATCCAATAACTTTTATTAATTTATAGCATTCCTGATCAATGAAATTACTTTATAAAATGCATTTGGTTGGGTTGTTTGACAATTACTTTTCGAATAGCACAACACTTCCGCTTGGGATTTTTTGGGCTTAAAAGTGGTGCGAACTACTTTAAATGAGTTCAAAGTCTAAAAGTGTGCTTTCATAAATTTAAAATTATTTTATTAATATTCTAATATTATTGGAAGAATATAGCAGTCTAGATTTATAGTTTTAAAAATTTATAGGTTTGGACATGTTTCTAGGTGGTGTTTCTAATTCAGACCTAATTTTCAAATCAAATTTTTATGTGAACTATTCTGTTACTTGAGTAGACTGTTATATAGCTAATAAAAATAACTACAATAACAATATTTTCTAATTTTCTTGATTAGTGATGAAATAATCATGTCATCTAGTGATAATTCTTATAATAATTTTTTCAACAGATGTGGAGGTTTAATTGCTTCAAAAATTGTTGGCGCATGGGCACTCTGGGAAGTATGTGGAAGGAGCTCAAACTTAGTTTCTTTACCACAATTATAAATTAATGTTTAATAGGATGATTCATATTATTAAAAATTTAGTACTTGCTTGTGATTTGGTGGATGAGTGATAATTTTATTTTTGCATTTGAAGATTAACATTTTACATATATGTTATTGTTGTTGTTGTTATTTTACCTCCTTTATTTGACAAACCACAAGATTTGTTTCTTAATGGGGCATTTCAACATGTATTAGATATGTATTTTGTCACAGTCAAAGTTGGAGACCATGATCCAGAAATAGCCACAAAAAATCTCAGCAGATATTACAACAAACAATATTAGAGTAATTGATCCATCAAATATTAAATAATGTCAAAAGAAAATAATGAAAATCTTAACACTGTTTTGCAATGGAGAAATTTCCTAACTATTACATCAATCAGATCCTATTTGCTAATGAAAATAATTAGAAATAAAATGAAATAACATCATGTCTTCATAAATAAAATGCAATAACATCAAGTCTTCATCTCTCAAAAATAAAATGAAATAACATTAGGCCTTCATCTCTCTCTCTCTCTCTCTCTCTACAAAAATACCATTTAACATATGCGAGCAAAAAGTCACTCAGTAAATGATACCTCCTACCTTTTTGTTTTCCCTAGAATGTGAGCAGAAATAGTAATATGCACAAACAAAGTTTCAAAATAGACAATATAAATCACATTTGAAGACAAGTCACAATATCGTAACATTTCACAAATATTCCAATCCATCCCAACGCCACATAGTTCACATGTCTCCTTTTTCTTGGTCTACTCACTATGATACATACTATGTGTATTTATTTTCTTTAATCAAAGTCTTAATCGACATTTTTGACAAAAAAGGGTCATATGCAATTATCTGTGCCACTGTGGTCCCATTTCGAAGGATCTCACCTATACTCTTGATAGTTAGAGTCACATATTAGCTTTACCCACTGCTCACACCAATACTTTTACTCAATTAGGTGGGGATCAATCTATTATTTCACAAAAATTCACTTGTCCAAATATGCCTTCATAATCAAGAATAATATTTGAAATTAATTTTTTAACTGCATAATTGAATTTAGTTGGAACGTAAAAACAGTTTTGAAAGCATTTTATAAAAGCTTGGGGGGAGTAACCACTTACTTGATACTAATCTTGCTGATTAATTGGTTCACCGAATATCAATATTTGACTTCCATTGAATCAAAAAATTTCCATTCAATACTCAATTTAATTAAATCATATTTTTTCATATGCTTTCGTGGGCATACTAGCGTCCTGTATTATTATCCTTTCAAACTTTCGGTTACTTATTAAGTAGAGTTTTATATCTAGGGCCTATTTATGTTTACAAAAGCATGTATTATTTATTATACGATTGTTAACATTTTTATTAACATTAAAACAAGGTAATGAATTTTGTCATCCTCATGCGATTGCTATTAATTCGATGTCCAATCATTGTAGGCAATCCTTCATGTAGGATTATTTCATGATGGCTATGAGAACTGATCCGAGCTCACTAGATTGCAGTTTACTTTTCTTACAGCATAACCATAGGTTGGAAGTTGTGTGGCTTGGAGATATGGACACTACAATTCACCCACTGCACCAGGCCAAGATACTAGCTAGGATTCTTGACTTGGATGATAAAGTTGTACTTTTGCTGCATAGGCTAGATTCTGTGAGGTATACAAGTGTGAATATATAGCACTTGATTGTCACTTGATCACAACAATGGTCGAGAGGTGGCATCATAAGACTCACACATTTTATTTGGTGACTAGGGATCTCGCTATTACATTAGAGGAAGTGACATTAATTTGACAACTACCAGTCGAGGGTACCCAGTTATAGGGGTCAATGAGCTTCGAGATATTAGCGTTTGGCAGGAGTATTTTATGGAGTATTTAGGATTTGCACCTGCTATAGATGTATTCAGTGGTACCATTATACCACTTTCAGTTTTAGTTAGGGAGGTCCGACATTGGATGCTCACAGTCGATAATATGGATGATGACATCACCTGATACACTCGTTGTTACATATTGTTGTTATTTGATTACCAGCTTTGTCCCGATTCATTTAAAGATAAAGTGAAGCTATTATACTTGCACATGTTAGAGGATATAACTAGGTTCCAACCATACAGCTTCATACATATATAGAGAGTTGAGCTTCGTGTGTATGCAAGGTAGGTTAATGATAGGTGGCTTACTAAAACTTTTACAGATATGGACTTGGATTAGGATCTCGAAGTTGGGACTACGAACTCGTGATCGTAACCATTACACTAGCCCACTGACTGCAACTGGTGATGCACAATTGCCCCCTGCACCTTTCGGGGCACAATATGTCTTACCAAATTACATTCTTTATTGCATCATTATCATGCAAGTGTTAAATTAATCTTTTTTATTTTTTTCCCGTACATAGAACTAGACCAAAGTAAGAAGGAGTAACACATCAAATGCATCTCACTCTATCCGTGTGATACATGATATGTTAGATGGAGAGGCGGAATGTCAGGTATGAGTAAATTGTGTCATATTAAAAACCTCATTGGGTCATTTTGTTGTGCATGCCATCGATTCCATATAAACTACATATTTCATTTTAATTTTAGTGTCGGCCTTACTCTGATGAGGTATATGAGATGCTACCTGACCATTGTGGGTGACAATTGTGGACATTTTGTTGTTTACTTAGTTGTTACGAGATAATTGAAATGTATCGCATTGATTGGGTGCTGAGGCAATTTGGAATGCCACAGGGCATCCCCGTTCATCCATAACGGCACAAGGATGCACTTCATAGTAGCTAATGACGCGAGTGTGTTGGGACTACTTGGGGTCATTTCCATGTTGTATATGTTTGAGAGTAGAATAGCGACAATCATATCATAAGGAGCCCCATCTCTTGAAATACATGAGTGTCACAAGATTACTTAGAGTGGTATCCTAGAGTCATGTGCTGGCTCATCACACCTAGACATGTATTCGTGTACACCAGATGTCAACCTGGCCATGTCACTTATTTCCCTTACGTGGTACATTTCATGTTACCCCTTTCAATACATCATTGATTGTATTGAGTTCATATGCTTTTATATATGTGTGTGTGTGTGTGTGTGTCACTCTATAATATGTACATGGTTGATTGCAGACACAATGGATGCAACAATTACATATTGGTGGATATAATTAGTAGATTGTAGATGGTGTGGAGTGATTATCACAGCAGCGAGTTCAGTGAGATGTTCCACCATATTTCCAAATGGAAGACATGATATCTACACAGCCCAGTTCAAGATCTAGCACATCGTATCATCATGATATAGCAGGTCTTAGCACATCATACCACCATAATATAGCAGGTTTTAGTATTATATATCAAGAGGATGTGTACGTGCCTCACGCCATAGGCCAATTCTCCTTATACCTTACTTTCCAAGTCCCCTTACACAACCCTTCAAGATTACAATCTACAGGAGTGACATTGGCATCATCGTAAATCTCCAATGCCATTCTAACAAGACTTAATAAATACAAGAGCACAACAGCACCATACTATGAAGGATCTCCAAGGAGATCCAGTACCACGGAGAGGATGTTGTGCTAAACGGCTCATACATTGTGGTACTGGTAGTTGCTTAAAGGATGGGGGTAGCATGTAGCATATACTAGTTCCTCTTGCATGTATTAGACGTTCTGTTGAATGAGATTGAATAACACTTTTTATCCATTGTTACAATTTATATAGATGCGCTTATTTATAAATAATCAAGTTATACAGTGGTACTAATAAAAATGGATTACATGAAACTTCCATAAATATTAATTGAATTTGTAACTAATATCACATAAATCTCACTAGTAGTTCTAAAAAAAGTTAAAAGAAAGCATAGCGTATACATATTGCCTACATGTCCCATAGGCAGTTTATACCTAGTAAAAAAATATATAAATATCAATACAATGTATAAATATATTAAATAAACAATAATTACAAATCAAATGATACAGTTTTTAAATTACAAACATAATTTCTAAGTAGCTTAAAAATAGAAAACAAAACAATCACGTAACATGTAGAAAACAAAACGATCATGTAACATTTGTTCCCGTTTCTCGTTTCATGGCAAACTCATTATCACGTCCATTGCATGTGTATTACTAATCAGGACCTCAACTTATACTCCCCTAACTAAAGAAGGGTACGTCTAATTTTGACTGTATTGCCATAGCCCCAGAGTTTCAAGTCTCCTAAGAAATATCTCAATCTATTGTTACTCGACTAGTAGGGTCAAGTATTAGCTTCAACCCTTGTCGGTCCCAATCTTCACCCCGATTGGGTGGAGCCTAATCTACTAGCCGATTGGTAGGGTAGAACTCATTCCTCATGCTCATTCACATTCTTATGAATAGCTCTTGTATTCATTTCATATACTCGTATTCCGATATATAAATTAAAATGCACATTTTGCAACAACTCACATCTAGGTTTTGAAATAAGAATTTCACATTATAATCAATATAAAAAATCACACATTTTTGCAATTGGAAAACATTTAGAACTTAATTTGAAAATGCGTATAAACATTCATTTGCACAATAAACAAATTTGGAAAACAATTGTAAAATTATTTTTCAAAGCTAGTTGCAAAAGCTTGGTAAGGTGTCATCACTCACACACGAAAGCACAATAACAAAATTATTTTTGAAAGCAATAGAAAGACTTTGGATAAAGTGTTACCATTTACACTTACTTAGCTCAACCAGTTCTTGATTCCCTAGGTATTGTCATTCAATCACCGATACAATCTCATACATGGTCTTTTTCAATACTTAATATGTTTAATGATGAATGCTTGTCAATGATCAAAGTCCCCTACCCTTATGCATTTGTGTTTGCTTAAGTCCTTTTTAATTATCATCCTTATTTCCTATTATGTCTTATCCAGTAGGTCTAGGCTTAATTTGATCCAAATTCAGACTAACTTTTCAAAATTACATAACCTGCTCTTGTTTGCGATTAGATCTTGTGATCGCAACCCTTTGGTCTACAACCACAAAGTCCAAATTTGTGGCCACGACATCTAGTCATGGAACTTACTAGAAATCCCACTGTTCTAACTGCAATTGTGATGTTTTAGTCTGCAATTGTGACTCCGAGGCTCTGGACCATGCTGCGATCATGGGTTGTTTTGGAAATTCCACACCTGTGAATGCAACTATGTTCGAGAGTCCTACGATTGCGCTATTGTGCACCGTCATCATGACTACCGGTCATGGTTCGAAGCAAAGTTGTGTCTGCGCATTGGTTCGTTCATTTTTTTCTTGTTCTAATCCTTTCCAAACCATGAGACTTGATTCCACATGTGTTCTCAAGGTTCTCAACTACATTTTGGTGGATTAAGACTTGTAGGAATCATAGCCTAGGTATTTTCATGAATTTTTGAAGTTTCAATACATGTTTTTATCCATTTATTCAACATGTCTATACACAATTTCTTTTAATCCTATACTTAATTTCATGTTCACTATGTAATTCTGCATCAACCAACACATTTATACCATTAAAATTTGTGTATTTTTGAATGCCAATACATGTACAATAATTGTTCTATACGTGTGAATGAATGACAGACACTTTAGCGTAGGATTTACCTTGAATTCGTGCGTGTGAAAAGCCAAAAATTCACCCTCGTTACTCTGGCGGTTGTCATTGTTCCTCAAGATTGAAATAAGAGTTTTCAACCTTTAAACTCTCTATTTATACCATAGATTAATTGGTAGTTGCATGGAATTGAGCTTTTTAGTAAATTATGTCCATAATAAATAATTTCACTCCCCTCCTAGTGTCTGCACACTTTCCAACCAATTTTCATAATTTTTGGGCATTATTTTCTTATTCTAATTGCTTGAACATTATTTTCAATGATTTAATAAATTATTCAGCAAACTTTCGCCACCGAAAAATACCAAATCTTCCATCTTAGACTTCCTTAATCAATCTCTAATAATTTCACTGAAACTCCACAAATTTTTGGTTCCAACTAATATTCCACTAAATTTATAAGAAAATTTATTTCATAATTTCTCCAAAAATAAAGAAAGAAAAGTTTTTTCCATTTTTTAATGCAATAAATTATATTAAAATAAAATCAATTTAAAATTAAAAAAATGCAAAATGTAAAGAAAAAAGGATAAAAATAGTGAAACTGAAAAGATATAAAAAAAACATATAGAATTATATTAAAAGAGAATTAAAAATAAAAATAAAAATTGTTTAAATAATATTATCATAGTAATTCAGTTAAAGTCATGTTTAAGCCTTATTAGTGTATGGTGCAGGGTATAGAATACACATAATAAATAAATAAATTTCAAAATAATCTAAATAAATTAAATCTAGAGAGTGAATGAAACTTAAGGAGTAGAGTGAGATGATAATATTTAAAAAATAAAATTAAGAGTAATGAAGTAATTAGAAATTATATGTGAATAACTCCTTATTTGCTTAATATATAACTTGTCAAAGTAGTACATTCTATGTGTGTGCAAATATATTTACAAATTAAAAAATTATTGTATTTTAAGTAATATAAATAAAATTATTTAAAAATTAAAAGTATAAAAAATATTTACAATAAAAAATAACAAAACTTTGAACAAATTTGAAATGCGAGGGAATTTAAGAGAAAACATAAATTAAAATAGTTAATTAAAAGAAAAGCATTAATGCAACCACAAATGCTTATTAACTTAATCTATATCATATTATTAAGTGGTTTGGTCTGCTTGAATACACAACGTAAATGTACTCTCAGTTTAAATTCTTTTTCTATCCTTTATCTCATTTTAATACATTTTATATTTGTGTTTTCTCTTAAATTTTCTGAATTTTTAATTTCTTTTAATCTTGATTCCCTTATTTCTAATATTATTGATACTTTTAATTTTAAATAATATTATCTTTATTATCTAAAATATCTAATATGTAAGTATAGATGTAGATATATACAGACGCATAATTGGCAAAAGGGATCTCCTTTCTCTCCGTCACTTCCCATTTCGACATTTAAAAAATGGAGAAACAGACAGCAATATTCTTCTCCTTCAGCTGCCTCCTTTCATCTGTCGTTCTTTCTGCAGGTTTGTATACGTAAATTAATTCTACTAACAAGAATCAAAACCAATCAATTACATGACAAGTACAGATAAACCAAAATTTGCTGTGTTATGAATAATGAGTGTTATTAATATCACGTACTGTTTATTTCCATCTGGATTTGAAAATGTGCTGTGCTATGTGTAATAAAAGTTGCAGGAGGTTGTCCTGGAGATGGATCTCAAAAACTTGAACGTGGGAAATTGCAGCTTTTTGCGTTTGGGGATTCGTATTCCGACACTGGAAACCTTCCCAGCTGATTTTCCAAGTCATGGAAGTTCCCCTATGGCATTACTTTCCCTGGAAAACCATCTGGCAGGTTTTCTGATGGCAGAGTTCTTGCAGATTATATAGGTATGACATATAAATTAAATGTTATTTGTTATCTATTAATTCTTCACCTTTCCTTCCACATCTTCTTGATTTGGATTCTCTCTGTGTTTGAAATCCATTTGAGTGAATTGGTTAAAAGATTGGAGATTAGAAAGAAAAGAAACGTTCAGGAAAACCCTTTTGTTTCTATTAGAGGAAGACAATCCAATTAATATGTTTTTTTTAATGTATCCTTAAAAGAGATTTAGGGGGTGTATTTTCGCGTACATTTGTTTATCAAGGGTACAAAAAATTAAATGTATTATATGGAATTAACTCAAGAAATTGGAGAATTTATTTTTATGCTTCTGTACTTTTGAAAGGAACAATATTTTTATAGAAGATTTTTTTTCCAATATATTCATTTTTTGTGTGAAAAGCCTTAAATTTTTTATATGATATAAAAGAAAATATTTGAACTTCAGCTTCAGATAGAATGTTATCAGTGTTCTATCACTATCCGCATGTTACGAAATAAGTAGATATTACATAGAAAACTAACGTTCGTATCAAATTATGCAATATAGCATACTATTTGGTGTGTGTGTGTGTGTGTGTTTCAGGAAATCAATCTATTCATAAGGTTAATCAAAATAATTGTCACTTGTAGATTTAATGTTTTGCTCCTACTTGTCCAATGTTCTGATCAAACACTAACCACTATGGCTCCACACTGTCATATTTCTGCTTAAGTATACGCCATCCAAAAACATATATATGTGCAGCTTCATATCTTGGTATAAAATCTCCATTGCCGTATGAGCTCAAGAATTTCAACAAGGACTCGATACAATATGGGATGAATTTTGCTCATGGAGGGACCAGAGTATTCAAAACAATGGTTGATCAACCAAATATGAGTGCACAGATTGATTTCTTCCAACAACTTGTAGATAAAATGGTGTATACTTGTCAAGACATAAGTTCGTCGATAGCCCTCGTGTCCTTGGCTGGCAATGACTATTCTACCTATAAAACCAAAAATGACAGCTTAGAGGTATGGTTGTTAAACTAACCTTACACATTCACTTGTGAAGTTGAATGATTGGTGAACTGTAATTTGATGTATGTGTCCCGAACAATAACTTAAATTGAAACTAAGAAAGACATGCAGCATCAAATTAGATCAATGCGTTTTTATCTGGTTATTCTTATTTATTTTTATTGTGTAATTCTGATTAAAATTTTTTGAGCTTAAATAATCTAAAGTAAATATTACACATTAACACATTCCCCCACACACTCCAAAATCATCGCTTCCCCTTTCTTTATGATGCATAGAAACCAAATTGAAATTTTATACAATAGGAAGCCATTAAATTTGCCATTCTTATATTTATTCCATTATTTCAATCCTACCGTTAAAAAGTTGACTGAAATCATTTTATCAATTCCCTTACAAAAACTATGTATGGATGTGCAAATTAATTTATAAATTATAAAATTATGTATTTAAATAGTACAAATAAAAATATTTAAAATAATAAAATAAAAATTAAAAGACAAAAAATTTAAAATTTGAAAGAAAACACAAAAAAAAAAAACAATAAAGACAAAAATATTATGTTGGATATAGTATAAATATATTGTGTAACCGAAACACAATTTAACTCAATAATATAGTGTAGAAAAGAAGCATATAGTAGTAAATATATTTGAGTGTATTTAGCCTTTCTAATTAAAAATAAAAATGTAAATTTGCTAGCTAGGGGTAATATTGTAAATTCACAATGTGTTACCATATTTGTCTCCAACTTTTAATAATATAGCATTGATTAACCAATAATATTAGGTGTGCCCATTTTGCTCAAAATTGAAATAAACCATATTTTAATAATACATTGACAATAAATTTGCTGTAAAATCTTGAATTAACACTGCCTCTTTTTTCCTTTTTTTTTTTTTCTGTTTCGGGGTTTGACAGAATTCACGAGATCAGTGATCGATCAGCTGGTAACGAATGTCAGGAGGATAAATGGCCTCTTTATTTTTATTCAATGTTCTTGATGGAGATATTTGAAAAGAAGAAAAGCTAATTAAAGTATCTTTTGGATTGGTTTTTGGAAGACATATGGGCAAGTATTTTGGATTGATCAAAGATAAATTACGGGACAGGAAATTGATGTTCATATTTATTTTGAATGCGCAATGTTTATTTTTTGGCGCGTACTTTTTATTTTGGATTTGTTGTACATTTAATTTAAACATTTAAGTCTCTCTTCCTATAAAATGTTCACTTGCTTGTTCGCTTTCATTCCTTCTACAATATGTCAACAACATGTTTTGTTTACCTCTATGAAAGCGTGTTAATATTAATTTTTTGTCCAAATAATTATGAGATGTGTTATTGTATTACACTTATAATTTATATACTTCTGATAATTGTGTCTCTTTCAATGATATATCTAGGAAAATTAAGTTTGTAAATATAATATAATATTAATAAAAATGAATAAATTTTTACCTTTCGTCCTTCTTAAAAGTGAAAATTGAAATTTTTAGTATGGGATTTTGATTTGATATAGAAGTGACCATTCTATTTTTCGTCCCGTGAATTATAGGATTTTGTTTTTGATCCCACGCTTTTAGACAATTCTCACATTTGATCCTAATCTTTTAATTTTGTCCAAACTATCTTTGCAATTAAAAATTCATAAAAATTTCGATAGAAAAAAAATTGCATGAACTATGCATGGAGATGACAATGTGTCAGATGCAGCAAAGCGGGGTGGGGAACTCACTCGCAACCTACCCCTTCAAATATTAATTCATAAATATGTGTGTGTGTGCGCGCGCGCGCATGCATATAGTATTTTAATTACAATAATTATAAGTTTGTAATTAATCACGAGCAACATTTGGCAATTAATTTGTATATATTTCAATTTAATTAATTTGAATATCAGTTAATTAGATTATTAATTTGCTCATTTTATAAAAATTAAAACAAAAAAATTTAAAAAGTTCATTGTGATAAAATATACATTTTAATATGATCAAATATAAATTTTGTCACGAAAATTAATATTTTTTACAATAAAAATCGTAAAATAAACCAAAACCAAATTCATCACTATTTTTAAATATTTTACTTTTTTCTTGATTTTTGTTATATACGAATTTGAGAAACCTTCTATTCACTGTACCTAGTTGGTGTAATTCTCAAATAATTAATTATTTATCATTTTATTTCTTTTATTTTATTTATATAGATTTAATATACTCTGTTTTTTCTGTAGTTATCGTTTTATTTCAAATTGAATATATAAATCGAATAATAAGTCATTCTTTTGTTATAAATTAAAAAGATTAATGCTTTTGCTCATCTATATATGATATTAATATACAATTGTTATCGCATCATCCTTGATTTTTTATATCATGTATACTCGATTTTTTAGATCGCAACCATATGCCCCCAGAAAACTTTGAGAATCAATTTGTTTTGGTTCTATACATGCATGAATCAATATAAACTATAAAGTGTATAGATTAAAAAAGAAATACTTTTTCATATATACTATATAGAATGCGAGGGAGGTGCATATTAATTACTTTTATCTTTAAAGTTAAACTACTCAAATACTCTCCTTTATATTTTTATTTCTTTTTTTATATTTTTTGTTTTTTTCTTATTCTTTTGTTATCTACTCATTCTTTTTCTCATTCTCTTTTCATACAAATTGTCTAATACAATTTTTATTTTTGATAATTTATTTTTATTATACAAAAATTTTTAATATATAATTAATTTAAAATAGAAGTTTATATATGACAAAAATATTGTATGTTGAATTAAAATGTGCACGCATTGTGTGTGCAGTTATAGCTAGTATTTTATAAAGTGTACTGATTAAAAAAGAAATACATTTTTCATATTTTATTGTGTCAATTTTAGCTAAAAAAAATTATGTGAACAATGTGGAAACGTCAAATAAAATTATTTTTGCAAAAACGAGAGAAAAAAAATATTTCTTTATAATAAATTCTTATCTCAAACAGTTCAAATTTAAAAAAAAAAAAGACATAAATTCAGTTGCATTCATTTATAGACAGCCACCTTGAGAGAATACAGATGTTGCGCGTTTGCGTAAAGTGAAGGTATAAATGACAATGTGCACTTGGGTTGCTCAATCGAATCAACGGATAATTGAATATTCTGTTCTTGCTTAAGATTAAACAAATGCAAGTGAAAAAATAAATCAAAATTACCTGCCAATTTGCATTTTTCTTTTTTTTTTTTTCTGGAATTTTTTGCACGATATATATCGCTGTCAACTCCCGCTCTGTCAACACTATTTAAATAAATAATGTATTACAAAATAAATATTAATTAACGCTACAACAAAATTCAAGCAAGAAAAGCAATATCAGTATAACATATATTCTTGAATAGACTGAGTACAGCTCGTAAGCAATCCATTTTAATTATCAGAATGAAATCACAAAAAAAAAAAAAAGCTGCTTTATCTTATAATAATGTTATACATTTAATTTATATTAATTGATTTTAAAGTTAAATATTCGTTGCATTATTACATGTAATAGTGAAAACAAATTGACCAAATTACATGACGTTATAATGATTCTTAGAAGCTAATTGATTTATAAAGAACCAGATCGAATACAAATTAACAGTTTTGGAGGGGAAAATTAATGTGAAATTATTTATTTATATTATTATCTAAATAATACTTTTTTATTACTCAATGTAAAATTATGTAATTATCCTTATTTTAAATTCTCTTATTTTTTTATCCTCTTCTTTCTCTCTTTTGCTCAACTTAATATTTTTATTTATCTTTCTACCAAATTTTTTCTTTTTTTCAGATTATTTTTATGTTTCTTTATTTTCTATTAAAATATATTTAATTTTAAATAATTTTGTTCTATAAATTAAAATATGATAACTTTATTATTTGTAAATAAATTACAGTTTTAATAGTTTATAAATTAATTATTGATCAGATCGAATTCAAGCAAAGAATATATAATGGATTCCAAAGGAAATACTGTTGAATGACACCATTCATCTCTGCCTCTCCTGTTTTTTTATAGGATTTTCACATGTCCACCAGTGTCTCCAGCTCATGTCTGCCTCATTTGAATTTTTTATAAGATTTTCACATGTTTGCCAGTGTAATAACTTGATTGGTTGAACCAAATTTAGTTGTAAGATTTTAATGTTTTAAAAATTTTAATTTATTTAAATATATATGTAAAATATATAATGATTGTTGGATTATACGATAGTATATACAAAGATAATATGAGTATATGTATATATAAATAAAAATATTAATTTGATTGTAAATAAGTATAATAATTAAAGAATTATTAGTTAATTATATGGGTAAGAGAAAAAAAATTTAAATTTAAATTTGAATGAAAATATTATTAAATTGTATATTTAGAAGTATAAAGTTTAACAGATTGTGTGAAGTTGAAAAAAGGGAAACAAACAAAGCCATAGTACTTAGAACTGATGAAAACTTTGATTGATTCCTTCTACAAAGTGACTTAATTTATTTTATTTATTTATTTATTTTTTCCCTAGATCATTTTAATAATTTCATTCATGTATAATTTTAAAAAGAAATGAATGTAAGCTAAGACTATTTAAATAAATAATGTATTACAAAATAAATATTAATTAACACTGTAACAAAATTCAAGCGAGAAAAATAATATCAGTATAATAAATATTCTTGCATGGAATGAGTTTATTTTGCAAGCAATCAATTTTAATTATCAGAATGAAATTCCAAAAAACAAAGCTACTTTATCTTATAATAAGTATTATACATTTAATTTATATTACCTGATTTTGGAGCTTAATATTCGTTGCAGTACCGAACGCAATGGTGAAAACAAATTGACTAAATTACATGACGTTATAATTATTCTTAAAAGCCGATAATTGATTTGTAAACGGTGCAAGAACCAATACTACAATGGAATACAAATTAATAATTTTGAAGGGGAAGAATAATGTGGAATTGTTTATTTGTCTTATCATTCAAATAATGTAAAACTATTTAATTATCTTTATTTTAAATTTGACTATTTTTAATCTTCTTCTTTCTCTCCTTTCCTTAACTTATTATTGTTATTAATGTTTCTACCAAATTTTATTTTTTCTGATTAATTTTATTTAAAATACGTTTAATTTTAAATAATTTTATTCTATGAAATAAAATATGATAACTTTATTATTCATAAATAAATTACAACAGTTTTAATAGTTAATAAATTAATTATTGAGGAGATCGAATTCAGATAAAGAAGATATAATGGATTCCAAATGAAATACTGTTCAATGACACCTCTGGTGTCTGGGTCTTTTTGTCTTTTTATAGGACTTTCTCCCGCCTGCCGTATCTCCAGCACAACAGAAAACGATGGAACCACTATAAGAAAAGGTGAAGGGGGAGACTTTGAAGAGCAAGTCTTGGTCAGAAGATATGCAAGATTTTAATATGATAAATATTCGGTGGCGGTGGCAATTAAATTGGGTTGAGATGCTTTATTTAAATTTTTGTATTTATACATATTTTTAGAAGTTTTGATTTAAAAGTATAATTAAAATAGAATTGTTTATTTACATTATTATGGAAGTAATGTTTTTTCATTGCTTTGTGTAAAATTGTCCAATTATATTTATTTGTATATAACTCTTAGTCTACACTACTTTTCACAAATAATTATTTGTCATATGATTTTAATTATTATTTTATCTTTTAAATAATATTCATTTGTATACAACTCTCACTTTTTAAATCCTAGAAAATTATCTTTCAAACAAAGTGTCCATTCTAAAGGATCCACATTTTATTGGCCATGAGTCACCATCACCAACTCATGAAGGCAATGACGGAAAGGAGGACTTTGAACCATTCTTAAGAGAGACACTTCGCCTATGTTTGTTTACACATTTTTTACTAAATAATACACTATAATCATTATAATTTGAAAATTTTTCTTTTATATATATTTTTATTTTTACACAATTTCTCCTACAAGTGGATGCTTAAAAACTAAAAGACGCGTGTTCTGTTGGCTTCGTGTGAGAATCACCTACTCAAAAAGACTTTGAATCAAGATAGAATATTGAAGGACGCGTCTTTTCTGTGTCTTTCACACGCTTGCAAAGAAAACGGCAAGAGGGGAGACTTTGAACAGTGAAGTCTTGGCCAAGGTTAAGAGAAGAATTGTAGTTCTATTGAGAGGAAGGTGTCCCTGGATCCATAGCCAACATCCATACAAGTCTTTTGTACCGTGGTTGATAGTAATATTTTGTCATTGATATCACAGCTTTTCTGGGAGATTGAGCATCTGCAATTCGTGAGTATCTAAAATTATACGCATCTTATTTTCCTTCAACAAATCTCACCTCTATTAGCATTTCCTTTAACTTCATTACACTGTCGCCTTATCTTGAGCATTACTTCCCTTCTTGTCATCTGCATATACACAGGCGTAGTTAGCAAATTTAAGGACTTTCATATGCATGAATTCAAACCTGCTCCACTTGCTTTTATTTGGCTGGATTCAGCGTGATTACTTACTCTAATTTGATTTGACTCTATCTTGATTTGTTATTTTTTCTTTTATATGTAGGTTACCCGCCTCAAAAATAAAAAAAAAAAAAAATTGGTGTGGAGATATAAGTGCACATATTCTATATGGATTGGATCTTGTTATGATTTTTTAGAATTATTTGATTGTATACAAATTCAATGATTTTTTTAAATATTAGTGTATGCATAAAAATGCTAAATTAAGTCATACCATATTATGATTAATATTATATATAATCCAACTACAAGATACTTGGTGAACACAAAATTTTTTTGCACAACCAATGTCACGAACAAAAGATTTGAAGTACCTTCAAATCTTGGATTCATGAGGATATTGAATTCCTAAGAAAAAATTCTAGAAAAAACTAGAAGCAATTATATTAGAGAAAATAATGTGCCGAAGTTTGAAATTAAAGTCCTACATAGTCTATTTATATGCTAGGACAAAATTCTAGAAAAAACATAATAGTATCCTAACCAAATTAGGTTAGTTGAATAGTGTCTTAACTAAGTTATGCTACTGCAATTGATCTCACAAAAGCTGCGACAATAGCGATGTTTTTGGATTGACTTGATTGATAAGGCAAATTGTTACCTTCCTACATGATTGATTGGGTCTGATTGTGCCTTCTTGTAGTTGTAAATCCAGAAGAGTTTTCATCCTCTACATGACGAATTAGGATCAATCATACCTTTTGAGATTTTATTACTTTTACGTGTCACGATCAATCGTCCAAAGAAGGTAAGAACGATCACTCCTTGTTGAAGTCAAAAACTAACATAATGAGATGTCTACATTAAGTTCTCCCTTCTAATAAAAACTTAACCTTGGGTTGTCTTGATGCACTATGTACAAAGCCACATCTCCCAGATGATAGAAAGAAAGGTTGGAAATCCCCACTTAATTCGGCAAATCCACAACATATGTATTGGCATTTATCTTCTTCAAATTCGAGTATGGATCATGTCTCTTTAAGTTCAATTTATTTTTATGCCCTTTTGGAAACTGTTCTTAGGCAAGAAGACCTTAACATTATCTCTTCCTTCAACTCTTATGTTGGATTGCTACACATTTAAACTTTATGTTGACAGTGTCCAATTTTGCTCATTCCTTAACATAAAATTTATATCTATCTTTCGCCATCATTGATGTAGTTGTCCTAACATCCAACACATTTGCTAACTTCACCATATCCATTGTATAGTTAGGTAGTTAAGCATCCTACATAAAGTTAAGCAAAAATATTTTGATTTAGTATAATAAACTTGAGCACTCCTTATAAATGCACCACTCTTTAAAGAGTAAATGCATAGTTTGCAACACATCCAATATCTTGTGAGTTGAGGTTTGAAATTAAATGCATCATTGTAGAAAATTGATTATTCCAACGACAAGCACTAAGTCCACACCATATTGTGTATTTGGTAACCTAAACTCAAAATTCATAGATCCTCCTAAATATTATCCACGATGGCCACAAAAGTGTAAAATTTCATGTTTTGTGCTTACCTTTTCGACACTTGATATGCACAGAGCACTTGTGTTCATAAAAATATGCTCTTAATTGTCGTATTTATTCTCATATGTACACTAAGGCCTTCTCCATGAAAATTAACTTCTTCAACAATGAAATGTAAAGAATGCACAAATGATTTGCTTTAAATAAATAAGCATAAATAAGTGAAAATCATCCTTTGTCTCCCTCACCTAACAAACCATCTAAATATATTTAAAGTTCACATCTACAACATACAATTCCTTAAGCACTTCGAAGCTGACAACTTCTTAGCTTGTATTAAATAATAATGTTGTTTGTCTACTTGATGCATTTGCCACCTAATTTTGTTGCCCAACCTTATTCTTCAAAATAAATGGGAATCGATGCAGACATGCAATTCGCTAGGGATGTATCTTACTAATTTGCTTGTCACCATTAATGAACTTGAGGATTTGATGTTCAAAATATAGCATGAATTGGATTGAAACTAAGTAATATTCCCAATGTCTCTAAGCTCAAACCATTACATAAAATTTTTGCTTGTATGACCATTGTTGCCTCTCTTCATTCAACTTTTTACTAAAAATGCCTTAGATTCACCTTCTTAAGATAAACTGACGCAAATACCAATGTCACATTAACCACACTTAACCACAAATAATTTATCAAAATTCTAGAAAGCCAAATACAACACAATGATTAACTACTCTTTAATTCTATTAAAGCCCACTTCTTATTTTGAGTCCCAATTAAATTTCTCTTTCTTCATATAATTAATTAATGGAGTTATAATAGAGCTGAAGTTTTACGTCAGTCACCTATAAATTGTAACTAGCGCCATGAATATTGTGAACGTGTGAAATATTCTGTGAGTTGTCAACAAAGCATGACAAGACCAGACTTGTCAATATGAAAATACATTTCTTTAGATTGATATATAATTTATACTCTTGTAAGGTTTTCAAAACACATTGTTATCGCTCAAGATGATCTAGTACGATAGTGTTGTAAAGTAATATATCAATGAAATAAACTTCATCAAATTTCTCAATAAATAATTTTAACATTTCATTCATCGATCTCACAAAATTGGTAAGGGCATTTAATTACTCAAATACTATAACCAACATGTTTGTTGATATGACCCCTTTTCCTTTTAAAGGCCCTTTCACGACTAGGCCTTGTTCGAATTTGGTAATATCTACCCCTTAAATAATTTTCAAATAAATTTTTATAACACATAAACAATGTAATATATCTTCCACTAATAGAGCAAATGTAGGAAATCCACTATCCCTCAAATTTCCATACAATTTAGAAGCTCATCCTTAAATTTTTGCTCATTGAGTTCCTTTTCGTGGGGCTAGTAATTCATGAGAGTTGGGTTCCTACAGTCATACACAATTGTGACCTTATCTTTAAATGAATCCCCATCATAGAGTGGACTCCTATGATTTGCCTACACTTAAGAATTCATGGTCAAGAGCCAATCTCTCACCCAACTCCAACAAACCCATTGATTTTATGTCTAGGTTCTTCTACATGTAGACATTCAAGAATAATGTTAATGGAGTTTTGAATAAGCTAAAACTAGGCATTATTCTCTAATTGTATTTGTTCTTCCCTTTTGTTGATTTCCAAGAATATTGCCTTTGAATCAAAAGACACTTCAAATTGATTTTAGGCCATAAAGTTTGAATCAAGAATGAGAAAAACTTACTTCGATATTACCTAATGTGAAAGTCTGGTGACCATTAAAGATTGTTGCACAAACAATCTCACAAATGAAATATTTGAAGCCTGTTCCAATCTTGAATTTGCAAGAATATTGAAATATGAGGAAAAAATTCAATTAGAAACTTGACGTAATTTTATTTGAGAACTGATATACCAAAAATTTCAAAAATAAGTTCATTTGTAATATTTTTATTAACAAGACCAAAAACTTAATTAAAATAATGATATCCTAATTAGAATACACTAATAGAAGTCCAAAAATAGGTGAAATTGCTACTATCAATCACAGACTCCTTGGATTAGTCACGTCGATTGTGATCATTAATAAGGCAGACAATGGGATATTGTGGAATGATACTTGTCTCGCATGCCTGCCTTTTTTCATAGGAATCTCTCGTGTCTGTCAATGTCCCCTGCTCAGAAGGGAAAATGATAGAACCACTTTTAAGAGAGAATATCAGAGGGCGCATCTTTCCTGTCTATGTAGGTACTTAGATAGCCAAAGAATTTCCTCTGCTTCTCTGAACAGCCGTCTGGTTTCTAGGTTGTGTAAATGAGTTTTTACCTCTCTTAATGCATGTTTATATGCTAGGGTCTAGTAAAAGTATGAAAAGGGACCAAATTCTTATGTTTTAAGAGTCCTAATTAGTCAAAAATAATTATTTTTAATACTAGATTCACACGAATCTCTGGTCAATTTTTCCTTATTTTTGCCCTCTCAAACACATCATGACTCTAGTCCTAATATGTATATTACTTACCAAAATTTCGGTTGCCATAAAATGCCCATATTTCACCTTCAAAATGAAATTTTCTTCAATAATTTATATATTGTTTGTTTTTTTTCGTTCATTACATTCAATGTATTTTTAATGTTAAATAAAAATGCATATCGTGCGCAATAGATTTATTTAAGTATATACATCTTGTCAAATCATTAAAAATTTCTTGTTGCATATTTATTGAAAAATAAAGAATAAAAGAGAAACTTCTCGGCAAATAAAGTTATCTACTAAATTGAAAAATTTTTATTTTAATGAAATTATGAACAATTTTTATAGCACATTTTTTTTGAATTATTAAATATATATATACACATGCATATATCAAATAATTTTCAATTTTAATGTCTAGAATTCCAATATAATGCTTTAAATGTGATATCAAACTAATAATCATTAAATGAAATATAATAAAGTGATATATAATTCTAATTATATTTTTTCTTGCTTACTTTTAATTAGTTTGGTAAAGTAGAGGATTAGATTGATTTTAGCTTTAAAATAAAGTTATTGGAATTCTTTTATTGTTCTTGTTAGTGCTTTAAAACAAAACCTTTGGGCGTTTTCTTACTTTGTGCCATAATCAACAACCCATTATTTTTTTATTCTATATGTATTTAGAGGTTGGACTGTATACCTGGCTAAGCAAACTTCATGAATCAATGGCAACTTGCTCAGTACAATATAAGAAGTCGTTGGAACTAAAAAGCACACAAAATCAAATAGTCAATTCTAATTATTTTGAAATTAATAGGTACGTACATAGAAAAGTCTTCTGAAAAAGGAAAAAATGGTGGAGTGTACAATTGCTTTGGAGACACTTTGGGAACTACTAGTTGAGGAAGCAAAATTTTTGTCGAGTGTCAGTGATCATGTTGACGAAGTTCGCAGGCAGCTCAACACCATGCAATCTTTCCTAAAAGATGTTGACAAAAGAAAGGATACATACAATTTTGAGGTGGTCCGTAATTGGATTGCTGACCTTCGGGAGTTGTCCATTCAAGCTGAGGACACACTAGAAATGTATGTGATTAAAGTAACGTCCAGAAGACAGGGTGCGAACCTTAAAAATATACTCAAAAGATTTACTTGTATACTAGGTGAATGCTTGAGTATGCACCAAATTGGGAATGAAGTTGATGACATTAGGTCTCGCATGGCTGATTTAGTTAAGAGGATAGAGTCTTTGCCTAGAGAAGAAAGTTCATCTAGTCCTTTGGATAATCAAATTCAATGGTCTAGAAAAACGTACGATCTTGGGGTTGAAGAAAATTTTGTTGGGATGAAGGAGGACATTAAACGTCTCTCATTTCTGGTCACAAATGATGAGAGGGAGCATCGAGTGATTTCCCTATGTGGGATGGGGGGCCTAGGGAAGACCACTTTGGCTAGAAAAATTTATCAAGATGAGGTTGTGCAACATTGCTATCAAGCTCGTGCATGGGTTTGTCTAAGCCAGCAATTTCAACCTAGAGATGTTTTCCAAGAAGTACTTAAGCAACTTCTTGGTCATGAAGGACAGGGATGTCAAAATCTATCTAATGATGAATTGGTGAGGAAGCTATATAAAGTGCAAATGAAGAAAAAATGTTTGGTGGTTCTGGATGATATTTGGGAAGTTGGCCATTGGAATATCCTGAAATGTGGCTTCCCATATGCAGAAGCACCTTGCAAAGTTTTGCTTACGAGCCGAAATGAAAATATTACGGAGCACAAGCACAAACTCCCATGTTTGAGTAAAGATGAAGGGTGGGAGTTACTTCAAAAAATAGCACTTCCAACCCACCATATACAAGGTTAGTTCAATTAGGTTTCATGTTTTATCATAAATCCATGTTTTATTGATGATGAATTTTCTTCCTTAAATGAATTGTACATCTTACGCTTGTTTTGGGGCGGGATTATGTTGGGTACATTATTTGATCTAATTTAATACATTATTTATGTAGCAGAATTTAAACGCATAATATGACATCAAAGTTGATATGAAATATGCCTTTTTTTGTACAATTTAAAAAGAATGTTTGTTATTTGTAAGAAGATAAAATCACCTTAGAAGAAATTATTTGATTCTTCAAATTAATAATGATAATACACAATATTAAGTGTTAGCATTAATACTAAAAGGATTTTGAAATATTCAAAAAATGGAGGTA